>JASAUF010000353.1:2400000-3600000 GCA_030180095.1 Magnolia changhungtana
AATGCAAAAGCACTAAATGCAATCACTTGTGCACTGTCACCGGATGAATTCAAAAGAATTATATCTTGTGATTTTGGAAAGTAAGCCTGGGATATTTTAGAAATGACACACAAGGGAACATCAATTATCAAGAAATCTAAAGTCCAAATCCTCACAATTAAATTTGAGAAAATACATATGGAAGAAAATGAAATATTCCTGGACTTCTATATAAGATTAAATGACATTGTGAACTCTATGTGGGGTCTTGGTGATAAAATCCCAGAAAGTAAAGTCTGTGCAAAGATACTACACTCGCTGAACGGTTCAATTCTAAGGTAACTACGATCTAAGAACTTCGTGATACGGATAGTATGAGGGTAGAAGAATTAGTTGGCTCTTCACAGACTTATGAGTTAACTTATAAAGCTCCTAAAGGTAAATCTATCACTCTTAAATCTTCTAAATGTATTTCTCAAGAAAATTTCGAAGATGATATGACCCCTTTAGCTAAAAAGTTTTACAAAATTTTCAAAAGTAAAAAGAGGGTTGATTTTCAAAAATCTAATGATAAGAAAAACCCTAAATCTAAAAATTGGAAATCTTTAAAAGAGAGTCAATGTTACAACTGCCATGAATATAGGCATTTAGTAAACAAGTGTCCTAGAAAGGACAGCCTAAATAGAAAGGTATGTTGGCTACTTGGGATGAATCTTCTAGCACTGAAGCCTCTTCTAAATCAGAAGATTCTGAAACCGAGTCGGGCAATGAAGTCAAAGCCCTTATGACTCTAGCCAATTTCACTTTTTCAGATCATGATGATTCAACTAGCGAAGAAAATTTGAATAGTGATCATGAAAATGAAGATGATCTTCAAGATGTTTATAATGCCCTTTACATGGAAAGTTGTAAAATTGATGTTAAATTAAAACTTCATAAAGAAAAGTTTTTTAAACTTAAAGAAAATTTTGATGCTCTTATTTTAGAAAATTCCCACATTTCAGATTGTTTTGAAAAAACTAAATGTTATCTAGATTTCAAAACCTCCCTGATTGAAAATCTTGAAACTGAAAATGAAAAACTTAAACTTGAAGTCTCTTCACTTTTGAGTTTAAAGGATACATGGAGATATGCCCAAGGTGATCCAAAGTTAGAAAAACTTTTGTCTAGATCAAGAAAATGTGGCGATCGATCCGGTTTGGGCTATGACAGAAATATTCCTCCTAAACAGATGAATACTCCTCGTAAGTTTGTGAAAGGAGAGTCTTCAAACTCAACTCAAATCAAAGTTTTTCTAAACATTCTAAAACTTTTTAATCTTTTAAACCTAAAAGTAACCATATTAACTATAAAAATCAGAACCAAAATCCTTTAGCAGAGAAGATAGTTGATTTATTTAAGGAGCTCTTAAAATCTAACTCAGTAGGTCATTCTTACAACCACTACAAATATAAGAAGACCAACTATACTCCTAAACCCAAAACAGTTATGAAATGGGTTCTTAAGGTTACTAACTTGGTTCCCCACACCGCTTTCAAAGCTTCAAGTCATTCGAAGTAGTACCTAGACAGTGGATTCTCCAGATACATGACTGGTGACAAAGGTCTGTTCACTAATCTTAAAAACATGACTGATGGTTCAGTCACATTTGGTGATGGTAGGAACTACGGGATTATTGACCAAGGTACGGTTCAACTTTCTAACCTCCCTTTATTTGAGAATGTTTTATATGTAAAAGGTTTAAAACATAACTTGTTAAGAACTTCTCAAATATGCGATAAAAATCATAGCGTAAAATTTATTAATCAAGGTTGTAAAATTTTAAACAAAAAGGGTTCAGTAATATTATCTGGTCGTAGAACTTCTGAAAACTGCTACATTGTAAGTGATTCTACCTCATCTAATCAATCGTGTTAGATGGTCCATACCGATGAAACTGTGTTATGGCATAAACGCCTTAGCATGTACATTACTGCAATTTGTATAGGTTGAGTAAAAGAGAATTGAGAATAGGTCTACCTAAATTACATAAAGTAGACAAAATATGTGGCGAATGCCAGATTGGCAAGCAAACTAGGAGTGTTTACAAAAAGGTGGACTCTAATGCCACATCCAAACCGCTCGAACTTCTCCATATGGATCTTATATGACCAACCAGAACGGAGAGTCGAGGTGGTAAAAAATACATATTGGTAGTCGTGGATAACTTCACCAGATTCACTTGGGTAGCCTTCTTAAGGGATGAATCAAAAAACCCTTGATGAAGTAAAAAGAGTTCTTAAACGGATCCAAACGGAAAAAGGTTCTCAAGTCCGTAAGATCCATAGTGATCATGGATCAGAATTTTAGAATAGCAGTTTTGAGAAATTATGTTGCAATCAGGGAATATCACATGAATTCCCTGTGCCTAAAATACCACAACAAAATGAAATTGTTGAAAGAAAAAATAGAGTGCTTCAAGAAATGACAGATGTAATGTTGAATATTATGAAGCTCTTTAAAAATATTTGGGTTGAAGCAATAAGTACTGCCTGCTATATAATTAACCACATTTACACTAGTAAGTCAAATAATAAAACGGCTTATGAAATGTGGTTTGACGAGAAGCCTACTATCAAATACTTTCAAGTTTTTGGCAGCAAGTGCTATATTTTATATGACTGTGAAGATCTGGGTAAGTTTGATACCAAAAGTGATGAAGGGATCTTTTTAGGATATGCCTTAAATAGTCAAGCATATCAAGTACTGAATAAGAGGACCAGTGTAATTCAAGAATCCATCAATGTGGTCATTGACGGTCACTTGAATACACCTACCGCAAGTTCAGATGATGATGAAGTTCTTCTAATTGACAAACCAGATACTTCATCAAGTCAAAATAACTCTGAATTGAGGACTGTTAAAGATCATCCAACCACTCAAATTCTTGGAAACCCTCTCATTGGTGTGCACACTCGTTGACAACTAGAAGATGTATGTAATTACGTGTGCTTTACATCTCAGATAGAACTGGCTAACGTAAAAGAAGCTCTTACTGACGAAAACATGATTGTTGCGGTGCAAGAAGAACTTAATCAATTTGTTAGAAATGATGTTTGGTACTTAGTTCCTAGACCTAAAGATAAACATATTATCGGAACTAAGTGGATTTTCAAAAATAAGTCTGATGAACTCGGTAATATAATTTGAAACAAGGTTGGACTGGTTGTACAAGGGTACACTTAAATTGAAGGCATTGATTATGATGAAACCTTTGCCCCAGTAGCTCGTTCTGAATCAATCAAACTATTTTATCCATTGCTTGTTTTAGAAATTTTGAAATTTATGAAATGGATGTAAAGAGTGACTTCTTGAATGACAATTTGTATGAAGAAGTATATGTTGAACAACCAACGGGTTTTGAAGACTCTAAGAATGTTGATCATGTATACCGCCTAAAAAAGGCTCTCTACAGTTTGAAACAAGCTCCCAGGGCATGGTACGCAAAATTGACTAGGTTTCTACTAAGTCATAATTTTCAAATGGGAAGTGTTGATAAGGCTCTTTCTGTTAAGAAACATAACAATCATATCTTGATAGTGTGGATCTATGTTCATGATATTATTTATGGATCTACCTATACTAACATGACTGTTGAGTTTGCAGATCTTATGAAATCAAAGTTCGAAATGAGAATGGTTAGGAAGTTGAATTATTTCTTAGGGTTGCATGTTAAACAACAACCTGATGATATCTTTATTTCTCAAACCAAATATGCTTTGAATTTAGTGAAAAATTTTGGATTTGAGAATGAGAAAAATTTTGATACTCCTATGAGTACTACATTAAGACTCTCAAAGGACTCTACAGGTAAAAGTATAAATCTTAAATTATATCGTAGTATGATAGGAAATTTACTTTATTTAACTGCAAGTAGACCTGATATTGTTTTTAGCGTTGAAATTTGTGCTAGATATCAATCTGACCCTAAAGAGTCACACTTAACTACTGTTAAGCGGATTATGCAATATGTTACAAGTATAGCAAATTTGGGTCTTTGGTATCCACATGATACTAGCGTTCAATTGGTTGGTTACACAGATGTTGATTGGGCTGGTAATATCGATGATAGGAAATCAACCAGTGGTGGTTGTTTCTACTTTGGAAACTGTTTAGTTTCATGGTTCAGCAAGAAACAAAGTTCTGTATCGCTCTCAATTGCCGAGGTTGAATACATTGTGGCTGGAAATGCATGTACTCAGCTTGTATGGATGAATAAAATGTTAAGCGATTACAGAATTGCACATGATACAATGGTTTTATATTGTGATAATTCCAGTTCAATAAATATATCTAAAAACCCAATCCAACATTCACAAACCAAGTACATTGACATTAGATATCACTACATTCATGAATTAGTGGAAGAAAAGACAATTTCATTGGAATACATTCCGACTGATACTCAATTTGCTAACATTTTCAGTAGATCGCTCGACAAAAGTAGGTTTAATAAATTGAAATTTGATCTTGGTATGTACAATTTGAATTGATTATACATGCTTGTATGTATTATAGTGTATATATTTGTTAAATTATAATTTTAAATTTCAAAAGTATGTTGAAAATGCATATTTTTAACTGTGCATGACCAGTTGAGGACGACTCGACCAGTCATAGTACGATCAGTCGAGGATGTACTCGACTAGTCATGTAGCGCGCTGGTGCTTTTAATTTGGGGAAAAATCACTTTTCTTCTTCATTTACTTTTCCTCTCCAACGAGCCTAAGCTCGACCGGTCGTATCCAACTTCTTGATTTTTCAAAATTAGTACGTTATTTCAGTTTTTCTTATAGATTTAAGTGTTTATCACTTCATTTTCTTACTTAGGGTGATTTATTTCATATTTCCTTGAAGATTTTGGTGGTTTTCTTTGAAAAAATTTGATTTTGAGAAAACCCACTCTACATCTTTTGCAACCTCTTGATTTCTTATATTCCTAATTGCAAATAGATGCTAGTGTTAAAAAGAAAAGTTCTCGTGGTCCTTCAACATCTAGATTGACACTTTTAACAAGGCGCCACCTTTGGTCACCCGAAGATGATCGCTCCTAAGTGCAGGATTTACGGTTGCGCAATGTTATTGTTGAGCGACCTGTGTATGTTGATCATATTACTCTATTTGAACTCCTTCCACTTTTTCAATCTGTAGGATGGGCTAACATTTTACATTGGGGTGTGTTGGCATACCAGTCTATTGCGCAGGCTATGTTTACGTGTATTTATGAAATTTTAACTAAGAATTTAACGATTACAATAGCAATTAGAGAAGGTCCATTTAAAATAGACCGTCATTTAATTTCTTGTAACAACCCGGATTTTTGCCAACCTGGAATTAGACGTCCTTAGGCAATGGGTCAATCCTAACACCGTATGAACCTGTCAGAACTGAATCCCACAGTCTAAAATCGCTTCTGAACCCATTTCCTTCACAAATCCCACCCTTCACCACCTTGTCCTTTCAATTTTCCTAAGTACTTGCACCCTAGACACTATCTTAAACTAGCTAAGTAGTATAACTTGGATCACTTTATATACAAACTGCAAAGGACTAAGTACCACCTCAGACAAAAATCTTACAGGACTAAATCCTTTAGAAATGAGACAAAGTAACTAAGTGCTAAACTAGATTAGCTACGAAATCCGTTTGAATCACTTTAAATACGATCTGTAAGACCTAAAACTTGTAGAATCATTGACGCTAGGTTACCCTAAAATCTCGAATCAAACTCATTACTCGGCTGCTCTCGGGAGCATCTCGAAACTTCGTATCTGATCTGGACCGCACATCGTGAGTCCGAATAATATGAGGTTAAGGACTTAGGACCGCCTCGCTGGGCTTGACAACCATCTTGGAAATCAAATCCAGATAGTGTCCCACGGCTGTTCTCTTGAGTCCGGAGCGAGAGAGTGTGAAAACACTTATTTCTTTCCAAAATAAATATCTTGAATAGTAATCTGAGACTCGTCGCTTGCAGATCAGTATTAAACAACCAGACCGTCAGAATCTGACCAAATTACACCCTCGGATCAGGAGAAATTTCATACACATTTACATGTACTCAGAATCTCCGATCGAGATCCGCTGACCGTTGAACTGAAACTGGTCCACCACGCGTGATCTGGAAATTCGACTGAAACGAAAACTTAATAGAACATAGATCCGGTGTCGGTGAGCTTAAGTCCGACCTTTGGCTCAAGGAGGCCCGCCAGAAGTCCTCCGTTGGTGAAACCACTTTCTTTGGGTCAGTAATCCAAGTATACTTTGAACAGGAGTCTATTTCGGTGAGTTTTTTGGCTATATAAGGACCTTAAACCCTCTCTCATTGCGGCCATCCGAATTTGAGAGAAAACCTAGATTGAGAGAGAGAAAAGAGAGAGAGTGTGGGAGATGTGGGAGGAACTCCCTGCCACTCTTCCCTGCCGCTATTTGAGCTTCACCACTCCATTCTCACAGCTTTCCCGTCGATTCCAGCTCCGTTTCTAGGTAAGAAACCCTAACCCTAACCTGATTTGGGGCCTGGGTGGTTGTAGGTTATGAAATAGCTAGTGTATTTCATTCCATAGGTTGTCAAACTCCCGTATACGGAAGCTTTGCGAACCTATCGACTCCGTTAAGATTCTACGACACAAGGTGCGGACTTTAGGTGTATAGGTTATGGTTTTCAACATTTTCAATGTCAGATAATGATAGATTCATGATCTGCATGCAATTGCACATGTACAAAGTGCTTTCCGATTTCTGTTTCGATTAAAGATGCAAATTATGGAATTTTACATATTCTAGGTATTAGTAGAAAATACCGTATACGTATATTTTTTGGAAATGTGTTTGACATGATTATTTGTTGTATGAATATATGATATATGGATAAAATACTTATTTGGTGAATGGATTCGCCCAAATACATGTTTTCCTAATATACACTATGTATGTACAAATAGTGTATTGTAGAAAGTACTGTATACATATATATTTTAGATATGTGTTTGCCATGATGATTTATTGTATAAATATACTATATATGCGTAAATTATTTGCTTGGCGAAAGGACTCGCCCTAATACATGTTTGCTAACATACACCAAGTATGTGAAATAGTGTATGTTAAGTGTTTGTGGAAATGCTTGAGTGAGTAAGTGTTTGGATGTAGATGCCTTAGGAGGGTGTTGAGATTGGATTCTCAACTACCCTAGTGACATGTATGATTACCTCTATGAGGTTTATCACTTAAACCGCTTACTTGCAATACATGTGTTTATATTCCTATTGATGTAGTGCTTTACAACATGCTTATTATCATGCTTTATAACATGCCTTATAACATGCCTACTAGCATGCTTGAACTATTTTGTTTATCATGCTTTACTCTACATGCTATGGATGAGAATTGACTGAGTTTGGGACTATGTCTATAGTCCAGACAATCGGTACCAGATTTGAGATCGTGGCTGATGTTCATGTCGCCACGTGAGATGCGTTTGACGAACCCGAGTCGTATGTCAGTTGGAGACAGTGGTTAGGCCAAGCGGTGACTCAGGGTTGATAATTTCAGTTGTACTATTTTGACATTTTGATTCAGAACTAACATATATATATATATATATATATATATATATATATATATACGGTGACTCAGTTAGTGTTCATACTCTGGAGATCGAGAACGTTTTGTTCTATATATATCTATATGTACCTTTTAGTCTTCCACTTACAGTTTATACATGGATCTGGAGTATGAATTACTGTTTTTGGTAGAATCTCACTCACGTTTATTGTACTAACACAGACAACATTAAATCATTATTATCTATGTTGCATAAGTGATGTTCTGGAACTCGAGAATTGAGTTACTACTCGACCCCCGATTTTCAGGGCGTTACATTTCTGCTCTAATGGACATACTTGTTAATGATGAGGGTATTCCTATTTACACTCTAGTTAACAAACTGTCGGAATCAGAAAAATGTGTGCTTACTAGAGCATTGTGTAATATAGATGCGCAATGGACTCATAAGGAGAATGTGCTTGCTTCCAAGTACTTGTTACCCAGATACAGGATTCTTCACAAAATCTTTATTTTAAATCTGTATCCGCGTTCTAGTAAAAAAACTGAACTCACCCCTTTCATGGTTCGGATTTTGTATTCAATCATCTCTGATACTAGATTTTATCTTCCTTCTCTAATTTGTCATTCTATCATTCAATTTTATCTCCATCCTGGACACAGTGATATTCCTTTTGCATATCTCATGACTATGTTAGCCACTCACATGTTAGTAGTTATGCATGTTGAAGAGGCTACTATTCATCACCTTATTTTCAACAACTCAAATATAAACAAGTTGAAATTGGGATTGGCTCCTGGACTAGTGAATGTGGGTGGTGGTGGTGCTAAAGAAGTTATGAAGAAGAAGGTGGCGATTTACCTCCAGATGATATAAACATGGATGATATCTTTAATGAGATTGAATTAGATTCTGAGGCTGACCCTGACTATTGGCCTTCTGATTTTAATGAGAGGTTGCATTCTCTTGAGAAACAGGTGGCTCAGATACATGTAACCCAGGATTCTCAATTTGCTTATATGCGCGAATATATGAGGCACATTAACAAGGGTTTACACCAAATTGATCTATCTATTCCTGCTCCCTCTTCTGGATCTGATTATATGTTTTCTCATTTGGCATGTAATAACTCTTATGATACCTTATTTTATTTCAGTTTGTGAGGCTGACTTTGGATGAACTTGGTTCATGTTGGTTACTTATATGTGAACATTATTTGCTTATATATTTCATATCTTGACTTATTTGCTCCCTTATTCCTCTTCCATATCATTGTTGCTTCCTTTGTCTAATTTTGACAAAAATGGAGAGAATGTTTTGTTATGCTTGATTATGGATATGGATATTGTTATATGGATTGAGGGTATGTTTATACACAGGGGGAGTAAGTAAGAAGCATTTTTTTTTTGTGTTCTACTGAGGGGAAGTAAGTAAGAAGTGTGCTTTAACTATTTTATGATGATGTGTTTTGTTTATTGTAACTGGCGCATTATACTCTCTTATGTATATATGGCGCATGATTCTTTGTTGAGCATATAATGCTTCTCTTATTTATAATGATGTGTTTTGTCACAAATTTGACAAAGGGGTAAATTGTAAGTGTTATGGTTTCTTGCTCCTTTGATTGTCAAATTTTATAGTGCCAAAACCACAATCTGTGTCTTGTGTAGCACATTGATATCTATTGTTCAAGATAATGTATCACATGTACAAGGACAATGCTTGTAATGCCCTGAAAATGGGGGTCTAGTAGCAACTCAACTCCCGAGTTCCAAAACATCACTTATGCAACACATATGCTTATGGTTAAATGTTGTATGTGTTAGTGCATTAATCATGAGTTGGATTATACTAAAACAGTAATTCATACTCCAGATCAGGTTGCTTTCAAGACAGCGGAAGACTGAAAATTATATAAAATACATGCGGAACATATAAACCGAAATCTATCGCCAGAGTATGAATATAACACTAAGTCACTGTGTACATGTAATATTACAAAAGCCAAAAGTATAAAAAATGGTTCAATTGTAATAGAACACTGTAGCCCCGCTGACTAGGAGAGCCCAAGCGAAGCCGTCGGAGAACTGCATATAAGAGTACTCCTCCTAATCGTCATAGAAGTTCGGCTCTACTTCCTGAGCGTCGCCATCACCTGCAACTAAGACAGGGTCTAGTTGGTGTGTACAACACTGTCCCATAACATGGGAGTGAGTGATCAACTCAGTGAAACAATAAAGCAAAGGTTAGCATGTTATCAATTCAATCAAGCATTAATGATAAAGCAGTAAATCACACATCCCTAAGTACTCTTGTTAATGTAAGAATGGTATGAATGTATGATGCATGCCCTTACCTACGCTCCCTCAGCGACTCCATCTCACGTTCGCGCATGAACAATACTGTCTCAGTGCTTGACCTGCTACGCCTGAACGCACGTGTAATGCGGTGCATGTATATGATTACCAAGTTCTTATTAGTCCTTTTCATATAACAGGATTGAGAAACTAAGGTACCTCCCTTATAGCAATACCCAAACAATGATCCATTCTAGGGTCAACAATCCTAGTAAATCTCATATGAAGTTACGGTTCTAGGTCACTACCACCAATGCCCTAACAACTGGTAGTCTATTTTTGAAGGCATGTCACTGACCCGACTGGGGACCACAGCCAGGCTACGATGGGGTAGGCCTAGCTTATACTCTCGTTGCTACGGAAGGCTCGTCGCCTCAACGTAGTCTCAGAGTATGCTCGAGGTCACTGCAAAGGGCCCGTCACCTGATCAGTGTAGGCCGACAGCTCAAATATAGTGTCTCATACCACCGTATTCGGCTCATGAGGCGGTGTCGCTCACTGGTCACTATAGGGAGGCTCGTCACCCTAGCGTAGGCCGACAGCTCAACCACGGTGTCCCATACCACCATGTCCGGCTCATGAGTCTTAGCAGATCGAGGTACCAAGGTTAACGAGGTTTCCACTGGTGAGTTTGGTACCTTATGTCACGCCCCAAACTCGAAAACCGGGCTCACAAAATTCCCGATTGCTGAATCCGGCGCCGACAGCCTTCGTAGAACCCCATTCTCGGCTCCCAGCGCCCATACGCCAGGTTCCGATCTTGGGATGCTACAAGGAGGATTTTCAACATTAGTTTAATTTGTAATAAGCATAACCAAAGACATAACCCACAACCAACAACCAAAAACTCCATCACATTTCCACTTTGATAAAAAACTTTACAAGTACAATGAGAATGGACAAAAGCTCCAAAAGATCTACTCTGCGCTCCTGCCTCAGCGCTGTTGCGTCCTCGCGGCACCTGCACGCAATGGTCGTACATAAGCTTATAAAAAGCTTAGAGGGTAGTGAAAGTGTGTGCGTAAGGTAGTAATGCAGACATGCAGTATCAGAGTAATGCGGAACATGCTGATGAATCCATGAATACTACTAGCCGTACCAAGGCTATGCGATGCAAGGCATGAAAGATGTCGGCCATACCAAGGCCATGCGATGCGAAATGCAACTCAAGCATACAAATCCTCATCTAAGTCCACATGTCAATACAGCTCTATTCTGGTATATCGCTGGGGTCTAGTACACTCTAAACCAGATTACCACCCCATCACACGCAATAAGGTAAGTGGAAGAGACCTCACTACCCACCTGCCAATATCGGGCTCGACTCGTTGATAGCAGACCCATTCCTCGAGCTGGTCAAACTCA
The DNA here is from genome assembly GCA_030180095.1 of Magnolia changhungtana. NCBI lineage: Eukaryota > Viridiplantae > Streptophyta > Magnoliopsida > Magnoliales > Magnoliaceae > Magnolia > Magnolia changhungtana. The sequence goes on from JASAUF010000353.1 coordinate 2,411,308, forward strand.
GCCTAGCATTGCCCCCTCTTCTTGGGTGGGTAAGGCCGCACCCCCTTCCAACCGACCACGATATAGTGGAAAGCGCGACCTTCTGGTAATCGGCCATCGGCGCTCATACACCCACTCGGTCTAGACGTTGGAGCAACCTCTTGGTACCATAAGGGTTTAGGGACTTTCACCCAGGGATATCTATAGCACCCCAGTAGAACAAGATTTTCGGTATCCAATCCTGCCAACCACGATATGACTGTGGCGGCTACGGCCCTGATGTCGCTAGGGCGTACAGTAACCATATCACACAATACGAATACATGAATCACACTCTCCAGTCATGCGGCAATCCTGTGTGTCTCGTGCGCTCATGTGGGGCAACACAGCCTAACCGGGAGCCCCTAAACAATCTGTCCGAAGGCATATGCTATGATCAGTCACTTCTCATACCAAGCATACATATGATGCGTATGATCATGAATCATGGGACTATGCTAAACATGTTATATGGGATAGATGTTCATAAGGAGATGGGCCTAGATGGCCTACAAGTATGGGCCTAACAATGGGCCCTAGGGAGAATTATAATGCGGACATCTAACCAACATTATTTGCACAATGTGGACGCAAACCAACATTGCTCCCAAGGCACGACTGTCATAAACATCATTACTCAAACCATGGTAGGGTTACACATTGTAATGGACTTGTGTACATCCATTTGGGCCTCGACCCATGGGCCTTAGTTACATCGAATGGGCCTCCTAACATGGCTTCATGTATATCAAGGTGGGCCTCAATGGATGGGCCATAACTACATCAAGATGGGCCTAAACATATGGGCTGAGTCGAATGGGCCGAATCATTTGGGCCAAATCAATTAGGCCAAGTCAAATGGGCCTCAGGTATATCAAATCGGGCCCACCCTCATATATTTTTGAGATCCGACCTATTCACAAGCTAACAGAGAAATAAATAAAGTAAAAATGCATTAGGGACTATGGCGGCCCATGGAAGTTTTTCAAATGGTGGATGTCACGGTCTACTATTTAAATGGTGGGGCCCACTCGCACTTTAAATTTGTTTCACCCATTTTCCTATGCCATAAAACGATCTTGTAAATGGTAGCCGGTATGAATGCAACACATGCATAATGGTGGGCCCCGCCGTTCGAATAGCGGACGGTGTCGATAGAGCACATACATCATTGAGCCCATGCTAGAGGAATAAGACACATACATCTAGGGTAGGTCCCGCCGTCGGATCACAGGTGCATCATGGTGGGACCCACAGGTCTCTGGACATGAAAAGAAGGGTAGAGAGATAGAGAGAGATATAGAGAGAGCTAGAGAGAGAGAGTTAGAGAGAGAGAAAGCATCAGAGAGAGAGAGAGTTAGAGAGAGAGAAAGCGTCAGAGGGAGAGAGAGTGAGAGAAATAGAGAGAGAGGTGTAGAGAGAGAGATGGTGCCACGTGCCCCTCTCCTTTTTCTTTTTCTTTCTTTTTTTTTTCTTCCCCTGCTGACACCAGACAGAGGTGGGTCCCACGAGGTCGAGCGGTGTAGGCCCCACCGTTAGTGTTACCAACATCTAACCCATCAGTTAGATGCACCGTTCCAGGGTGGGCCTAGGTTCCAAAAATCAAGTCATTCCGTGAGTTGTGTGGGCCACACCTGATACAACAGTTGGGAGGGTTCCCCTCCATTTAAAACATTCATAACCATTTATTTGGGCCCACCGAGATGGGGTCCACCAATCCAGCGCACCCATTGTGGGTGTCCCGCTTGAATGAAGGGCCCGACCAAGTTTCAGCCGCACCAAGCCTAGGTGGGCCCCACGCATGGGCCACCCACACAGGGGTGGACACCAAGACCTCATGTGTTGAAACGAGATATCTCCACTTAGTCTGCCCGTTGAGCCATGGATTAGGGCAGGGAGAACGGGCCCCACATAGTGGTCCCACCATCCAGGTGCACGGACGGTTTGGATCACACACACCCAAGGTGTGGCCCGCCAAACAGGATGGATGGTGTGGGACCTGACCACTAGCACACTCTCCAGTTAGCCACCGCCACTAGGGATCAATGCCATGACCTCAGTGTTTGAAACGAGGTATCTTTCATGGTTTGCCACTTAGGCTAACGGACTGGGTGGGTCCCAGCGTCCTTGGACGGTGGAAGCACCACACGTGTGTGATGGTGCGGCCCACCAAAATGGATGGACGGTGTGGATGGGCCCTGTGGACCCATACTAGTCCACACCCACTGTCAGTGCATACCCACGTTAGTACACCCTCTATCAGTTAACACTTCACTGTTTAGCCACCTCCACTGGTGTGTTCACCTGGGTGGACGGTGTGGATGATCACCCCATCAAGGTGGGTCCCACATGGCCCACCTGTTTCGATCAAGCTAATATTTGTACTTCCCCTTTCATCCAGGTGGCCCACCATTTGGATGGCCCATACCAACAACAAAAGGCCAAGGTGGCCCACTATTTGGATGGTTGGATGAGATACATACATCAAGTGGCCACAAGCCATCAAACACAAAGAAAAAGGGGGAGAGAAAGAGAAAGATCGGTGAGTATGGAGGGGCCCTGCCACTATGGGTCCCTCTTGCATGCAAATATACATCAAGGTGGGTCCCACATATGTGGAACCTTAATCAACAAAATGAAGGAAAAATAAAGATCTAAGATCACCCACCGACTTCTTCTTGGTCCCAAGGCTTCCTTTACTCCTTTGCTTCGATTCCGATGGAGGAGATGGGGTTTGGATGGTTGAGATGGAAGATGGAAGGGTTGGAAGAGGTGGACCACACTTGTTGCTTGGGAGAGGTGGGGAAGGCTTGGACGTGTGGATTTATTTTTTTTTGCTTGGGAATGGTTTGAAAAAATGAGAAGGAGAGTTGTAAAGAGAGAGGAGTGATGGGTGATGGAGTGATGGATGTGGTGGTGATGGGTGTGTAAGATACTTTTTGACTTTGGAGGCATTTTGTGTAAGAAAGGTATGGGCTTGTAAGAGCTTTTTGACTTTTGTGGTTGCTTGGAAGTGGGTAAAAAGTGATGTATACTTGACCCTTGATGGGATTGATTGATGGATGATTAATGTGACATCTCGTAGAGATTCTCTTGAGTTTCGCAACGTGCGGCGTTTTCCTCGTACCGAACGCTGGCCCACATCTCCTGGCCAGAGTATCGCCTCGGCACGCGAGTCATGGCATCAAAACCGCGGCGATGGTGCGGTCACAATGGTACAAGTCTGGGTTGAGTCGAATCAGATTAACGACGTGTGAATCAGGGTCACGCGCAATGCCGGTTAAGGGTCGAAGGTTACTGGAATTCGACCGGAAAGACTGTGGAAGTCTATGTAACGGTACGGTCAAGGATACGGGTCTTACACCTTAGGTTCAAGCAGTAGTGTCCAAACATGGTGAATATACATCTGGCCAATTGGGTTACTTGACAAGCTCGACTAGCTTGAGCGTACATCGAGTTGATCGACATGAAGTGCGTAAACACTTCGTGTGGCCTAAGCACTATCGATAACTGAGGTATGCCTCGGATTCGTTGAACACATCCTGTGTGGCGAAACAACATCATCCACCAATTTAGGTTCTGTTACCGATTGCCTGGACTATACAATAGTCCCAATCACATTCAATTACCACAAAATATCCTAGAAGATAGTTAAAGCAGTAATGGATCAAGATTTTAAATCATACAATCATGTCCGCTTTAGGGCTGCCAAGGCTGTTGCACGGAATCGTTACACCACACCCCCATCACCCTTCACGGCTTTGTTTTTGTATTTTATAGAATACAACTTAAACATGGATTTATATATATGCATTACATAGATAAACAGACACTCTAATATATGGTACATGGAGGAAAGCATACACATAGTTAACGTAGCTGAGAATCATATCTTAACACCCTTATACATTGTAATGTACTAACTACTTACTCATTCAGACAATTTTATAAACACTTAGACTACACCTTCCAACATACCTGTAATATGCTAGTTATAATACATGCCGTAGTGAATCCTTTCACAAAGGAGTTGCCACATGAACCACGATCATGCATTCACGACCAATAGTCAAGGCAAGCATAAATCATAGTTCCATATTCATTCGAACATTTCTACAAACACTTAGGTTACATGTTATAACATACACAATGTATGTCGGGATAACATGTATCAGGCTAATCCGTTCCCCCAGAAGGTGATACACATGCATCTAGCATACATAAATATCAATTAATCATAGCAAGCCCAAATTCGAATTTCATACGCATACGGTATTTTCTACAAATACGAGGAATACAGTATATTCAACCTAGTTAACGTATAACTGAAAACGAAACGGACATCACTTTATGCATGTGAAATAGCACTTCCGTTAAGAATAAATCATTAACCGACATTGAAATCCTTGAAAACCATAAGCTATACGTCTATAGTCCGCACCTTATGCCATAGAAGCGTAAAGAATTCGCTAGAGACTCTAAGGCTTCGTCAACGAGGGTATATCAACCTATAGCATGAGTTGGGTTAGTTATTTCAGAACCTACACTACCTGAAACCTGAAAACAGATTAGGGTTAGGTTTTCTTACCTAAGAATGGGATCGGTATCACCGGTAGAGCAGTACGGAATGGCTGATTTAGTCTGTGGAATGATGGGATTGATCCCAGTGATGAACTCCAACTCTCCCTCTCTCTTTCTCTCTCTTTCCTCTCTTCACTCTCCTAGGGTTTCCCAAATTCATATGGGATGAGACAGTGAGGGCTTAAGGCCCTTATATAGGCCTAAAACTGATAGAAATGGCCCCAGGGCCAAGGTATACTTATGTTATAGCCAAAGGGAGTCTGTTTCAGCTCAACAGAGCACTTTCAGAGCCCTCCTTGAGCCAAAGGTCAGACTTAAGCTCCCTGACTATGGATCTAGGTTGAGTTAAGTTTTCAGTCCGATAGGATTTACAGATCGCCCGTGGCGGACCAGTTTCAATTCAATGGTCTACGATTACCGATCAGGGCCACAAGTACACTGGCCTATGTATGAAATTTTCCCTGATCTGAGGGTGTATTTGGGTCAGATTCTGACGGTCTGAATCTTTATATTTGAACCGCAAGCGACAAGTCTCAGATTACTTGAATTAAATTTGATTTCTAAAGGAAACCACATTTTCTCACACTCTTCGCTCCAAGCTCAAGCGAATGGCTTCAGGACACTATCTAGACTTAATTTCCAAGGTTGTGGTCAAGTCCAGCAAGGCGGTAGTAATTATATAATTTCATAATAATCGGACTTTCAACGTGCGGTCCAGATTCGATATGGAGTTTCAATGTGCTCCCGAGAGCAACTGGGTAATAAGATTGATCCTAGATTTTAGGGTAACCTAGCGTCGATGATTCTACAAGTTTTGGGTCTTACAGATCGTATTTAAAGTGGATCATACAGATTTTGTAGCTAATCTAGTTTACACTTAGTTAATTTTGTCTAATTCCTAAAGGATTTGATCCTGAGTGATTTCTACCTGAGGTGGTACTCGGGTCTTTGTACGGATTTTTCTGGAACATTACAATGCTTCAAGTCAAGAATAAGATTTGCTTCAAGAAATACAAGATCAAGTACATTGTTCACTCCTTTAAGCTTCAAAGTTCAAAGTTTTAAAGTGACACTAAAAGAAGAGTCAATTGTTCATATTCAAGACTTAAGGTGAAGTACAACTCAAGCACTACAAATTCAAGCTTCAAAAGATCTCAAGTTCAAGTTCAAAAGATCTCTAATTCAAGCTTCATTATGTGTCGAGATCTCAAGCTTCATGAATTTCAAAGACCATCTATCATTTGAAGAAAAGAAGCTTTAATGTTCATACATCATGTTCGAGGTATGGAAGACCTTAGATTGACCTTAGGGTAAGTCATTTTGAATACATAATTCAAATTGAATTACTTTATAAGTGTTTGGTCTGTTCTTCGACTAGTCCTAGACTCTGTTCGACTAGTCCTAGTACTGGCTCGACCAATCCAAGAAATTTCACGACCAGTCCTAAGTTGTTGCAAATTTTCAGAATTTTTTGGTTAAGCTATGACCAGTCCTGGAGACTGCTCGACCAGTCGTGTGAACAGTGCTTGACTCGTTCATGACCAGTCTTTCGACCACGACTTAAAGTCCAGCAACTAATTCAACCTTTCCATGACCAGTCGTGGAGACCACACGACCGGTCGTGCAAGGCCTACGACCAGTCGTGGAATGGTTTTATCCGATCGCGCTAAAAATTTCAAAATGTTGTTGGTCTTATGACCAGTTGTAGTCGTGGACGTGATTTCTTCATCTATAAATAGAGCACGATTTTTATCCAATTTAAGTATAATCAAGTTATCACTCTGAGAGATAAGTTAGTATTCCTTTTAAGTTATATTGTGCTCATTTGATATTCTCTTTTAATAGCTTTTTTATTTGATTTTGTATTCTGCATTTGTAACGCCCTGAAAATTGGGGGTCAAGTAGCAACTTAACACCTGAGTTCCAAAACATTACTTATGCAACATAAATGCTTATGATTGAATGTTGTCTGTGTTAGTGCAATAATCATGAATGAGATTATACCAAACAGTAATTCACAAACAGTAATTCATACTCCAGATCAAGTTATAAAACGCAAGCGGAAGATTGAAAGATGTATATAAATGTATAAAAAACTAATGGCATCACAATCGATCTCCAGAGTATGAACATCGAACTGAGTCACCATATACATGTATTAGTTTCAAAAATCAAAATGCAAGAAATGGTACAACTATAATGGTACACCCTGTAGCCCCATCATCTGAATGGCCTAAGCGTAGCCTCCAGAGAACTGCATGTCGGAGAACTCATCCTGATCCTGATCATCATAGTAATCAGGCTCAGCCTCCTGCGTCTCGTCAATACCTGCATCTAAGACAGGGTCTGGTGGGTGTTCAGAACACCGTCCCGTAACGTGGGAGTGAGTAGCTAACTCAGTGGAACAATAAAGCACAGGTTAACATATTATCAATTCAGCCAAGCAGTACAATCAAATACTCCTAAATACTCTTATTAATGTAAGTATGGAATGAGGTCATGATGCATGCCCTCGTCAATGCTCCCTCATGCGACACCATCTTACGTCCACGGCATGTGTTTATCCCTCAGTGCTCCACATCTTCCAGGCACATGCAATGCTATGTTATGAGCATGATTACTGAGTTATTATTAGTCCTTTTCAAGCAGTAGTATCGGGAAACTAAGGTACCTTCCTTATATCATTTCCAAATAATGATCCATTCTAGGGTCGTCAGTCCTAGATAATCTCATACGATGATACAGTTCTAGGTCGTTGTAAAGGACTGCTAGGGCTGTTAAATGCACTCGTTGCACCGCTCCCCCATAACCTTATTAATACAGGCCTAGTTTATACTTTGTTTACTATAGGAAGGTTCGTCGTCTCTCCGCAGATTCAAAGTATGCTCGAGGTCACTACAAAGGGTTCGTCACCAAACAGTGTAGGCCGACAGCTCGAATACAGTGTCTCATACCACCGTATTTGGCTCACGAGTCTGGGTTGCTCACTGGTCACTATGAGGAGGCACGTGGCCCCAGCGTAGGCCGACAGCTCGACCACGGTGTCCCATACCACCATGCCCGGTTCATGAGTTGTAGTGGATCGAGGTACCAAGGTTAACGGGGTTACATTGGTAAGTTTGGTACCCTAGGTTCAAGCAGTAGAGTCCAAACATGGTGAACATACATTAGACAGATTGGGTTACTTGATGAACTCGACTAGCACGAGCGTACATTTCATTAATCGACATGAAGTGTATAAGCACTCCATGTGGCCTAACCATTGCCGACGACCAACATACGACTCGGATTCGTCAAACACATCCTACATGGTAAATAAATCTCAACCACAAACTCAAGTCTGTTACCGATTGTCTGAACTATAATCATAGCCCCAGTCACAATCAATCCTTAACCAGAAGCATGTAGAGTAAAGCAGAATAAACAAAGTAATTCAAGCATATTAACAAGCATGTCATAAAACATGTTAGAAAGCACAATATAAACAGGAAATACAAACACAAATATTTCGTAGTAAGCGGTTAAATTAAACAACCAACATGGAGGAAATCATATACATCTCTAAGTTAGTTGAGAATCCTATCTCAACACCTACCTAAAACACAATCATCTAAGCACTTACTCTTACAAGCATTTTCACAAACACTTATAATATACTTATTAACATACATAACGTATATTAGCAAAAACATGTATTAGGGCGTATCCTTTCATCGAGTAAGTATCACACTTATATCTAGCATGTACATACAATAATTTATCATGGCAAACACACTTTCAAAATTTGTACGTATACGGTACTTTCTATAAATATACAAAATACACTATACACCATAATTTGCATACGTAATTGAATCGCAAAATGAACAACGCATTATACATGCGAAATGACATCCAGATCATGAATCTATCATTATCTGACATTGAAAGCTTTAAAAACCTTAACCTATACGTATAAACTCCCCACCTTACACCGTAGAAACAAGTAACATACTCAGTTAAACACCAAGCCTTAATCACTGGCAGAATGGTAACCTAAGACATGAAATAGGTTAGCTATTTCTTCACTTGTAATAATCATAACCCTAAAATGGATTAGGGTTAGGGTTTCTTACCTAGAAATGAAGCCAGAATCGCCAGAAAAGTGATTAGATCGGGGTGGTTAAACACGGAGAACAGCAGGGTAGAGTATCAGGAAGAATCCCTCACTTGTCTCACACTTTCTCTCTCTTTTCTCTCTTCTCTCTCCTAAGCTTTCTCAAATTCGTATGGTGAGAATGAGAGAGGGTCTAAGGTCCTTATATAGGCCTAAAACTCACCAAAATAGCCCCAGGGTCAAGGTATACGTAGGTTATGTCCAAAGCGGGTCTGTTCCGTCTCAGCGGAGCACTTCTGGAGCCCCCCTTGAGCCAAAGGTCGGACTTAAGCTCACTGATCATGGATCTAGGTCAAGTTAAGTTTTCATTCCAACCGGGTTTCCAGATCGCATGTGGCGGACCAGTTTCAGTTCAACGGTCATAGAAACTTGACCAGGGTTATAAGTACACAGACATATATGGGAAATGTTTCCTGATCCGAGGGTGTATTTGGGTCAGATTCCGACGGTCTAATTGCTTATATTTGGCCCACAAACATCAAGTCTCAAATTACTTAAATTTAATTTAATTTCTAAAGAAAACCATGTTTTCTCACACTCCTCGCTTCGGGCTCAAGCGAATAGCCCCGGAATACTGTCTGGTTTTGACTTTCGAGATGGTTGTCAACCCCAGTGAGGCGGTCCTAAGTCTTTAACCTCGTATCATTCAGACTTTCGATGTGCAGTCCAGACCTGATACGGAGTTTCAATGTGCTCCCGAGAGTAGTCGGGTAATGAGTTTGATCCTGGATTTTAGGGTAACCTAGCGTCAAAGATTCTACAAGTTTTAGGTCTTGCAGATCGTATTTAAAGTGATTCAAATGGATTTCATGGCTAATCTAGTTTAGCACTTAGTTAACTTTGTCTAATTTCTAAAGGATTTGATCCTAAGTGATTTTTGCCTGAGGTGATACTCGGGCCATTGTACGGAATTTTCCGAGTCATTACAGCATTCCAATCTGATTTAAAAGAGGGATTGAAGAATTCCCACTTCTTAGAATCAAAATCAAATAGAGCTAGCCCAACTTGATTTAATTTAAAATCAATTTAGACTCTAGAACCATTTCATAAGTGAGTATTGGACATTGAACTTCTATTCGAACTTCTACTCTGATTTGGTTCTTCCAAGCTGCAACAAATGGAGAAATCCAAGTATTTTACATTTGTGTAAATCTTCTGTTTTTGGCTTCTTTTGAGATTGAACCAGAAAAATCTGATTCTTTTGGTTATCTGAGGAGATCCAGAAAACTTAGAGTGTGGGGTTTTAGAATTGTATAAGCCCAGTTGAAAGAAATTGTGAGGGTTTAGGTGAACATGGAAAAACCTATTTTCATAGTGAATGCTAATATCCACTGTGTGAGGATATCAGGAGCGGAGTAGCTATGTGGCTGTTGTTTAACATTTGGTGTACACACAAGCGAACCACTATAATTCTTTGTGTTTTGTGAATGTGTGGTTTATTTTCTATATCTTTTATCATTCAAGTTTGTGGGATATATTTGTGGATGTGAATGTTGTAATCCTTTACATTTCAAACTTCATGGGGAATGTTGCAATAATTTAGAATTCCTTTCTTGTTATTTCCTTCTTATTCCTCTTCAGTTTGAGTTTTTGATACACAAAGCGTTCTAGTAAGTTTGTCCTGCCATAAACCCTTGGTTTTTATGGTGCATGGTTATCCTTAGAACAACATTTTTATCAACCTCTCAATACTAGAATTTTGAGGTTGCTTTACATTTCCTTATTGTGGTTTGTTTAAAGTGCTATCTTTTCTTTAATTGTTTAAATTCCGCCGTTAGCATTTTAATTTGGCATAGTCCTATTCATCCCCCCCCCCCCCTTTAGGACATATAGCTTGACTTTTTCAGGACTTAGCTATAAACTGGAATTGCAGCATGGCAGGTATACAAAACGTGACTGTCCTCGTGAAGCAGTCCAATAAGGTGTGATACTCGGCGAGCCAATCCATGCCCAAGATGATATCAAACTCAGACATCGACAGAACAAACAGATCGGCAGGAAAAAAATGCCTTCCCCAATAGAACGAGGCAAGTGAGTATAACTAGCCTAACACTATGGTCTTCTCCAAGGGTGTTAATACTGACAAACCCTCACAAGAAAATTCTAACGATACTCCAGAATTAAACAATACATGAGCCATGCATGACGAAATGAGGTGTACCTGTTGGGGAGGTGCTTGTCCCCTCTACAGTCGTCGCTGCTGCGGTGGTGGCCTGAACTGCTGCCTCTGCTGCTGTGGGGGAGCTCTCGCTAGTTGTTATGGTCGTCGTTGCTACTGCTACTAGGGCCTCAGCGGCAAGTGTTGTTGTCACTGCTGCTATTGTGGATGGGGACACTCGTGCTTACGATGTCCTGTTGCACTGCATCCAAAGTAAGCACCTGAGAACTATCCCGGTGGTGGTGCTGGAGGTGCTGCTGGTGCTTAGAAAACTAGGCGGGCGGCTCGCCTCTACTGCGGTGGATGCTGCTCCTGCTGCTAGGAGCTACCGGAGGGGGCCTTCCACTTCCGGTCTCCTCTCTCCACACAAACTCTCTGCGAATCGACCCAATCAACCTCATATATCTAGACTCGCTACACGACCAGCTCAAATGTCTGGAGCATGTGTCCAATGACACGGCTTTGTAAGCCAAAACGCAAGCCATTCTCAAAACGGCGGGTCTCCCACTCCTCATCATCAATAAGATAAGTTGCAAATATCGACAGTGCGATGAAACGGTCCTCATATTCGCACAAGAGTCTCGAACTCAAGCACGCGGTGTTGACGGACGTGGTTAGGGAAGAACTTTCAGTCGAACAGGTCTACAAAATCCTCCTAAGTCCATACGACTCGACCCCTGCCGCACGGGTAAGTGATGCCCACCAGTGCTCGGCCTTGCCCTGAAGGAGAAATATAGCCAACGGAACCCGCTGCTGGGTCGTGCACCTCATGGTATCAAAATCTCTTCGACCTCTGACCTCCATCGCTCCGCTGCCGTTGGGTCGGGCTCTCCTTATAAGTGCTATAGTTTATATCCCTTTCTGTTGTCAAATTTGTGGTGCCAAAGACACTGGTATGTAACTTGCTATGTGAAGCTCTACTCAAGATCAAACAAAGATCCACTCAAGTTCAACCTTGATGAACAAGCAATGCTCACAAGTGTAAAGAAGAAAGTTCCACTCAAGTTCAACTGTAATTGACAAGTATTGCTCTCAAGTCAAGACATTGCAATATGTCAAGAAGCTTAGAAGTTCAATCATAAAGAACTTAAGATACTTTCAAGGATTAGCTACAACAAGACTTCAAGGTTTACTATACTTTCAAGGATTAGCTACAACAAGACTTCAAGGTTTACTACTTTCGAAGGTCACTTATCCTTAAGTTTCAATGTCATTACTTCACGATTGAGGTTTGACTGACCTTAGGTTGACCTTTAGAGTAGCCCATTTTGGGTACATAAGTCATATATTTGATTTACATGAGTTGGGTCAGTTCTAAGACTAGTCCTAGACTTTGTTCGACTAGTCCTGGCACTGCTTCGACCTGTCTAAGAAATTCCTAGATCAGTCGTAAGTTTGTTACAAAATTCGGATATTTTTTGTTAGGCTTCGACTAGTTCTGGGGTCTGTTCGACTAGTCGAAGGAACAGTGTCGACTGCATCTAAGATCAGTCGTAAACCTATGACTCAAAGTTCAGCGCTGATCTTCAGATCCTACGACCAGGCAAAGGAGACCTACGACCAGTCAAAGGATACCTTCGACCAGTCACAAAATGGTCAAATCTTATCGCGCCCGAATTTTCAAATATCTGTCGGTTCTATGACCAGTCGAAGAGCTCCTTAGACCAGTCGAAGACGTGATTTGTTCACCTATAAATAGAGCACAAATCTCAGAAGAAATTAATTAATTCAAGCTAATCTAATTCGACCTTCTGAGAGATAATTTTGTGCTCCATCAAAGCTAAGTGTGTTTATTTAATATTCTCTTTCTTTAGCTTTATTTAATTGATTTTGTTTCTAGCATTCCAATCTTATATGAAAAGAGGAATTATTGTTTTCCTTCTTTTGGAATCAAAATCAATTAAAGCTAGTCCGTTGTTTTTAATTTAAAATCTATTAGAACCTATAACCATTATAAAGTGAGTATTGGACATTGATCTTGGACATTCAAATCTCTACTCCAATTTGGTTCTTCCGGGCTGCTACAACGAAGGAGATAATCAGGTATTTTACATTTGTTGTAAATTTTGTTTGGTTTTCTTTGGATTTGCCAGAAAAATCTCATTGTATTGGTTATCAGAAGAGAGCCAGAAAACTCAGAAGTGGGGTTTTTTTTTTTAATTGTGTATGCCCACAGATAAAGACACAATTGTGAAGGTTTTTAGGTGAACCTGGGAAAACCTATTTTTGTTAGTGAACGCTAATATCCCCTGTGTGAGTTGTGTGGCTGTTGTTGAACAGTTGGTGTACACACAGGTGAACCACTATAATCCCTTGTGTTTTGTGGTTGTTTGATATTCATTTCATATCTTTAATTATTCAGTGCAGGATGTATATGTGGATGTGAATGTTGTAATCATTTCATTTCAAGCTCAGTGGTGAATGCTGTAATAGTTAGATTTATATTTCTGCAATTTATCGCTTACTATTACTTTATTGGTTTGAGCTTCTGTTTTTATATTTGTTCTAGAAATAAGGTTGTCCTACCATAAACTTTGGTTTTTGGTGTAAGGTTGTCCTTAGAACAAATTTTGATTGCTTTCCATTCTTATACTGCAATTCAAGTCTAGTGATTTAAATTCTTATTCTTTATTCCGCTGTATCTTTTATTTAAATTTGGCATAGTCCTATTCACCCCCATCTAGGACATATAGCTTGGCCATTTCAATTGGTATCAGAGCCTAATAACTCATTCTTATTGCTTTATATTTGGATTTATTGTCATGCCCCAAATCCGAAAATCGGATTCGCTAGAATCCCGATCGTTGAATCCGGTGCCGACAGCCTCCGTAGTACCCCATTCTCGGCTCCTAGCGTCCATATGCCAGATTCCGATCCTGGGATCCTACGAGGAGGATTTTTTAATGTACATTTAACTCATAATAAGCATAACCACAAGATTACCCAATTCACAAAGACAACATCATCATCACATATCCACTAATATAATCAGTTGAGTACAACGCTGGAAGGAAATACATAAATAAAAATCAAGCTCTAGAAGACTGCTGCACGCTCCAACCTCAACACTGTTGCAACCTAACATCACCTGCATGCATCTATCGTGCATAAGCTTATAGAAAGCTTAGAGGGTGGTGTAAGTGTGTGCACAAAGTATGTGTCAAGTATTCAATACAATATCATCATCATACAATACCGAAATTACTGGTAACCCATAAATCATACATTATCGTAATAAACAAAAATACTGACAAGATCATAAATCATACGGTAACAGAGTAAGCGAAAGTATGGACAAGACCATAAGTCAATTAATATCAGAATACGTAATATAGAATAGCTATGCAATAAGGAGTCATAAAGAGCCAAATATCAGATGCCGAAGATGCAATGCAATATACAAATCCTGCTAAGTCTGTCTAGGCCATATAAGTACAGAAACATATCAACCTAAAATGTCATATACCTGCGGATGTAGTGTAATATACGATGCGAATGAAATGACCATGCTGGAGTGTGAAGTAGGGATGATAGTATGTAGTGTCGCAGGCTACGGGGTCCACCACAAGGGATTTCTATCCAAACCAGTCCCATACCTAAACTTGGATAATCAGACTCAACGTGGTAAACTCCTGATCTCAGGTTAGTTTCGCGCCCCAACCGAAATCCTGGCCATGAGAAGGTACACAACAATTAGTTGCAACTCGAGTGGATAGTGAATGAAATGAATGCGTGAGTATGCAACTCCTACTCAATAAGTTCACATATCAGTAAGGTTCCCCTTTGGAAAATCACCGGGGTCTATTACACTGCAAACCAGATTGCCGCCCCATCGCGCACAACAAGGTGAGTGGAAGAGACCTCACTATCCGCCTGCCAATATCAGGCCCGGCTCATTGATAGCGAACCCATTCCTCGAGCTGGTGAGACTCAGCCTAGCATTGTCACCTCCTCTCAGGCATGTAAGGCTGTACCCCCTTCCAACCGACCACGACACAATGAGAGATGCGGCTTAACGGTATACGACCCTCATGCACTCATGCATCCACTCAGTCTAGATGTTGGAGCAACCTCTGGAACCAAGAGGGTTTAGGGACTTTCACCCAGGGATATCTATAGCACCCCATGTAGAACGGATTTTCGGTGTCCCATCTGGCCATCCACGAAATACCTGTGGAGGCTACGACCCTGATGTCGCTAGGGCGTACAGTAATCACAACACACAATGCAAGATGCATGAGTCATACAATCCAGTCATGCATCAATCCTGCGCATACCATGTACTCATGTGAGATAATCTCCGCCTATCAGGGAGTCTCATAACAACATGACCAATGATATATACAGTGGTCAACCAATCTCATAACAAACATATAAATGATGCGTATGGGCATGTATCGTGATGCTATGCTGTCACATACTCACAATCAGTATCAATAACTAGCATCAACAACCAGCCTCGACAATGTGGACATTTAACGAACATTGCCCCCAAGGAATGGCCCTCATGGATCCGGTCATATAATGGGCTCACGGCCTCACACAACAGTCTAATATACAACATAATGGGCCTTACTCAAGGGCCACATATACACAACAGGTGGGCCCTACTCATGGGCCTCAAATACATGTCATGTGGGCCCTACACATGGGTTCTGAATACATCAAACGGTCATGCATCATGGGCCTAATACATATCACAATGGGTCGTGCCCATAGGCCACAAATACATCACAATGGGCCTTGCCCGTAGACTATAAGTACATCACAGTAGACCTCAACTACGGGTCGCGTATGTATCATATAGGTCTTGACAATCAGCCTCGGCAGTCGAAATTGGCCTTAACAATTGGAATCGACACTTGGAATCGTCCTCGATACTCGGCCTTGACAATCAGAATCGACCTTGATACTCGGTCTCGACAGATTAGAATCGGCATCGATACTCAGCCTCGACAATCAAAATTGGACTATACAATCGGTCTTGACAATTGGAGTCGGCCTCGATACTCGGCCTCAACAATTGGAATCAGCAAATCGGTAACGTCAAGCGGAATAGGCAAATGACCACGACAATCAGAATCGATAGATCAACAATTAGAATCGGTAAATCAATCATGTTAATTGGGATCGACAATTGGTCACAATAATTGGGATCGGTCGATAATCAGAATTGGTAAATCGGTCATGTCAACCGGGATCGACAATTGGTCACGACAATCAGAATCGATCGATCAATAATCAGAATCGGTAAATCGGTCACATCAATCGAGATCGGCAATTGGTCACGATAATCAGGATCAGTCGATAATCAGATTCGGCAAATCAGTCACGTCAACTAGGGTCGGCAATCGGTCACGATAATCAAAATTAATCGATTAATCGGAATCGACAATCGGTCATGGCAATCAGAATCAATCGATAGCAAGATCGACAAATCGATCATGTCAACTGGGGTCGGCAATCGGTCGCGATAATCAGAATCGATCGATTAATAATCAGAATCGGTAAATCGATCACGTCAATTGGGATCGGCACTCAGTTGTGACAATCGGTAATCAAAATTGGCAAATCGGTCACGTCAATCGGAATCGACAATCGGTCATAATAATCGAAATCGATTGATAATCAGAATTGGTAAATCGGTCAAATCAATTAAAATCGGTAATTCGGTCACGTCAATCAGAATCAACAATCGGTCATAACAATCAAAATCAATCGATAATCAGAATCGGCAAATCGGTATCGTCAAACAGAATCGGTAAGAATAGCCTAACAAGGCCTAAGGGAAGGTCACAATGAGGACATCTAACCAACATTTCACATAAATGTGGCTATCTAACGAACATTGCTCCTAAGGAGTGGCCCACATAATGGATGTATACACGATGTAACGGTCACTCATACATCACATCGGGCCTCGTCCATGGGCCTCGAACACATCACAATGGGTCACAAACCATAGGTCGAAAATACATCTCAATGGACCACGACCCATGGGCCATATAAACATCAAGTGGGGCGCATGACATGGACAGCTCGGATGAAACGCATACATCACGTGGGGGCCACATGAATGGACTGTTTGAATATATAACATATATATGTATCACAGTGAGTCCTACATCCTGACAGATGGTGGGAGCTTGGATTACATCTAAAATCATTTCAATAGTGGCAGGTGCAACATGTGTATTACTATTCACTATTATAGGGGTACATGACTCACACTAATGTGATCAACACTGTCCAAACATTGACCATGTACATCAACACTGTCTGAACATTGTCCAGCACCGTCCAGCACAATCTGGACGGTGTGGATACACATGTGTGCAGCGAGGTGGGTCCTCGTCCCAAACAATTGGACGGCAGGAATGAAACACGTGCATCATGACACATACATCAGTGGCCCCACTGTCCATTGCTGGACGGTGGTGAAAGCCACACCTAAATCATGGGGGTCCACGTGGTGTGGCCCACCCACTACATATATATTATATTATATTATAAGTATATAATATACATCACTGTCCACGTGGTGTGGCACACCAACTACACACATATTATATTATATTATATTATATATATTACAAGGTATACACCACCTTCCTGCACCAACGTCCAGGTGTGCTGGACTCTGGATGCTAGAAGCATACACATGTCATGTGGGCCCCTGATGCACGGTGTGGAATTAAAACACATATATCATGGCTGGCCCATGATCTGGACGGCCAGGATGGGGCGGGCCTGAATGTACAATACATCACCAGGTGGTCTACCACACGCGCTATCAAAATATATGGACGACATGGGTTAAAACAGATAGGCAGTGTTGATAAAACGCATGCATCACATGGGGTCCACACACACGTGGGTCCCACAGCTGCTAACGCGGCAAGATAAAACACATATATCACGGTGGGTCCCACGTAGGGCCCACCATATAATACTACATATATTATTATATTAATATTTATTATATATGTGTACATAAATACATACACGTCCATGCCCCTGGACGGGCGGTCTGGACAAAACACTAGAATAATGTAGGCCCCACATCATCTAGGATGGATGGCCAACAAAAAACTCATACATCATGGGGTCCATATGATCTGCATGGACGGACGGTGGGTAAGAAACTCATACAAAAAGGGGTGGGTCCCACCGTCAATGAACGGTGTGGATACACAGACCAACGAAGCTGCTGACGTAAATACATGTGGCTACCACCAGTACCATCCAGATGGACGGCTGGATGAAAAATACATAGATCATCAAGGTGGGCCCCATCCCTCACATGTGCGGCACGTGTGGGGGTGGTCCCACGCATTGCCAAAAAATGAATGGCGTGGAGAATACATACATCATGGTAGGGCGTCCATGGTCCAGATGGGACACACAAAACTTGCTGACGTGCAGCAGCAGCAGTTGTTGCTGCTACGGCAAAATGAATGCACGGTGTGGATGAACTCCATATCACAGTGGGCTCCACCATGGATGGACAGTTAATACAACCTCATGGTGGGCCCCACCCCTGACAAACGTGCAGGGTGGGTCCCACATGGGCCATGAGCTCTCTACAAATGGCTGCACAGTATGGATTTAATGCATACCTCATGACAGGGCCACAGGCCTGCTGACGTCCTATGATTGGACGGTAGAGGAAGGTGGGTCCCACACACATGGCCCACAGCTTGGGACCAAGCTGATATTTGTGATTTCCCTACATCCAGATTCGGGCAGTGGGCTGGCCTAATGGCTGAATGGTCTGAATCAGCCTTGTATGAATCTAATAGGTGGGCCACATTAAATAACCAAAAAGAGAGAAAAAGAGGGAGAGAGAAAATGGTGGAGATGAGAGGGATCCCGCCACTATGGGTCCCTCTTGATACAAGACATACAGCTAGACAGGCCCCACACGAGTGGGCCCTCAAATGCATAATAATCAACAGTTAAAAATTCATAAAAATCACCCACCTTTGATCTTCCTGGACATCTTCTTCCATCAACGCATCCTAGAGCTTTGAGGGATGCATTTCAATGGTGGAGATGATCATCGGATGGTGGAGACGAGAGGTAGGAAGGTGGGCCACACTTGCTCTCCATGGAAGCCATGGACAATTGCTCCATGGGAGTTGCTTAAAAAAATAAGAGAGAAATGATAAAGAGAAAGAGAGTGATGGGAGAGAAGTGATGGTGAGTGATGTAAGTATGTACTTTGTTGTAAGAAAATGTTGACTTTAAGGGAAATGTTGTTATACTTGGGGATGGGTGTAAGTGATGGGAGTGATGGGTACTTGATTGATGTGACTGATAGGATTGATGTGATGTTTTCTAGGGATTGCAATGCGCGGCATTTATCCTCGAACTGGACGCGGGCCCACATTCCTGGCCTGGGTATCACCTCGACACGCGAGACGCGGCGTCGGGACCGCGGCGACGGCGCGGTCGCTAAGGTACTAGTCTTAGGTTAAGTCGACTTGGGTTGATGACGTATGAATCAGGGTCGCACGCAAACGCCGGTTAAGGGTTGAAGGTTGCCAAAATTCGACCGGGAAGACCGCGGAAGCCTATGGAACGATACAGTTTAGGATATGGGTCTTATATTTATTTCCTGAGCTAACGATCTAAGCTATATATAAATAATATGTCAAATTTTGATAACCTATCAGTCACTAGGCCTCCACCTTTCGATGGCTCCAATTATGCCTATTGGAAAGCCAGGATGAGGATCTTCCTCAAATCCATGGATGAAAGTGTGTGGCTAGCCATAGTGAATGGTTGGACCTTCCTACCACTGGAGTAACTGGATTTGATGGTTCAAAAACAACAAAAATAATGGCTTATTTTTCTTGGACCACACTTCAGAAAAGTGAGAGTAGTGCAAATGCTAAAGCACTAAATGCGATTACATGTGCACTATCACCGGATGAATTCAAAAGAATTATATCCTATGATTCTGTAAAACAAGCTTGGGATATATTGGAAATGACACACGAGGGTACATCAATTGTCAAGAAATCTAAGATACAAATTCTCACAACTAAATTTGAGGAAATACATATGGAAGAAAATGAAATATTCATGGACTTATATACCAGATTGAATGACATTGTAAACTCTATGTGGGGTCTAGGTGATAAAATCCCGGAAAGCAAGATATGTGCTAAAATACTACGCTCACTTCCTGAACGGTTCAATTCATTCTAAAGTAACTGCAATCCAGGAACTTCGTGATACAGAAAATATGAAGGCTGAGGAATTAGTTGGAACTTTAGAGACTTATGAGTTAAACTTTAAAGCTCCTAAAAGTAAATCCATTGCTCTCAAATCTACTAAAGGTATTTCTCAAGAAAACTCGGATTCAGAAAATTTTAAAGACGATATGGCTCTTTTGGCAAAGAAATTTTACAAGATTTTCAAAAGCAAGAAAAGGGTAGATCTTCAAAAATCAAATGATAAGAAAAGATCTAAACTTAGATCCAAAAATTGGAAGTCTTTGAAAGATAGTCAATGACAACTGCCAAGAGTATGGACAGTTAGCAAACAAATGTCCTAAAAAGGACAAACCAAAAAGAAAGGGTATGTTGACTACATAGGATGAATCATCTGATTCTAAAGTTTCTTCTGAATCTGAAGATTCTTAAATTGAGTTGGGCAATGAAGTTAAAGCCCTTATGACTCTAGCCAAATTCACATTCTCAGATAATGATTCAACAAGTGAAGAAAATTTGAACAGTGAATGTGAAAATGAAGAAGATCTTCAAGATGCTTATAACGCCCTATACAAGGAAAGTTGTAAAATTGCTGTCAAACTTAAACTTCAAAAGGAAAATTTTTTTAAACTCAAAGAATGTTTTGAATCACTTATTTTAGAAAAATCCCAAATTTCAGGTTGTTTTGAAAAATTAAAATGCGATTTAGAATTCAAAACCTCCCTGATTGAAAATCTGAAATTTGAAAATGAGAAACTTAAAAATGAAGTATCTTCTCTTCTGAGTTTAAAGGACACATGGAGATATGCCCAAGGTGATCCAAAGTCAGAAAAATTATTATCCGGATCAAGAAAATGTGGCAATCGATCCGGGTTGGGCTATGATAAGAATATATCTTCTAAACAAAAGTATACTTCTCACAAGTTTGTGAAAGCAGAGTCCTCAAACTCAAAAGGGAAAAGTACTTACCAAGGTTTTTTGAAAACTTTTCAAAAACCTAAAAGCAGCCATGTTAATTTTAAAAATCAAAACTGAAACCCTCTTGCTGAAAAGATAGTTGATTTACTCAAGGAGCTCTTAAAATCTAACTCAGTAGGTCATTCTTACAATAACAGACAGAAGAAGACCAACTATACTCCTAAACCCAAAATAGTTCTGAAATGGGTTCCTAAAGGTGCCTGCTTAGTTACTCACACCGCTTTCAAAGCAACAAGCCATTCAAAGTGGTACCTAGATAGTGGATGCTCTAGGCATATGACTGGTGAAAAAAGTTTGTTCACTGATCTCAAAGACATGACTGATGGTTCAGTCACATTTGGTGATGGCAGCAACTGCAAGATTATGGGCTAAGGTATGGTTCATCTCTATAACCTTCCTTTGTTTAAAAATGTTTTATATGTAGAAGGTTTGAAACATAACTTGCTTAGCATATCTCAAATATGCGATAATAACCATAGTGTACGATTTACTAATCAGAGCTGTGAGATTCTAAACAACAAGGGTTCAGTAATATTAACTGGACGTAGAACCTCTGAAAACTGCTATATTATTAATGAATCCAGCTCATCTAATCAATCATGTTACATGGTCCATACAGACAAGACAAATTTATGGCACAAACATCTTGGACATGTACAGTACCGAAATCTATATAGATTGAGCAAACGGGAACTTATAAGAGGTTTACCCAAATTACAAAAATTAGATAAAATATGTGGTGAATGCCGGATTGGCAAATAAACAAGGAACTCATACAAAAAGGTGAATTCTAATACCACATCAAGACCACTTGAGCTTCTCCATATGGATTTAGTAGGACCTACCAGAACGGAAAGTCGAGGTGGCAAAAAATATATCTTGGTAATTGTAGATGACTTTATCAGATATACTTGGGTAATCTTCTTAAGGGATAAATCTGAAACCCTTGAAGAAGTAGGAAAAGTTCTCAAAAAGATTCAAACTGAAAAAGGTTTTCAAATCAGTAAGATTCATAGTGATCATGGATCTGAATTTCAGAATAGCGGTTTTGAGAAGTTCTGTAATGACCATGGAATATTACATGAATTCTCAGCACCCAAAACTCCACAATAAAATGGTATAGTGGAAAAAAAAATAGAGTACTTTAAGAAATGTCTAATGTTATGTTGAATAGCATGAAGCTCTCTAAGAATCTTTGGGTTGAAGCAGTCAATACAGCTTGCTATATTATTAATCGGGTTTACACTAGTAAAGGTAATAATAAAACGGCTTATGAAATGTGGTTCGATAGAAAGCCTACTGTCAAATACTTTCGAATTTTTGGCAGCAAGTGCTATATTTTACGAGATCGTGAAAATCTGAGAAAGTTTGAGACGAAGAGTGATGAAGGGATATTTTTAGAATATTCTTTAAACAGTCGTGCTTATGGGGTACTGAACAAAAGGACCGGTGTGATTCAAGAGTCCATCAATGTGGTCATTGATAATCACTTAAACACACCAGTCTCAAGTTCAGATAACGATGAAATTCTTGTAATTGATAAACCTGATACTTCATCTAATCAGACTGATTCTGAACTAAAGACTGTTAAAGATCATCCAACTACACGAATTCTTGAAAACCCTCTCATTGGTGTTCGTACTCATAGACAACTCGAGGATATATGTAATTAAACATGTTTTACATCCCAGATAGAACCATCTAACCTAAAAGAAGCTCTTGCTAATGAAAACTGGATTGTTGCAATGCAAGAAGAGCTTAACCAATTTGTGAGAAATGATGTTTGATATCTTGTACCTGGACCTAAAGATAAACACATCATTGGAACCAAATGGATTTTAAAAAATAAGTCTGATGAGCTTGGTAATATAATTAGAAATAAGGCTAGGTTAGTGGTACAAGGTTACACTCAAATTGAACTTATTGACTATGATGAAACCTTTGCACCAGTAGCCCATCTTGAATGAATTAGACATTTTATATCCATTGCATGTTTTAGAAAGTTCAAGATTTACCAAATGGATGTAACAAGTGCATTTTTAAATGACGATTTGCATGAGGAAGTCTATGTTGAACAACCAATGGGTTTTGAAGACCCTAAGAATGCCGATCATGTTTATCGACTTAAAAAGGCATTTTACGGTTTAAAACAAGCTCCTAGGGCATGGTACGAGAAACTAACAAAGTTTCTATTAAGCCATAATTTTCAAATGGGTTGTGTTGATAAAACTTTGTTTATTAGAAAACATAATGAGCACATCTTATTGGTACAAATCTATGTTGATGATATCATTTATGGATCTACCTGTATTGACATGACTATTGAGTTTGCAGATTTGATGAAATCTCGGTTTGAAATGAGCATGGTTGGGGAATTGAATTACTTTCTTGGGTTGTAAGTAAAGCAACAACCTGATGAAATGTTCATATCTCAATCTAAGTATGCTATGAATCTAATTAAGAGATTTGGATTTGAGAATGATAAGAATTTCGATACTCCTATTTGTACAACTTTGAAACTCTCAAAAGATTCTGTAGGTAAAAATGTAGATCCGAAATTATATCGAAGTATGATTGGTAGTTTACTATATTTAACTGCTAGCAGACCTGATATTTATTTAAGTGTTGGTGTTTGTGAAAGATATTAATCTGATCCAAAAGAATCTCACTTAACTGCTGTCAAGCAGATTATTAGATATGTCCCAAGTACTGTTAATCTCGATCTCTAGTATCCTCATATGAGACTCATGTTCAATTAGCTGGATACTCAGATGCTGACTGGGTTGGTAATCTAGATGATAGAAAATCAACCAGTGGTGGTTGCTTTTATATCAGAAATTGTTTAGTTTACTGGTTTAGCAAGAAACAAAATTCTATATCACTTTCAACAGTTGAAGCTGAGTATATCGCAGCTGATAATGCTTGTACGCAGCTTGTTTGGATGCAACGAATGCTAAGTGATTATGGAATTAAACATGATTCTATGTTATTACATTGTGATAATTCCAATGCCATAAATATTTTGAAAAATCCTATTCAGCATTCTCGTAGTAAGCATATTGACATTAGATTTCATTATATTAGGGAATTAGTAAAAGAAAAAGTTATATCTCTGGAATATATCCCTACCGAGGATCAACAAGCTGACATTTTCACTAAACCGCTTGACAAAAGCAGGTTTAACAAGATGAAATTTAATCTAGGCATGTGCATTTTAAAATGATTATTTATGCCTACTTGTATCATAGTGTATATATTTGCTAGTTTGAATTTTAATTTTTTTGGTCATTATGCAAGAAATCTAATTTTTTGGCTGGTACTCGACCAGTCATAAATATTCACAACTAGTCGTAGTTCGACCGGTCGTGCATATCCACGACCAGTCGTAGATCGCGGTAAATCACTTAAAAAATTAGGGATTTCACTTTCTTCCTCACTCCGTTTTCACTCTCTAAGGAGCCGAGCCTCAACTAGTCGAACCCATTGTTACATTTCTTTAAGGTTAATGCGTCATTTACATTTTCTTGCAGATCTGTGTCTAGATTGCTTTCTTTTCTCTCTTGGACCTTTTTATTTTGGATTTCATTGTGATTTGAGGTTTTTCTTTTGTAAAATCTGATTTGAGCAAACCATCTTCTCAAACCTTTGCAACTTTTTCTTTTCTTAAAATCTTTCTTGCAAATGGCTTCTAGAGGAAAGAAAACAACAACCCTTGGTCCGTCTTCTTCTTCCAGATCAGCCCTGATTACTAAACGTCATCTTTAGCCTCCCGATGATGATCCATCTTATGTTCAAGACATCAGATTACGTAATGTTATTGTTGAACTCCCTGTTTTCATTGATCATGTTACACCTTTTGACATCCTTCCTATGCTTCAATCTGTAGGTTGGGATAACTTATTACATTGGGGTGGGCCAGCATACCGGTCCATTGCCCAATCAATATTTGCATGTATTAGTGATTTTTCATTGGATGAGTTAACATTTAAAATATCTACTAGAGAAGGGCCTTTTGACATTGATCGTCATTTGATTTCTACTCTTATGGACATTCCAGTGAATGATGAGGGTATTCCTATCCATAATTTGACTGATAAACCCTTAGTTTCTGAAAAACGTATGCTCACTAGAGACTTGTGCAACATGGATGTTCAATGGACACATAAAGGGAATGCACTTCCCGCAAGGTATTTGTTACCTAAATACAGAGTTCTCCACAAAATCTTTGTGTCTAATCTATATCTTCGTTCGGGTAATAAAACCAATTTGACATCATATATGGTTCGTGTTATTCATGCTATTGTCAGTGGTACTCAGATTTGTTTACCATCCTTAATTTGTCATTTCATTCTTCAGTTTAGACTCCATCCGGGTTACAGTGACATTCCTTTTGCCTATTTGATGAGTGTGTTGGGTAAACATATGTCAGTTGATATGCCGGTTGGAGAGGCACCTATCCATCATCTGATTTTTAACAATTCTAATATCAATAAGATGAAGCTGGATTTTCATCCTGACAAAGGTGGTGGTGGTGGTCATGCTGAACATGAAGGAGAAGCTGGTGATCTTCCTCCTGATGACATTAATATGGACGGCATCTTTGAAGAACTTGAATCTGATTCTACGAATGATTCAGATTTTGTACTATCTGATGTTGATGCCCTTCTGAGTACATTGGAGGATAAAGTTGATAATATAAATGTTAAGATAGAAAACATGTCTATTGCTCATGATTTATAATTCAAGTAAATGCGCAAATATCTTAGACGCTTGAACAAGGGGATGAATAAACTTGATCCATCTATCCCTACTCCTTCTTCTGGTTCAGATTAGTGTTTAAGTTGTTCAAGTTGTAATAACTTTACTACTATGGTGTTAGCTTTGCTTATACTTAGTATTTGCTTTTTGTGAGTTAATTATGCTTTTATCTCATATCTTATCTATCTGTTCCTTGCTTTCCTTTGTCCTCTTATGACAAAAAGGGGGAGAATGGATATGTTTCACTCATTTGGATATGTTTTATTCAGGGGGAGTTTCGTATGTCTTATAAAGACATGTATGGAGAATGAATATGTTGAATATTTGCATATTTGTAGGTTCATATTAAATATTCCAGTTGATGACAACTGGTGCATGATTCGTTACTCAGATATTTGTATTCTATGCATGATTTGGTACTCAGATATTCTGTGTTCTGTAAACATATCTTGGTAGTGGGTTTTGTCACTAATTTGACAAAGGAGGAGATTGTATGTGCTATAGTTTATATCACTTTCTGTTGTCAAATTTGTGGTGCCAAAGACACTGGTATGTAACTTGCTATATAAGCTCTACTCAAGATCAAACAAAGATCCACTCAAGTTCAACCTTAATGAACAAGCAATGCTCACAAATGTAAAGAAGAAAGTTCTACTCAAGTTCAACTGTGATTGACAAGTATTCCTCTCAAGTCAAGACATTGCAAGATGTTAAGAAGCTTACAAGTTCGATCGTAAAGAACTCAAGATACTTTCAAGGATTAGCTACAACAAGACTTTAAGGTTTACTACTTTCAAAGGTCACTTGTCCTTAAGTTTCAATGTCCTTACTTCACGATTGAGGTTTGACAACATTAGGTTGACCTTTAGAGTAGGCCATTTTGGATACATAAGTCATGTTTGATTTACGTGAGTCTGGTCAATTCTAAAACTAGTCCTAGACTTTGTTCGACTAGTCCTAGCACTGCTTCGACCTATCTAAGAAATTCCTGGATCAGTCGTAAGTTTGTTACAAAATTTGGATATTTTTTATTAGGCTTCGACTAGTTCTGGGGTCTGTTCGACTAGTCGAAGGAACAGTGTCGACTGCATCTAAGACCAGTCATAAACCTACGACTCAAAGTCCAGCGCTGATCTTCGGATCCTACGACCAGTCAAAGGAAACCTACGACTAGTCGAAGGAGACCTACGACTAGTCGAAGGATACCTTCGACCAGTCCTGAAACAGTCAAATCTTATCACGCCCGAGTTTTCAAATATCAGTTGGTTCTACGACCAGTCGAAGAGCTCCTTAGACCAGTCGAAGACTTGATTTGCTCACCTATAAATAGAGCACAAATCTCAGAAGAAATTAATTAATTCAAGCTAATCTAATTCGGCCTTCTGAGAGATAATTTTGTGCTCCATCAAAGCTAAGTGTGTTTATTTAATATTCTCTTTCTTTAGCTTTATTTGATTGATTTTGTTTCTAGCATTCCAATCTTATATGCAAAGAGGAATTGTTGTTTTCCTTCTTTTGGAATTAAAACCAATTAAAGCTAGTCCATTGTTTTTAATTCAAAATCTATTAGAGCCTAAAACCATTATAAAGTGAGTATTGGACATTGATCTTGGACATTCAAATCTCTACTCCAATTTGGTTCTTCCGGGCTGCTACAACGAAGGAGATAATCAGGTATTTTACATTTGTTGTAAATTCTGTTTGGTTTTCTTTTGAGATTTGCCAGAAAAATCTCATTGTATTGATTATCTGAGGAGAGCTAGAAAACTCAGAAGTGGGGTTTTTTTTAATTGTGTAAGCCCACAGATAAAGACACAATTGTGAAGGTTTTTAGGTGAACCTAGGAAAACGTATTTTTGTTAGTGAACGCTAATATCCCCTCTGTGAGGATATTAGGAGTGGAGTAGTTGTGTGGCTGTTGTTGAACAGTTAGTGTACACACAGGTGAACCACTATAATCCCTTGTGTTTTATGGTTGTTTGATATTCATTTCATATCTTTAATTATTCAGTGTGGGATGTATATGTGGATGTGAATGTTGTAATCATTTCATTTCAAGCTCAGTGGTGAATGTTGTAATAGTTAGATTTATATTTTTACAATTTATCGCTTACTATTACTTTATTGGTTTGAGCTTCTGTTTCTATATTTGTTCTAAAAATAAGGTTGTCCTACCATAAACTTTGGTTTTTGGTGTAAGGTTGTCCTTAGAACGAATTTTGATTGCTTTCCATTCCTATACTGCAATTCAAGTTTAGTGATTTAAATTCTTATTCTTTATTCTGTTGTATCTTTTATTTAAATTTGGCATAGTCCTATTCACCCCCCCCCCCCCACCTCTAGGACATATAGCTTGGCCATTTCACTCCTTGGAAACGATGGGGATCGAACAGCGTAAAGTCCCATAGAAGGGAGCTCACCTACTCCTGCTCAGTCTGGGCTAGTGTAGTAGGGGGTCGCCTACCCTACCTCTGAAGAATAATGGCCATTGCCTGCAGCATCTGCTGAAGCTGATCCGAGCTCACAGATACAGTTGGGGCTGTGCTGGTCTCGGACTTAGGAACGGGAGCTGCTTGGCACGTTCTCTTAGGTGTCATGTCCTATAGGAAGGAATAAGGGACCTAATCATTCTAAGTTCATAGCATATATGTGATGTAATCTTCAGGTATTCCCAAGTTATGCTCTGATATCAACTTTTGCCACGCCCCAAATTCGAAAACCCGGTTCACAGAATTCCCGATTGCCGAATCCGGCGCCGACAGCCTCCGTAGTACCCAATTCTCGTCTCCCGGCACCCATATGCCAGATTCCGATCCCATGATCCTATGAGGAGGATTTTCAATATGATTTCTTATTTTTTGTAAAGGATCATAACCACAAGCATAACCAAGTCACAAAACAACATCACCACATATCCACTATAATAAACCATTTGAGTACAATGCGTAAAGGGAATATACAAGTATAATGAAACTCAAGGAAGATCGCCGTACACTCACGCCTCAACACTACTACGTCTAGAGGGTGTGTGCGTGTGTGCGCAAGCATGCGAAATTAAAGTAAGTGAAAATACTGGCAGGTCCATGAATGCTATCAACCATACTAAGGCAATGTGATGCAAAGCCTACATAGCCAAATGTCATATGCAAGATGCAATGCAAGCATGCTAGTCCTCATCGAGTCCACCTATCAATATAGTTCATCTCTAGAACAGCGAGTGGAAAAGACCTAACTACCTGCCTGGCTAGCAGTCTGCCAATACTTACCCATCTCGTCGATAGCGGACCCATTTATAAGCTAGTCAGACTCAGCCTATCTTATAGCCCCCTCACTCGGGCTGATAAGGTCACGCCCCCTTCACAACTGACCACGACATAGTAGGAGACGTGGCCTAGTGGTATTTGGCACTCGTGCACTCATGTATCCACTCGGTTTAGACATTGGAGCATCTCTTGGTACAAAAAGAGTTCTATGACTTTCACCCAAGGACATCTTAAGTGCCCACAGTGCTAGAACTAAATATTTTCAATGTCCAATCTAACCATCCATGATATGCCTATGGAGGTCGCAGCCCTAATATTGTTAGGGTGTCAAATGATCATGTCACACAAAATGCAAGATGCATGAGTCATACCATCTAGTCACGCATCAAACCTGCGCGTACCGTGCGATAATGTAGGGCGACTTTGTCTCACAAGGAGTATCCTAAATAACTCGGCCCAACGGCAAATCCTATAATCAATCATTCCTTACAATAGGCATACAAAGATGCGTATGAGCATGTATCATGATGTAATACTAAGCATGCTTTCAGTGTGTCCTACTAGACTAAGTACACTAGCATCATTATCAGATATAAACAATAATCGGGCCAAATACATGATGGGGTCCATAGAGGGACGACAGAACTAGCCCAAACATCCAAATAGGCTCTAAACAGTGGATATACCAAATCTGATACCACGTATTCTTCCATCTACGAAAAAGGATGATGATGTACTCTCAATGGATGACCTAAGTGTCATACTTACACAGAGAATGGGCCTCAGGGTGAGGCAATGGCTATACAACAAGGTGAGTTGAGAGGATGAAACTATGTATAACAAGTGGGCTTCCTCACCCTCTCTTATCATACAATAAACCGGGCCTTTTATAGGGCCCGATCTATACACAAGGTGGGCTCGAAGGTTTGGATAATCCTATAAGATATGGTAGAAATCACCATTATCAATGGGGATCCAATGGTTTGGGTTAGCCCAATAAGGTAAGGGTGGAAATGGGCTTAATAATGGGCCCTAGGGAGGTTTACAATGGTGGACATTTAACCACCATTGTCTCCTAGTGTGCTGTCCACTTGGGATTAGAATCTGAATCACAACGGGGCCCTTGGCCTTTAAAATCTCTAGAAGGGCGGAACGACCGTGTGTGCACATCACTCATACATGGTTGGCCTCATAAGGCAGCCCCATAATGGGCGTATAACTCATACATCATGGTGGGCGTATAATTTAATGGATAGTGTGCATCACACACATCATGGTGATCTCTCACATCACAATGGGCCCTTGTTGGATGTCCAGCCCACCCAAACAAGCTGGGCCGCTGGACGTCCAGTGAATGGATGGTCTTGTTACAACATACACCTCATGGTGGGCCTGCACATTGCAGATGGGCCCCACCAGATGGACAACGTGGATATAATACATACAATAAGGTGGGCCAGCTGCAAACCCTATTGGCCATCCAGACAGAGGGATGGTGTGGGCTGATACACATACATGGTAGGTCCCATTCAATGTGGGCCACCCAAAGAGTGTACCCATCTTCTGAGTTTGGGTCGGCCGCTGGTGAACGACCAGCTGTTAGACGGTCGGTCCAGCAGTGCCGTGGCACAGCTGGGCATTGGATCTACTTCATTCACAAGTCCATAACCTGAAAAATTAGATGGACGGTGAGGATATAATGCATACATCAGGGTGGGGTCCACGTGTGTGACCCACCAGCTTAGAATCAAGCTGACATTTGTGTTTTCCACCAGACAGGCTTCCTACAATGGTCAGCAAGGTGGGCCAGCCTGCTGGGCGGTGGCAGCAAGGTGGGCCTTGATTTGGACAGCAGGGGTGTCCCACAAATGGGACAGCGTGGATAAAATTCATGCTCATCATGGGTGGGCCATCAACATGAAAAGAGAGAGATGGAGAGAGACATGTGGTGAAAGAGAGCTCCGCCACTATGAGCTCCCCTTGAGCTATAATACATACATCAAGATGGGTCCCAAAACATGTGGGCCCTCAAATAAGGAAATCAAGGTGGGGATACCATTTCCACCACAAACTCAAGGTCTAGATGACTTCTTGTAAGATGGACATCAAATAAAACATCATGGTGGGGTCCATGGAGAATGGCCTCATCATGGATTACAGATGCATATCACAGTGGGCCATTAGCTACACCTTGGGTCTAAAATGGGATCCCTACCATTAACTGGTAGGCCCCACTTGTCTTATGGATAAAATCGACATCTAAACCTAAGATCACCCACCTATTGCTCTCCTTCTTGGTTCCTTGAAATCATTAGCTCCTAAGCTTCCATTTTAATGGTGGATGATAAAGATTAGATGGTTGGATGGTGAGATTGGGTGGTAGGGAGATGGGTCTTGCTTGTGTCCTTTTCTCTCCTTAGATCTTCTCTCCTCTTGGTTGCTAGGGAATGATTATAGAATGAGAGGGAATGAGATGGGATGGATTGAAATGAGAGAGGAGGAATAGTTTGTGTAAGAGAGATGATATGGAAAACATGGGTTAAGTTGACTTTGGGATAAGAAGGAATGAGTTGCTTGTCTTGGTGGGAAGAGAGGCATGGGTTTGAATTGGTTGTTGTACTTGACTAGTTGATGTGAAAGGATGGGTAGAGATTCCTCTTTCCATGGTGTTTCCTCAAAATATATGCGGGCCCACAACTCCTAGCCTAGGTATCACATTGGTGAGTAAGAAGCGACGTTAGAACTGCGACGAAGGTGCGGTCGCAAGGGTATAAGTTTCGAGTTGAGTCGACTCTGATCTTCAAGATGCTACTTAGGATCACGTGCATTTGCTGTTTACAGGTCGCGGGTCACCGAAATTCGACGGAGAGGATTGCTGGAGTTGGTGGAACAATATGGTACCAAGATATAGGCCTTACAATATCAATAGTCATGAATATCAATAAGTAGGAATAACATCAAAATCCAAACATCTAGAATAAAATATCAAGATGAAAAATACAGTATAGGAAAATGTATAAATATCCATACAATTTATAAAAATATCTAAGCAAACCATCAAAATATTGTTTAGTATAGATCCAAGCAAAGAAAATAAATAATTCTAGATCACTCTGACTCTGGTGAGAATGGTGCAGGCATCAAAGATCATTAATCCTTAAACTCCAATTGAATCGATAAAAGTACTTTTTCATGCACTTCATAGTAGATTTTTGAGTTTGGGCTAATGATACTTGGGATACTTGCAGAGCATTAACTTTCTCCTCTACTGTAAATAACCTCTCATCAAATTAAGAGGGATGATAGTTAGAGTTGGCTGGATCTTTTGGATCTTCTAAGTCATTGAAGATATCACCCATAGTGGTGTCAGCTTGTCGAGGTTCTCCTTGATCTTCTCTTTATTTTGGTAATGAAGTGAGTTTCATCATATTCAAATTCAAATTATTGAATGGGAGTTCAGATTCAGTCACTTCAAATGAAGGGATTTGGACATTATAGTGAAATGCAAGACAAGACAAAAAATGTCCAAATGGAATCAACCCATCCTTAGGATGTAAATGAAATTGAATAACGACATAACAAATCAAGGAAGGTAAACAAATATGTATACCCATGACAACGACATGGAAGACACAAAGCATGAAGGGAGTAAGATCATTCTTATTCCCAGCTATAGGATACACATTTGATGTACAGATGCGATGTAGGACGCAGTATTTGGGAAATAATTTTGGGAGGGCAAGGTGTTACCAGACTGTCATTCCGCATTGAAACCACACAATGCCCTTGTGAATTGGATTTTTAAAGATATTTATTACACTCAAATTATCGTAAAATAAGGTCATCATATCTTGTGAAATTTCATAATCATCTAGCATTCTCTTCATCCACATTTGCTGAGTGCAAGCATTCCTAACAACAATATATTCAGCATTGTTTTGACAAGAAAATAAATCTGTTTGATTTGGGGGATTTATTTAATGATAAAAAAGAATTCAATGAGAGAACAATCATCACATTTATTCTAAGTTCATTTACATCCTCGGATTCCCTTGATTCTAAAAACAGAATACAATCAATATAATGCAATGAACGAAAGATAAGACAGTCTGATGGCAATATCAGCAGCATTTCGATGCTTTTGATGTTCATCGATAAAGCAGAAAGGTTATGCGAGCTTGAAACCCTTGATCTGACCATTGAGATCAATTCCAATCATCTTTCTGTTCATTCTTCCTTAATCTGACCATTGAGATCAGTTCTGATCATCCTTCCGTTCATTCTTCCTTGAAACCCCTGAAATGTGGAGCGACGATCATCCCTTGAAATGTGGAGCGGCGTTGATCCCTTGAAATGTGGAGTGACGATGATCCCTTGAATTATGGAGCGACGTTCCTATGAAATGTGGAGCGATGATCATCCCTTGAAATGTGGAGTGATGATCCCTTGAAATGTGGATATCATCTGTCTGAGGGTAGGAGTATACAGGCCTAGGCAGGGAATATAGATGCATGGATCTTACTTCGGGGAATATGGAGTGCATGGAGCTTACTTTAGGACAAAAGTTATGCATCAAGATAAGTTCCCTCATAAGGTAACACATGGGCTATCTGTTAAGACAACATAAGCCTCTCCTTAAGACAAAAAGAAGAGAGAAGTGGCGCATGGGCTATCTGTTAAGACAACATAAGCCTCTCCTTAAGATAAAAGGAGAGAGAAGTGGCACATGGGCTATTTGTTAAGACAACTAAAAGGCTTCCATTAAGACAAAGTCCACATGGAATGGCGCATGGGGATTTTCGTAAGACAATAAAAGGCTTATGTTAGGACATGAGAAGAGGAAAAGGTGGCGCATGGAGTTTTCTCCATTTTCCATTGCGCGAGGTTGCGCAAGGCTTCCCATTGCGCGAAGTAGCACAAAAGCTTCTTCTTAGGATAGAATCCACAAAAGGTGGCGCACCCCCTTAAAAAATGGCACAAAAGACCTCTTTTAGAGGGATTTCCCTTTCAACGTGTTGCGTGGAGACGTGCAAGGGCTTCCCTTTGCGCAAACAACTCCCCTCACTTGTCTCTTATCTTCCTTATCTTCCATCCTTTTGTCTTCTAGCCAACTTGTCTTCCAACCATTAAGCCCTCAAATGAGGCATGGGGAGGGGTATTTATAGGCCTCATTCTCTTACATAGTGGTGATCACCACCACTTCTCCCTTCACATAATGTCCAACCTCCTCTCTTAATCCATGGTGTCCACCAAGCTCTCCTTTAAATGGTGGTATACAACCACTTCTCCCTCCAAACAAAGTAATACCCCTCCACTCTTTTTTTTACCAAAATACCCCTGGATACTGACTTTTACCAAAATACCCCCCGGATATTAATTTTTACCAAAATACTCAAAATACCCCAGGATACTAATTTTTACCAAAATACAGAGTGCACAACCCTAGAAAAGACTTGCATCATGGAATTCTCTGACCGCTGCAATGAAATATTTTTGTGCCTCGACAGATGCCCCCTCGATCCTTCTTTGATTGATTCATGAAATCAAATGTAGGATAGATCTTCTTCTGACCAAAGAACTGAAGAAACTGCAACTGAAGGATGACTGGATGATCATGCTTGACCATAAGACTTGAATGATTGCACTCGAATGGAAGTCTTGAATGATTCCGTTCGAATGGAAGACTTGAATAATCGGGTTTGAATGGAAGACTTGAATGATCACGTTCGAACGAAAGACTTGAATGATCGCGTTCGAATGGAAGATTTGAATGATCTCACTCGAACGGAAGATTTGAATGATCAAGTTCAAATGGAAGACTTGAATATATGGAAGATTTGAATGATCGTACTTGAACGGAAGATTTGAATGGCCCCTACCAGCAACATTGAGTGGATGCTTCACTAGAGAGGATAAAATTCTCTTTTCATCGAAACTTGCCACTATAACAGCTGTGACGACTTCATCTTTGAGTATCTTGACCAGAGAACTATGTTTCAATGTTGATCTGTTACAACGGTCTCTTTGATCAACTCTGGTGACTCTTTCCTTAAACTCTGTATTAAGGGAGTTGTTCTTTAATGCTGCTCTTGCCGAAACAACTTTTTCGATTGTTTCCTTTATTCATGATCTGCATAACCCAGGCTTTCAAATGATAGTTTTTCCTACCAAATTAATTGGAATTAGTATGTCAATACAGTATAATTTTCTAATTTAGCTTCATGGAGCATTGATAATTTTTGAAATATATTAAAAACTTCTCCTCTTTTTAGGCCGACTGTGATATTCGCAATATGATAACAATTTAATCATTTCACCTTTATGCTTGTCATCATTCTTTGCATCGTATTTGTTGCTCATTATATCGCGCTTTCGAAGATGTCATTTTCAACTCCAAAGGTTCAACCGCTGAGTCTTTTGCTGATCCTTTTTTGGTTTGTGCTCCTTATCATTTCTTCATAGACTTTTCCTTAGATCTCTGCTGATTCTAAAAAATAGACAAGACTTCTTTCAATTTCCATTTAATAACTTTCCAAAGGACATAAAAGTTACTGATGATGATTCCGTTTGTTCTTTGTCTCCACCAATCTGGTACTTAGAATCTTACAATATCATTATTAGGATAGCGAGAAGTTACGACATCAACATATGAATTTCTCCACCATGCATAAGAGATTATCAGAAAGGCCAAGGCATAGATTACTTTGAAGACATAGATCCTACCCCCTTTCCAGGTCGACATTGCGTAAAGATTTCTTCAGAAGATAATATTTCTGAAGTGAAGCCGGTTGATACCCCTGAAGGATGGATAGTCTTTATTGCTCCTCTAACGAATCCAAAGAATATATTTGAATCTTTAAATTGTCCGGAGAGAGAATGATGATTCTTCGCTAGTTTATTCTATACCGCCTTTAAGAATCTTGTGCGATAATATCTTTCTACATTGAGAAGTTAAGAGACAAAAAGTCCTCATGGCTCTTATCAGCAGAATAAATATATTGCAATTAAAGACTAACAGTTGATCTTGAAGATTTGAACTTTTGAGTAGATAATTGCCCATATTTTGAAGGCATTTGCTATTATTGTAGTTTGAATCTGATTCAAGAGAAACGCATTTTTGCATGTTGTTTCTCAATATTTAAAATTTTCATTAGGCAATTGCATATTTGAGCATATCTAAAGTAAAATATGTATACCTGCAGCATTTTGATACTACATGGTTTATGCTTTTTGAGCAATGGAGCTAGTATGCTTTTGACTGACCATACTTTGATTAGACAAGACCTGACTTGACTAGACTTTACTGAACTTGACTCGATCAGACTTGACTGAACTGGACTTGACAATTGATGAAATTGCGGTAAAACCGCACTAGTCGAAGAAGGAATATGCCAATATGTCCTAGAGGGGGGTGAATAGGAAGTTTCAAAAGTTTTTATGATTTATTTTAAAATCCTATTACACTAATCCTAACAACAGACACATATTAGGATTACTCAAATGTAACTCTACTGGCTTCCAAGCCTGATAGAGGATCTAATCACAAACTATTCAAGAAGTAATAATATGTATAACTTAGTTTATGATGGATATGACTGTGAATGTGTGTGAGGTGTGATCAGATATATAAATATGAATGTATCGACATGAATCACAAACACAGAAGAAGAGCAATCACAAACACAGTCATTTTTATAGTTGTTCGACGACTTGTCTACTCCACTCCCAGTAACCGCACTCAACCCTTGAGTGTACCAGATTTCACTAAGGAGGTTTCACAATGGTTCACCTCAACCTACGTTTTTAAATCAGGTTCACCTTTAACCTTTACAACCTACACTGAGGCTGACTGTTTATACTCTCACGAGCAAGGGTCAACACAACGCACCCACTTTTAGGCACACTGGCCAAGGATCTTTTATAAGACCCTACTAGAGGTTTCCACACGGTTCACCTCAAACCCAGAGTTTTACTGGTTCACCCCTAACTAGATGTTTATGCTCTTCATAGAGCAAGGGTCCACACAATGCACCCACCACGTACACTCCCGCCGGAGGCCTCCTTGAGGACTTTAAAGGGTGAGAACCACTTAAGACCCAATCTTAAAAAGGAATGATCACAAGTGTCCTCTTGGACTCTAGATACCTACAAATAAGTTGTTAGGTCCCATTTAACACGATGCCAAAAATCTCCTCCTCCTTGTTGATGAAGAGTCTTCTGCTCCCTTGATCCTCAATACAAAATAATATACCAGTACTTAGCTTTGGGTTGGGTCAAAGTTATGATGGAATCCTACTCCCTAAAGGTTTTCCTATGAGGAGGATAGAGTAGTTCCAATCATCTAGGCATTCAAGGCATCCCATCTTAATGACTTGCCATTAAAGTAGTAGTTGGAGGATCCTTGAATGCGGAAGTTCATTCCCTAATCCACTCTATTGAATATCAATGATGAGGGTGGATTGGAGGATGAACTTCCTTGAGAGAAAGGGCTTTAGGTATATAATATAAGGTTAAACACTCAAAAGCTCTCTCTACTTTCTCTCACAGCAGCAATAGACAAGTCCTCTATATATAGGCAAAAGGTTCCAACAGATATAAAATGGTCACATTTATGACTGAGTTCGATATCATCGAGCAGGGTCGATATCATCGAGCGTATACTCTCGATAGCATCGATGGTCTGCTCGATGACTCAAACTCAAAGTCATACGCTTTTGAAACATTTTGCTAGTTTATCGATGAATCGAAACCACTGTCGATATCATCAGATTTCTAACTCTGATTCCATCAATGGTAAGTTCGGTCAATCGACACTTGATAAATGAGAGAGACTTGACATGAAATATTTCAGGTTTTAAGGATATGATCGAGGGTCAGCCGATGTCATCGGAATTTGTATATCAATGATATCGAAGGCAGTGTCGATGCATTGATAAATCCAATAGATTTACTAGTAAACTTGCTGAACAGTTTGTGTCTAGTTTCGATGCAATCGACTCAACCTCGATATCATTGACATATGATATCGATTTCCTCGAATGACCCCTGATCAAAGTTAAAAATAACTTGAAATATATGCTAAAAGAAATGCGCGCCCACGGTCGATATCATCAATAGACTTCCGATCTTACCGATATTTGATTTCAGATCATATCGGAAGGTGCATCGATATATCGAAGAAATTCCAAATTTTCTAAAAAAATAGGGGCGCCGGAAATCTCCCTATCAATCTTATCCAACCACTTTCGATGGGCTTGAGATTTGAGTATCGATGGTATCGACAGGTGTATCAATACATCGAGAATTCGTCCAGATATGTTATGAAGTTGCTGGACATTTTTTGTCCTCTTTCCGATCATATCGATGAAGCATCGAGGACTCGATAGTGCAGGTCGATCATATCGAGGGTGTTTCGATAGAATCGACCAGGCAAGAAAAACTTAGAGATTTTCCTATTTTGAAAAAGTTTTCTCACCTAAAAATCCTATGTCTTTCTAACTTGTTTTTAAGGATTTTATTCACTTGGTGTTATGGGACAAGGGATGTGATGCTTTAAATTTACCTGTGGTGAGCTTGCACACATCCGGTTGAGGCAGATGATTGAAATGATCTTCCTATCAGGCTCGGTAGACAATCTGACTCAACACTCACGTAAATTAACAAACCAGGGCACTTTCAATCCCCCCCTTTGTCAATTACGTGATAAAAACCCAAAACACACTTGAATACTCTAGACAAACACACCATAAATTGTGTGTGCATGCTTTTACACAATTTTACAATTTCTAGCCCATGTACACAACTAGTAGCTGCTTCCCCCTGACTGTACACTCCCCCTTTCTTGTTGCAACTTGCTCCCCCTAAACACCTGCACAACTATTCAAGTAGATACGCAATTTTCGTTCGGGGTGTTTGCAAATGTTCTCCCCCTTTTTGTCAGTCATTGACAAAGATAGATCAAGTGATATTGACTGTAGAGTGAATTACGTGGGAGAATGGACCAGGCAGAAGTAGATCAATTGATGCATAATAATCAACTTAGTTTAAGCAGACATCAATTTAAGACTTTATGGATGCATATTAGATAAAAACATTGGTATGACAGATAGGATAATCAGTAAAGACCAGCACATGCATTCCATATCAGGCATAGGATAAACTAGGGAATTTAAAGCTTTAATTATGGCATTATAAATATGAATTCTATTCATCCATAACTCAAAAATATCCAAGCATATACTTCCTTAGACAGTAGTAGACTTGAAGGTTCATCTCATCGGAACCAGCCCCAAAAAAATGTTATGTCCACCCATGAACATATACGATTTCCAAAAAATCAGATTCTCCAGATTAGTCAGTTATCACATACACTCAGACAGGCGTAGAATATTCAAAAAGATACTAATATTCATATGCAGAGATAGGAGTGAAGTGTAGGTGATAGCATATAGTGAACATCATCATGGAGCGGAGTGAGATGGTGTTGTGTCGTCCAGGCGAAAAGTTATCACGTCCACCAATTGTTAGACAGTTTGCTGTACACTTCGCACCACCTGTTCCAGGATAGTAAATCTCTCATTCACTGACTCTCTGAGCTGAGAGACATTATGTTGAATGGCTCCAAGCTTGTCTTGATGAAGCTTAGATCTTTTCGTATGCCCAACTCCCGATGTTAATGGAGCATGTTGAGATCCAAATGCTTCTTCTCCTGCCATCTCAGCTCTACCCATGGGAGCGTCACTAGCCCGTCCTTCTTATTTGAATTGAATGCCTTCCTCCAGGGTTCCTCGGGGTATTTGTGAAATTTTAGATCCATTCTTCGGATGTTACTCTTATTGAAGGTTTGGAGAGGGAGTTCAGGATCATTTGTAGTTGGGAACCCTATGGAATTACAGATTGTATTGATGATCCAGGGATATGGTAGGAGAATGTCCCTAGCCCTATGAAAAGTGTACACCAACTAGTACACAATCAGGGTAGATGGACAGATATTGACCCCAACGGTGATTGAATAGATTATCATAGTCATGAAGCTGATGAGATCAGCTCTGTTGGAGCCTCTAGAGTAAATATTCGAAGAGAGAATACTATGAAGGACTCGATAACGTGGTTCCATGAACTTGACTTTCAGGGCATTTCCTTAGTACCACTCAACATCAGGATTATAGCAAAGAAATTTAGTGAATTTGGACCGAACTTCAGGATCTTCCATGTCCATATCAGGGATTCCTACTGGAGATAAGGTAAGCTTGAATATTCCTGCTACAGACCCTGGAGTGATCAACATATCATCACCATCTATAGTTACGGAGATGGATGGATGATCAGATGTCAGAGAATGACAGGCAACAAAGAAATTGTAAGTTCGTTCAAGCCGATATGATCCACCAAAGTCGAGAACTGGTAGCCAATCTATGGCGACAAATAGGGGTTCCAGATTATAAGGAATCAAGCAGCTTCTGTCGACTCTTCTTTCGGGAATAACCTTTCTTGAACAAAATGAAGTTCTTTTTGCTCGACCGCCTTTTATCGGACGTCAGACTTCAATTTTATCGATCTTGCTTTTGATTTTATCGACGACCCTCATTCGATGTTATCGATAATAGCTTCGATAATATTCTTGATCAAGTGACTTTTCAATTTCTGAAGAGATGTCAATAATATCGATTCTTTATCAATTTGATCGAGAATGCTCAGCAGACATATCAGACATGAATGTTTTTCAATTTTCAGCATTCAGACAACGATACATGTATACTTTTAGTATGTAAATTTATCAACAATATACACAGCAAAATTTGTACAATCAATACACACATCAAAATTATAAACATTTGAATGTTTATATACAAAAGATTGAGGTCAGGAACCTCAGATATATCATTTTAAGCTCAGAAAAAAAATAAAATATCTCATTTTAGCACAGGTTCAGATTCTAATGCATAATCTGAACTAATTCTTCCTTATCCATTTTATTTTGTTAATCGATTTGAGCGGTGGTGCAAGGGCATTGCTTCCATCCATATCCTTAAGAGGACTTTTGAAGTTTTGTATTTCTCTAGTAGATAATTCATTAACATGATTCTGACTAAAGTTAGTTTTAGTCCTCCTAGGTGTTATGCATTCAACCTTAAAATGACCTGAATCACCACACAAATGACATACTAGAGATGTTCTGGTTTTACTCCTAGAAGCAGTAGATTTTTCAGTTCTAGGTGCTGCATTTCCAGCCTTTAGCTTAAATTTTTTGTATCCTAAGCTGCTTTTATCTTTTACAGGTCTTCCCATTCCTAACAGTATTTCTAGCTTTTCGCCACTATGGGAAAACTTGTAGTTTATCTTGGCTATCTTCTTGGATTCTTCTAGATCAAACAGGAGTGTATGATTTTCATTTTGAAGCAGCATCTTTTGAGATCTCAACTTGTTTGTTCAATTTCTCGGACTCGGATTTAAGGAAGGAGTTAACTCTCTCAAGTCTATCATTGTCAGAGTGATATTGTTGTAAGTCATTGATTAGATGCGTATTAATTTTCAGAGTTTTATCCAAATCTTTTTGTGGCAATTCCAATTTGTTCTTAGATATTCCAAGTCTTTTGACCACTTTAATGCTATGGATATATAGTTGACTGTAAGCATCTTGTAGCTTGTCCTTTTCTTCTTCTTCTTCTTCTTCTTCTTCTTTAGTTCCCTGATTATCAGATGAAACTGATTGAGTGGCTTCCTGTACTTTCTCGTTCTCAAATTCAGTGGGAATGATTAAAGTAGTCGAGACCATGAGTATTTTCAATGATTTCTGATCTCCATCCCTTTCTGAGTCACTAGATTCTGAATTTGACTCTTCAGTATCATCCCACGTGGCGGCCATTGTCTTGCCCTTAGTTTTTCTATGTGGGCATTTGGCTGATAGGTGTCCATACTCATGACAGGCATAACATTGTGGTTCTTTGGTTCTTTTACCAAATTTACCTGCAGAAGGTTTATAGTTCACCTTTCTTCCTTTGGAAGGACGACCACGATTCTTTTGAATGAATTTCCTGAATCGTTGGGCCAGCATAGCCACTTCCTCATCTTCATTTTCATTTTCGCTTTCACTATCCTCATATAATGTTTTCTTAGAGGTTTTTAGGACAGTTGTTTTAGATTTAGGGATTTGTTTGAAGTGTAGTTCAAAAGTTTGTAGGGAACCTACCAGTTCTTCTACTTTCATCTCATCTATGTTTCTACACTCCTCGATTGTTGTAACCTTGGGATTAAATCGTTCCGGTAGGGATCTTAAAATTTTCCTACAAATTTTTGGTACCAGAACTTTTTCTCCCAATCCACCCATAGAGTTACAGATGATATTCAACTTTGTGAAAAACTCCATAAATGTCTCATGCTCTTCCATTCTAAGACTTTCGAACTGTAAAGTCAAGAGTTGAAGTTTATACCTCTTCACAGTGCTTGTTCCTTCATGGGTTGTTTCCAATAGATCCCATGCATCCTTGGATGTCCCACACATACTTATCTGATTGAATATATCCTAGGACACAGCATAGTAGATGGCATTCATAGCTTTTGCTTCAACAGTCTGTTTTTCCTTGTCGAACGCTGTCCACTTTTCTTTGGGTTTGGACTTTGTGATCGTCGTGCCACTATCAAGTATAATTTGTTCGGTTGGTGGCATGTATCTATTTTAAACTATATCCCAAACATCATGGCCCAAAGATCTCAGAAAGTAGTACATCCTAGCCTTCCAGCATGAATAATTTGAGCCATCAAATACTGGAGGTCTAGTGACTGATGAGCCCGCTCCTTTGACCATATTCCCAACTTCAGTCAAGATCACTCTCTAGGCGGTGAAGCCCTTAAAGAGAGACCCGCTTTGATACCAATTAAAATTGCAGTGAAGACCGCACTAGTTGAAGAAGGAATACGCCAATATGTCCTAGAGGGGGTGAATAGGAAGTTACAAAAGTTTTTATGATTTATTTTAAATCCTATTACACTAATCCTAACAAC
This sequence comes from Magnolia changhungtana, assembly GCA_030180095.1. Classification (NCBI taxonomy): domain Eukaryota; kingdom Viridiplantae; phylum Streptophyta; class Magnoliopsida; order Magnoliales; family Magnoliaceae; genus Magnolia; species Magnolia changhungtana. The sequence continues at coordinate 2,454,442 of JASAUF010000353.1, forward strand.
AGACACATATTAAGATTACTCAAATGTAACTCTACTGGCTTCCAAGCCTGGTAGAGGATCTAATCACAAACTATTCAAGAAGTAGCAATATATATATAACTTAGTTTATGATGTATATGACTGTGATGTGTGTGATGTGTGATCAGATATATTAATATGAATGTATCGACATGAATCACAAACACAGAAGAAGAGCAATCACAAACACAGTCATTTTTATAGTGGTTCGACTACTTTTCTACTCCACTCCCGGTAACTGCACTCAACCTTTAAGTGTACCGGATTTCACTAAGGAGGTTTCATAGTGGTTCACCTCAAACCTAAGGTTTTAAATCAGGTTCACCTTTATCCTTTACAACCTACACTAAGGCTGACTATTTATGCTCTCACAAGCAAGGGTCAACACAATGCACCCACTTTTAGGCACACTGGCCAAGGATCTTCCATAAGACCTTACTGGAGGTTTCCACATGGTTCACCTCAAACCCAGAGTTTTACTGGTTCACTCCTAACCAGATGTTTATGCTCTGCATAGAGCAAGGGTCCACACAATGCACCCACCACGTACACTCCCGCCGGAGGCCGCCTTGAGGACTTCAAAGGGTGAGAACCACTTAAGACCCAATCCTAAAAAGGAATTATCACAAGTGTCCTCTTGGACTCTAGATACTTACAAATAAGTTGATGAGTCCCATTTAGCACGATGCCGAAGATCTCCTCCTCCTTGTTGACGAAGAGTCTTCTGCTCTCTTGATCTGCAACATAAAATAATATACCAATACTTAGCTTCGAGTTGGGTCAAGGTTAGGATAGAATCCTACTTGCTAAAGGTTTTCCTATAAGAAAGATAGAGTAGCTCCAATCATCTAGGCATTCAAGGCATCCCAGCTTAATGATTTTCCATTAAGGCATTAGCTAGAAGATCCTTGAATGCAGAAGTTCATTCCCCAATCCACTCTATTGAATATCAATGATGAGGGTGGATTGGAGGATGAACTTCCTTGAGAGAAAGGGCTTTGGGTATATGATCTAAGGTTAAACACTCAAAAGCTCTCTCTACTTTATCTCACAGCAGCAATAGACAAGTCCTCTATATATAGCAAAAGGTTCCAACGAATATAAAATGGTCACATTTATGACTGAGTTCGATATCATCGAGCAGGTTCGATAACATCGAGCGTATACTCTCGATAGCATCAATGGTCTGTTTGATGACTCAAACTTAAAGTCATACGCTTTTCAAACCTTTTGCCAGTTGGTCGATGAATCGAAACCACTGTCGATATCATCGGATTTCGATCTCCGATTCCATCGATGGTAGGTTTGATCAATTGACACTTAATAAATGAGAGAGACTTGACATGAAATATTTGAGGTTTTTAGGATATGATTAAGGGTCAGCCGATGTCATCGAAATTTGTATATCGATGATATCGAAGCCAGTGTTGATGCATCGATAAATCCAATAGATTTACCAGTAAACTTGTTGGACAGTTTATGTCCAGTTTCAATGCAATCGACTCGGCCTCGATATCATCGACATATGAATATCGATTTCCTCGAATGACCCCCGATCAAAGTTAAAAACAACCTGAAATATTTGCTGAAAGAAATGCACGCCCACGGTCGATATCATTGATGGACTTCCGATCTTATCAATATTTGATTTCAAATCATATCGGAAGGCGTATTGATATATCAAAGAAATTTGAAATTTTCTCTAAAAAATAGGGGCGCCGAAAATCTGCCTGTCGATCTTATAGAGCCACTTTCGATGGGCTCGATATTTGAGTATCGATGGTATCGATAGGTGTATTGATACATCGATAATTTGTCCAGATATGTTGTGAAGTTGCTAGACATATTTGGTCATCTTTTCGATCATATCGATGAAACCTCAAGGACTCGACATCGCACGTCGATCAGGTCGAGGGTGTTTTGATAGAATCGACAAGGCGAGAAAAACTTAAAGATTTTTCTATTTTGAAAAAGTTTTCTCACCTAAAAACTTTATACTTTTCTAACTTATTTTTAGGGGTTTTATTCATCTGGTGTTATGGGACAAGGGATGTGAGGCTTTAAATTTACCTATGGTGAGCTTGTACACATACAGTTGAGGTAGATGCTTAAAGTGATTTTTCTATCAGGCTCTGTAGACAATCTGACTCAACACTCATGTAATTTGACAAATCAGGGCACTTCAATGGGCTCAAAGAGTAAGATAGATTACCACCAATTTCGGGCTAGGCTCAAAGAGTAATTCTAGTTTACCGCCAATTCTGTACTTTTTTAAGTCGTTAAAGCTTTGTATATTACCGATGATGATAGGTCTTATGCGTAGCTGGCCATATAGGCTTGCCAGGGCTGCCTTAAATGATAAGCTGTCATCGCTTTCATAAAACTTGTGTGGTTGACCATATAAGTTTATTCCACTGCTTATTTCACTCCCATGAATGGTGAATCAATAATTAATACATCGCCACTGCTGATATGTTTTAACAATGCTTATGGTTAGAATAGTGTATCAGCTTGGCGATGATAACAATTTCAATAAGGTGCAATAAGAAAATTTTGTATCAGCAATTGATGATGACAACGATAGTTGCTAATTTTGGCGATAATCATCGATGCTTTTCATTTAGCGATCGTCATTGGCGCTTCGCACTTGGCGATGACTTGATATGCTTGAAAGCCTGCATTTTATTCATATACACAAAAGAAATACATCCTATGGTGAGAAATACATTTCACAGTTTTTTACTCACCTATCTTGCCCCCTTTTAATTTTGGAAGTATCATACCGATACCTTTCGAAATTAAAATTATGGTCATCTCCTGAACTGTCAGGTATTGCAATGCATATCTACAACGAATATGCTTTTTATCGCGGCTTTACATCTTTTACCTCACTCGCTTCTTTTCATTCGAGTATTTAGTCTATGACAGCTCGATCTTGTCAATTACTCTTTCTGTCATTTTTCTCTTTCTGTCATGCTCTTTCATTGCAATTTCTTCCTTATCGATCATCTTTTGTAGCTTTTTCCTGAGGGGATTACAGTTTTCCATATGATGTCCAAATTTATGGTGATAATGGCAATAATCCATTCCTCTTGTGTTTTCAATTTCATCAAGGTGTCTTAGCCAAGGTAATTCAATACTCTTCATAGCCAACAATTGTTTCAGCATAGGAAGTATGTCTTTTCTTGCAAACGAATACTTCATATGATCTTTACTTTGCCTGGACCTTTTATATGTCATTATAACCGCACGACCAATTCTATCTTCTTCATTGCTATCTCTTTCAACATCCTGATAATCTTCTTTAGTTTCTTCTTTTCGAGTGATGTGGGCTGATCTTGACTGAAAAGTAGACACTCTTCCCATCATCTTTTCAAGAGCATAAGCCTTTGTAGCAAGATCACAAAAGGTTTTCCAATCTTTACTAATCAGGTGGCATGCCAGTTCTAGTCTCATGGCTTCTAAACATAGTTCTACTTGTTCTGATTCCCGCAGAGGATGTTGACATGATGCTGCCAAGTCCTTCCATCAACTGATGAATTCTTCGACTGATTCATTTTCTTCTTGGCGAATAGAGGCAAGTTCGGTCAAACTAACTTCTCGGTCCGAAGATAAAAAGTTTGACATAAAAGCATCCTACATCTGTTCCTAAGTATGGATAGATCCTGGGATTAAAATTGAATACCATTTGAAAGCTCTTTCTATCAAAGAAGATCAGAATAATCACAGACAATATTAATGAATTCTAGAGAAATTTCCCATCTTTGCCATGAAATGCATCATATGCTCTTATAGTGATCCGTTTCCGTTAAATTTCTGAAAGTCTGGGTGTTTGAAGTCGGCGGGAAATGACATTTCTTCTATTTTAGGGGGATACAGTGCCTGGTATCGAAACCTTTTATTTTGACTTTGTTCATTCTCTAGATGAATAGATTCAATAACCATCTGCTAGATTACTTCCTACGTGATATTCTATGTAATATTAGGCATAGGCTCTTGAAATCTAACCGATTGTGGTTGTGACCTTTCTACTTGTGGTTCAATGTTGTTCACGGCAGTCACTGTCAGAATATTAGGGACTTCTTTAGCCACATGCTCATCTAGCGAAAACTGATCAGGCTGATTAATATTTATCGACAAACTTTTTGTTTCTTTATACTTCGATTGTCTTGATATTAAAGGAGGAAGAGAGCACCACGCTACTGACGCTGTTGAAGAAGATGAACTATTATTTGATTTGAAACCAGCATACTGTTGCTTCAAAGGACTAGTTGACTCAAATTGTGGCATTCTCAATGCATGAGTTTGCTTGAAATCTTTTGTAGGAGGTGCTGTGAGCGAACATTTGCTGATCATGGTTGCCTTCCCTTTATTTTTTTGAACTCACAATGATTCTTTGGAAGATGTCTTTAGGGTTATAATTAACGGTATCGGAAGACCTTTTAGAGTGACGAGCCTTTCTGTTTTTCTCGAATGAGATGATTGTATGACCGAAGTAGGACTTTGTATCACGACACTTTGCATAATTGACCCAGTACTTGGCGAGATGATGTTTCTTGCAGAAGTAGATCAAACTTTTCATCTTTTGGATGTTACTATCCTCCATCCTCCCTCATCTTGTTGAGCTACTTGCGAAACAGATATCATTCCATCCATTACATGAAATTCCCTACTCTTAATCACAACAGACTTTGCTTTCTCTAACACTTTCTACTTACCTGGGGATAAAATATAAAATCACAATTAGCATCTAAGTGATAAAACATTCTATCTAAGAGATGAAGGGGAGGATGTTCCCACTGAGAGTCACCATTTTGGCATTTATACAAACACCAAAAAGTGATAAATGTTCTCTGAATATTTTCTAAGTTATCACTGAAAAGAATCCCCAGTGGAGTTGTCATTTTGTTTCGACAAGAAAATAAATACGTTTAATTTGGGGGATTTATTCAATGATAACAAAGAATTTGATGAGAGAACAATGATCACATTTATTCTGAGTTCATTTACATCCTCGGATTCCCTTGATTATGAAAATAGAGTACAATCAATGTAACGTAATGAATGAAAGATAAGACAGTCTGATGGCAATTTTGGCAGCATTTCGATGCTTTTGATGTTCATCACCAAAGATGAAAGGTTATGCGGGCTTGAAACCCTTAATCTAACCATTGAGATCAGTTCTGATCATCCTTTCATTCATTCTTACTTGATCTGACCGTTGAGATCAGTTCTGATCATCCTTCCATTCATTCTTCCTTTAAACCCCTAAAATGTGGAGCGACGATCATCCCTTAAAATGTGGAGCGGCGATGATCCCTCGAAATGTGGAGCAATGATCCCTTGAAATGTAAAGCGATGATGATCCCTTGAATTGTGGATCGACAATCCCTTGAAATGTGGAGCGATAATCATCCCTTGAAATGTGGAGCGATGATCCCTTGAAATGTGGAGATCATCTATCTGAGAGTAGGAGTATACAGGCCTAGGCAGGGAATGTAGAGTGCATGGATCTTACTTCGAGGAATATGGAGTACATGGAGCTTAAAGCTATGCATCAAGACAAGTTCCCTCATAAGGTGGCACATGGGCTATCGGTTAAGACAACATAAGCCTCTCCTTAAGACAAAAAGAAGAGAGAAGTGGTGCATGGGCTATCTGTTAAGACAACATAAGCCTCTCCTTAAGACAAAAGGAGAGAGAAGTGGCGCATGGACTATTTATTAAGACAACAAAAAGGCTTCCATTAAGACAAAGTCCACATGGAATGACGCATGGGGATTTCCGTAAGACAACAAAAGGCTTGTGTTAGGACATGGGAAGAGGAAAAGGTGGTGCATGGAGTTTTCTCCATTTTCCATTGCGCGAGGTTGTGCAAGGCTTCCAATTGCATGGAGTCACGCAAAAGCTTCTTCTTAGGACAAAATCCACAAAAGGTGGCGCACCCCCTTTAAAAGTGGCGTGAAAGACCTCTTGAAGAGGGATTTCCCTTTCAACGTGTTGCGCAGAGACGCGCAAGGGCTTCCCTTTGTGCGGGGTCGCGCAAGTGTTTCCCTTTGCACGGGGTCGCACAAACAACTCCCCTTCCTTGTCTCTTATCTTCCTTATCTTTCATCCACTTGTCTTCCAACCAACCTTTCTTTCAACCATCAACCCCCCAAATGAGGCATGGAGAGGGGTATTTATAGGCCTCATTCTCTTACAAAGTGGTGATCACCACCACTTCTCCCTTTACATATTGTCCAACCTCCTCTCTTAATCAATGCTGTCCACCAAGCTCTCCTTTAAATGGTGGTGTACAACCACTTCTCCCTCTATACAAAGCAATACCCCTCCACTCCTTTTTTACCAAAATATCCCAGATACTAATTTTTACCAAAATACCCCCTAGATACTAATTTTTACCAAAATATCCAAAATACCCCCGAATACTGATTTTTACCAAAATACGGAGTGCACAACCCTGGAAAAGATCCGCATCATGGAATTCTCTGACCATTGTAATGGAATATTTTTGTACCTCAACAAGCATCTGCAGTGGAAAGGGATATAGAATTTTATTTCTTGCTAAGCCATGATACTGAGCAGTTTCCAACATAGAAACTTCCACTACCAGTAGATTTTTTATCATTTATATTACCTTCCCAATATGCATCAGTATAACTTACAATTTGTACAAACATATCATTTGGATACCAGAAGCTGAAAGGATGACCTATAGCTGTCCTGGAAGGTCGGGGGGGGGGGGGGGGGGAGGTCAATAGGACAATGCCAAATATTTTGATACAATGCAGTATAATAAAAAAATAATACTCAATTGCTTAGAGTATTGAATTCTTGATATCAAATAATTCATAGAACAACCTTCACCTAAAAGATTTAGGTAGGACAACTTTATTTCACGACGTCATTGAAATCAAAATATCAAACTTAGCAAGAGCTAATCAATCATAAAATAGGCATATAAATAATTAAAACAATCATCACGATGCACAAAGGAATTATAATGGTTCGGTGCTTAAACCCACACTTACTTCACTCCCAAAATTACCATCGCATTTTTGGCTTTCACTATTTTAAAGTTTTCCTAGGGTCACCTTAACAACCTGATACAGTTCTTGTAATTTCACGGGTTATCACAACAAAACCCATTTTGTGATTTTCAAGGGATCACCATAAACAAACCCGCTGAGATTTTCAGGCTATCTCAGAAAAACAAAAAATGAAGTAAAGTAAATACATTAATTTCTTTGATTGGCGATTCGAGGATGTGACTATAGCTTGGTTGTAGCAATCTTCTTCTTGGGATATTTGATGAAGGCGTGTATGAGTTCAACCTAAAAAGAATATAGGGATCTAATTTATTTTTCAATATATAAATAAAAATCCTAGTAGCTGCAAATTCTATTCTCTTAAATCTTAAGTAGAGTATGAATTACTATATTAAAAATGATTAAAACTATCTTGAGAGGATAATAAAATAAGTTAAACAAACATTATAATTACCACACAAATAGCTTAAGAAAAGCCTGACTTTCTCTCTTGATTAGAAGGATTTTCTCACTCATTTTCGTGTGTTGAATGAATGAGACAATGACACTATTTATAGTTAAAGGATATAAAAACTCGGCTCGTCCAAGTGTCGGTTTGGCTAGCCAGATGCCAAAGATTTCATTCCAACGACACTTGGATTTCACAGGATAAGATCTTTAAAAAATTCAGCTAGCCCAGGTTAGGATTCAGCTAAACAAAAGCAAGCTTTGGCTAGCCTAATCTCTCTGAAATTTGAAATCTTGCATTGTTGGAAACTTGACCAAACATACTTCAGGCTGGCTGAACCCAAGGTCGGGTTGGCCGAAAACGCCACAAAAAATCTCTAACAATATGTAAACTTGCCCGAATTATGTTGAGTTAGCCAAAGGTAGTTAGGTTGGCCGAACCATATGTTGAGCTGACCCAACTAGAGTGTATTTTACTTGAAATAATGTTCAATATAATGGTATGTGAAATACACCTAACCTAGGGTCAATCTAAGGTTTATATCACCCAATAGTTGACTCATACGAAGTATTCTGATATTTTAATCATGTCCTTTATGCTTTGTGATGTTGAGACTTCCTTAAGATGCTTGATCGAGTCGATAACATATCTTCATGAGTTGCAGAAGAATATCTTCATGAGAGCTTGTGTTCCTTTCAGGACTATGAAATTTGACAAACTTAATTGTGCTTAAGTATAAGTAATTACAATATTCCCCTTTGTCAATTTCGTGTTAAAACACAATCATACAAAAATACAACTCATCAAAACATATTACGTCATCTCACAAACTCATCAATTCATATTATTTATGATTCAAAGGAACATATGTACACGAACATTCATACACCACCAGTGATATCAAATCTTGAATCTAGATACTCCCCCTTAGAACAAGCATTCATAACTTCCCCTGAGCACTTATCACATAGAATATATATCCATACAATCCAATCACATTTCAAAAAATATAACCATACCAAATGATCAATGCATGTGAGTGTATGTGCTTATATCTGTTTTCAAATTTTAAAATAAGAGTGAGTTGTGCATGTGTTCATATTATCCAAAAGTTTTTCTCCCCCTTTTTGTCAGAAGTTGACAAAGTACTCAACAAGGATAAGTGCGTGAAGATAAAATGTCATTGAAACGTTAAATATAAAATCATTCGAATGCAAATATGACAAACATCCAAATGTACTAAGGGAAAGCCATCCAAGATTCCAGGAAATCTAAAGAGTGAATAAAGTTATTATGGACCAACATAGAGAATCTTAATCATAACTAGAAGAGGATGGTGCAGGCATCTCAGGATCATTGATTTTTAAACTTTGATTAAATCGATGAAAGCACTTTTTCATGTACTTCATTTATTGTTTTTTAGTCTGAAGTAATGATTCCTAGGAGATGTATAATGCATCTACCTTCTTCTTTAAGCTCTCTAACCTCTAAAAGAATTGTGAAGGCTAGAAATCTAAATCATTTATATCACCAAATTCTTCCATATCAGCAAAAATGTTGTCCATGTTGACGTCTCCTTTAGGAACTGCGTCCTAATCACATTGTTGCTTAGGTCTCAATTCAAGCTTCATCATATTTAAATTTCCATTGCCAAAAGGAAGCTCGGACTTTGGTGCTTCAATCGCAGGAATTTGGACGTTGAAACGCACAGCAAGGAAAGTCATAAGAAATGTAAATGGAATGAACCCATGAAGAGAATGGAGACGATACTGAATAATTAAATATGTTATCAATGATGGAAGACAAATGCGAATACCAGATATAATGGAGTGCATACTAAGCATCATGTAGGGAGTAAGATCAGTCTTATTCCCAGCCCTTGGATAAACATTGGAAGTTAAGATGCGATGAAGAACACAGTATTTTAGATGTAAATTATAAGTGGGAAGCGAGTTACCGGTACACCATTGGGCATTAAAACCACATAACACATGAGTGGTGGAGTTTCTTTCCAAAGGATACATTTCTTTAAAAAAGAGTAGGAATAGGAATTCCATCTTCTGCCATGTCAATGCCTATAATAGACGATATGATAGATGGTGTGATGGTGACAGTGTCTTCCAAAATTTGAACATTAAATGTTGATGCTTTGGAAGAAACTTCATGAATGGATGCATACATCCCTTGAGCAATTGACCGATAAGTTGCTACACCCAAATTTAAAATTTTCTCCCATCCTTATTCGGAGAGAATTTCAAGAAGATCGAATTTAGCAAGGTGATTGACATTCACAGTTCGCCCAATGATTATACTCTAAGTACAGAAATCCCGTACATTCTTCGGGTCATCCTCCAGTGTGCAAATGTGCGCATAACCTAAGTAGCAGAGCGGGATGAGGAACCAGACTGAGGACAACAAACAGTACACTTAGTCTGATGCTCCATGGAATAAATGACTAAAGAATAATAAGAAATCACAAAGAACTTGATGGGTTTGACTATATCAATTTTTTTAGCAAAACCCACCAAAAAGGAAGATCTAGATTTAAGTAAAATGATGGAATCTAAAATAAATCACTGCTAAGAACTTAAATCTATAAGAAAATGACAAATAAACCACCTACTACGAGTCTAAGACTATGGGTTGGCCGAAGGAAGCACCGATGAGCTGAGGAAGATGAAGTGAAAATGAGGGTTTTGGAATTTTTTCCCTTAAAAGCTCAAATCGTGCTTGAATCGGCTAGCCCGAGTACAATGCTCTGCTGGCCGAATCGATCTGTCAGCTATGGGCTTGCTGAAATAGCCCCAAAAAAAGTAATTTAATATTTTCTTTTATATTTTCATTTTAATGTAAAATAAAATAAATGACAATAAAAATAAATTGTAATAAATGATAAATAATCAAGAAATATTGCATACTCCAATATCATTTTTCAAATTAAAAAATCTGACACTATCTAATGGTTTTGTTAAAATGTCTACAACTTATTTCTCAGTATTGATGTATTCGAGTATGACAGTCTTGCTTTCAACTAATTCTTGGATATAATGATATTGAATATCATTGTGCTTAGTCCGAGAATGTTGAATGGGATTTTCGAATATATTTATGGCACTGGTATTGTCAAAGTATAAATTCATAGTATTTTGATCAATACCATAGTCTGTTAACATACGTTTCATCCACATCAATTGCGTGCATGCATTTCCTACCACAATATAATCAGCTCAGCAGTGGATAATAATATTGAGTTTTTCTTCTTGCTCATCCCTGAGACAAGACAATTTATAAGGTAGAAGCATCCACCACTTGTGGATTTTCTATGTTCCACATTACCAGCCCAATCCACATTTGTTATACCCCAAACCCGGAAATGGGATTCACATGAATCTCGGTCGCTGAACCTAGTGTCGACAACCCCCGTAGTACCCCATTCTCGGCCCCCAGCGCACATACGATAGGTTCCGATCCTGGGATGCTACAAGGAGGATTTTCCAACGTACATTTGTCTCATAAGAAGCATAACCATAAGTATACCCAAATCATAAAGGCAACATCATCATCACATATCCACTAATATAATCATTTGAATACAATGCTGAAAGGGAAATACATATATCAAAATCAAAGCGCCAGAGGACAGCTGCATGCTCCAAGCTCAACGCATCTATCGTGCATAAGCTTACAAAAGCATAGAGGGTAGTGAAAGTGTATGCACAAGATGAGTACTAAGTATACCATAAAACTCATAAATCATACATCATCAGAATAAGCAAAAATACTGACAAGATCATGAATCATACGATATCAGAATAAGTGGAAATATACTGGTAAGTCCATGAGGGTTATCATCCATACCAAGGCTATACGATGTAAAACATAATAAGACAATAATAGACGCTGAGGATGCAATGTAATATACAAATCCTGACGAGCCACGAATACCATCAACCTCATCTAGGCCATATAAGTGCAAAAACATAGTAACCCAAAAACTGCGGATGCAATGTAATATACAAATCCTGACGAGCCATGAATACCATCAACCTTATCTAGGTCATATAAGTGCAAAAACATAGTAACCCAAATGCTAAATACTGCAGATGCAATGTAATATGCGGTGCGAATGAAATAGCCATGCTGGAATGTGAAGTCAGGATGATAGTATGTAGTATCGCAGGCTATGGGGTCCACCACAAGGGACTTCTATCCAAACCAGTCCCATACCTAAATTTGGATAGTCAAACTCAATGTGGTAAACTCCTGATCTCAGGTTAGTCGCACGCCCAACTGAAATTTTGGTCATGCGATGGTACACGTAACAAATAGTTACGCACTACCAGCCCGAGTGGATAGTGAATGAATGAATGAATGGATATGCATTCTTGCTCAATAAGTCCACATATCAGTATGATTGCTCTCTAGGAAAATCACTGAGGTCTATTATACTCGACACGGACTGCCTCTCCCTAGATGCATAGCCCAGCGAGCGGAATAGACCTCACTATCCGCCTGACCAGTAGTCTCTAAATACCTACCCAGCTCGTCAATAGCGGACCCATTTACGAGCTGGTCATACTCAGCCTAGCTTATATTCCCCTCACTCAGACGGATAAGGCCACACCCCCTCCCAACTGACCACGACACAGTGGGAGACACAACCTACTTGTATTCGACACTCGGACGCTCATGTTCCACTCGGTCTAGATGTTGGGGCTATTCTTGGTCTCAGAGGTTCTGGAATTTTCACCCAATGACATCCTAAGTGCCCATAGTGCTAGAACCAAATATTTTCAGTGTCCATCTAGACATCCACGATGTGCCTATGGAGGCCATGACCCTGATGTCGCTAGGGCATACAATGATCAAGTCACACATGGGAGATGCATGAGTCACACTATCCAGTCATGGAGCAATACTGAGGGTACTATGCACTTATGTGAGTAACTCCTATCACCGAGTCCCATAAATAACCTACTTAATGGCATATGCTATGATTGGTCACTCCTCATATTAAGCATACATATGATGCGTATGGGCATGAATCATGGAGTTACACTAAGCATGTTATAAGGTGATGAACTACTCTCACAATGAAGATAGGCATAGACGGCCTACACATAATAAGAATGGGCCTATCAATGGACCCTAGGGAAGTCATAATGCGGACATTTAACCAACATTATTCTTACAATGTGGACGTCAAACCAACATTGCTCCCAAGGCATGGCCCGCCATAAACATCATTACCTACATTATAGTGAAATCACACATTCCATCGGATGCACATTCATCGCATTGAGCCGCATGTACACCACATCGGGCCTAGCCATGCCGGCCACAAATACATCAAGATGGGCCTCATCACATGGGCTGAAAATATATCACAATGGGCCACAACATATGAGGAAGAAACACATTGGGTCAGAAATACATCACAATGGGCCCCAACCCACGGGTCCTAATACATCACAATCGGCCTCAACCCATGGGCCCTAATACATCACAATGGGCCTCAACGCATGGGCCCTAATACATCACAATGGGTCGTATCAATGGGCCAAATCAAATGGGCTTCATGTATATCAATCAGACCCACTCTTATGTATTTTTGAGATCCGACCTATCCATAAGTTAACATAGAGGTAGATGAAGTGAAAACCAAATATCAACTTGGTTGGGAACCACTGTGACTCCTAAGAAGTTTTAAACAGTGGATGTCATTGTACACCATTATTGTTGCGAATGGCAGGGTCCACTTGAACTTTGGATCTCACTCATTTACCCCATGCTAAACAAAATGATCTCATAAATGGTTGGACTGTTTGGATACAACACATGTATCATGGTGGGTCCCATAGATAGACGGCATGGATGAAATACGTGGGATCCACGGAACTTGCAGCCGTGTGCAGCCGCAGGTCTACACACCACATGACAGCTACGTAGCTGCTACACATGCAGCTAATGCTACTTAAAGGACAGCAGAGGTGGGTCCCATGTAGGGCCCACCCTCATAGATGTAATAATAATATACATATATATATATATATATATTATAATATAATATATTATATCTTATATTGTATACATTAATATAATATAATATAATATATTAATATTATATTTAATATAGAATCAGCCCACACGTGAGGTGGGTCCCACCGTCCACACCACTGGACGGTGGTGTGAATGAAACACATACATCATTGGTGGGTCCCACGTGGGGCCCACCATAACATTTATTTGACATCCAACTGTTGATAAGGTTACACAGATCTGGATGAAAGGGAAAAACAAATTTCATATAAATCAAAAACTTATGTAATAGCCAAAGGGGCTTCAATGACAGCCGTTCAATCTCACTGTTTCCTATGATGTGGGCCACCTGAGCCACATATATGGTTGAATTTTTGTGTGGGACCCACTGCCCTATGGGGCTATCAAATGCATGGTGTTGATGTTCAACACACATCACGTGAGGCCCACGGCTAGGACCACGTCCCTGGCCAGTCCGTCCACAGTGCGCAGTGCCTGCTACTGCTCTGGACGTAAATGGTAGCAGGTTGCTGCTACCTATTTTATTTTTATTTTTTTTGTAAAAATATATTTTTTATGGTTTTTCACACGTGGGGCCCGCATTAATGGAATCCACTGTTGTTGCGCAGCACGCCAACAACGCAGTGAGCCTAGATCCAATCTCAGGCCTCACCTACAAATGATAAACAGGAAGATATATAAACTAGAAAGGAATAAAAGCATTCAAAGAAACTACAAGATAAGATATACGTGGAAAAACCCCAAACTAGGGTAAAAAAACCAAGGATGTAAAATTCCACTATGAAGAGAAACGAAGATTACAAGGCAATATACTAACCTCTCCCTTGGAAGTATAGAGAAAATTTCTTGCTCACACCTTAGAATAATTTTCTAATATTCACCTTAACCCTATAATAGACCTAGGGACCCCAATTTATAGTTTTGACAAATTCCTTTTCGCATCCCAGTTGCGAAAGGACTTGCGACACACAATCCACAAAACTCCTTTTGTATCCCAGTTGCGAAAGGACTTGTGACATGAAATCCGTGAAACTCCTTTCGCATCCCAGTTGCGAAAGGACTTGCGACACGAAATCCGCGCATGTGGCTCCACTTCTCAACAATCTCCCACTTGGAGACACATCGCCATAAACTTTTGTCTTCTTCATCCGGAGTGCACCACCTCCCCATCTTCAAGCCTGAAGACCAATCAAAGCTGAATAGAGCTTCAGCTTCTCCCTTGTGACCGCCTTGGTCAGCATATCCGCAGGATTCTCACTTGTATGAATCTTCTTCAGAGCAATCGATCCATCTTCTAGTAACAAACGTATGAAGTGATATCTGATGGCAATATGCTTGGTCCTTGAATGAAAGGCTGAATTCTTAGCCAAGTGTATTGCACTCTGACTGTCACTGTACAACTTGCAATCTGCTTGCTTCTTACCGAACTCTTCCATAAAACCTTGCATCCACGCCATCTCCTTGTATGCTTCTGTAACCGCAACATATTCTGCTTCTGTCATACTGATAGATACTATCTTTTGTAATTGAGAGACCCAACTGACTACAACACTACCCAGAGTAAAAACATAACATGTAGTGCTTCTTCTGCTGTCGATATCTCTTGTTAAATCTGAATCCACATAGCCTTGTAACTTGATTTTCGATCGACCATAACACAGTCCTACGTCCTTAGTACCTACCAAGTACCTATTGTAACGCCCCGGATTTTTGCCAACTTGGGATTAGACATCCTTAGGCAATGGGTCAATCCTAGATCATTTTCTTCACAAATCCCACCTTTCACTACCTTGTGCTTTCAATTTTTCAAAGCACCTTCGCCCTAGACACTATCTTAAACTAGCTAAGTAGTATAACTTGGATCACTTTATATACAAACTACAATGGACTAAGTTCCACCTCAGACGAAAATCACTTAGGATTAAATCCTTTAGAAATTTGACAAAGTGAACTCGGTGTTAAACTAGATTAGCCATGAAATCCATTTGAATCGCTTTAAATACGATCTCCGCAAGACCCAAAACTTGGAAGCATTATGACGCTAGGTTACCCTAAAGTTTAGAACCAAACTCATTTTCCGTCGCTCTCGGGAATGAAACGAAACTTCGTATTAAGTCTAGATCGTACATCGGAGTCCGATTAACCAGAAGCTAAGGAACTAGGACCGCCCCTCCGGGCTTAACAATCATCTCAAAAATCAGCCTTATCCGATGTTCCACGGCCATTCGTTTCGAATCTGAGCGAGGTAGTGTGAAAGACACTATTCATAAGCCAAATTAAATATCCGGAATAGTGATCGGCATCGTTCGTTGACGCGTCAAGATATTAAGCAGCCGACCGTCAGAATCGGACAAATTACACCCTCGGATTAAGAAAAATTTCAGAACATTTACATGTACTTGGAATTTTCGATCGTGGCCCACCGACCGTCCGGGCCGAAAGTGGTCCGCCACGTGTGTGATCCGCGTATCCGAATGAGTCAAAACGTAATCCCACGTAGATCCATCGATGGTGAGCTTAAGTCGACGTTTGGCTCAAAGAGGGCCACCAGAACTTCCCTTCACAGTGGAAAAGCGTCGAAAATCTTATATGGCAAATACCCCATGAACCTAAGTCTATTTCCATAATGTTTGAGGCTATAAAAGGGCCTTAGAGCACCCTCTCTCACAGCCATACGAATTTGGGTTTGGGAGAGAGAAAAAGAGAGAAAAAGAGAGAAGGACTTGGAGATCGTTCTTTGATCTTCCTCCACCCAGACGGCTTGCTACACGGTCTACACCTCTCTATTCTAGACGATTTCCGGCGTTCTCCGCCTCATTTGAAGGTAAGAGAACCTAACCCTAGGTCCGATTTGCGGTGGAATCGAGGTGGGATGTATACCGACTAACCGATTCCGCTCTTTAGGCTAGAAACGCCGTAGACGGAAGATCTATCACCCTTGCCGATTCGTTCCGTTTCCAAAGGCAAAGGTGAGGACTTTAAGCTTATAAGTTACGGTTTTCAACGCTTTCAATGTCGATAATGGTAGATTCATGATCCGCTTGCAATTGCACATGTACAAAGTGATTTCGTTTCCCTGTTTTGATTAGCGGTGTGAAATATGAAATTTCACATATTCTAGGTATACGTAAAAATACCGTATATACGTATTTTTTTGGATAATTGTTTGACATGTTTATTTAATGTTTAATTATATAACATATGAATAAAATACTAGTTTGGCGAAAGAGATCGCCAAAATATAGGTTCCTTTGTAAATGTGCCGTATGTTGAAAATACGTATTGTAGAAATACCGTATACGTATTTCTTTTTGGAATAATGTTTGACATATGTATTTAATGTATGATTATACAATACATGATTAAAATACTAGCTTGGCGAAAAGAATCGCCGAAATCTATCTTCCTTTGTAAACACCATGTATGTCGAAATTGGGTACACGTGGAAGTACCCTATACGTATAAAATTAGCTGATGTGTTTGCTATGTTTAATTGTTGTATGAATATGTTGTATATGTATAAAATACTAGCTCGGTAACGGGACAACCCTAGTACACCCTTCTCTAGCATACGTCATGTATGTTGAAATAGTGCATTCCAAGTGTTGGTGAAATTGCTTGTGAGTGTAAGTACTTAAGTGTTAGAACCTTAGGTCGGTGCTGAGATGGAATTCTCAACTAACCTAGATACATGTATGATTACCTCCATGAGGTTGTCCACTTAAACCGCGTACTTGTAATACGTGTGTTTGTATTTAGTGTTTCATAATATGCTTACAACATGCTTTATATCATGCTTTATAATATGCTTATAACATGCCTACTAGCATGTTTGAATTACTTTATTTATCATTCTTGAATTACTTTGTGCTTTACTCTACATGCTATGGATGACAATTGATTGTGCTTGGGGCTATGATTATAGTCCAGACAATCGGTACTAGATTGGAGATCGTGGTTGAGTTTCATGTCGCCACGTGAGATGTGTTCGTCGAACTCGAGTCGTACTTCGGTTGGCGATAGTGGTTGGCCACATATGAAGTGCTTATGCACTTCATGTCGTTCAACTTGTTGTGCGCTCGAGCTAGCCGAGCTCGTCATGTAACCCGATTTGTCTTATGTATGTTCACCATGTTTGGTCACTAATGCTTGAACCTAGGGTACCAAACTTACCGGTGAAATCCCGTTAACCATGGTACCTCGATCCGCTAAGACTCATGAGCGGGCATGGTGGTATGGGACACCGTGGTCGTAGCCGTCGGCCCACGCGGGGCTACGTGCCTCCCCGTAGTGACCAAGTGAGCAACTCAACTCGTGAGCCGATTATGGTGGTATGGGACACTATATTCGTGCCTGCCGGCCTACACCGATAAGGTGATGGGGAGTGGTACAGTCTTTGTGTGTACTGACCACAGCGCCCTTTGTAGTGACCGCGAGCATACTCTAAGTTAGGCGTGCCTTAGGGTTCGCCGCGATATATAGAGTATGAACTAGGCCTGTTTCTCGTATAGTTGTATCGTGATGAATCGTTTAAGGGGTGATGGGGAGTGGTGCAACCTTTGTGCGTATTGACCAAGACCTCTCAAAGTGACCTAGAAAACACACCATCGTCGATATTAACTAGGACTCGACGACCCTAGATTGGATCATGTTTGGATATGATACAAGGGAGGTACCTTAGTTTCCCAATCCGCCGTTTGAAATGGACTAATAAAAACCTCGGTAATCATGCTCATCATGCATTGCATGTGCCCGGAAGATGTGGAGCACCGTGGGATGTAAGCATGCGCGAACGTGAGATGGTGTCGCATGAGGGAGGGTGTGGTGAGGGCATCCATCATACCCGCATTCATACTTGCATTAATCGAGTAACTAGGAGTGTTTGATTTTCGCTTTATCATTCCGCTTGACCGTATTGATAGCATGTTAACTTATGTCTTATTGTTCCACCGAGTTAGCTACTCACTCCCACGTTACGGGGACGGTGTTGTACACACCAAACAGATTTGTTGAGTTTCGGTGTGATGGCGATGCTTGTGAAGCAGAGTAGGACTCTATGGTGATGAGGAGGAGTTCTCCTATACGATCTCTCTGACAGTCTATGAAGACCTGGTATTGTACTGACGGGGCTATGGTATTTGGGATAGGAGACTTTACACGTCATCACATTAGGTATATTTTAGAATTGTCCTTGTAATTGTTTAACCTGGAAATGTTATCACACTCTGGAGACTCATCATAGTTTATATATTTTATCTATCTATCATAGTCTTCCGCTTGCAAAATTAAATGTCTCTGGAGTATGATATGTTGTTTTGGCTTAATCTCACTCATGTTCACTACTCTAATACAGTCAACATTCAATCATCATTCATTTTGTTGCATAAGTGATGTTCTGGAACTCGAGAGTTGAGTTACTACTCGACCCCCGATTTTCAGGGCGTTACACCTATGGATCCACTTCACAACATCCTAATGTTCCTTCCCGAGGTTATTCATGAACCTGCTAACAACTCCCACTGCTTGAGCAATGTCTGGCCTCTTGCTCACCATAGCAGACATGAGACTCCCAATAGCTGACGTGTATGAAACTTTAACATGTAGTCTTGTTCCTCCTGCGTCTTTGTACCTTACTCTTTAGATAACTTGAAGTGGTTGGCTAATGGAGTGCTAACCGGCTTAACACCTCCCATATTGAATCGATCAAGTACCTTGGCTATGTACTCTGCCTGTGACAAAACTAATTTCTTATTTTCCCTGTCACGCTTTATCCTCATGCTTAGGATTTGTTTTGTAGCTCCTAAATCCTTCATGGCAAATTCTCTAGACAATTGTCTTTTGAGATCTGAGATGTCCTTCATGCTTGAACCGGCCACAAGCATATCATCAACGTACAGAAGAAAGATGAGGTAAGACGTATCAAACTTCTTCAAGTAACAATAGTGGTCTGCATAACATCTCCTAAAACCGTTTCCCAACATAAAACTGTCAAACTTCTTGTACCACTGCCTCGGGGCTTGCTTCAGGCGATATAGACTCTTCTTCAGTCTGCAAACCTTGTTCTCATTACCTGGTGCCACGTATCCTGTCGGCTGATGCATATATATCTATTCTTCAAGGTCCCTATGAAGAAAGGCTGTCTTAACATCTAGTTATTCTAGATGTAAGTCCTCTGAAGCCATTATACTCAAGACCATGTGAATCGTAAACATTTTCACTACCGGTGAAAATATTTCAGTGAAATCGATACCTGCCTTTTGTTGAAACCCTTTCACAACTTATCTGGCCTTGTACCATTTCGAACCATCGGGCTCCTCCTTCAATCTATAAACCCATTTGTTATGAAGAGCTTTCTTATCCTTGGGTAGAGTAATTAGCTCCCATGTACGATTAGACTCAAGAGAGTCCATCTCATCATTCATGGCCTGCTCCCACTTAACCCGTATATCTGACTGTAACGCCTCTTCAAAACACTCTGTCTCACCATTATCTGTCAGTAGTAGATAATGTAAGGAGGGTGAGTATCGGACCATGGGTCTCCTCTCCTGAGTAGACCTCCTCACAACCGGTGTATACGGATCTACCTCATTCTGTGACGCTGTAACACCCATGTCTAGTAACTATTCCAACTCTACGAATTCCTTTTTCTCGGCCTTATTTTCCTACACACTGTCCTTATGCATCACATTTTCATTAAAGACTACGTCCTTGCTTCTGATGATTTTCCTGTTTTCTGCATCCTATAACCTGTAGCTAAAATCATGCTGCTCGTAGCCTATAAATGTGCATCTCCTGGACTTCGCATCCAGCTTGTTTTTGTGCTTTGCATCAATATGAACATATAAAGTGCAACCGAACACTCTAAGATGTGCAAGGTTCACTTCCTTCACAGTCCACGCTTCTTCTGGTAGCCCACCATCTAATGGTTCTGAGGGACTTCTATTGATGAGATATGCGGCAGTATTCACAGCATCCGTCCAAAAGTTCTTGGGCAACCCTGCATGTAACTTCATGCTCTTGACGCGCTCAAGGATGGTCCTGTTAATGCGCTCAGCCACACCATTCTGCTGTGGTGTCCCTGGAATCATTTTTTGATGTTTGATTCCATTTATTGCACAATACTCCTCAAACCTCTTATCACAATACTCTCCCCCATTGTCAGATCTGAGACACTTTACTATTTTACCTGTCTCATTTTCTACCATAACTTTCCACTTCTTAAATACATCAAATACATCAAATTTATGTTTTAAGAAGTAGACTCATAGTTTTCTACTAACATCATCAATAAAGGTAACAAAATAACGTGAGCCACCAAGAGATAATACCTGTGCCGGTCCCCACACATCAGTGTGTACAAGCTCCAACAGATGTGTCTTTGGAGCGCATCCTGTCTTCTTGAAGCTTACCCTCTTCTGCTTGCCATACACGCAGTCCTCACAGAATTCCAAGTTAATAGACTTCAACCCTGGTAGCTTCCCTTTTGACAATAGCACTTTCATCCCTTTCTCACTCATATGTCCCAGCCTCTGATGCCATAACTGCTCATTCACTCCAGTTGATGCGACTGTGAGTGAACTATACGATCTTGAAGTCACGTACAAAGTACCTTCCTTTTTACCTCAAGATATTACCAAGGCACCTTTTGTGATATTCCAGGAGTCACTGGTGAATGTCGTCACATAACCGGTATCGGCCAACTGTCCCATTGAGATCAGATTACTTTTCAAACTCGGTACATGTCTGACATCCTTCAATTTCAAGACCGTTTCATCCTTCTGATTTACATGAACATCCCCTTTTCCAACAATATTACATAGCTCATCATCACCCAAGTAGACTCTCCTAAAGTCACCTGACACATATTCACGCAGAACTTCCTTACACGAAGTGGCATAAAACGAAGCACCTGAGTCTATAACCCAAGACTCATTCCTCGCATCAAGAGACAATATCAACACCTCTGTGTCACTCTCCTCACATAAATTCACTAAATCCTTCCCGCTTTGAGAGCTTCCTTCTTGTTTCTTGAGCGCCCTGCAATCACGTTTCATGTGCCCCTTCTTGCCGCAATGCCAACACCCGTCTTTGTCTTTCGGTCCCTTGGACTTCTTCCTCAAATTAGAACGCCCGTGTTTATTGCCTCCTTTGTTCAATGATCTTCCTCTTCTTTCAACGTTTAGAGCATTCCCTGAGTCCCTTGAAACTCCCGATGCCTTCCTTCTAGATTCTTCGCTGAGAATTAGACCAACCACATCATCAAATTTTAACTTTGTCAACCCTGAAGAATTGCTCACAGCAATCACCAAACCATCCCAACTGTCTGGCAAACTGGATAAGATCAATAATGCCCTGACCTCATCCTCAAAAGTAATGACAACGGATTCCAACTGGCTCGTGACTGTATTAAACTCGTTTAGATGTTCTGCCATGCTCCCACCATCTGACATTTTCATGTTGAATAGTTGTTTCATAAGATGAACCTTGTTGGATGCTGAGGGCTTTTCATATATGGTGGTTAGGGCTTCAATTAATTCTTTTATCGTTTTTATTTTGGATATATTGAAGGCGACGCTCTTAGACAAAGAGAGTCGGATCGTTCCTAAAGCCTTCCTATCTAGTAAAAACCATTCATTATCTGTCATCTTTTCTGGTCTCTTCTCTTTTCCTCCTAGAGGAATATAGAGGTCCTTCTGATACAGATAATCCTCCATCTGCATCTTCCAGAAGGCAAAGATTGAACCATCAAACTTCTCAATTCTAGTTTTCCCATCTTCCGGTATCACTCCCAATAGAACTAAACCAATGACTCTGATACCAGTTGTTGCGCAGCATGCCAACAACGCAGTGAGCCTAGATCCAATCTCAGGCCTCACCCACAAATGATAAATAGGAAGAAATATAAACTAGAAAGGAATAAAAGCATTCAAACAAACCAAAAGATAAGATATACTTGGAAAAACCCCAAGCTAGGGTAAAAAAAACCACGGATGCAAATTTCCACTATGAAGAGAAACGAAGATTTCAAGGCAATATACTAACCTCTCCCTTGGAAGTACAGAGAAAATTCCTTGTTTTGCTCATACGAATTTCCTTAAATTTTGTTGTGAGGATTTGAATCTTAGACTTTTTGACAATGTTAGTCCCTTCATGCGTCATTTCGAGAATATCTCGTACTTGTTTTGCTATATCACAAGAAATGATTCTTTTGAATTCATCCGATGATAGATCACAAGTAATAGCATTAAGGGCATTTGTATTTGCACTACTTTCACTTTTCTGAATTATCGTCCAAAAAGTATAAGAAATTTCTTTCATGGATGTGGTTCCATTTTCAGCCACTACTATAACACCTCGAACTTTTCAGTACCTGGTTATTGAAAGTTTTTGAGTCTTATCATAAATTTTAACTTAATATGTACATGTGTAAGATACTAATCTATCTATCTTAACCCTACATCTATTCTCTAACACGAATCTAACCCTTGGGAATAATCTTCATTCATAGAGCAAGCAATCTGATCGTTGATTTTAAGATAAGATCTTAATATACCTAAATATTCTCACTTGTCCATCATAACCAACCACTCAGTAAAATACGTACTATTAGATAGAGACATCTAACCATCTACTTTGATTTTAGACCACCCGATCATAGTAAACTAGCTACTTGATCTTTACATCCGCTCGTACACACATTAAGTTGAGATTTTGATCTGTTTATTTTGTTTATCACCTATGAATATGCTTAACCCACCATCAAAACTACAATCTGAGAAGCTTACACATGTGAACAAGACACTCGAATATAACGATACACATGTTCTAGCCCCTAATCACTCCAAAAGCCCACCTTATGTTCTTTCATTTACAAAACTGATCGTACATATACCTATATACATTGTTAGAGTACCAACCATCAAGTCTTCATTTTTTAAACATGTCATCTGACCATCTATTATGTTGGTTGATATATGTACAAAACTGATCGTACATATACCTACCATCCATGTATGTCATCTGACCATCTATTAGTTAATTTTGGTGAATAATTCTTTATTCATAGTGATTTAGACATAAGTTCTTTTGTAAGAATTACTTAAAAACATGCCTATGACCATGTAGAACAATTAGATTTTCCAGAACTTTCATATCAGCAATAATTACGAAAATGTCATTAACCTAGACCCCTGAATTCTAGATCACATGGTTTCTACGATCCGTTTGATGTGAAATTTTATACCATGCTTATATATCATAAATTAAAATCAACCCCTTAACCATTGATTTTGGTGTCCATCGTGTGAAGAAACCTCGTGGGTAGTCGTAATAGGATATTTCCCTTCATATAAACAACTTGGATTGCCCATCATACAAAATAAGTGTGGAATATGAAGACCCCACTTTAGTAGGCTTTTTCTTAGGCATGAAGTTATCCTTTCGAGGCTTACCTACTCCTTATAAATCTGGATCTTCCGATTTAACTACTCCTGCAATCCATTGCAACTCAAATTTGGACCAAACTTTGGTCTCATATGACTATGAGGTTATACAAAATTTAAACCCCAATCTATGGTCCTACGCTATTAATGTTGAAGTCAATTCCTTCCTTTTGGTATAAAAAGTGAAATTTTAGATTTAGGCTTTTTCCACCATCGATCAATCACTAAATTTTGTCCAACCGTTTGCTTATCCTGACTATACATTTGCCCCTGATCATTAAGTGTGGACCGTTAATTGAGATTAAGTTCGTTTTGGCAGCTGTTAGGAGAATTTTCAAGATAGGCCAATCTAAATTTCAGATCACAAAGAAAATCATATACCCCGGCCCAAATTCGATGACACTGACATAATGGATGAATTATATTTATAGAAAGATCGTCAGAAAAAGAAAAATTGGAGAAACCTAATCCAAGTGAGATGTGAAACACGCCCCTCTTACATGCCCACTCCCTTTTAAAAAGGGGGCGTGCATTCCCCTCTCCACTCACACACCCAATGAAGAGAGAAAAAGAAAAAGAAATAAAGATAAAGAAAGTACAAGGACCGTATCCTAGACTGTACTATTCCTTAGATTCTGCGATTTTTCGTGTCGAATTCCGACAACCCGCGACCTGTAATCGACATTTACGCGCGACCCAAAGTCACATGTTGTAAATCTGAGTCTACTCAACTAGAGACTTGTACCATTACGACCGCACCGTCACCACGGTTCCAATGCCGCGTATTGTGTACCGATGCGATACCTAGGCTAGGAGTTGTGGGCCCGCATTTAATTCGAGAAAATGCCACGCGTTGCAAATCCAGAGAGAATCTCTACAATCCATCACATCAATCAATCAATCACAAGTCAAGTATACATCCCATCACAACCCATGCTTTCTTTCTCCCCAAGACAAGCAATCCTCCCCAAAGTCAACCCTCAGGTCACTCACACCCATCACTCCACCCATCACCTCTCTCTTACAACTACCCTCTCTCTCTCTCTCATTCTTTACCCATTCCCCAAGTAACCCAAAGGGAGTGGCCGTCCAAGCATTCTAAGGAGAGAATACCGAAGTGTGTGGCCCACTTCCTATCCCCTCATCTCTCAATCCAACCCTTCAATCTTCATCAACCTCCATCAAAGAAGAAGCCAAGGAGCTAAGAAAGCCAAGGAACTAAGAAGATTAGCAAACGATGGGTGTTTTATAAGCTTAGATTTGTGTTTTGATGATGGGCCAAGTGGGGTCTTCTGATTGATGATATGGATCTCACTTTGAACCCCAGGTGTGGCCGATGGCCCACCATGATTCATATGTTCATTCCATGTTGGGGCCATTCTCCATGGACCCCATCATGATATTTATTTTCCTAGTGTGGAAAGGTCATCTAGACCTTGCATTTTTGGTGGAGAAGGGATCTCCACCGTTGATTTTGATTGGTGGGGCCACATGCAATGGGACCCACTTGATATACGTCTTGTAATGCATGGAAGGGAGGGCTCCTAGTGGTGGAGCCTTCCATTACACCGTGTCTCTCTCTCTCTCTCTATCTCTCTCTCTTTTTCCTGTTACGGCCCACCTTGATGAATGGATTAGATCCACACCTTCCAACCATGAATGGTGGGAATCCACCGTGAGGTAAGTGTTATATCCATGTTATCCAGACGGCCTGGGTGAGAGGCAAATACCAAAATTAGCTTAATTGGTGGTCCACCACGTGGACTCACCTGAAGTACGCGTTGCATCCAGACCGTCCAGACGCTGGGGTTTAGACGGAGGAAAAATACAAATATCTGCTTGATCCAGAATGTATGGCCACCCCCACGTGGGACCCACCAACAAGGAAGTGGATTGGCAGGTGTACGTTTACAGCAGCTATATAGCTACTATATTAATGTCAGTAAGCTCTGCGGGTTTAAATATGATGTATCTGTTGATCCACACCGTCCATCTCTAGAGGGTGCAGTGTGGGCCTGACCATGATGTATGTTTTGTATGTACACTGTCCAGCTGTCTAGACGGTGGGACTTGCCTGGCACGTGTGGTATCCACATCGTCCAGCTGTTTGGACGGTGGGACCTACCTGACACGTGTGACATCCACACCTCCAGTAGTGGATAGTGAAGCCCATGATGAATGTGTTTCATATCCACACCGTCTAGTGAAAGGACATGAGACCCACCTACCGTAGAAGTAGGTTGGCTGGTGTATCTCACATTAGCTATTCAGCTACTGGACTGATGTCAGCAAACTCTGTGGGTCCCACCAACTAGATAGTTGTTGTGCTGATGTCAGCAAGTTATGTGGGTCTGAATATGAGGTATGTGTTGTATCCCAACTATCCATCTGGACAGTGGGAACCATCCAGCCATATAGCTGCTAAATTGACGTCAGCAACTTTTGTGGGTCCAACCGTTGATGTATATGGCTATATCCACACCATCCAGATGGCTAGACGGTGGGACCCACCGTAATGTATATGTTCTATATCCACATCGTCCAAATGGTTGGATGGTGGGACCCACCATTAATGTATATGTTTTATCTTCACCGTCCAGAGGTTTTTGGACGGTGGGGATCCACCTAATGTATGTGCTGGAAGCACATGGCCCCACCATAATGTGAGTGTTTTATCTACACCACCCACCCATGCGGCCTACCATGATGTATGTATTTTACATCCAGCCCGTTCATCTGTTTTACATCCACGCCGCCCATCTTATGCAAGGCCCATGGATGTGGCCCATTGTGATGTAATTGAGGCCCATGATGTGGCCCAATGTGATGTAATTGAGGCCAATATATGAGGCCTGATGTAAATTTGAGGCCAATATATGAGGCCTGATGTGATGTATATGAGGCCCATATGATGAGGCCTAATGAGATGTATTTGAGACCCAGGTGATGAGGCTAATGGTGATGTATTTAAGGCCCATATATGAGGCCCATTATGATGTGTTTGAGGCCCAGGTGGTGAGGCCCATAGTGATGTATTTAAGGCCCATGTTTAAGGCCCATTGTGGTATATATGTGGCCCGTGTATGAGGCCCAACGTGATGTATGTGGGCCCATTACGATTGTATAAGGCCCGCTATGATGTAAGTGTTATATATACACCATTTATCCATTTTAGGTCATGGACCCTGCCGCCTTATATAGGCCCACTATATATGAGTGATGTGTACATGCGACCCATCCATTTCCTAGGTATCTGGAGGGCCGAGGGCCCCGTTATGATTCCGATTTCCAAATGGACCGCACCTAGACAATAGCGGTTAAAAGTCCACCGTTGTAAACCTCCCTAGGGCCCACTATAAGTCCAATTCTGCCTTTACCCCATTAGGCTATCCCTAACTGTTGGGCCCCTGCTTAGTTAGTAATACCCATTGGGCTAACCCAAACTGTTGGGCCCCCATTGATGATGGAGCTTTCCACCATGCCTTGTAGTAATTATCTTAACCTTTAGTCTACCTTATGCATAAATCGAGTCCACTGGAAGGCCTGGTTCATTACATAATTTAGGGTGAAGAAACCCACTTGTTGTACCTAGTTTCACCCTCCCAATTACCCTTGCCGTAAATGGAAGAATATGTAGTATTAGGTTGGTATTTCCACTGCTTAGAGCCTATCTTGGTGGTTGGGCTAGATCCGTCGTCCCTCTGTGGACCCTGCCAGGTATTTAGGCCGATTATTGTTTATATCTGATAACCATGCTAATGTACTTAGTCTAGTAGGACACACTAAGAACATGCTTAGTATAACGTCATAATACATGCCTATACGCATCATTTATATGCCTGATATGAGAAATGATTGATCATAGCATATGTCATTAGGCTGAGATATTTATGGGACTCCCTATGAGACGGAGTTGTCCCACATGATTGCGCGGTACGCACAGGTTTAATGCATGAATAAATGGTATGACTCATGCATCTTGCATTTGTATGACATGATTACTGTACGCCCTAATGACATCAGGGTTGTGGTCTCCACAGGCACATCGTGGATGGTCGGATTGGATACCGAAAATACTTGGTTCTAGTACTGTAGGCACATAAGATATCCTTGGGTGAAAGTCTCGGAACCTTTTGGTACTAGGAAATGCTCCAATGTCTAGACCAAGTGGAAACATGAGCACATGAGTGCTGAATACTAGTAGGTCATGTCTCCCACTATATCGTGGTTAGTTAGAAGGGGGTGTGGCCTTATCCGCCTGAGTGAGAGGGTTGTAAGCTAGGCTGAGTTTGACTAGCTCACAAATGGTTCTGCTATCGACGAGCCGGGTAGGTACTGGCAGACTACTAGTCATGTAGATAGTGTGGTTTCTTCCACTCACTACGTTGTGCAGCTAGGGAGGCGGCAGTCAGTGTGGAGTGTACTAGACCCCGGTGATATCATAAAGGGGAACTGTATTGATATATATACTTGATGAGGACTGACATGCATGTTTTGCATCTCGTATATGACATTTGGCTACGTAGGCCTCGCATCACATGGCCTCGATATGGACGACAACATTCACACCTCACATCACATGGCCTTGGTATGGCAACGTTTATGCCTTGCATCGCATAGCCTTTGTTATCCCCTAAACTAGGAAACCAGGCTCACAAAATTCCCGATCACTGAATCCTATGTCGACAGCCGCTGTAGTACCCCATTCTCGGCTCCTAGCGTGCATACGCTAGATTCTGATTATGGGATTCTACAAGGAGGATTTTCCAACGTACATTTATCTCGTAAGAAGCATAACCACAAGTTTACCCAAATCACAAAGGCAACATCATCATCACATATCTACTAATATAAACATTTGAATACAATGCTGAAAGGGAAATATATATGTCAAAATCAAAGCTCCAGGAGTCCGCTGCGACCTAATACCACCTGCAAGCATCTCTCGTGCATAAGCTTATAAAAAGCTTAGAGGGTGGTGAAAGTGTGTGCGATGCACGTGCCAAGCACATAAATATCAGAGTAAGCAGAAATACTGCAAGTCTATAAATCATTCAATATCAGAATATGTAATGCGGATCAACTATGCAAATGCAGAATCATAAAGAGCTAAATATCATATGCCGATGATGCGATGAAATATGCAAATCCTACTAAGTCTGTCTAGGCCATATAAGTACATAAACATAACGGCCCAAAATGCCATATGTCACGGATGTAATGCAATATACGATGTGAATGAAATGTTCAAGCTAGAGTGTGAGGTCAGGATGATAGTACATAGTATCACAGACTATGGGGTCTATCACAAGGGCCTTCTATCCAAACCAGTCCCATACCTAAATTTGGATAGCCAGACTCAATGTGGTAGACTCCTTATCTCAAGTTAGTCACGTGCCCCAACCGAAATCCTGTCCACTGTGAAGGTGCACACGATGACATGATTTCATACCACCAGCTCGAGTGGATAGTGAATGAATGAATGAATGAGTAAAATGCTAGGTATATAACTCCTGCTTAGTAAGTCCACATATCATACTGTATATCTCTGGGATCATCACCAGGGTCTAGTACACTCTAAATCAGATTGTTGCCCCATCGCGCGCTATTAGGTGAGTGGAAGAGACCTCACTATCCGCCTATCAATATCAGGCCCGACTCTTCTATCGCGGACCTATTCCTCGAGCTGGTTAAACTCAGCCTAGATTTGCCCCCTCCTCTAGGGCAGGTAAGGATGCACCCCCTTCCAACCGACTAGGACATAGTGGGAGACCCAGCCTAACGGTATACGACCCTCATGCATTCATGTATCTACTCGGTCTAGATGTTGGAGCAACCTCTGAAACCAAGAGGGTTTAGGGATTTTCACCCAGGGATATGTATAGCAGCCCATGTGGAAAAGATTTTTTGTGTCCCATTTGGCCATCCACGATATACCTGTGGAGGTTATGGCCCTGATGTCGCTAGGGCGTACGGTGGCCATGTCACACAATACGAGATACATTAGCCACACTATCCAATCATGCAGCAATCCTGCACTATTGCGTGCTCATGTGGACAACTCCTATTATGGAGTCCCATAATAATCTTCCCAATGGCATGTGCTATGATCAATCACTCCTCATATCAAGCATACATATGATGTGCATGGCCATGGATCGTGAAGCTATACTAAACTTGTTATAAGATTATGGTGTACTCCCCTCATATTAAAGATGGGCCTAGACAACCTACTCATAACAAGAATGATCCTCTCAATGGGCCCAAGGGAAGGTCACAATGTGGACATCTAACCATCATTGCCCATCAATGTGTACATTTAACCAACATCGCTCCCAAGCAGTGGCCCACATAAACATCATTACATACATTATCGTGAAATCACACATTACATCGGTCTGCACATTCATCGCATTGGGCCTCACTCAAGGGCCACATATACACCACATCGAGGCTCGCTATACGGGCCACAAATACATCACAACAGGCCACATACCTAGGCCTCAAGTACATCACAACGGGCCACATACCTGGGCTTAATACACATCACAATGGGCTGCATGACATGGGCCTAATACACATCACGTTGGGCTGCATGACATGGGCCTAACATATATCACAATGGGCCGCACCAATGATCCTCAAATACATCAAGTGGGCTACATCAATGGGCTGCACTAATGGGCCTCATATACATCAAGTGGGTCACACCAATGGGCCTCATATACATCAAGAGGGTTGCATCAATGGGCCTCATATACATCAAGTGGGCCACATCAATGGGCCACAACAATGGGTCAAATATATACGTCAAGTGGGCCGCATCAATGGGCCGCACCAATGGGCCAAATATATACATCAAGTGGGAGATTGGATTACACCTAAAATTATTTCAATCGATGCGTGTGTAACATGTGTATCACTGTACACTATCATTCTATGGGGCACAAGGCTCACTAACGATAATCAACACTGTCCAAACATTGTCCAGCACCATCCAGCACTATCTGGATGGTGTGAATGAAACAAATACATCACAGTGGCCCACAGAACTTGCCGATGTGGTACAACAGCTACATAGCTGGAGTGAGGTACACCGTTCAATCTGCCCATAACAGGTGGGTCCCACGTCCCTGGACAAATGTAGGAGTGGATATAGAATAAATACATTAAGGTGGGCCACGTCGGACAGCCTAGATAAAACAAATATACCAGGTGGGTCCACACGTGCGGGACCCATAAGAAATGAATGGACGATGGGATATAACATGTACCTCGTGGTGGAGTTCACTGTCCACATGGCTGGACTTCTCACATGCACATGGTGAGCCATAAAACTTGCTGACGTCCTACAGTGGGACCCATTGCTAGACGGTGCAGATAAAACCCATACAGCATGGTGGGCTCCACGACCACGTGGCTGAGCTGGATGGCGTGGGAAAAACACATGCATCATGGTATCCCTCACAGCACTGTCCAGATGGATGGTGCAAATAACACCTACATCACGGTGGCTTGCACACACAGCACCATCCAGATGGACGGTGCAGATCACATACATCAAGGTGGCCACCCACCGTTTAGAGAGTGATGGACGGTTATGTTATAGAATAAATACATCAAGGTGGGTCCCACCCATATGTGTGGGGTGGGCCACACCTTAAACAGATGGATGAGGTGGATATAAAACACATACCTCGTGATGGACCTACAGAACTTGCTGCGTTAATGGCAACTCCGGCTGCTGGCCGTCCAGCAGATGGACTGCCCAAATGGATCACATGCATGGGGGGTCCACACGTGTGGGGCCCACCAAGTCAGCATCAAGCTGACATTTGTATTTTCCTTTCTCCCAGCTTCCAAAGATCGGACGGAAAGCGTGGGTTCCATCCACGCATTAGGTGGATCCCGTCTAGATGGATGGACGATGTGGATGAAATCCACAAGAAGGTGGGTCCCACATAGCTGAACGACATGGATCATCATAGGTGGCCCATCATAAAAAAATATAGAAAGAGAGAGAGAGGGAGAGAGAGAGAGAGAGGTGGAGAGACGTGAGAAGGGGAGGGACCCCCCCACTATGGGCCCTCCCCATACAATGCATACATCAAGATGGGTCCCACCATAAGTGGGCCCTTAAATCATGAAAATTAAATGCTTATGAACTCCCACCTTTGATCTCCTCTTCCTTTTTCCACCAACGTGTTCTAGAGCTCCAAGGGATGTGATTCAACGGTCGAGATGATCTTTAGAGGGTGGGATTGGGTGGTAGGAAGGTGGGCCACACTAGCTTTTCCTCTTCTCCCATGGAATGCTTAAACATTTGGTTGCTTGGGAGAATGAGAGAGAGATGGGAGAGAGAGAGAGGTTGTAAGAGAGAGACAGATGGGTGAGTGATGGGTGTACTTGAAAAGAGATGGGTGGAGAGAGAGAGAGAGAGTTGACTTTGGGGTTGCTTGTTCTTGACATGTGAGGTGATTGATTGATGGGATATTTTCTTAGGATTACAACGTGCGGCATTTTTCTCGAACTGAATGCAGGCCCACATTTCTTACCTTGGGTATCGCCTTAGCGCACGAGATATGGCGACAGCGGGATCATAAGGGTACAAGTCTAAGGTCGAGCCGACTCTGGAATATGGGATACGACTCAGGGTCGCGCGTAATTGCTATCTATGCATTGCCGGTCGCCGGAATTCGACCAGGAGGACCGTAAAAGTGTACAGAATGGTACGGGTTAGGATATGGATCTCATAGCTCTCCCCACCTAATAAAAATTTCGTCCTCAAAATTTAAAACACGATACAACCAATACAGAGTTCATAAGGGAGTGAAATCCTATCGCTATAGATATAATCAAAGCACAACATACTAATATCATAAAACACCTAAGAGATGGGGATAACGCCCACGAATCTCTGACTCACGCTCCCAAGATGCCTCATCAACAGAATGGTGATCCCACTGATCTTCGGATCCCAACTGGAAATAATTGAAACTGAAATACTATGCAGCCTCAAAATCTCAACGGTAAGGAACTATATCAGATAATCTATAAGTTATTTGAACTCGAGGACCTAATCATTCTAAGTCCTCAACAATCATAGTGTAGGGCAGCTATCAGCAGATATGTGATGTTATCTTTAGGTATTCTCAAGTTAGGCTCTAATACCAACTTCTGTCACGCCCCAAACTCAGAAACCGGGCTCATAAAATTCCCGATCGCCGAATCCGGTGCCGATATCCTCCATAGTACCCCATTCTCGGCTCCTAGAGCTCATACACCAGATTCTAATCATGGGATCCTACAATGAGGAATTTTCAACATACATTTATCTTGTAAGAAGCATAACCACAAGTTTACCCAAATTACAAAGGCAACATCATCATCACATATCCACTAATATAAACATTTGAATACAATGCTGAAAGGGAAATACATATGTCAAAATCAAAGTTCCAGGAGTCCATTACATGCTCCAAGCTCAATGTTGTTGCAACCTAGCGTAACCTGCACGCATCTATCGTGAATAAGATTATAGAAAGCTTAGAGGGTGGTGAAAGTGTGTACGATGCACTTGTCAAGCACATAAATGTCAGAGTAAGTGAAAATATTGCAAGTCTATAAATCATTCAATATTAGAATATGCAATGCAGATTGACTATGTAAATGCGAATTCATAGAGAACTAAATATCCGATGTTGATGATGTGATGCAATATGCAATTCCTTCTAAGTCCGTCAAGGCCATATAAGTACAGAAACATAGCAACCCAAAATGTCATATGGCATAGATGTAATGCAATATGTGATGCAAATGAAATGACTAAGCTGGAGTGTGAGGTCGGGATGATAGTACATAGTATCCCAGACTATGGGGTCCATCACAAGGGACTTCTATCCAAACCAGTCTCATACCTAAATTTGGATAGCAAGACTCAATGTGGTAGACTCCTGATCTCTAGTTGGTTGCGCACCCCAACTGAAATCCTCGCCACTACGAAGGTACACATGATGACTGATTTCACACCACCAGCCCGAGGGGATAGTGAATTAATGAATGAATGAGTAAAATGCTTAGTATACAACTCCTACTCAGTAAGTCCACATATCATACCGTACATCTATGGTATCATCGCTGGGGTCCAGTACACTCCAAACCAGATTGTCACCCCATCGCGCACAACAAGTTGAGTGGAAGAGACCTCATTATCCGACTGCCAATATCGGGTCTGGCTCGTCAATAGCGGACCTATTCCTCAAGCTGGTTAAACTCAGCCTAGCTTTGCCCCCTCTTCTTAAGTAGGTAAGGCCGTACCCCCTTCCGACCGACCATGACATGGTGGGAGACGCTGCCTAATGGTATACGACCCTCATACGCTCATGCATCCACTCGGTTTAGACGTTGGAGCAACCTATGGAACCAAGAGGATTTTTGGACTTTCACCAAGGGATATATATATAGCACTCCATGTGGAAAAGATTTCAAGTGTCCCATCTGGCCATCCATGATATACTTGCGGAGGCTACGTCCCTGATGTCGCTAGGGCGTATGGTGGTCATGTCACACAATGTAAGATGCATGAGCCACACTATGTAGTCATGCAGCAATCCTGCCCGTATCGCGAACTCATGTGGACAACTCCTATCATGGAGTCTCATAATAATCTTTCCAATGGCATGTGCTATGATCAATCACTCCTCATATCAAGCATACATATGATGCGCATGGGCATGGATCGTGGAGCTATACTAAATATGTTATAAGATAATGGTATACTCTCCTCATATCAAGGATGGGCGTAAACAACCTACTCATAAAAAGAATGAGCCTCGCAATGGGCCCAATGGAAGGTCACAATGTGGACATCTAATCATCATTGCCCATCAATGTGGACATTTTACCAACATTGCTCTCAAGCAATGACCCACATAAACATCATTACATACATTATAGTGAAATCATACATTACATTGGTTCGCACATTCATCGCATTGGGCCTCACTCAAGGGCCATATATACACCACATCGGGCCTCGCCATACGGGCCACAAATACATCACAACGAGCCACATACTTGGGCCACAAATACATCAAAACTGGCCACATACCTAGGCCTAATACACATAACAATGGGCCGCATGACATGGGCCTAACAAACATCACGATGGGTTGCATGAAATGGGCCTAACATATATCACAATAGGCCGCTCAATGGGCCGCACTAATGAGCCTCATATACATCAAGTGGGCCGCATTAATGAGTCGCACCAATGTGCCTCATATACATCAAGTGGGCTGCATTGCAGTGTAAATAACATGTACATCACGGTGGCCTGCACACACAACACCGTCCAGAAGGACAGTGCAGATCACATACATCATGGTGGCCACCCACCGTTGAGAGAGAGATGGACTGTTAGGATATAGAATAAATACATTAAGGTGGGTCCCACCCACACATGTGGGGTGGGCCACGCCCTAAACAGATGGACGGGGTGGATATAAAACACACATCGTGATGGACCTACAAAACTTGCTGCATCAATAGCAGCTCTTGCTGCGTCAATAAATGCCGCCTGAACGCAACGGTCGTGCATAAGCATACAAAAGCTTAAGGGGTGGTGTAAGTGTGTGTGTGTGTGTGTGTGTGTGTGTGTAAGGCAAGTACCAAGTGTACAATATTATAGTAATGCAAAAATATGCGGTAAATCCATGAATGCTATTAGTTATACCAAAGCTATGTGATGCAAGGCATAAATGCTATTAGCCATACTAAGGCCATACGATGCTAGGCCTATGTAGCCAAATGTCATATGCGAGATGTAAAGCAAGCATGTCAAAACTCATCAAGTACACATATCAGTACAATTCCTCTATAGGATATCAACGGGGTCTAGTACACTCCACACTAACTACCGCTTCCCTAGCCACACAGCCCAGCAAAAAGAATAGACCTCACTATCTGCCTGACCAGTAGTCTACCAATACCTACCCTGCTCATCGATACTGGACTCATTTGCGAGCTGGTCAAACTCAGCCCAGCTTATAGCCCCCTCACTCGGCGAATAAGGTCACACCCCCTTCCAATCGACCATGACACAGTGGAAGATGCGAACTACTGGTATTCGGTACTTGGGAGCTTGTGTATCCACTCGGTCTAGA
The DNA here is from genome assembly GCA_030180095.1 of Magnolia changhungtana. NCBI lineage: Eukaryota > Viridiplantae > Streptophyta > Magnoliopsida > Magnoliales > Magnoliaceae > Magnolia > Magnolia changhungtana. The sequence goes on from JASAUF010000353.1 coordinate 2,490,626, forward strand.
CGTTGGAGCTACTCCTGGTACCAAAAAGGTTCTGAAATTTTCACCCAAGGACATCCTAAGTGCCCACAGTGCTAGAACTAAGTATTTTCGGTATCTGATATGGCCATCCACGATGTGCCTATGGAGCCACGACACTGATGTCGCTAGGGCATACAATGATCAAGTCACACATATGCGAGATGCATGAGTCACACCGTCAAATCATGCAGCTATCCTGTGCATACTATGCGCTCATGTGGGGCACTCCGTCTCATAAGGAGTCCCGTAAATGTCTCAGCCCAACGGCTTATGCTATGATCAAACATTCCTCATATTAAGCATACATATGATGCGTATGGGCATGAATCATGGAGCTATACTAAGCATGTTATAAAGTGATGAACTGTCCTTACAATGAAGATGGGCCTAGATGGCCTACACACAACAAGTACAGGCCTATCAATGGGCCTTAGGGAGAGTTATAATGGGGACATTTAACCAACACTATTCTTACTATGTGGACGTCAAACCATCATTGCTCCTAAGGCATAGCCTGCCATAAAGGTCAACACATAAACCCAGGTGGAATCACATTCAATGGGCCTTATGTACATCCCATTGGGCCTCGACCCATAGGCCTCCAATACATCAAATGGGCTTCACAACATGGGCTTTATATATGTCAAGGTGGGCCTCGATGGATGGGTCATAATTACATCAAGATGGGCCTCAACGGATGGCCACAAGTACATTAATATGTATATAATATATATATAAATCATATTAAAAGATCGACTGGACCGCACTCCAAATAATAGTAGTGATAATGATTTCCACCGTTAAAAATCCTACAGAGCCCACCATTACATATTTATATTTCTTTTGGGATCTGACCTATTCATAAGTTAACATGGAGATAAATGAAGTGAAAGCAGAAACATCAGCCTAATCGGATCTGTCGTGTCCCTTAAGAAGTTTGAACGGCGAATGTCATTATCTCCACTATTTTTCAGTGGTGGGGATCCACTTGAATTATGGATCTTACTCATTCTTTAGTTCATGCCATAAAATGAGCTTTCAAAATGGATGGACGGTTTGGATGCAACTCATGCATCATGGTGGGTCCCACCGTCCAATGGTGTGGATGGTGTGGCTAGAACACATACACCATGGGGTCCCATCGTCCTGGTGTGGATGGTGTGGCTAGAACACATGCACCATGGGGTCCCACATGGGGCCCACCATAATGTTTACCTGCCATCCAACCTGTTGCTAAGGTCACGCAGACCCGGAGGCAGAGGAAAAACAAATTTCGTATTGACCCAAAACTTTTGTAATACCCAAAAAGGGTTCAATGGCAGCCATTCAATCACCACTGTTTCCTATGATGTGGGCCACCTGAGCCATGTATATGGCTGATTTTGGAGGGGGGCGCACTGCCTTAAGGGGCCCAACAATGCATGGTGTGGATGCTTAACACAAATCACGATGGAGCCCACACATGGGACCCCTGTCTTGCCCGCCCGTACATGAAAATGCCAGATGCCAGCAGCAACGTCCTATGCTGCTGACGCTATAGTAGCAGGCGTTGGTGCATGATATTTTTTTGAAAAAGTGTATTTTTTTACGATTTTTCGTAGGTGGGGCCCGCATCAATTGAATCCACCACGTCCACTGGCCCCTATGGTTCAAGATAAGTCAAATAAGCCCAATATTAAAGGTGTTTTGGCGAGTAGAAACATCGAGTGAATTTCAATGGTAGAAAACACTATTTGCTATGCTATAGCCCACCAGAAAATCGGATCGGCTTCATTTTTCGGCTCGACACCTAAAATGAGTTGAGGAATGGAATGGATGGCCTGGATTAAACTTATACATCGAGGTGGATCTTACATGGACAATCCTTGCCAAAATTTTTTTTTTCTTGCAACTGCTGTTAGCTCACCCTTCACTGTTTGGCAACGTCCAGCATCCCTGGATGCTAGATGGTTGGATCACACATATATTTAAGGTGGGCCCCACCCATAGACATGCTATCAGGGTGGGCCACCAATGGTTGGATGGTGTGGATAATACACACATCAAGGTAGGATCCATCCGAGTGGGCCCACCCTGGACGCTAGACAGTTGGGTCACACATATATTTAAGGTGGGCCCCACCCACATACATGCTATCAGGGTGGGCGACCAATGATTAGATGGTGTGGATAATACACACATCAAGGTAGCATCCATCGAGTGGGCCACATGACCATCTACCACAAAAAAATGAAAAGAGAGGGAGAGAGAGAGAGAGAGAGAGAGAGAGAGAGAGAGAAAGAGAGATACACGTACGATGGAGGGACCCCGACACTATGGGCCCTCCATTTCATAATTTAAAACATACATCAAGGTGGGTCCTAATACATATATTCCCACTGATCAAAATTAATGGTGAAGATCCTTTCTCCACTAAAATGTACTGTCTAGATGACCATATTTATGCAAGGAAGATAAACATCATGATGAGGTCTATGGAGAATGACCCTATTTTGGAATGATCATGAGGATCAAGGTGGGCCATCGGCCACATCTAAGGTCCAAAGTGAGATCCATACCATCGATCGGTAGGCCTCACTTGATCCATCATAAAAACATGAAAACTAACCTATAAAAGCACTCACCGTTCGATCTTCTTGGTCTGATGGAATGTCGGTCTCCTTGTGTCTCACTTTGATGGTGGAAGATGAGAAATAAATGGTTAGGATGAAGGTTTTTTTGGGAGAGGAAAGTGGGCTACACAACACTCTTTTCTCTCATGAAAAACCATGGATGTCCACACTCTTGCAATCTTGAAAAATGAGAGAGAGAGCGTTGTAAGGAGAGAGAGTGATGGGTGATGGATGTGAGGTGAGTGATGGGTGAGGTGAGAGGTTGGTTGACTTGGTGGTTGCTTGACTTGTGGAGAAAGGAAGTATGGGTGCTCTTATAATTGACATGAGGTGATTGATTGATTGATTGATGAGACATGTTGTAGAGATTCTCTTTAGATTGCAAACGTGCAGTATTTTTTTCAAAATAATTGCCAGTCCACATCTCCCTGCTAGGGTATCAGATCGGTATGCAAGACGCGGCGTTGGAATCGCAGCGATGGTATAGTCACAATGGTACCAGTCTCGGATTAAGCCGACTCAAATCTACAAGATATGACTTAAGGTTGCGCGCAAAGATCGATTATAGGTCGCAGATTACCGGACTTCGAGGGGAAGGATCGCGGGAGTTGACAGAACAATACAGACTAGGATACGGGCCTTACATTATACATGTTTGTGTTGTAAGGTGAGTTTAAGAGCTTAGATTGAAAAGAAGTTAAAAGAATGGATTTGATGCTCAAGAATCACCAAGGTAAAGAATTAATCTTTGAAGACCAAGATTGAAGATTTCAAGACCCCAAAATTCAAGAAATTCAAGTGGAGAATGAAGAAGTGCAAAAATTAGTGCAGAATCTGAGCTTAGATGTCATCGAAGGAGTTTTGATGATATCAAAGACTGGGGAAGTATAAAATTTAATACAAAATCTGATCTTAGATGTCATCGAAGGAGTTTCGATGACATCGAAGCAAGTCTTCGATGACATCAAAGAATTATAGAAAAATTGAGTTTGGTTGCTGGACAAATTGGATGCATTCTTCGATGACATCAAAGGCTCTTTGATGACATCAAACTGTTACGTAGAATTTACGCGAACTGCGTAAATTTGAGGCGATTTTATGAATCTATGCAGACAAGGCTATAACTATGGGTTTCCTAAAGACTTCTGGGGATATCTAGGGTTTTTAGAGAGCTCTCAAGTTTCATAGTCTTAGAAATTATTTTTCTTTACAAGTTTTGAAATCTCTATTAATTTTTCCTTGTTTTCTTGTTGGTTTCTATTTGCCATTTAGTTATGTTTTTCTAGTTCCTCCTGGCCCAAGCTAGAAGGGAGGCACCTGGGTTTAATGATTCTTTAAGTTATGATGATCGATTCTTTTTTTTTTTTAATTATTATTATTTATGATGAGGTGAATGGTGTACACATGTTATCAATTATCTAGGTTTAGGTTTTTAATCAATCATGTGAGATCCATATGGTGGATGCTTAGGCTTAACCTGGATCAATTAGATTTCTTAGATGGGAGATATTCTCAACCCGCTACATTATTTAATTCATTATCTCATGGATATTGAATGCTTAAAATCACCGGCGCTTGAGAATATATGTTGATGGTGCTAATCTATGATCCTCTAATCTCTTATATTATTTACGAAAAATATTTGAACTATTTAATTTTTCGATTAGGCCGACCATAGTGTTCAGATCCTAATTGTGTTATCAAAGTCATCATGATTTATAGATTACTAACCTATGTGTTGAACTTTGAAGCTTGGGTGTTGTTTTTAATTTAATTGAATTCCATTTAAAAGTCATACATTCAAAACTTTCAAAATCATTGCACCCATTTAGTTTCCATTACTTAGTTTTACATCTGAGTTAGTTTTGCATTTAAGTTATTTTATTCTCTTAAACCATCTCTCTGTGGGATCGACCCTATATTAACAGGATACTACTTATGAACCTCTGCACTTGGAGGCAAACAAATAAGTTTTTGGAGCTGTTGTCGAGGAGATGACGGGAGATTGGATCTGTGAAAGATAGCTAAGTTATTTTCTAAAACCTCCAAAACTTCTGTAGATTTTTTGTTCTACTTGCTTTATAGAATATTCGTCTTACTTTGAAAGTAAATTCATTTGGGTCTTTCAAGCACTAACTATGACATAAGGTTGCTCTACTTGAGATTTTATCACCTAAGTGTTATGCTTGTCCTACAATTGCTACTTAATCACAAAGATCATCCGCTGAATCTATTTTCCTGATTAGCATAGTTTAATTTCTACATTAGTTTTACTTTCTTTTAATTTATTTTGCTTTGTGATTTGAACCCTCATTGGTCGGTTCTGCCGCCTAGGTTATTGGAAAGTTTTTTATTTTTACTCTAAGTATCATACTTGCAAATTGAAGTTGTAGTTTTTGTTTTGTGGTGTGGATGGTTTAAGTCCCGTTGGAGTAGGGATTAAAACAATTGACTCTCCTCTGAAGGTGGACCAGTCTCAGGCCTTGATCATTCATTTAGGAAAGGCATTCAACTCCACTTGCATTTCATGGCAGACCCAGTTGATAATTGTTGAGTGTCAAATATTGCATATTTTCCCCCATTTATATGTTGGTTTTACAAATATGATAAAGCTTAAAGGTATATTTTATACATCTTTGTGTTGCAAGGTGATTTTAAGAGCTTGAATTGGAAAGAATGCTAAAAATATGGATTTAAGGCTTAAGTATTTCCAAAGAAAAGAATAGATCTTGAGAGACTAAGATTAAAGATTTCAAGACCCCAAGATCTAAGAAAATGAGGGTGGAGAAGGAATGAAGTCGGAAAAACAAAGTGCTGAAATTCACTTCAAAATTTGTGTCATCGACCACCTGTCGATGACATCGAAGCTACGGTTCGATGACATCGACCACAGCTCGAGGACATAGAATTTCCACAAGAAAATCAAGTTGGATGGTGGACATATTGGATGCAATTCTCAATGAATCGAAGACATGTTCAACGACTCGAAGAAGATGCTCGATGACATCGAAATATGTTTGATGACATGAAAATTATTGAAGAAATTGAAGCAACTCGTTGCGTTGTTTTGGACATTTTATTGATGGATCGAGGACCCGTTCGATGACTCGGAGCTTCCCTCGATGACATCGAAGGAAGGTACGATGACACATAGATTTACACAGTACAAAAGGAGAAAAGGCACGAGTTCTGGATTCAAACCCCTTCGATGACATCGAAGGTGTTCTGTAGAGTTACGCGGACTATGTAAATTTGATATGATTTTGCAATTTTGCGAAACTTTGCCTATAAATATGGGTTTCCTAAGTCATTATAGGATATCTAGGGTTTGGAGGAGCATAACAAAGGGGTGGAGCCATCATCCAAGTGTTTCTTCTTCTTTTCTTCTTAGTTTTTAATGCTTTCTTCTAGGGTTTTAAATCCAATCATGTCTACGGTTGGCTAAATCCCTTAGCTAGGGCTAAGGGGTGAAGCTTGTAGCATGATTGGGATGTTTTTCTTGTTTGGTTCTTGTTCTTGTTTAACTTCTTTGATTCTAATTTGATATTTAAGGAATACTTTTAATTTTTAATGGTTTATTGTGACTCAAATTATAATAGATCTGCAATAGCTTTGAGTATCTTCTTATTTTGATTTGAGATAGTGAAGTTAGTAAATCCTGTTGTTCACCATCGTCCGTTGGGCATGGTAGGGTGATGGAATCTCTTATAACCTTCACAATTCTTTTTTGTTAGTTGTAGATTGATATATCCTGATGTTTGTCATCATCTCTAGGGCATGGTTGATGATGGAATAACTTCTTGTCCTTACAACTCTCATCCGTTGAGAATTAGGTCAATGGAAGTTCAAATATGATCTTATCGATATATCTTCCAATTGAATAGGACATGACTCCAATTCCAATTTTGTTCCTTGAATCAAATAAGAAAGCATCTCGATAGTTGTAAGTGGATCCCTAGGCACCCTAGTTCTCACCTTTGAATTCTTAAGTTTCTAATTAAATACCTCACAACTACTTCCTTTACTTCATAATTTAGATTTAGATCTTCTTCTAGTTTTTATTCTATTTACCTTCAAAATATACACAAGATTAGTCCCTGTGGATTCGACCTCGGTCTTACTGTCACACCCCAGACTCAGGGACTAGGCTGACAAAATTTTCGATCGCCAAATTCAGCGCTGACAGCCTCCATAATAACCCATTCTTGGCTCCTGGTACCCATATACTAGATTCTGATCCTGAGATCCTGCAAGGAGTATTTTCAACATAAATTTGTTTCATGAGAAGCATAACCATAAGCATAACGCAGTCACAAACAAAAACACCATCACAAATCCACTATGACAAAAAACTTTTGGGTACAAGGCATGAAAGGAAATACAATATAGATAACAAAAACTCCAAAGGTCAGCCGCACCCTCTTACCTCAGTTATGTTGCTATGACCTAGCGTCACCTGCACGCAATGGTCGTGCATAAGGATATAGAAAGCTTAGAGGGTGGTGTAAGTGTGTGCGCAATATATGTGTCAGCTATACAATATCAGAGTAATGCGAAAAAATGCTGGCAAGTCCATGAATGCTATTAGCCGTGCTAAGGCTATGCGATGTAAGGCATGAATGCTATCGGCTATACTAAGGTTATGTGATGCAAGGCCTACTTAGCCAAATGTCATGTGCAAGATGCAACACAAGTCATGCCAGCCCTTATCAGAATCCACATATCAGTACAGTTCCTCTTTAGACAATCACCGATACACTCTACGCCAGCTTGCCACCTCATCTAAGAGCATAACTAGGTAAGTGGAAAAGACTTCACTATCCGCCTACCAATATCAGCCCGGCTCGTTGATAGCGGACCCATTCCTTAAGCTGGTCAAACTTAACCTAATATTACCCCCTTACTCGGGTGGGTAACACCACACCCCCTTCCAACTGATCACAACACAGTGGGTGACATGGTCTATTGGTATACGGCCCTCATGCGCTCATGTATCTACTTGGTCTCGACGTTGGAGCATGCTCTTGGTAACATAAGGGTTTAGGGACTTTCACCCAGGGACATCTATGTCGCCCCATGTCTCGAACTAAACATTTTTGGTGTCCAATCCTACCATCTACGATATGCCGATAGAAGCCACAGCCTTAATGTCGCTAGGGCGAACAATAATCATGTCATACGATTTAAGATGCATGAGTCACACTATCTAGACATGCATCAATCCTACGTATACCGCGCACTCATGTGGGGCAACTCCGTCTCTCAAGGAGTCTCATAATCAATCTGCCCATTGGCATATGCTATGATCAATCACTCCTCTAACAAGGATACAAATGATGTGGATGGGCATGGATCATAATACTATGCTAACACATACTCAGTACGTATACTAACACAGTATAATCGACCTATATACAAGGTGGGGTCCATAGAAAGACAACATATCTAATTTATAACATGAAGATCGGTCCTCGACAATGGATATACTAAATCTGATACCACAGATCCTTCCATCTATGGTGATGATGTACTTTCTTCATATCAAGGATGGGCCTAGATGGCCTACTCATATCAACAATGGGCCTAGATGGCCTACTCATATCAACAATGGGCCTAAGAACAATGAGTTGGCTTCCTCACTCATTCCATCACGTACCAATTTGGGTTTCCTAAGGGCCCAATAAGCACAAGGTGGGCTCTACAAGGCATGGTGGAAACGTAATCCATAATGGGGGCCCAACAGTTTGGGGTTAGCCCACTAAAGCTAGATGGATAACACTATGGGGGTCCAAATAGATGAGAATGGGCCTAATAATGGGCCCTAGGGAGGTTCACAACGTGGACATTTAACCACTATTGTCCCTTAAAATGTGGCCCGCATGAAATATAACTTATAATAGGGCCCATGGCCCAAATACTACTTGGAAAATAAATGGGCAGCATTCATAACATCTCATACCACATGGTGGGCCTCAAGAAATGGCCTATTGCCTCCATACATCAACCTGGACTATAAATGGGGCAGCCCATGGCCCAAAAAGTATCATGCTAAAGGAAGCATACAATAGATATATTATGGTGGGCCTCATTGGCAGCCCATATTGAAAAGGTCGAGCTTAAGAGTCCTAGAAGGGGGGGGGGGTGAATAGGACTATGACAAATTAAAAATTAAATGCAGAATTTAAACAAATATAAATAAAGATATCATTAAACAATCCAACAAAGCATACATGAATGACAATCTCAAATGTACTAGTATTGAGAGGTTGATACAGATGTTGTTCTAAGGACAAACCTCACACCAAAAACCAATGGTTTATGGTAGGACAACCTGATTCCTAGAAAAGTCTGTATATCAAAATCTTAAACTGATACAAAGGAATAAATAAATAAATAACAAAGAAAATAAACTAACCTATTACAATATTCCCACACTTGCATAAAAGATTACAACATTCTTCCACAAATGCATAAAAGGAAATTACAACATTCATAGAATGCCACAATCAATCAATCAATGACCACAAGACAAGAAATTATAGTGGTTCACTTGTGTGTACACTAACTGTTTGAAAAAACAGCCACATAACTACTCCACTCCCAATATCCTCACACAGTGGATGTTAGCGTTCACTATGCAATAGGTTTTTCAAGGTTCACCTAAAACCTTCACAATTGTGTCTTTCAAGTGGACTTACACAATTCAAAAACCCCACACTGAGTTTTCTGGATTACCTCAGACAAACCAAAAAGAAAGAGATTTTTCCTAGTACAATCTCAATAAAACCAAAAACAGAAATTGTAAAATACTTATTTGGATATTCTCCTTTGATGAAGCCCGGAAGAACCAATTTGAAGTAGATGTTCAACGTAGATGTTAAATGTCCACACTCACTTATGAAAAGGTTCTAAGTTCTAAATGATTTTTAAATTAAATCACCTTAGGCTTGCTTGATTTGATTTTGATTCCAAGAAAGGGGAAAATTAATATCCCTTCTTCAAATAAGATTGGAATATAGAATCTCAAAATCAAATGCAAAAAGCTAATTAAAGAGAATATAAAATGAGCACTAAATAGCTTAAGAATATCACAAACTTATTTCTCAGATTGGTGTCTTGATTTTGTTTGAATTGAATGAAAAACTCTGAAAATCATGCTCTATTTATAAGTGCAGAAATTGTTCACTCGACGGGTCCAGAGGACAACTCGACTGGTCAAAAGACCAACAAAGTTTTGAAATTTCGAGCACGATAAGATAAAACCGTTCCATGATTGGTCGAGTGACTTCCATGACCGGTCGAGTGGCCTGCACGACCGATCAAACCCTGCACTCATCTGGTCATGTGAGACCCAATTTAGTTGTTGGACTTTGAGTCGAGGCTTCTTGACTAGTTGTTTTAACAAGAAAATAAATGCATTATATTTGGGACATTATCTTATTTGAGTATAACAAAGAGAATGAACATGGATCAATCATCATATTATTATTGTTGAATTCATTTACATCCCTTTAATATCCCTTGATTCTAAGACAGGTTAAAATAACAAGTTGCAATTAACAAGTTTTATATGTCTAATGTTAAATTCGGCAACATCTCAACGCTATTTTAGCTATCTCCTAATACTTAGGAGGAATTACTGAATTGATTAGCCAATCTTCAATAAGATAGAAATTTCGGCAGCATTCTAGCGCTATTTCGATTATCTCTCAATACTTAGGAGGAATTTCTTCTTTCCAAAGAAGAACTCGTGGAGATGAAGGCTGGACTTGAATGCTCCTTGCAATTCCTACAACATGCTTGGCTGAATCATAAGCCTATTGTGCGACCCACGCAAACCGATAAGCTAGTTGTGCGACCCGTGCAACTCATAAATGTGTTACGTGATCAGCACAATCCAAAAGAGAAGTTGCGTGATCCGCACAATGGATAGACACGTTGCGCGATCCATGCAACCGACTCTCATCTTTGCTCTTCTACCTTCGATCGCTCTACTCTAGTCTCTTAAATCTTCGATCTTCAAATGAGAGGGAAAATGGGGTATTTATAGGTACTTCACACGTGCCAATCCTCTATTCTTATGCCCTCTTACTGTCTCTCTTTTGTTGATCACGCGATCCATGCAATAATGTTTACTGGTGGCGCGACCCGCGCAACGGACTTCCTTGGTTGCATGACCTGTGCAATGGACTTCTTTGGTTGCGCGACCTGTGCAAAAGACTCCTGGTTGCGTGATCCGTGCAACGGAGCTTCTTTGTTACGCGATCCACGCAACTAACCAAACTATTATTCCATGCATTCCTTTCATTCTATGTCCAGCTTTCATTCTTGAATCTTTCTCCCATTCATGATTTTTATGCTCCAATAGATGCCTCCTTGATCCATTTTTGTTCCAAAGAATCAGGATCAATCCCTTTTTTCTTCCAACAGATTCCACCTTGACCATTGTGTGACCCGCACAACGCCTACCCGAGTACGATACTCTGCCCAAACCTTTATAAATACCCGGACTTGATTCATTTCCTCATTCTTCCATTCTATAATTGATACTTGTTGCACGAGCTGCACAACGACTCCTTCGTCGAGCAAGGCCTTCCAGTCGTTACGCTGCCTGCGCAATGCCTAATCCGTTGCATGACCCGCGCAACACCTAGTTTGTTTGTGCGATCTACACAACTGCCACTTTAGCATTTCTGCTCTATCTTTGCACAATTTCCTCACATTTAACCATGGCCTGAACTAAAAGAACTTTTATTGTCGTCGCTCCTTCTTCTGATCAACCCTCACACCGAGAGCTGCCAAACACTGAGGCTTATCAGATGGTAACTCCTCAAACAACAGAATTACCATCCTTTCCAACTCAAGCCCCCCGCAAGCAATTCAAAACAACTGTCAGATGACCTGCTTATATGAAAGATCCAGTACTCCCCACATTTGACTTCACTGCACGTATTGAGTCATTATCATCTCCCATCCACAGGGCTATCGCCAAGGGCGATCTAAAAATGCCTCCAAGGCACGGTCGTGAGTATGATTGGGATGAATAGTTGAAGAAGACAGCACATTACCAGACAATCAGTCAACAACTGCCTGCTAGAGAAGATACTCCTCCTCCTTCCAGACCCAAGAAGCGTCGTCGAAACAAAGCCCATGAATTTCAAGAGAAAATTAAAGAGCACAATAGGAAGAAGCTCTATAACTCTTGGGACTCTGTCCATGCCGTTCAGGGTGTCATTCAATTTGACAACCCCTATAAATAGGGCATCATCACAATTCTTATCAACATTCACTGCCATCACTCTATGCTGGTCTACAAACCCAGGTCACCTCACTGTAGAAAGATTAGCCTACATAAAGTCTTGGTCGTTCAAGGAGCCAAGACTATTGAAGGCATTTTGCAACCACCAAGACCTCAACAGAAAATAAGCGATATTCATCCCATGATATTCCTTGTTCCCTCCTATGATGTTCATAGTCTTTATCCAACTTGCTTTTATGAGACACTCAGCCAATGTTTCAGTCATCGCCCTTTCATTTGGAGTCCGTAGGAATTTAGGACAAGGGTTCTTCTGACTCCTCACAACTACTATTCTGAGTGGGCTACCGAGGTTTTGGCGAAGCATGCTATGACGTTGTCGAAGATTAGCATTCTCCATGCGATAGAAGCTATATCATATCCTTTCTACAAAGAACCTTCTATTTTGAAGGCATTCCTCAATTAATGGTGTCGTTCCACCAATTCCTTCCATCTTCCTAAGGGAAAAATGAGTATTATGCTTTGGGATATTCACAAGATTTGCGGTTTACCAATAACCGGCAAATTCCTTGATGAATTTGTTCCCACTATTAAGGAATTCGCTTTTATCTCCTCTCCTGATTGTGTCCCCTCCATTTCAGAATCGACTACCGAACTCTTCAAGGAGATGTCAAAATTCCCGAATATCTACAAGATTCCTCCCATGCAGTGGCTAGCTCACTTCAACAGAGTTTTCAAGTAATTCCTTTATTCTCTAATCTCTCTTTATGACGACTTGATATATTTATACATAATTATAATTTTATTTACCTATCCCTTTAGGTTTACTGGCAGTCATTCATGAGAACTTGAACATCTCAGAAAGAGTATAAGAGGTCGTGATGAATCATCTGTTTATGAGGAACTAGCAGTATTCATCGCATACTGGCTAAGCGTGGTGGTCTTCTCCAGTTCTAAATCGGTAGATGTTATTCGTCCTTCACTATTTGTTGTTGCAGGTGCCATGGCCGAGGGAACCAAGTATTTTCTTGCTCTTCCTATTATTTGTTCAATCTATAGAGGTTTTGGAGAGATTGCGTGCCATATAAAAAGTCCCTCTGTCGGTTCTGCCTCAACTTACATGATGTGGCATTACTTCCGGGGTTGGCTTGGCGTCTACTTCCCCTAGACTTTCGAAGCACCAGAAAAAGCTTATGTCCACCCTTCCAAAGTTCCTCTCCACTTCTTCTAAAAGAGATCTATGGCGAAGAGATCCTACGACTGGGCAAAAGATGCCATTTCCTCAGATGACAAGATAAACTATTTCCACTTCAGCCTACCTTGTTACATCGTTGATACGGAGAAGGCAGACACAGAATCAATTTCTCCAGTAGAGAGAGGATTCTTTATATCGATTAGATCATGCAGTCTTCCACTGAGAGAAGGGACCGAATTCTGGCGAGAGCCGTATTACCTGGTCGCTTTGCCTGTCAATTTGGTTTTGATTAGGCTATGCCAGAAGATTACGGACTAGTGACTCGCAGAATGCGAAGTTACGGGACCGACCCTTTTAACTGGGTGATGATTTGGAAGTAATTATTGGGTCGAGCTAATTCTTCATTCATCATTCCAGGGTGTGACCATACCCTGAGAGCATCATATAACCATATGAGATGGTGGGTGCACCAGTCATACTTAGTCAGAAAAAGTTTGCCAATGTCTATACCCGTATAACTTCCACCTCCCATGCTCAAGGGTCGTATCATCAAAGCGGGAGTTGGTTTTATCGCAGAGACCAGTCATGCCTCCACTGCCGGTCATCACAATATTCATATTTCCATGGACGAACCTATTCGTGAAATAAAACCCGATAATACCCTTGAAGGATGGATGACATACGGTGATATTCACAATTTTGAACAAATCCCTCCCCATCGTCCACAACGAAGAACTGTAGAAGAGGCTCTCTTTCAACCAGATGATATCACCAATCCTCAAGATCAACCCTCTTCTTCTATTCATCCTCAACAATAGCCGATTTCTTCTCCTATTTCTAAGCCCAATCGTTCTCGACAGCAATCAACTCCTTCTCCTGTCTCTAGGACTGGTGTTCCTCATCAACAGCCAACTTCTTCTCCGATGACGAGGTCTTGTACGCGTGTTCAAGCTTCTCCATAAGGAGAGACTACTGCTATTACTCCTCCGGTTTCGGTTGCTGCAGATATTCAGCTAAAAAGCTCTCAATCTCTTCCCTCTAAAGGAAAGCAGGTTGTTGTCGAGGAATTAAGCACAGAAGACATTGTTGGAGAAGATTCAACTTCTTCGTCTGGATATACTTCCTCTGAGGAAAGCAATGTAGGAGGAGAGGGTTAGGAGAATGATTATAAGGAGGGAGAAGTGGATATCAGTGGAGAATATGATATAGTTGTGGAAGATATTCCCACTAATGAGGAACATATTCTTTCAACTTCTTAAGCCGTTCTTGCAAAGACTTCTTATGTGGCAAGGGAAGAAGAAGAACCACTAGACTATGGGGAATATGGATATTCAACATGTAAGGAAGTCTTAATATTGTTATTTACTTTTGTCTTTCTTTATTTCTCATCTTACACATCTTATTTCAGGCGATCATGTTACAAATACGGAGGCAAATAATGCTTCTCCTCTGGATTTGCCCCCTGTTGTACCAACAGCCTCACCAAAATCATCAATGCCTTCGCGAGCAATGGCACGCAAGATTGTTTTTCCAGAGGAGTCAACTGATTTACCCACTCCTATTATTATTGCTTCAAGTGCTGGATGCAAAATAATTTTTTTGGTGGAATCAACTGTTCTACCCACCTCTATCACTGTCAATTCGAGTATTAAGGCTAGGGCTCCATCTTTCGCTGAGATGGTAATACCTAATCCTTCCCTTGCTGGAGAGATGCAACTGTTCGCTGTTCCAATACAAGCGGAAGGTATTTCCTTTTCCTTGTCTATACTTTCTTAGATTACCTACACATAAAACTTCTACCATAACTTTATATTTCTTAATAGAAAATTTACCTCAAAGCGATGCAGCAAGTTCCGGCTCTATTTGCACTTCACTGAACGCGCCGTCACTCGAGAAGATTTCTGGGTACAAATTGGTGCTGATCAGAAATTCCATATTGGCGATTGTTGAGATATTCGAGAATCCTGATCAATGGTCTGATCTGACTGCTGCTTTGGATGTCCTGGATAGTGTCACACGAATGGCCAAAGTTGATGTTTCCTCTGTACATGAAGCTCTTCTCGGGTTTCATAATTCAATAACTGCTCTTTCATTAGCTGAAACCATGATTGCTTCTCCTGATCTCTTAGAATACAAGAAGCAGCTTGCATGTTCTAAAGAGAAAGTTTCTCAGCTTGCTCTGATTGTGTCTCGTCATGATCAAGAACAGTTATCTCTGCGTGAGCAACTGAAGACCTTTGCTGATAATAAGACAGTTATCCAAGATCGCATTTCTCTCCTGAAGCAAGAAATAGCTCAACTAGAGAAGCAAAGTTCAGAGGAGGATCTGAACATTGAGAGAATGCAATAGCAGATAGATTGTAGCTTTCATTCTGTGGATTCTGAAAGATCCGAACTAATTAAGAATGAAGTATTGATTGCTTCTTTAGAGGAAAAGTTAGCAGGCATCACAGATCCTGCAAGAATGATTTCGACTGCCAGACTGGAACATGCAACTGCTCAAGTTAATTTTCAAGGAAGTTTGCAACAATATTTAGCAGTACTGGGCATTACAGGGGAATTCTGAAATGTATAACTTCAATACATTGTATTTTACTACTGTGAATATAATGTTCATTTTGATTATTGCTTTATCCTTTTATGCTTTGTTAGTAAAGGATTTCCTAAATGATCCTTGTCTTAATTGGTGGTACTAAATTTCAATTTAGTTAGTCATACACAGTTTAAGCTCTTGAGTAGTGGAGCATACGCAGTTTCTTAGACTCTTACGTAGTGGAGTCGAGTGGTCTTACGTGATGGTCTCTGTAACTCTTAGGAGTTTGCAGGACTTCTCACTGCCTAAGGAGTTCACAAACCGCGGTCCTTCAGAGAGGCCCTGTGAAGCTACCGGGGCTATGAACTCGGTTGGAATTACGCAAAGGGTTGGCCATGGTAACTCTTTAGAGTTCACAGAGCTCACAAGGCGACCTTTAGGGTACCAAATCTCGGGCTGCCAGTCCGTCAATGAGTAGGTTTAAGCCCTTCCTCATGAGTTAGTACTGAAATCGAGCCGAAGATCTGGGGGGCCTTACGCATGGTTGGCCTATCTATGAACTGGCCAAAGAGCTCACACTGTGGCCCGCTTTTTCTTCATCTGCAAGGTTGAGCCCATTCATAGGAGGGCATTTTCCTTCATTCCTTGTGACGTTGCCAAAAAGCTATATAGACGGCATCGGTGTTATGCGTGACTGGCCATTGAGGACTTTTACCTTTCAAGCTTTTAGTCGTTGGCTTCGTCAGCTGCCCGCATAGGTATGCGTACGATGGCCTTCATGGACTTTTTAGGGCCACTGGCTTCTCACTGCTGCCTGAATGGCAAAAATGATAGGTCTTATACGTAGCTAGCCCTTTTTAAGACTTGGCCTTTTAAGGTTTATTTAGGCTACCTTAAAATACCTCAAGAGACAATAATAAATGTGATCATCGCTGCTGTGAGATTGATTGACATCTCTGACTAAGATTGATACATCATTGCTTCTGCTAATGTATGTCTTCAAGAAGATTCATTTGTATTGTTTATAATATATCAGCTTAATGACAATATGAATTTTAACATATTAGAGCTCTCTTAGTCTGACGGTGTTCACTTTCTTTTCATGACACTTGTCGACATATAGTCTTGATATGCCTGTGAACTTCTTCTTTATTTATTCATCTGTCAATACATTGTCATGGTCCTGCCCATTCTTGCTCCTGATTCACCACTCTATATGCGTCACTGGAGTATACTTCTTGAATTATATAAGGTCCATCCCATTTAGGCTCGAATTTGACCCCTGTTCGCCGAGTGACTACTATGGGTCTTTTTAGCATCAACACCACATCCCCTTTCTTGAAAAAGCGATATTTAACACGTTTATCGAAAGTAGCCGATATTCTTGCTTGATATGATCGTAATCGCTTTTGGGCTATCAGGCATTTTTCATCAAGCAAATCTAACTCTTTTAACCTTATTTTTGCATTTTCATCCTCTATTATAGACTGGTGTATTGCCACTCTAAGTGATGCTACTTGCATTTCAATTAGGATCATTGCTTCTACACCATAAATAAATGAATACGGTGTTGCTTTTGTCGCTGCTCGGTGAGTGGTTTTGTATGCCCATAATGCTTCTTCTAATCTTTCATCCCAATCACGTCTATTCCCTGTCATTGTTTTCTTCAGTATCTTAATTATCGTTTTATTAAACGCTTCTGCTAATCCATTGGCCGATGGATAGTAAGGTGCCGAAAATGAATGACGGATACTGAATTTCTGACACAGTTTTTCCATGCCTCTGTTTTTGAAGGACGTACAATTATCCGTAACAATTTTTTCAAAATACCATGATGGTATATTATCGCATACTGGATGAAATTCACCACATCCTTCTCTTTGACATTACGTAAAGCAACTGCCTCTGTCCACTTGGAAAAATAATCTATTGCTGTCAAGATATACTGCTTTCCTTTGGAAGAAGGCAGATTTATAGGACCAATGATGTCCAGTCCCTAGACTGAGAAGGGCTAGGATGTAATTGACTGATGTAAGTCTTCTGGGGGAACGTGTATAACATCTCTATGAATCTGACATTCATGATACTGCCTCGCGTAATCTATTGCATCTTTGAACATAAAAGGCCAATATATCCCATTCGATGTATTCGATGAAATAAGTTTCATCCTACTTGATGTGCCCCACATTCCCCAGAGTGTGCTTCCCGTAACATTTGATTTGCTTCTTATCTATCTAAACATCGTAACAGTATTCCATTATAAGATCTTCTATACAATACTTCGCTGCATATGAGAAATCTGCTTGACCGTTGCTTAACTTGTTGTTTCTATACTGGCTCTTCTGGTAGGATGTCGTATTTAAGATAATCAATGAAAGGCTGATGCCAATCGTTTGTCATTATCTCTAAGCACAATACAGGAAGGGTTTCGATGATTTCTTCAATGACCTCCAAGGATGGCAAAAATCTTCTCTCTTCTATGATTATCTGGAGGGAACTTCTATTTGGGCAGGACAGAGATGCTGCCAGGCTGGCTAAAGCATCTGCTCTTGCATTCTTAGACCGCGGTATATGCTTGACTTCTAATGGCAGAATTGTTCTAATAATTGATGTGTTTTCCGATAGTATGGTAAAAGTTTTTATTTTCTTACCTCAAATTCAGTCGTCAATTGATTTATAATCAATTTAGAATCCCCAAAAATATGTAGCGCTCTTACCTTCATTTCTTAAGCCATTTCCATTACAATAATGAGGGGTGATAAATATTATTCCTGACCTTGCTCTTGATGCTTGAGCGACGCCATCAAAATACATTTGCCACGGGTTTTGTGTCTCAGTCAACATGATTTGTTCGTCCAGAAATTTGTCACTAACAACTTCGCATTCTGGTATGGGATGTGCTGCAAGAAAGTCTGTCACTGCTTGATCTTTTACTATTTTTGCTGGTTCGTACATAATGTCATATTCTGAAAGCAACAATATCCATTTAGCTAATCTTCCAGACAACATTGGCCTCATCATCAAAAACTTTATAGGATTTGCCCTTAAGATCAAAGTTATGCTGTGAGAGAAACAATAATGTCTTAATTTCTGTACCGTAAATACCAATGTCAGACACTCTTTCTCAATTGGGAAATAGTTGCATTTTGCACCTATCAGAGTTTTGCTTAAATAATAAAGAGCAGTTTCTTTTCCAGTTTCATTCACCTGAGCCAATAAGGCTCCTAAAGAACCCTCTGCTGCAGAGATATATAAAATCAATGGCTTCCCTTTTATTAGAGCTGATAATACTAGCAGTTGTTTTAGCAGATCTTTGATCGAGTCAAACGCATTCTGACAAGCTTGGTCCCATATAAATTCTGTGTCTTTCTTCATCAAATGGGAAAACGGCTGACATCTTCCTGCTAAATTTGAAATGAAGCGGCAAATGTATGCCAACTTTCCTTGTAAACTTTTTAATTCCTTGAGTGTTTTTTGTGGCTGCATATTTTGAATAGCTCTGACTATCCCTGGATCAATTTCAATGCCTCTGTGACGGACAACAAAACCAAGAAATTTACCTGAGGATACTCTAAACGCTCATTTGGCTGGATTCATCTTCAGTTGTTTCTTTTTGAGTCGGCTAAAAATTGAAGGCAAATGTTCACGGTGTTGTTGATGATTCTCTGATCTGACCACCAAGTCATCGACATAACATTCGACATGCTTGTGCATCATGTCTTGGAAGATATTCCTCATCGCCCTCTGATATGTTGCCCCAGCATTTTTGAGACCAAACGGCATAACTTTATAACAATTAATTCCCAACGATGTCCTGAACGCTGTTACTTCTTCGTCTTCAGGTGCCATCCTAATCTGATTATACCCTGTATAGCCATCAATAAAGGACATGATAGCATACTGAGTTGTACTGTCAATTAGTAACTCAGTTATTGGGAGAGAAAAATCATATTTCGGACATGCTTCATTTAGATCTCTAAAGTCAACGCACACCCTGACTTGTCCGTCTTTCTTTTTCACAGGGACAATATTTGATATCCACTTGGGATATTTGACCTCCCTAATAAATCCCACCTTTATTAACTTATTCACTTCTTCTTTTACCAGAGTAACCAATTCATGATGGAATCGTCTTTGCGCCTGCTTGACTGGTCTTTTCTCTTTATATATATTTAATCGGTGCATCGCTACGGAAGGTTCCAAGCCCGACATGTCTGTGTAGGTCCAACCGAAAATGTCTCTATTTTCTTTGAAAGCTGAACATATTCCTCGGACTCTTTTTCAGAAAGACCGGCGCTGACAAATGTGTTCCTCGGTTCTTCTTCGATACCTAGATTTACTTCTCGCAAATTATCTATCGTTGGCTGCGCCCCCCCCCCCCCCATCTTCTATTTTTTGTGGGGCCACTTCAGGGTGTTCGATTGTCTTGGGATTCTCTTCTGCTGACTGCATGGCCGTGACTATGTTCACTGATGATTCTGCCCCCAGTCCTTAAGACTTCCTCCTCTTTTCCTGACTTACCCTAATGGAATTTGAATTCCTCTTCCGTGATTCAGACCGGTAGGTTCTTCATAATCAAAACCCATGTTTTTCATAATTTTCTTGCTCACCCAACTATATTTTTCAAGATCTTGCGGCATAAGCTTACCATGATATACGTTACTCTCGGTTTCTTCTCCGACCTTTGCTTCTTCTGCGACGTAAAATTCTATTGATTCCTGATGCTTTGCACTGGCTTTAACCTGAAATCTTCCTGGAGCGATTAGAAGTGGTTTATTGCTTTCAACATGCAGCAACGGCATTGTATAATTGGATTGCAAGATTCTCAACTGCTCGTGAGATAACAAGGTTAACGACGACTGCCCTGGTTGTCTCAGACGTTTCAGAACAAAATTGAATTTCTTCTTTATTTCTGCGGTTTTGGATGATTCTACCTTTTCTTCTTCAACCTCATTTACTAGGCTGTCCCTTAGGACTCTGCTTTCATCATTCTCTTTATCCTTTTCAGTGAACCCTTTATAGTAGCTAGCGTCCGCGAAGAAAGACTCGACTTCCATATAAGGCTTTGCATCAGCCATCACTTTATACTGCATCCCATTCTTATAGTACTTAAAGCATTGATGTAGTGTAGAAGGTATAATGTTGTACTGATGTATCTAGGGTCTTCCTAACAGAAGATTGTACGTTGTCACAACATTTATGACATAGCACACAACATCAATTATTAATTCTCCTACTTCCAATGTCATGGTAATCTTACCGATTGCACGCTGCCCATCTTGATTGAAACCCTGTATCATCATTCCACTAGGGCGTATGTCCGAGCGATGATACACTAATTTGCCCAACATCGAGAGTGGAAAAAGGTTCACAGTGGTCCCATTATCTATCATAATCCGCTTGACCTTCTTTCCGTGTATGTGGCCTTCTATCATCAGTGGTCTATTATGCTCTTCTTCACAGATTAAATCATCATCAGAAAAGGAGATGACTGGGAGGCAATTTTCTTGCTCCCCGTGCTCTTCGCATTCTAACTTTTCCAATAAGTTTTCCCTAACATCGTGATTGGACAACGCTTGAATTAAATTTTATCGGAACTCTTCTGATAAATTGAGAGCATCATAGATGCTTAATCGAGCCGGTATGCCTTTCAAATGACTCACCACATCATAGGTTACCCTTGCTGCCTTGTTCTTTTCCTTTCCTTTATCAACATTGCTTTATTTTTCAATGGATTCTTTTCTTGTAAGACCAAACTTTTGCTTTGTCGGGCTTACAATTTTCTTTCTTGATCTTAGCATGATTATCGCTACTTTTTTCATCGTATCACTGTCTCCTTTCTCCTTCATAACATGGATCTTTTCTCAGATCATGGACATGTTCACCGTAGCCATTGTGCCTCTTTCCTTCTCTTTTCCAATCACTATTTCACCTATATCCATCATTCGCTATATTATGCACTTCAATGTATAGCAATTTTCCGTTGGATGTCCCACTAGTTGATGATAACGGCAAAAATCTCTCTCATTGGTTTACGTCACATCTCCAGGGTGCTTGGGATCTGGCAATTCAAGTGCGCCGGCCTTCAACAGTTGGGTCATCATTGGAATGACATCTTCTTTATCGAATGTAATCCCTCATGAGAATTAAGCATTCTGGACCTCTTCCCGCTGCATCTATTTCTTAATTGGTTCCATTCTCCCTTTCGTTCCGGCCTCTTTTCCCTCGCATCCCGGGCATCTTTGCTTCTTTTATCACGGTCAACAGTGTTTACGGCCATTCTGCTGGGCATTCTCTTGGCCATTTCACGGTGAAATGCTGGCATCTTACGGGTAATTAATTCTAGAGCATGGGCCTTGGTAGCCAAGTCACAGAAAGTCCTGATATCAGCACTAGTGAGTCCGAACGCGATTCCTATTTCCATGGAATTCAAACACATTTTGACTTGTTCCTTTTCTTTTAGCAATTGTCAACACGAGGCTCCCAATCTCTTCCACCTGTCTATGAACCTTTCTACCAGTTCTCCTTCTCTTTGTCGCACAAAGGCCATTCCTGTAATACTAACATCTCATTCTGAGGAGAAGACATTTGACATGAAGGCGTCCTGCATTTGCTCTCAAGTACGTATGGATCCCGGGGCTAGATTAGAGTACCAACGAAATGCCTTGTGTGTCAGTGAGGACCCGAACAATCGTAAGCAATAATGCGGTATCGTAGAGAAATTTTCCATACTGGTAATGAAATGCATTAAATGTCCTTCCGGCGATCCTTCCCCATTGAACTTTTGAAAATCTAACTGCTTGAGATTGGCTGGGAAGGGTATATCTTCTACCTCCCTTGGGTATAGCGTTCGGTATCTAAAACAACCCGTATTTTCGTGTTCTCTTTCTATTCTGACAACTTCTTCGATGACTTGCCTCACTTTATCTTATGTTACGGTCCTCATGATTGGTATAAACCCTCTTGATCCCACTCCTAGTGGTTGAGAGCTTGCAGGTTGGTTTTCCTGTTCATTCATCGGTGGAGCTACTATCTGAGCTACATTATGTGCCAGGGTCGCCAAGGCTTCCCTAAGGTGCCTGCACTCTTCTATTAATGTCCTTTGTGTTTCTGCCATTGCATTCACATGCTCTTCTATAGTCCGTATATCATCTTGATTTGTCCCGGCCATATATATGGTGGCCTCTCCACTCTTTGACGTAACTGTAATCGGAGTGGAGCGAGAATATGTCAGTGTAGCAGGGCTTATGCAGAGAGGAGAGGAAGAAGTTTCATTCGACTTTTTTACACTCCTGGTGCTATTGATTGATTGGGGCGACGTACACATCGGTGAACTTTTTTGGGGTGATACAGGTATCGACGAGCTTGTCATCAATGCTTTGCTTTTCTATTATTTTGTCCATCTAGCCCGGGGAGTAATCAACGCTGGGAAGTCGCGTGACACGAACTGCGGAATCACTCATTCAGGGTATATCGCTGGAGGGGCGAGCTCGGGATTTTTCCTAGCTATATTGCGCGTTACTGGTCCTCTAACTCTTGATGAAGACAAATTCATTCTAGGGCTTCTTGAATTTCATATTTTCGTCCTATGAGACGTTACGATGGTCCATCCTTTATTGCCTTCTAGCGGTTGAGGCGAAGTAAATACAACCCCAACAGTCATTTCGAGCCATGTATTCTGAAGTTCGATCCGGTATGTATTCTATTACGAATCCAGTTGGGATGAAGCGGGAGCTCACTTTCCTTGCAGAAATTGTCATCGGTTGTATTTCGTAGTTGGATTCAGAAACTTCCTAATATGAAATACCAGCGTAATTAGTATTTTGTTAACCATATAACCTATCTTAGAGATGAAGGGGGAGGATGTTCCCACTGAGAGTCGCCGTTTTGGCGTCGAAGAGATGCCAAAAATATAATGAAAGCTCCATAATTATCCCGATGTTAATATCAAATAAGAACTATTCCCCAGCAGAGTCACCATTTTGTTTCGACAAGAAAACAAATGCATTATATTTGAGAGATTATTTTATTTTAGTATAACAAAGAGAATGAATATGGATCAATCATCATATTATTATTGTTGAATTCATTTACATCCCTTTAATATCCCTTGATTCTAAGATAGGTTAAAATAACAAGTTACAATTAACAAGTTTTATATGTCCAATCTTAAATTCGGTAGCATCTCGACGCTATTTTAGCCATCTCCTAATACTTAGGAGGAATTTCTGAATTGATCAGCCAATCTTCAATAAGATAGAAATTTCGGCTGCATTCTGGCACTATTTCGATCATCTCCCAATACTTAGGAGGAATTTCTTCTTTCCAAAGAAGAACTTGTGGAGATGAAGGCTGGACTTGAATGCTTCTTGCAACTCCTTCAACATGCTTGGCTAAATCATGAGCCTATTGTGCGACCCGCGCAACCGATATGCCAGTTGTGTGACCCGCGCAACTCATAAATGTGTAGCGCGATCCGCGCAACCCAAAAGAGAAGCTACGCGATCCATGCAACTGACTCTCCTCTCAGCTCTTCCACCTTAAATCGCTTTGCTCTGGTCTCTGAAATCTTCGATCCCCAAATGAGAGGGGAAATGGGGTATTTATAGGTACTTCACATGTGCCAATCCTCGATTCTTGTGCCCTCATATTGTCTTTCTTTTGTTGATCACATGATTCGCGCAACAGTGTTTACTGGTGGTGCGACCCGTGTAATGGACTTCCTTGGTTGCACAACCTGCGCAATGACTTCCTTGGTTGCGTGCCCCGCGCAATGGACTTCCTTAGTTGCGCAACCCGTGCAATGGACTTCCTTGGTTGCGTGCCCCGCACAATGGACTTCCTTGGTTGCGCGACCTGTGCAAAAGACTTTTGGTTGCGTGATTCGCGCAACAGAGCTTCTTTGTTGTGCAATCCGCGCAACTAACCAAACTATTCTTCCTTGCATTCCTTTAATTCTATGTCTAGCTTTCGTTCTTGAATCTCTCTCCCATTCATGATTTTTATGTTCTAACACTGGTTGAGCACTATTCACTCAAATGGTCGAACAGTCTCCAGGACTAGTCGAAGATCCAACAAAAGATCCTGAAAATAAGTAACAAACCTTGGACTGGTCAAGGAATTTCTTGGAATGGTCGAGCTAGTACTAGGACTAGTTGAACGTAGGCTAAGACTAGTCGAGAAACAGCCTATATAAGTATATAGTGACCCAATTTAAGCACGCAATCAATATGACCTAACCCATGGTCAATTTAGGGTCTTACATACCTTATAAGTGATATTTGAACATTGAATCATCATTTGCTTCAATTGATAGTTGATCTTGAAGTATACGAAGCTTGATATCTTTAAGTATTTTGAGGCTTGAACTTGAAGTTCCTTGAAGCTTGAACTTTGAGTTCCAAGGTAAGCACTTTGTCTTGACATAGTTGAAGCTTTGAAACCTTGAACTAACATTTGATATTTATACTTGAACTTGTATATCTCTTATACTTGTGATGCTTGAATCTTAAATTGGAACATCTTGAACTTGTACTTGAAGTTCTTGAGGTAAAGACCTTTGTTATTGTACATGAATTATATGATCTTGAATATGTAGATGAGCTACACAAGATACAGATTCCAAGAGGTTTTGGCACTACAAAATTTGACAATCATAGGAGATAGAGAACATAGCACTTACAATCTCCCCATTTATCAAATTTGTGACAAAACACACTTCATTAAAATAAGATATGCATAATACGCACAATAAAGAATCATGCACCAATTACAACCTGGTCAAAGAATCATACACCAGTTATAAATTGGTCAAATCAACACATTTCAATACTCACATCAATACTCATCAAAACTCATCAATACTCTCCCTTAATACTATATAACAAAAAAAAATGCTACATATCCACATTCTTCTCACATTTATCATAATGAAATAGGTATAATAAAATTTCCCCCCCCCTTTTTGTCACAATATGACAAAGTAAAAAACCAATAAATGATAATGGAAGAACGATAAATAAGAAAGTAAATAGAAGAGTAATGAGTAATAAGAGAAGATATGAATCAGTTAATCAGTTAACCAAGTCTACAAGAAAAAAGCAAGCATGTCCAAGCACACAATACAAGAGAAATTCAAGTATTAAAAGTTATTACATAATCGATATTCAAATACTATTTTAAACCAGAAGAAGGAGCAGGTATGGCAGGATCAATTTGATGAAGTCCCTTGTTAATGCGCCTAAGATATTTGCGTATATATTTAAATTGCATTTCTTGGGACACATGCATACCTTCAACCTTCTCCTCAAGTGAGTGCAAACATACATCATAATTAGATGGTTGTTAATCAGGATCACCAGCAAAATCAGATTTAATTTCATAAAAAATGTCATCTATATTGACATCATCTTGAGGCAAATCACCCTCCTCTTCATTTGCTTCAGCTGCTCCACCAACACCCACATCAACTTGGACTAGGGCAAACTTCAAATTCATCTTGTTAATGTTAGAATTGTTGAAGGGTAAATGGTTAATAGGAGCTTCCCCAACAGGCATAGCCTCTAAACTATGGGTGGCTAACACAGTCATAAGATAAGCAAAGGGTATGTCACTGTGACCTAGGTGGAGACGAAACTGAATTATTAATCGGAGAAGGAAGACATATAGAAATTCCAAAAATGATAGAATGGAGAGTACGAACCATGAATGTAGTAAGCTCAGTTTTGTTACTAGATTGAGGATAGACATTTGAAATGAAAATCCTATGAAGGATTCTGTATCTAGGTAACATAAACTTGGAGGCGAACGCATTCCCAATACTCCATTCCGCATCCATATTACATAAATCTCTAGTAAGCATATGCTTCTCAGATATAGAAGGTTTGTCCACAAGAGAACTAATGAGAATACCTTCGTCATTAATAGGTATATCCATTAATCTAGAAATAAGATGATGGTCCACATCAACTTGACCTTCTATGGTCATAATAGTGAATGTTAGATTTTCAGTAGAAAAATCAGTAATGTAATCATACATAGCCTGCGCAATGGAACGGTATGTAGGTCCACCCCAATGTAATATGTTATCCCATCTTACAGACTGAAGGAGAGGAACAACATCAAACGGTGGCAATTGATTAGGATTAACAGTTTGTTCCACTATCACATTGCGCAATCGTATATCCTTCACATAACTGGGATCTTCCTGGGGTGAGTGAAGGTGGCGCACCCTGATAGGAGCTGAACGAGATGAAGGACCACGAGATCCTTTCTTCTTGGTTTTACATTCCATTTGTAATAAAGAATGCAAGGAATACACATATTGCAAAATATGCAAGAAGGGTTTCTAGTAGATCAGATTTTTTGATAGAAAACCCCTAAAACAATCATAAAGAACGAAATAAACCACACAAATGAAGAAAAGGAAGTGCAAAGGACTTGAATCTACAAGAAAAATAAAAAATAACGCACTAACCATGGAGGAATCGAAGATGGGTTCGACTGGTCGAGGTAGGCCTTGTTGGAGAAGAAGACCCAAATGAAGAAAAAGTGATTTTTTTCCAAATAAAAGGTTAAACCCACGTATCACGACGGGTCGACTACATGCTTGACCGGTCGTGCCACGACTGGTCGTTCACCTCACAAAATTTACAATTTTTCATAAATTTTAAAATCTGAAAATTTTCAAAATAAAAATATATACATTATGATATAGAAAGACACAAATAATCAGTTCATTTTGTACATAGTGAGATCAAATTTCAGTTTTGCAAACTTGCTTTTGTAGAGAGGTTTTGTGAATATGTCAGCTAGTTAAATCTCGGTTCGAACATAATCCAAAGAAATTATCTTGTCTTCAACTAATTCACGAATATAGTGATATCTAATGTCAATATGCTTACTTCGTGAATGCTGAATTGGATTTTTAGAGATATTAATTGCGCTTGAATTATCACAAAATAAAACCATAGATTCTTATGCAATTCCATAATCACTTAGCATTCTTTTTATTCCTATAAGCTGAGTGCATGCATTACCAGCAGCAATATATTCAGCCTCAGCTGTTGAGAGTGATACGAAACTTTGTTTCTTACTTAGCCAAGAAACTAAATAGTTCTCTAAATAGAAACAACCACCACTGGTTGATTTTCGATCATCAATGTTACCAGCCCAATCACCATTCGTGTAACTAGCTAATTGCACACTAGTATCATGTGGATATCAGGGACCAAGATTTGCTGAACTAGCGACATATCACAAAATGAGCTTAATAGCAATTAGATGTGACTCTTTAGGGTTAGATTGATATCTAGCACAAATTCCTATGCTAAATGTAATATCAGGTTGGTTCGCAGTTAAATAAAGTAAACTGCCAATCATACTACGATAGAACTTAGGATCCACACATTTACCTGTTGAATCCTTGGAGAGTTTTAGAGTAGTACTCATTGGAGTCCCACTCTCAAATTCGAACTTTTTAACTAAGTTCAGAGCATATTTGGTTTGAGAGATAAAGAAACCATTAGGTAGCTGTTTAACTTCCATCCCTACGAAATAGTTTAGTTCTCCAACCATGCTCATTTCAAATTTAGACTTCATAAGATCTGCAAACTCAACAGTCATGTTAGCACTGGTAAATCCATAGATAATATCATCAACATAGATTGGCACCATTAGTATGTGATTATTATGTTTCTTTACAAACAATGTCTTATCAACACTTCCCATTATAAAGTTATGACTTAGTAGAAGCTTAGTCAACTTTTCATACCATGCCTTGGGAGCTTATTTCAAACCATAGAGTGTCTTTTTCAAGTGGTATACATGATTAGCATGCTTAGGGTCTTCAAAACCTGTTTGTTGGAAACATACACTTCTTCATGCAAATCGCCGTTTAAGAATGCACTCTTTACATCCATTTGGTATATTCTGAACTTTCTAAAGCAAGCAATGGATATAAATAGTCTGTTTGATTTAAGATGAGCTACTGGGGCAAAGGTCTCATCATAATCGATGCCTTCTATTTGAGTGTACCCTTGTAAACCAGCCTAGCCTTGTTTCTAATAATGTTACCAAGTTCATTAGACTTATTTTTGAAAATTCATTTTATTCTGATAATGTGATTATCTTTTGGTCTTGGAACTAAGTACCACATATCATTTCTTACAAATAGATTAAGCTCTTCTTTCAGCACTATAATCCGATTTTCGTCAGTAAGAGCTTCTTTTACGTTAGCCGGCTCTATCTGAGATGTAAAGCACACATAGTTACACATATCTTCAAGTTGTCTATGACTGCACACACCAGTGAGAGGGTTTCCAAGGATTTGATTAAAAGGATAGTCTTTAAATATCCTCAGTTTAGTGTTATTTTGACTTAATGAAGAGTCTGGTTTATCAATTAAAAGAACTTCATCATTTTCTGAACTTGAGATAGGTGTATTCAAGTGATCGTCTATAACTACATTAATAGACTCTTGAATTACACCAGTCCTCTTGTTAAGAACCCAATACGCTCGACTATTTAGAGCATACCCTAAAAGTATCCCTTTATCACTTTTGGTGTCAAACTTACACAGATTTTCTCTGTCACGTAAGATGTAGCATTTGCTGCCAAAAACTCGAAAGTATTTGACAGTAGGCTTCTTATCAAACCACATTTCATAAGCCATTTTATTGTTTGATTTTCTAGTATAAACACAGTTAATTATATAACGAGCTATATTAATGGCTTCAGCCTAAAGTTTTTTTGGAAGCTTCATATTATTTAGCATTACATTTGCCATTTCTTGAAGCACTATAATTTTTCTTTCCACTATACCATTTTATTGTAGTGTTTTGGGTGTAAAATATACATGTGATATTCCCTGATCACTGCAAAACTTCTCAAAATTGCTATTTTTAAATTCTGAACCATGATCACTATGGATCTTAGAGACTTGTGATTCTTTTTCCGTTTGGATGCGTTTAAGTACCCTCTTTACTTCATCGAGAGATTCTGATTTATCTCTCAAGAAGACTACCCAAGTATATATGGTAAAGTCATCTAGTATTACCATAATGTACTTCTTGTCACCTCGACTCTCTGTTCTAGTTGGTCCAAAGAGATCCATGTAGAGAAGTTCGAGTGGTTTAGATGTGGCATTGGATTCACCTTTTTGTCAGTACTCCTGGTTTATTTACTAATCTGACATTCGCCACATATTTTGTCTACTTTTTGTATTTTGGGTAAACCTCTTACCAACTCTTTTTTTCTCGACCTATACAAGTTGTGGTAGTGTACATGTCCGAGGCGTTTATGCCATAATTCAGTTTCATCAGTATGGACCATGTAACACAATAGATTAGCTGAGCTTGAATATTCTGCAACCAGTTAATATTATAGAACCATTTTTATTTAATATTTCACACCCTTGGTTAGTAAATTTTACACTATGATTTTTATCGCATATTTGAGAGATGCTTAATAAATTATGTTTTAACCCTTCTACATATAAAACATTCTCAAATAGAAGGAGGTTAAAGAGTTGAACTGTACCTTGGCCAACAATTCTGCAATTGCTACCATCACCGAATGTGAACGAACCATCAGTCATGTCTTTAAGATTGGTGAACAGTCCTTTGTCACCTATCATGTGTCTGGATCAACCACTGTCTAGGTACCACTTTGAATGGCTCAAAGCATTGAAAATGGTGTGGGCAATCAAACAAGTAACCTTAGAAACCCATTTCATTACAGTTTTGGGTTTAGCAGTATAGTTGGTCTTATTATGTTTGTAGTTGATATAAGACTAATGTACCATCTTGAAAAAATCTGTACAAAGACCCGAGTACCACCTTAGGTAGAAATCCTTAATGACCGAATCCTTTAAAAAATAGATAAAAATTAATTAAGTAATAAACTAAATTAATCGGTGAATTATCTTGAATTACTATCTATGCGAACTGCAAGACCCAAAACCACTAGAATTGCTAACTCAACATTACCCAAGACCTAGGAGCAATCTCAAAACCTAGTTGCTCTTGGGAGCACATTGAAACTCCGTATCGGACTTGGACTGCTCGTCGAAAGTCCGATTATTGTGAAGATATTAGGTTAGGACCGACATACTGGGCTTAACAACCATCGTCGGAATCGTATCTAGAAACGCACAACTAGAGCCCTAAGTAAAGTGTGTGAGAAACGTGAATATCTTTAGAAAATAAAGTTAAACTTAAGTGAATTGGACCATTTGCTTACAGGCGAAATTGAAGACTACGAACCGTCATATTCTGACCAAACTATACCCTTGGATCAGGGAAATTTCCTTGCACATGCTAGTACACTTGTGGCCCTGATCGAGTGACGATGACCGTTGAACTGAAACAGGTCCTCCACGGTTGATCTACAAATCTGATCGGACCAAAATCTTAACCTGCCTTAGATCCATGGTCAGGAAATTTACTCCATGACTTAGGTGAGAAATAGGCCTCCAGATGAGTCATGTTTACCTGAAACAGACGCCCTTTGGCTATAACCTAAGTATACCATGGCCATGGGGCCATTTCAACCAGTTCTGGGCCTATTTAAGACCTTAAGCCACCCCTCTCTCATTCCATACGAATTCTCTAACCCTAGGAGAGAGATGAGAGAAAAGAGGAGGAAAGAGTGAGGAGAAGAGAGAGGAGAGAGAGAGGGAGATCATTGCTGGAATTCACTCTCACAACTCCATGTACTGAATCACCTCCCCACCGTCGCTACACCGTCAACTCCAAATACGATTTGGGTAAGAAATCCTAACCCTAATCTTGTTTTAGGGATTCAAATAGAGGAAGCGACGAAATAGCTAACCTATTTCTTGATTTAGGTAACCATCGTTCTGTAGACGGAGACGTAGTGTACGAACCAAGTTCGTAACGAGTTAACCGACAAAAGGTGCGGGCTATAAATGTTTAGGTTATGGTTTTCAAGGCTTTCAATGTCAGCAATGATTTATGTCTGACTTGATTGCTATCATATGACTTTAGTTATGATGTATTCGATAAATTATATATGTGTGTGAACTATGTGAATATATTATGCATTCCATGTGTTTGTTGAAATGTTTGAATGAAAGTAAAATTATGATTTATGCTTGCCATGACTATTAATCTAGAATACATGTATGTTGTGTTCATGATAACTTCTTTATGAAAGGAATTGCTAAAATATATGTTATAACTAATTTAGTTTGTGTATATGGTATTATGTAGTCTAAGTGTTTGATAAATTGCTTCCAACGAGGGTGTTGAGATAAGATTCTTAACCACCT
Source organism: Magnolia changhungtana (assembly GCA_030180095.1). Classification (NCBI taxonomy): domain Eukaryota; kingdom Viridiplantae; phylum Streptophyta; class Magnoliopsida; order Magnoliales; family Magnoliaceae; genus Magnolia; species Magnolia changhungtana. The sequence continues at coordinate 2,522,531 of JASAUF010000353.1, forward strand.
TGTCCACAGCTATAGTTCCTTTCATGTAATGTAATTTGCTACTATGCGATTTATAGTTGATATGATATGTATGACTATAGGTTCAATGTGTTCGATGAAATGCTTAAATGAGAATTATATTTAAATTGTCTATTAAATGCTGTTATGAATATCACATGTATCCACATGATGCGTTTGAGTATGTTTGGGACTAATACATAGTCCAGGCAATCGGTAACGATTCCGATTTAGTGGTCAAATTCATTTCACCATATTAGACACGTTCGATGAATCCGAGTCGTACGGTGATTGTTGACAATGGTTAGGTCACGTGGAGTGCTTATGTGCTCCATGTCGATTAATTCAGTGTGCGCTCATACAAATCGAACTTGCCAAATAACCTGATTGACCTATTATGTGTTTACCATGTATGGACACTACTACTTAAATCTAAGGTACCACCAACCAATGCAAAGCCCGTTTAAACCATAGTACCAAGATCCACCAAGACTCATGAGCAGGACATGGTGGTATGGGACACCGTGGTCGAGCTGTCGGCCTATGTTGGGGTAACGAGCCTCCCCGTAGTGACAAGTGAGCAACCCAAACTCGTGAACCGAATACGATGGTATGAGACACTGTTTTTGAGCTATCAGCCTACGCCAAGGTGACGAACCTTCCAGTAGTGACCTCGAGTATAAATTAGGCCTACACTGAGGTGACGAGCCTCTTCGTAGTGACCTAGAGTGTAAACTCGCGAACTTGCCTATCCACTGCTTTTAAATCAGGAGTGATGTTGCCCTATAACTTGCCTATCGTATGTGATTAACTAGGATTGACGACCCTAGATGGATCATCGTTTGGGTAAATGATATAAAGGAAGTTACCTTAGCTTCTCGAATCTGCTGTATGAATAAGCCTAAATAATTACTTGGCTAACACAATCATGCACCGCATTGCATGTGCTTTGGCGAGGAAGTGCACGTTTAGGGAGTTTACCATGCATGATCATCAGATGTTGTCGCTGAGGGAGTGCAGGCGAGGGCATGCATCATTACACATATCATTCCTGCATTAACAAGAGTCATTAGGATATGATTGTTGTACTGCTTTATCATTATTGCTTGATTAAATTGATAACATGTTAACCTTTACCTTATAGTACCACTGAGTTGATCACTCACTTCCACTATGGTACAGTGTTTTAAAACACCAACTAGATTCTCCTATGCTTTTACGTGATAGAGCTAGATTTCATGGAGGAGGAGGAGTAACATCAAAGGTCTCTCAGAGACCTTGATTCGACTCGTGGGATTATGTGAGGTTACATGGACTAGTTGGACAGTTATATTTTGATGTTTTGTAAATTTTGGAACAAACACTTGTATATATTCAGCCTGGAACAGATTCATACTCCAGATGGTGAAACATTTTCATGTTATAATTAAAGTACTTAAGTGTAAGACCTGTACCCTAGTCCGTACCATTCCGTATGCTTCCGCGGTCCTTCCGATCGAATCTCGGTAATCCTCGACCCGTTTTCGATGATTGCGGGTGATCCTAAGCCGAGACCTGCATGCCGAAGTCGGCTCAACCCGAAACATGTACCTTAGCGACCGTGCTGTCGTCGCGGTTCCAACGCCGTGACTTGTGCACCAAACCGATACCCAGGATAGAAGATGTAATCCTGCGTACATTTCGAGGAAACGCCGTGGGTTGCGAACTTCGAGAGAATCTCTACGAAATGTCACATCAAATCGAGTCAAGTACACCACCTTATGTAACACCCCAGATTTTTTCGAACTTGGAGTTAGGCGTCCTTGGGCAATGAGTCGATCATAACACTTTAAATGACTTCTCAGAACTCAATCCTAAAGCCTCAAATCCCCTTTTGTAATGCCTCGAAAAATTCCGTACTGTAGCGCCCTGAAAATCGGGGGTCGAGCAAAGCTCAGCTTTCGAGTTCCAACGCATCACTTATGCAACATAGATAATGATGATTATGATGAGAGCATTGAAACATGAAAGGGATTATAGATATCATACCTCAGGGGTTAAATTGAAAGTAGAAGACTGTGATAGATATATATAATATATAGACTGTGGTGAGTCTCCAGTGTGTGATAACATTGCCAGGTTAAATAATTACATGTGCAAGTCCAAAATATACAAAAAAATGTAATAGCATCTAATCAGCAATCCTGTAACCCCGTCGATCAAGACACGACTCGCATAAAGCCGCTGATCATGATATACAAGAAGGCATCCTTGTCGCAGTTCGGCTCGCCTCATAAGCATCGCCATCACTTGCAGCTACAACAAGGTCTGGTTGGTGTGTACAACACCGTCCCGTAACGTGGGAGTGAGTAGCTAACTCAGTGGAACAATAAAGCATAGGTTAACATGTTATCAATTCAGTCAAGCAGTCATGATAAAGTAGTACAATCAACATTCCTAGACTTAGTTGACATGGGAAGCGATTTAGCAATACATTGGTCTTCTTTTCATCGATGATGCGTACTATGGCATAGGCACCTAGGGTCATAGAAAGGGGCTAAAACTAATGGGTGTTGAGGTTGATTCCCAGGGACGGGTGTGAGTTTGAGGTAAGATGCCTAATTCTACCAAGGAATTTTGTCACTAGGATAATCATGTCTAGCTTAACAGGCAGGCTATCTTTTTAAGTTCATATGCACAATATGTATGCCAACATGGCATGTGATTTGGGGCCTAATTCCTAACTGTCGGTTACCCATTTGGAAAATTTCTCAGGTCTAAAAAGACATCTCTAGTGTCTATATATTCCTAACACTTCTCGAAGACGACGTTATAAACTTTTGGTTGTAAGTGGTCGGCCAACACGGAAGGAAAGTTGTATAGTGGGTCTGAGCCGGATACATAAATCTTTTGCCTCGCGAGGACAGAAAATTTGTCGTATCAATTCTTAATCCTAGTTGATCCCGACCTTCTGCTTGATCAGAGCATAGAGTTCATTGGTAACTACTAGGATTGAGAATTTAATTCAAACTGCGAATACCTCGATTACATATAGTTCTCTGCTCTATGTTCCCGATTGTAGTACGTCTTTAAGAAGGCAATTAAAAGGGGTGTATTGATTTGACCTAACATCAAATACAAAGGATATATATGTTTTCTATGAGCGTGATTAGTTTCTATGTCAAACAACCTTCCTAAGAGTTATTAAAGAAGCCAATGAACATTAAGGGGATTCAGATTCAATGAAGGAATGGGGTCTCACTCCAACCGACTTAAGCTGACTAACTGAGTCTATCATTCAATTGGCTTAGCATAATTAATTAGTATTTTACTTTCCTTAGTCTATCCAGTAGCCTAGTCGCAACGTATGAGTAGCGGTAATCCACTAGTTGTAATCCAAAGTCTATGCTTATATAATAGATGATTTCATATCATTCTAATACAGGAAGTTGTTTTATCGCTTAGGGTCAAAAGTTGTTTGATTGAAATTGAGTTGCCCAAACTTGAATTTACTACGCTCGAGCATTACACACATGCTCGTACTATCTAAGGAGGTCATAGGGTTCGCGTTATTAGTTTATGGGATTTCCTATATTGTCAAATTCTTTGAAATCTAAAAGTACCAACTTTGAGTCCAAAACTCTAAGGCCTATTTGGGTTAAATGGGTTGTGTTGCTAATCCCGCCTTGGAATTAGAAGTGGTATGTTTGGTAGGAGGGTGGGTGGGATTAAAATTAATTTTATAGGCTTTGGAAAATGAGCCTTGTGCGGGAAAGTGTGAGATGGGATTTTCAAATCCCATGATAATGAATCTCTAAGTGTACTTGGAAAGAAAAATTCTGGGATTTACTTTTAATCGCATGCACTCCAAACATGGCATTCGAAAACATGGGATACACCCAATCTAGGGACCATACTTTACACATACATTTATTATTACTTTTACAATTCCATCCACCTAATCTCACTTAATGTAGTTGGCCGAACGGCCCTAAACATCCTCAAACATCTAAATCATTCTACCAACTACTACACCCAGCAACATGAACACATAAACATCCAAAGGTGGTAACCAAGGCAAACTACAAGACAACGATATGGATGACTAGGCATCCGAGGCTGGCGATGGAGGAGGGGCACCCTTTCTCTTTCCCATGAGAGAAAGAAAGGTGGAGATCGAAAATATGGTCGTAATGAGCTCAAAGAAGGCCATAGAAAATGGAGAAAAGGAGGAATAGGGGCAGGAACTTATGATTCTCCATGTGTTTGAACCTCAACAGGGATTGTAAAGGCCCCAAAAGATAGGGTTTGAAGAAAGGAAATGAAGACATAGGATGTGTTGAGAGCTTACATGGTTTTGAGCTTCAAAGGGGGGTGTAGGAGCTCAAATGAAAGGGAATGGAGAGGGTAGGCAGTAATGGAGGAGGGCTTTCAGTAAGGTGATAGAGAGGATGCACGAAAATGGAAGAGGGGACGATTAGTGGGGTGGTTTTTGTCAAAAATCAGACATTTGGAAGAGAGATGAGAGCTTGAGGGGGCACTTTGTGAAGGAGGTAGGCATTTGGGGAGGTTGTAAGGGACGGACCCTATATCAGGGGGGTCTCACAAACCCCAAACACGATCTGCCCGAGCCACAGGCCCGGCCCAGCTCGTTGACCAGCCAGGCCTCGCCGACCGGGCGAGGGCCTCGCCACTCCGTGGATAGGTGGGTGAGGGCTCGCCACATGGGTGAGGTCCTCGTGCCCCCTAGGCCCTAAAAACATATGGGTCCCACCCTGGGTCCCCCCGGAGGTGCCCCATTTGGCCCCCGACTCCGTTTTGAGCCATATTGGGGCCAATTTTCAAATTGAAATGATTTTATTAGACGTATAATATATGATTTTGGGGCAGGAGATGCTATTTTATCCAACTAACCTATTTATTTCATGAAATTCCATAATTTGAATGGTCAAAAGTCCAATTTATACATATATTTACTATTTATAGTAAATTTTTGTTTAAGTATTATTCTTAATCATTTATACATTAGGATTTACATCTAGTATGAAAGGACTTTAGAAAAAATTGAAGAATGAAGTGGTGCAAGGAGAGATTTTGAAGGAATTGGATAAAAAGGGGTTTTAGGCTTTAAGATTTAAGTGTAAGGAATTGTGGTTGACCCACAACCTAAGGACATTCGTTTCTAGGGAACGAATCAAACTCGTCGACTGACGGCTTAGAGGTGACTTAGGTTGTTTCACGCGACTAAAGATACGTTATGGACTAAGTTACCATATAGTCTCACCTGTCGGCGAAACTTGGGATTCGAATATGGTTTCGAAGTTTTATCGCCCCCTTCCTAATTCAGAGTGCATCAGAGTGCGTCATGTTACCATAACATATGCCCGGTTCAATCCAAATCATGCTTTGATACCATCTTGTAGCGCCCTGGAATTCGGGGGTCGAGCAAAGCTCAGCTCCCGAGTTCCAACGCATCACTTATGCAACATAGATAATGATGATTATGATGAGAGCATTGAAACATGAATGGGATTATACCAAAACAACATATCATACTCCAAAGACAGTTAAATTGCAAGCGGAAGACTGTGATAGATATATATAATATATAGACTGTGGTGAGTCTCCAGAGTGTGATAACATTATCAGGTTAAATAATTACATGTGCAAGTCCAAAATATACAAAAAAAATGTAATGACATCTAATCAGCAATCCTGTAACCCCGTCGATCAAGACACGACTCGCATGAAACCGCCAGAATACAGCATATACAAGAAGGCATCGTCGTCGTCGCAAAAGTCCGGCTCCGCCTCATAAGCATCACCATCACCTGCAGCTACAACAAGGTCTGGTTGGTGTGTACAATACCATCCTGTAATGTGGGAGTGAGTAGCTAACTCAATAGAACAATAAAGCCTAGGTTAACATGCTATCAATTCAGTCAAGCAGTAATGATAAAACAATACAATTAACATTCCTAAGTACTGTAATTTATGTAAGGATGAGATGCGATTATGATGCATGCCCTTGCCAACATACTCTCTTATGCGACACCATCTTATGTCCACGGCATGCTGTCACCCTTAGTGCTCCACATCTTCTAGGCACATGCAATGCGATGATGAGCATGATTATCAAGTTGTTATTAGTCCATTTCAAACAGCAGTATTGGAAAACTAAGGTACCTTCCTTATATCATTCCCAAACAATGATCCATTCTAGGGTCGTCAGTCCTAGACAATCTCATACGATGGTGTGTTTCTAGGTCACTACAAAGGTTGTCAGAGCTGTTACACGGAATCGTTACACCACTCCCCCATCACCTTATCAATACAGGCCTAGTTTATACTCTGTTACTATGGGAAGGCTTGTCGCCTCACCGCAAATTTAGAGTATGCTCGAGGTTACTACACCGGGTATGGTCAGGGCTGTTAGGACTGTTACACGGAATCGTTGCACCACTCCCCCACCACCCATCAAAGCAGTGTAGGCTGACAGCTCGAATATAGTGTCTCATACAACCATAATCGGCTCATGAGTCTGGTTGCTCAATGGTCACTACGGGGAGGCTCGTGGCCCTAGCGTAGGCCGACAGCTCGCAATGGTGTCCCATACCACCATGCCCGGCTCATGAGTCTTAGCGGATCAAGGTACCACGGTTAACGGGATTCTACTGGTAAGGTTAGTACCTCAGGTTCAAACAGAGGCGTCCAAACATGGTGAACATACATAAGACAGATCGAGTTACTTGATGAGCTCGGCTAGCTCGAGCACATGACAAGTTAAACGATATGAAGTGCATAAGCACTTCGCGTGGCCAACCACTATCGCCAACCGACGTATGACTCGGGTTCGTCGAACACATCTCATGTGGCGAATGAATCTCAGCCACTAATTCAACCCCGTTACCGATTGCCTGGACTATACAATAGCCCCAACCACATTCAATTACGGAACAGTTAAAGCAATAATGGATTAAGATTTCAAATCATACAGTCAAATATTCAATATTGTCCGCTTAGGGCTGTCAGGGCTATTGTACAGAATCGTTACACCCCTACCCCATCACCCTTCATGGATTTTATGGAATACAACTTAAACATGTGAAGTAGTCAGTGGCAAGATTAAGTAAACAAGTAATTTAAACATATTAACAAGCATGTTATAAAACACAATGCAAACAGGAAATCCAAACACATACGTTTCATAAACCAGTAAGTGATTAAACTAAACAACTTACACGAAGGAAATCATACACATCACTAAGGTAGTTGAGAATCCTATCTTAACACCCTTATACATTATAATTTACTAACTACTACTAATTTAGACATTTCAACAAACACTTTAGACTACATACATCAACATACATGACGTATGTTGATCACATAGGTATTAGGCCAAATCCTTTCACTAGGGAGCTGCCCCATTTATAATAGTCATAGCAAGCAGGAATCCAAGTTCCATATTCATTTAGTCATTTCCATAAACACTTGGGCTACACATTTTAACATATATAGTGTATATTGGCCGTGGCGTGATTTAGGGCAAATCCTTTCGTCAAAGGGGTATCGCCAATACAACAATCATATAACCATGACAATTAGTCATGGCGAGCACGAATGCAAATTTTATACTCATTCGGTCATTTTCACAAACACTTAGAATACACTCTTTTAACATACATAGCATATACTAGCAAAAACATGTATTAGGGTGAATCCTTTCGCCGAGTGAGTATTATACATATATATAGCATGTTCATATGGTAATTAATCATGGCTAACATACTTTCAAAATTTGTACGTATACGATATTTTCTATAAATACGAGGAATACAGTATATTCAACATAGTTAACGTATAACCGAAAAATGAAACAGACAGCACTTTGTACATGTGCAATTGCATGCAGATCATGAATCTATCATTATCTGACATTGAAAGCATTGAAAACCATAACCTATACGTCTAAAGTCCACACCTTTTGTCATAGAATCGTAACAAATACGGTAGAATCTCTAAGCCTTCGTCTACGGTGATTAGGCAACCTGAATCATGAAACAGGTCAGCTATTACATCACCAACACTCTTGGAAACCCTAAAACAGCTTAGGGTTAGGTTTTCTTACCTAGGAATGAAGTCGGAATTGCCGGAAAAACGATTAGATCATGATGGTTAAGCACGTATGATGGTAGGATAGAGCACCAGGATCCTTCACCCACATCTCCCACACTTTCTTTCTCTTTTCTCTCTTCTCTCTCGTAGGTTTTCTCAAATTCGTATGGAATGAGAGAGTGAGGGTTTAAGGTCTTTATATAGGCCCAAAACTCTTCAAAATAGACCAAGGGTCAAGGTATACTTAGGTTTTGTTTAAAGGGCATTTGTTTCAGCTCAACGGAGCATTTTCGGAGCCCCTCCCTGAGCCAAAGGTCGGACTTAAGCTCTCTGACCTTGGATCTAGGTCGAGTTAAGTTTTCATTCCAGTCGGGTTCCCAGATCACACATGGAGGACCAGTTTCAGTTCAACGGTCACTGAGACTCGATCAGGGCCACAAGTACACTGACCTGTGTATGAAATTTCCCTTGATCCAAGTGTGTAATTGGGTCAGATTCTGATGGTCTGATTGCTTATAACAGGCCCACAAGTGACAAGTCTCAGATTACTTAAATGAGACTCATTTTCTAAAGAAATCTACGTTTTCTCACACTCTTCCCTCCGGGCTCAAGCGAATAGCCCTAGGACACTATCTGGATTTGATTTCCGAGATGGTTGTCAAGCCCAGCAAGGCGGTCCTAATTCTATAACTTCGTATTATTCGGACTTTCGACGTGCGGTCCAGATCTGATACGGAGTTTCGTGATGCTCCCGAGAGTAGCCAGGTAATGAGATTAATCCTAGATTTTCGGGTAACCTAACGTCGGTGATTCTACAAGTTTTAGGTCTTGCAGATCGTATTTAAAGTGGATCAAGCGGATTTCGTAGCTAATCTAGTTTAGTACTTAGTTACTTTGTCTCATTTCTAAAGGATTTGATCCTAAGCAAATTTTGCCTGAGGTGGCACTCTTGTCTTTGTACGGATTTCTAAAGTATTGTTCTTCATCACCTAAACTTTAGGATTCAGGCCTAATATGAAAGTACTTAGAAACATTTAAAGAACACGGTGGTGAAAGGGGAAATGGGAGATTGTGAAGGAAATAGTTTAAGAAGCGATTTTAGACTGTGGGATTGAGTTCTGACAAGTTAATAAGGTGTTAGGATTGACCCATCACCTAAGGACGTCTAATTCCAGGTTAGCAAAAATCTGGGATGTTACACGTACAAAGGCCCGAGTACCACCTCAGGCAGATATCATACAGGACTAAATCCTTTAAAAATTAGGCGAGTATTAGCTAGTGCTAAACTAGGTTAGCTGTGAAATTCGCTTGAACCACTTTAAATACGATTTGTAAGACCCAAAACTTGTAGAATCATTGACGCTAGGTTACCCTAAAATCTAGGATCAATCTCATTACCGAGTTGCTCTCGGGAGCACATTGAAACTCCGTATCGGATCTAGACCACACGTCTAAAGTTCGATTAATACGAAGTTATATAATTAAGACCGCCTTGCTGGACTTGACAACCACCTCGGAAATCAAGTCCAGATAGTGTCCCGGAGCTATTCGCTTGAGCCCGGAGTGAAGTATGTGAGAAACGTGGATATTTTAAAAAATAAAAATTTAAATTTAAGTCATCTGAGACTTGTCGCTTGCGGGCTGAATATATGGATTCAGATCATCAGAATCTGACCCAAATACACCCTCGGATCAGGGAAAATTTCATACACAGGCCAGTGTACTTGTGGCCCTGATCGGTGATCATGGACTGTTGAACCGAAACTAGTCCGCCGCGGTTGATCTATAAACCCAATTGGACCGAAAACTCAGCTTGATCTAAATCCAGCATAAGGAAGCTTAAGTCCCACCTTAGGCTTAAGAGGGGGCTCCAAAAGTGCTCCGTTGAGCTGAAACAGACTTCATTTGGCTACAACCTAAGTATACCTTGGCCATGGGGCCATTTCCATCAGTTTTAGGCCTATATAAGGACCTTAAACCCTCTCCCATTTACTCAATACGAATTTGAGAAAACCTAGGAGAGAGAAGAGAGTAAAGAGAGGAAAAGTGTGAGAGAAGTGGGAGATGATTCCTGGTACTCTATCCTGCCGTTCTACGCGCTTAACCATTCCTATCTAATAGCTATTTCGGCGATTCTGACTTCGACCTTAGGTAAGAAAACCTAACCCTAATCTCTTATAGGGTTTTAATTGTTATAAGTGGCGAGATAGCTGACTTAACTCATGCTATAGGTTAATGTACTATCATTGACAAAGCCTTATATTTTCTAGCGAATTCGTTATGCTTCTACGGTGTAAGGTGCGAATTATAGACGTATAGGTTATGGTTTTCAAGGCTTTCAATGTCGGTTAATGATTTATTCTTAATGTGGGTGCTATTTCACATGCAAAATGCGTCGTCTGTTTCATGTTACAGTTATATATGAATTATGTGGCATATAGTGCATTCTATGTACATGTTGAGATTTTGGATATGTATGGAATTTGAATTTGTGTCTAACATAATTATTTGTCATGAATATATGCTTGTTACATATGTGACAACTCCTTAGCGAAAGGACTTGCCCTAAATCACATCACAACAAAAATACGATATATGTAATATAGCTGTAGACCAAGTGTTTGTGGAAATGCGTAAATGAATATGGAACCCGGATTCATGCATGCCATGATTATCCGTTGTGGGTATATGTGCGTGGCACGTGGGGCAACTCCCTAGTGAAAGGATTTGACCTAATATATGTGTAAACAACATACATCATATATGACGATGTATGTAGTCTAAGTGTTTGTAGAAATGTTTGAGTGTGCTAAGTATTACTAAAGAGTACTTTGTATGAGGGTTAAGATATGAATCTCGGCTACCTTAATTATGTGTATGATTTCCTACATGTACATTACATCATAATGTTTATTTTATTCATGGAATGAATATGTGTGCAATCATGTCTATGTTACATTTCACAACATGCTCATATTATTTTACGAAGTGAATTCGTTGTTCTTTATTGCTTTGACTGTCTCATATGATTATTGAATGAAATTGAATGAAGTTGGGACTAGAATATAGTTCAGGCAACCAGTAATCGGCCCTGAGTTCGTGGCTGAGATCCATTCACCATGTAGGACATGTTTGATGAACCCGAGTTGTGTGTTGGTCGTCGGCAGTGGTTAGGCCACACGAAGTGCTTATGCACTTCATGTCGATCGATACGATGTGCGCTCGTACTAGTCGAGCTCGCCAAGTAACCTGATTTGCCTATTGTATGGACGCTATTGTTTGAACCTAAGGTACCGAACTCACCAATGAAACTCCATTCAACCATGGTACATTGATCCGTTAAGACTTATGAGCCGGACATGGTGGTATGGGACACCGTGGTCGAGCTATCGGCCTATGCTGGGGCGATAAGCTTCCCCATAGTGACCAGTGACCAACCCAGACTCGTGAGCCAAATACGGTGGTATGAGACACTGTATTCGAGCTGTCCGCCTACACTGATTTGGTGACAATCCCTTTGTAGTAACCTCGAGCATACTCTGAGTCTACGTGGAGGCGACAACCCTTCCGTAGTAACAAGAGTATAAACTAGGCCTGCACTGTTAAGGTGATGAGCCCTTTGCAGTGACCTAGAACCGCAACATCGTATGAGATTAACTAGGATTGACGACCGTAGAATGGATCATTATTGAGTATTAATATAAGGGAGGTACCTTAGTTTCCCAATCCTGTTGTATGAAAAGGACTAATAAAAACTTGGTACTCATGCTCATAACATTGTACTGCATGTGCCCTGGGTTGAAAGCACGGAGGGAAGAAAGCATACCATGACCGTAAGATGGTGTCGCACGAGGGAGTGTAGGCAAGGGCATACATCATGAATACATTTCATCCTTGCATTAATAAGAGTATCTAGGAATGTTTGATTGTATTGCTTTATCATTACTGCTTGACTGAGTTGATAACATATTAACCTTTGCTTTATAGTTCCACTGAGTTGATCGCTCACTCCCACGTTACGGGAAGGTGTTGTACACACCAACCAGACCCTGTCTTAGTTTCAAATGATAGCGATGCTTGCGAAGTGGAGCCGGACTTTTATGATGACGAGGAGGGTTTCTCCTATGTGCAGCTATCAGGCGGGTCTATATAGACCATCTTCTGATCGACGGGATTACATGGTTGCTGATTAGACGCCATTACACTTTAGTTTACACTTTTGGAACACCCATGTATATTCATTTTGTTCATTTATGGTGTATACATGTCTATATTTAACCTAGTAACTTGTTCATGCTCTAGAGACTTACAACAATTTATAAATTTTATATATCTATCACAGTCTTCCACTTGCGTAATTTAATTGTCTTTGGAGTATGATATGTTGTTTTGGTCTAATCCCATTCATGTTTCAATGCACTCATCATAATCATCATTATCTATGTTGCATAAGTGATGCGTTGGAACTCGGGAGCTGAGCTTTGCTCGACCCTCGATTTTTAGGGCATTACACCTTACCTCCATGCCACCTACCGAACAACAAGTACAAGTGGCCTCTCTCCCTTTTCCCACAAGTCAAACCTCTCCCTCCCCTCACCACTCCTCTTTTACAAGTTTTCAAACTAACCCATACCTCTTTTACAAAAAAATCAAATTAAACCATACCCTTCCATCTCCTTCCTTACATCATCCCATCTCTTTTATTATTCTCTCTCTCATTCCATCCCTTCACTCTCCCAAGCAACAATTCCATACGTCCAAGCTCCTTCTCCCAATCTAAGTGTGGCCCACCTTCTCATCTCCCATCTCAACCGTTCATTCATCATCTACCACCATCAAAAGTGAAGATAAGGAGCCTAGAAGACCAAGGGAGGAAGGAAAAGGCTTAAAGGTGGGTGATCCTTGAGTTTCTACTGTTGATTAAATGATTTATGTGGGACCCAATTTGATGTATGTGTTGCAATCATATGAGGGACCCATAGTGGCGGGGTCCCTCCTTCTACACCGCTCATTTCTTTCTTTTTCTCTTTCTCTCTCTATCTCTATTTCTCTCTATCTCTCTCTCTCTTGCATTGCTGATGGGCCACCCGATGATATGTATATTGTACCCATGCTGTCCATTTAGTGGACCACACTATAACCCACTGGTGGAGCCACCTTGCTGTCCAAACCTGGATGGAAAAGAAAAAAACACAAATATCATGTTGATCCAACGGGTGGTCCATGTTCATGTGGGACCCACCTTGATGTGTGGGCCACGACCATGTGGGACCCACCACAATGCATGTGTTTCTCCATGCCGTCCAGCATCTCTGGACACTGGACAGGTGTGACTAACATGGAGTGTGTGTACTGACATGGGCGTGTACTAATAGCTAATAAAAAAAATCCTTTTTTTCAAAAGTTGGGGTGGGCCGCCCATATAGGCCCCACCTTGATGCATGTACTTAATCTAAGCCATTTATCTAGTTTCCCAGATCATTTTAGGCGTTGATCCAAAAAATGAGGCTGATCCGACTTCCTAGCGGGCCATAGTTTGGATGATAAACTTTTCACCATCGAAATACTGCTGGATGTTTCGGTACACCAAAACCTGTCCAATATTGGACCCGTTGGGATTGTATCGAGCCGCAAAGACCAATGGCTGGCGTTTGATTCATCCGAGGCAGGCCCCACCTGTGAAAAACCATAGGAAAATGCATTTTTTTTAAAGAGAAGAGAGAGAGTGAGTCAGCTGCAAAACGTAAGCAGGCGCTGCCAGCGTGCTGACGCTGACGGACGGACGTGCTGGGCCTCACTGGCCTAGCTGTGGGCCCCTACCATGCGTTTTGAACATCAACACCGTACATTTGATACGTCCCCTTTAAATTATGGGATATCCCAAAAAATCAGCTATATACGGAACTTAGGTGGGCTATACCGTCTAAAATCATGTGAGGACATGCCTAAAACATATAAAATCACTTGGTGGGGCCTACCTGAAATTTGGATGCGGCTGAAACCTGGTTTGAACCCTCAACCAAGTGGGATGCACATAATGGGTGGGCTGGATTTATGAACCCCACACGGTGGGCTCTCTGTTCACATGAACCAATCATCAGATTAGGTGAAAAATTAACGGTACGGTGGGCCCCTGGTCCATGTGACCTCCCCAACAGGTTGGATGATAAATAAATATCACTGTGGGCCCTACCCTGGTCCACGTGACCATATGAACAGTTAGATTTCAAATAAACATTATGTTGGGCCCTAGTTGGGTGGAAAATAAACATTATGGTGGGTCCTACTTAGAACCCACTTATGTATGTATTGTGTCCACACCTTTCATCAGTGTGGACCTCCACCATGGAATATGTGATTTATCTATGCCTTCCATCCCTATGGGACCTACCATGATTGTAATGCCCTGAAATTCGAGGGTCGAGTAACAACTCAACTCTCGAGTTCCAGAACATCACTTATGCAACATAGATGATGATAATTTAATGTTGTCTGTGTCAGTGCAATAAACATGAGTGAGATTATACCAAAACAGTAATTCATACTCCAGATCATTTATATAAAGGCAAGTGGAAGACTGAAACTGTATATATAAGGTACATAAAGAAACAAAACCATCTCAATCTCCAGAGTATGAACACTAACTGAGTAACCATATACATGTATTGTTTCTGAATCAAAAGGTCAAAATACAACTAAAAAGATAAATCTTGAAATCCCCGCGATCCAGTTAGCCTAAGCAAAGCCGTCTGAGTACTGCATGCATGAGAACTCATCCTGGTCCTCATTGTAGTCAGGCTCAGCCTCTTGAATCGACGTATCATCTATACCTGAGACAGAGTCTGGTTGGTGTGTACAACACCGTCCCGTAACGTGGTAGTGAGTAGCTAACTCAGTGGAACAATAAAGCATAGATTAACATGTTATCAATTCAGTCAAGCAGTAATGATAAAGCAGTACAATCAAACGATCCTAACTACTCTTATTTAATGCAAGTATGAAATGACATGATGAATGCCCTTGCCAAACCACCCTCATGCGACACCATCTTACGTTTACGACATGTGTTCATCCCTCAGTGCTCCACATCTACCAGGCACATGCAGTGCGATGATGAGCATGATTACCAAGTAGTTATTAGTCCATTTCAAACAGTAGGATTAGGAAACTAAGGTACCTCCCTTGTATCATTCCCAAACATGATCCATTCTAGGGTCGTCAATCCTAGTTAATCTCATACGATGGTATGTTTCTAGGTCACTGTAAAGGCTACCAGGGCTATTACACGCAATCGTTACACCACTCCCCCATCACCTTTTTAACGGTTCATCACTAAATTGATACAGGCCTAGTTCATACTCTATATACTGCGGCAAAACTCATCGCCTCACCGCAAATTCAGAGTATACTCGAGGTTACTACAAAGGGCTCGTCACCAATCAGTGTAGGCTGACAGCTCGAATATAGTGTCCCATACCACCATAATCGGCTCACGAGTCTGGTTGCTCACTGGTCACTATGGGGAGGCACGTGGCTCTAGCGTAGGCCGACAGCTCTACCACGGTGTCTCATACCACCATGCCCGGCTCATGAGTCTTAGCGCATCGAGGTACCATGGTTAACGGGATTTCACTGGTAAGTTTGGTACCCTACGTTCAAGCAGTAGCGTCCAAACATGGTGAACATACATTAGACATATCGGGTTACTTGAAGAGCCTGACTAGCTCGAGCGCACAATCAACTAAACGACATGAAGTGCATAAGTATTTCGTGTGGCCTAACCACTATCGCCAACCGAAGTACGACTCGGGTTCACCAAACACATCTTACGTGGTGAAATGAATCTCAACCATGATCTCAAGTCTGGTACCGATTGTCTAGACTATAAACATAGTCCTAAACTCAATCAATCCTTATTTAGAGCATGTAGAGTAGAGCATATTAATAAAGTAATTCAAGCAAGTTAACAAGCATGTCATAATGCATGTTATAAAACATGTTATAAAGCATGTTATAAAGCACCATATAAACAGGAATACAAACACATATATTTCATAAGCGGTTAAAGTAAACAACCAACATGGAGAAAATCATACACGTCTCTAAGGTAGTTGAGAATCCCATCTCAACACCTACCTAAGACATCATCATCCAAGCACTTACTCTCACGAGCATTTTCACAAACACTTAGAATATACTATTTCGACATACATAGTGTATATTAGCAAAACATGTATTAAGGCGAGTCCTTTTGCCAAAAAAGTATTTTACACATATATAATATATTCATACAATAAATAATCATGGCAAACATATTTCTAAAATTTATACGTATACGGTACTTTCTACAATACACTATTTCAACATTCATAGTGTATATTATCAAAACATGTATCAGGGTGAGTCCTTTCGCCAAATAAGTATTTTATCCATATATAATATATTCATACAACAAATAATCATGGCAAACACATTTCCAAAATTTATACGTATACGGTACTTTCTACAAATACCTAGAATATGTAAAATTCCGTATTCTTCATCTTTAATCGAAACGGAAAACAGATTGCACTTTGTACACGTGTAATTGCATGCAGATTATGAATCTATCATTATCTGACATTGAAAGTGTTGAAAACCGCAACCTATACACCTAAAGTCCTCACCTTTTGTCTTAGAATCGCAACGAATCAGCTAAGTTTGCTAAGCTTCCGTATTCGACAATTTGGTAGCCTAAAGAATGAAATAGGTTTGCTATTTCATAACCTACAACCTTCACACCCCAAAACAAATTAGGGTTAGGGTTTCTTACATAGAAACGAAGTCGGAATCGCCGGGAAAGCGACGAGAATGAGCTTGTAGAACGGCAGGGAAAAGGGTATGAAGTATCTCCCACTTCTCTCACTCTTTCTCTCTCTTTTCTCACTTCTCTCTCTAGGGTTTCTCTCAAATTTGTATGGCTATAAGAGAGAGGGTTCTAAGGTCCTTATATAGCCTAAAAATACTCTAAAACAGACTTGTAGTCAAGGTATACTTAGGTTATAATCAAAGTAACACTTTTCCAGCTCAACGGAGGACTTCTGGCGGGCCTCCTTGAGCCAAAGGTCGGACTTAAACTCACCAACCTTGGATCCAGGTGAAGTTAAGTTTTTGTTTCAGTCGAATTCCCAGATCATGCATGACGGACCAGTTTCAGTTCAACGGTCAGCGGATCTCGATCCAAAATTCCAAGTACATGGATATATTTATGAAAATTTTCCTGATCCGAGGGTATATTTGGGTCAGATTCTGACGGTCTGGTTGCTTACAAAGTATCTGCAAGTAACAAGTCTCAGATTACTATTTGAGATATTTATTTTTAAAGAAAACCAAGTGTTTTCACACTCCTCGCTCCGAACTCAAGCGAACAGTCGTGAGACACTGTCTGGATTTGATTTCTGAGATGGTTGTCAAGCCCAGCGAGGTGGTCCTAAGTCCTTAACTTTGTATTATTCAGACTTCCGATGTGCCGTCCAGACCGGATACGGAGTTTCAATGTGCTCTCGAGAGCAGTCGGGTAATGAGTTTGATCCTAGATTTTAGGGTAATCTAGTGTCAATGATTCTATAAGTTTTGGGTCCTGCAGATCATATTTATGGTGATTCAAATGGATTTCATGGCTAATCTAGTTTAGCACTTAGTTGACTTTGTCAAATTTCTAAAAGATTTGATCCTAAGCGATTTCTACCTGAGGTGGTACTCGGGTCTTTATACGAAAATTTACGAGTCGTTACAATGATGCATGAGTTCATCCCAACCTTCCAACCATTTTGAAGATTATTTTAAGGCCATTGATGAGGCCCATCTTAATGTTTTGTGGCCCGCCCACTAAGGCCCACTTCAATATATATAAGACCATTGTTTGAGGCCCATTTGACGTATTGGAGGCCCATGGGTCGAGGCCTAATGGGATATACATAAGACCCATTATAATGTGATTCCACCGTGGTTCTTGTGATGATCTCGATGGCGGGCCGCTCCTTGGAAGCAATGATGGTTTGACGTCCACATTGTAGGATGATGTTGGTTAAATGTTGCATTATCACTCGCCCTAAGGCCCATTAATAGACCCATACTTGTAATATGTAGGCCGTCTAGGCCCATTTTCGCTATGTATAGAGTCCACTATATAACATGTTTAGCATAGATTCATGATTCATGATCATATACATCATATGTATGTCTGATATGACGAGTGACTGATCATAGCATATGCCTTTGGGTGGATTGTTTATGGGCTCCCTAATAGAGTTGCCCTACATGAGTGCTCGGCGCATGCAGGATTATTGCATGTTTGGTAGGGTGATTCTTGCACTTGCATTTGTGGGATCATGATTATTGTATGCCCTAGTGATATCAAGGCCATAGCCTCCACAGACACATCGTGGGTGGCTGGATTGGATACCAAAAATGTTTGGTTCTAGCATACAAGTGTCATAGATGTCCCTGAGTGAAAATTCCTAAACCCAATGGTACTAGAGGATGACTCCAATGTCTAGATCGAGTGGATACACGAGCGCGCGAGGGCCGTATACCAGTAGGCCGCATCTCCCACTATGTCGTGGTCGGTTGGAAAGGGGTGTGACCTTACCCGCCTGAGTGAGGGGGCAATTTTTAGGTTGAGTTTGACCAGCTTGAGGAATTAATTCGCCATCAACGAGCCGGGCCCGATATTGGTAGGCGGATAGTGAGGTCTCTTCCTCTCTCCCGGTTATGCATTCGGAGAGGGACGGCAAGCTAGCGAAGAGTGTACTAGACCCCGATGATTATCTAGACTGAGACCGTACCGATTTGATGCTCTAGTGAGGAGCTGCATTGATATGTGGATGTGGAGTGGTATGCTTGACTTGCATTATGCATCGCATGGCCTTGATATGGCCGATAGTGTTTATATTATGCACCGCAGCCTTAGTACGGCTGATTGCATTCATATACCCATTAGCACGCTTTCGCATTACTCTGACCTTACATTCTGAGCACGATCGTATTGCGCACACACTTACACCATCCTCTAAGCTTTCTATAAGCTTATGTATGATTGATGCATGCAGGTGATGCTAGAACACAGCCGTAGTCTCACTGTAGTTGGAGTGTACAGCCGAGCTTTTGGAGTTTTGTTACTTTCATTATATTGTATTTCCCTTTCATACGCCTTGTACTCAAAAGTTTTTTATCATAGTGGATTTTGTGATAGTGTTCTTGTGGCTATTGTTCGTGGGTTATGCTTTTGGTTATGCTCATTACAAATCAAATTGATTATTAGAAATTCTCCTTGTAGTATCCCAAGATCAGAACCTGGAATATGGGTACCGAGAGCCGAGAATGGGGTACTACGGAGGCTGTCGGCGACGGATTCGGTGATCGAGAATTCTGTGACCTCGGTTTCCGAGTTCGGGGTGTGACATTAAGTCTTCCACTTTGTTAATTTAATCATACCTGGAGTATGATATGTTATTTTAGATTAATCCCACTCATGTTTAATGCACTAATATGGACAACATTTAATCATCATTATCTATGTTGCATAAGTGATGTGTTGGAACTCGAGAGTTGAGCTTTGCTCGACCCCTGATTTTTGGGGCATTACAAGTTGGTATCAGAGCATGATTTGGATTAAAACGGACCTGGGTTATGGTAACATGATGCACACTGACGTACTTTGACTTAGGTGGGGGCGATAAAACGTAGAAATGATCATTGGATTCCAAGTTTCAACGACGGGCGAAAATGACCCTCGAAATGTGACTTGTATACATCTGAGATCATATGAAATGATCCCGATTCCTTTCTAGATTGTTAATCGACGGGTTTGGATAATAATTCAATGAATTCCACACTCAAATGACCCGGAAAGCGTGAATACACACTCGTTGGGACTCGAAACCACCTCAAACGGACGAGGGGCCCAAACCACACAAATCGATGGGACCCAGGGGGTCCCCCGCACATTTCTGGCACCCCAAGAGGGGGGTGGCCACTGCCCCAAGGTAGCGCACCACAACCTTAGGTCGAGAGGGCAACGGCGAGCCCACGGTCCGCTGTCCCGCCGCCCTTTCCCCACTCGTGTGGGCCTCATTTTTGTGTGAGACCACTTTGTTTGGTCCCTATCTACATCCCTTTGGCCTATTTCCTTCATTCCATCCCATTCGAAGCCCCTTAGCTCTTAAAAATCCTCATTTTCCCTCTCAAATCTTCATTCCATACTCCAACTTCTTCATCTTCTTCAGTACACATACACCCACCACCATTTCCCTCAAAAACCCATCTCCTACCACTTTCTATCTCCCTATTTCTTCTCATTTGAGCACACAAATCCCTCCTTGTATCTCGTAAACTCTAAAACCCACTAACCTATCTCACCTTGCAAGCTTTTGCAACACTATGGCCCTCTTCGAGATAATGGCCGTTGTATTCTCGCTCTCCACACTCCTTTCTCTCAGGTGAAAGAGAAGGGCGTTCATGGATGAGGCCGGGCTTCACTGCCCAACCCGACCGAGGAAGAAAGCAGACGTTAAAGCAAGCACAAGTGCCGTATGAGAGCAAAGGACGAATCGGGATCTCGATCCCCAGATTCCACTGGAAAGAGTTCTACCAGTTGGCATTGGACACGGTAAGTTTCGTGGCCATAGAGTTGTGTTTGAAGCACATGTGGATGAGAGGCTATTTGGGCTATATCTTGTAATGAACCTCTTGTTAGACTCTGGGTGGGGTCCCATATTTGAAGGCAAGTCTCACGCATGCGAGAACACGGTCTGAGCCTTCTATGCCCACATACGGGACCCACTACTAGAGCCTCTATGGTTCACTATTTCTGTAGGAAGGCAGGAAGCAATAGTCGATGTGGATGTGATGGCCAGAATTATGGGAATTGCACGTGGGGAAGTGCATCCTAATGAATCTCATCTCAAGAGTATACGAGAAAGAGATCGCCGCACGCGGTTTCTTTGTGGCCGACTGGTCCACTGGAAGTGAGGCAATTACCTCCCATCGGCTAAGTTGACAGACGATTTTCGCCTGCTCCACCACATATTCACATATAATGTGTATCCTAAGTGGGGCAATTGTACCGAATGCACTCGTTTGATGGTGGACTTCCTGTATAGAGCTGGGGAGGGAGACAAGCTGTGTCTGCCTACATTTACCCTACAACAGATAATACAAACTGCCCGTGCTGTTAGGAGAGATGTTTCACTTCCATTTGGCCAACTTATATGCAAGATTGCTCGAGAGTTCGGCTATAGACTTAATATGGATGAGCTTGTACCGATCAACTTCATTAATGACACTACGCTGAACAACATGGGAATTAGCCCTTGACAACGTCAAGCCCGACTCGATGAGTATGGGGGCGAGACAGAGAGTGAAGATGTAATACCCCAAAAATCGAGGGTCGAGCAGACGCTCAACTCCCGAGTTCCAACACATCACGTATGCAACATGGATAATGATGATTAATGTTGTCCATATTTGTGCATTAAACATGAGTGGGATTATACCAAATCAGCATATCATACTCCAGAGATGATTAAATTTAGCAAGCAGAAGACTGTGATAGATATATAAAGTATAGATGTGTTTCATAAATCCCCAGAGTATGATCATATCACCAGGCTAAATAAATACATGTTTGTTCGAAAATATATAAAATGACAAAGTGTAATGTCTAACTAATTCGTATCCCTGTATTCCCACCGATCAATACACGGTCTACATAGACCCGCCTAAGAGTTGCATGTAGGAGAACTCCTCCTTATCGTCGTAGAAGACCGGCTCCAACTCGTAAGCCACGCTTTCATTTGAAACTAAAGTAGGGTCTAGTTGGTGTTTTAAAACACCGTCCCAAAGTGGGAGTGAGTGAACTACTCAGTGGAGCTATAAGGCAAAGGTTAACATGTTATCAACTCAGTCAAGCAGTAATGATAAAGCAATACAACAAGTATTCCTAAGTACTCTGGTTCATGCAAGGATGATATGTATTAATGATGCATGCCCTTGCCTGCACTCCCTCTACGACATCATCTCATGGTCGATTATGCTAAACTCCCACTGTGCTCAACTCTCATGCCAAAGGCACATGCAATGCGATGCGTGGTCATCTTAGCCAAGTTCTTAATTAGACCTATTCATACAGCAGATTCGGGAAGCTAAGGTACCTCCCTTTATATCATTACCCAAATAATGATCCATATAAAGTCGTCAATCCTAGTTAGTCACATATGATAAGCAAATTATAGGGCAACGTCACCCCTGATTTAAAAACACTGGATAGGCAAGTTTAGGTCGCTATGGGAGGCTCGTCACCTCGGCGTAGGCCTATTTTATACTCGAGGTCACTATGGGAAAGGCTCATCACCTTAGCGTAGGCCGACAACTCGAATACAGTGTCTCATCCCACCGTATTCGGTTCACGAGTTTGGGTTGCTCACTGGTCACTACGGGGAGGCTCCTCACCCGAGCATAGGCAGACAGCTCAACCACGATGTCCTATACCACCATGCCCGGCTCATGAGTCTTAGTGGATTATGGTACCAAGGTTGAACAGGCTTTTTACTGGTAAGTGGTACCTTAGATTCAAGCAGTAGCATCCATACATGGTGAACATACATTAGGCCAATCGGGTTACTTGACAAGCTTGACTGGTACAAACTCACATTAAATTAAACGACATGGAGCGCATACATACTCCTCATGGCCTAACCACTATTGGTAATCAACGTACGACTCGGATTCATCGAACATATCCGTTGTGGTGAAACTGGTTCGCCCACTGATCGCAAACCATTATCGATTACCTAGACTATGTATTAATCCCAATCATACTCAAATATAATAGGCATTCATACGTGATAGTCATAACAGTATTTAACAGCCAATTCAAATATAAATCTCATTTGAGCATTTTAACAAACACATAGTGAGCATATTATCATACATATGTATTTCATCCATAAATCACATAGTGGCAAGGTAGGTTACATGAAAGAAACTGTAACTATAGATAAGGTGATTGAGAATCCTATCTCAACACCCTTATTAAATGAAATACATCAAACGATTTCTTATTCAAGCATTTTATCAAACACTTAGATTACACATTACTACATACATGTATTAAATTAGTTATAACATATATTATGGTAAATCCTTTCACAAAGGAGTTGTCATGCATACAACAATCATGTACTCTTAATTAATAATCATGGCAAGAACAAATCATAAATTCATATTCATTCAAACATTTCAATAAACACATGGAATGCATAACATTCAACATAGTTCATATCTATGTATAATACACAGAAACATCATATCTAAGCACATGTGACAGCAATCAAGTTAGTTATAAATCATTAACTGACAATTAAAAGCCTTGTAAACCATAACCTAAACGTTTATAGTTCGTACCTTTCGTCGGTAAGCCGATTACAAACTCGGTTCGTACACTATGCCTTTGTTTACGGTACAACGGCTACCTATAGCATGAAATAGGTTAGCTATTTCACCGATCTACCTATTTGGATACCTAAAATAGATTAGGGTTAGGATTCCATACCCATAAATGGAGTCAAATCGACAGTATAGCAACTCGGAAGAGGGGATTCTGCACGTGAAGTGGCGGGAATGAATCCCAGCAATAAACCACATCTCTCTCTCACTTCTCCACACCTTCTCCTTCTCTCTTCTCTCTCCTAGGGTTTAGAAAATTCTTATGGAATGAGAAAGGGGTGGGTTTAGGGTCTTATATAGGCCCAAAAGTGAAGTCAATGGCCCTAGGGCCATGGTATACTCAGGATATAGCCAAAAGACATCTGTTTCGAGCCAACGGAATTCATCTGGAGATCCATTGCCTGCATATGGTTTGGAAAAAGTTCTCTAACAATGGATCTATGTCAGGTTAAGATTTTGATCTGATCGGATTCATGGATCGACCGTGGAAGACCAGTTTTAGTTCAACGGCTATCGTCACTCGATCAGGGCCACAAGTACACTGACATGTGTAGGAAAATTTTCCTAATCCAAGGGTTTAGTTGGGTTAGAATTTGACAGTCTAAAACCTTAAATTTGGCCAGCAAGTGAATGACCCAAATCACGTAAATCTGAGTTCATTTCCTAAAGATATTCGCATTTCTCACACACTTCGCTCCAGGTTCAAGTTGTGTATTTTTGGACACTATTTGGACTTGATTCCCGCACTGGTTGTCAAGTCCAGTAAGGTGGTCATAACTATATAATTTCATGGTAATCAGACTTTTGATGCGTGGTCCATGTCCAATACAGAGTTTCAATGTGCTCCCATGTGCAACTGGGTTTTGACATTGATCCTAAACTTTTAGGTAATGTAGAGTTAGTAATTCTATTAGTTTTGGGTCTTGCAGTTCGTATAGAAAGTGGTTCAAGCTAATCTATCGATTAATTCAGTTTTGTACTTAATTCAATTTTCACCTAATTTCCAAAGGATTTGGTCCTTGATGATTTTTGCCTGAGGTGATACTCGGGTCTTTGTAAGGATTTTTTTTGAGACGTTACAGAAGAGGAAGAACGTAATTAAATAGAGGAAAAGAGTAATGAAGAAGAGGAAGGAAATGAAACAGAAGAAGGAAGTGAAGGAGGAAGTGAGGAAGAAGAGGAGGAGGCCCAAGATTCTGATGAGGGTCCTCCTACAACTACACATGGGCATCACCGTGATCAGGCCGCCCTGGAAACCCGCTTGACTTAGATTGAAGAGAACTAGGCCACCCTGAGACAAGAGGTCAAGGAGACCCAGGCCAAACTGAAGCAAAAGCTTGAAGAGAGTCAGGCTTATATGAAGCGGAAGTTTAAGAAGATGTCCCACACTCTGAAGGCCCTCCTATGCTGTATGTAGGACAAGGGTGCTCCTCCACCATCACTAGATTCGGACGGCTAGTCATGCGATGTAGTCATCTTTTAGTTTGCTTTGTTTCTAGTTTTCTTTTGTAATAGCCTTGGTAGGCTTGGTTGGTTGTTAGTGTGTTTAGTGTTTAAAACTTGTGTTAGAATATCTCACATGCATCTTCTGTCAAGATCCATGTAAGACTATATCTCATGTATTGTGACGATTTTGGTTAAATGAAATGCATGAAGCTTCTTTTGATTTGGAATGTGAATGATGTTTAGATGAGTGTATGTTATTATGCTAAATCTTACACGGGTTGCATCCTATGTTTTATATAAGGAATGCCACCTAAGAACACTCGGAGCACTGCATGTCTCGTACTTGGCGGATCGTTTGACAGGGCACCTCCCCTAAGCGATAGTCACATGGACCCTATTTTGGCCCCTGATAATGACACCATATCTGATTCTCAACCGGTAACTGGCCACATAAATGGGCTAATACCTAGTGTACCATCAATCCAAAATAGAACTGTGCATCTACCTCAATGCCACATATGCCTTAGGCGGCTCCCCCTGATAGGTTGGAGTAGAAGATGCTCCCAATGTAGCAGCAACAACAAGTTTGGACCACAATCGCAGGGGCCCTCGCCGAGAATATGAATATGGTCCGGCCTGCACCACCTGTGCAGCCTGTTGGGAATATGAATGCCTGCGGTTTATTTGAACACTTTCACCGTTTTTGACCTCCCACCTTTGTAGACACTCATAGGCCCGAGGAGGCCGAATATTGGCTCGATTGTATCTTTAAGATGCTGAAGCCACTGTATTGCACTTAGGCAGAGCAGGTGGAGTTGGTCACTTATATGTTCGAGAAGGAGGCCAGTCTCTGGTGGGACAAAATCCTACGAACAATGGCCCCTGGATACGTATGGACATGGGGTACGTTTGAGACTCACTTCCATGGGAAGTATTTTTCCCTCACTTACCGTAATGAAAAGGAGGGTGAGTTTCTTCACCTCCAACAGGGAGGGATGACCGTGGCAGAATATGAGAACCGCTTCACGGAGCCAGCCAGATATGCTCCTTTGATATTAACAGACAAGTCGATGAAGATGTGGTGATTTTCTGAGGGTCTGTGGCCTGAAATCTGCATAAAGATGTGTTGCGCTAGCATTCCTAACTATGCTGAGCTAGTGAGCATGTCCCTGTGAGTTGAGCAGGATGGGGATAGACTGTCCCGTACATGTGTGCCCATGGGCTCGAGGCCCGGACCGGACTTGCCGAACCGACCGTTCCTTAGCAAGAGGCCACACGCCGATTCACCTCCTAGGCTTACTGCTCCACCGACATAGCATAGGCGATCAGATTTGTGGTGCACCTACTGTAAGAACATAGGCCACACAGGTACTTATTGCTTTATCAGGATGAGGGACAACGTGTAACGCCCCAGATTTTTGCCAACCTAGAGTTAGATGTCCTTAGGCAAGGCGTTGATCCTAACCTCTTATTAACTTCTCGAACCTCAAATCCTTTAGAAATTAAACGAGAATTACCTAAGTGTTAAACTATAGTACCTGTGAAATTGGTACTAATCACTTTAAATACGATCTGTAAGACCCAAAACTTGTAGAATCATTGACGCTAGGTTACCCTAAAATCTAGGATCAATCTCATTACCCTGTTGCTCTCGAGAGCACATTGAAACTCCGTATCAGATCTGGACCACACGTCAAAAGTCTGATTACTATGAAATTATATAATTAAGACTACCTTGTTGGGCTTGACAACCATCTCGGAAATCAAATCCAGATAGTGTCCCGGGGCTATTCGCTTGAGCCTGGAGTGAAGAGTGTGAGAAAATGTGGTTTTCTTTAGAAATAAAATCTAATTTAAGTAATCTGAGACTTGTCGCTTGTGGGCTGACTATAAGGATGCAAATCGTCATAATCTGACCCAAATACACCCTCGGATCAAGAGAAATTTCATACACAGGTCATCGTACTTGTGGTCCTGTTCGGTGATCGTGGACTGTTGAACAGAAATTGGTCCGCCACCGGCGATCGGTAAATCCGATCGGACTGAAAACTTAACTCAACCTAGATCCATGGTCAGGGAGCTTAAGTCCAACCTTTGGCTCAAGGGGGGACTCCGAAAGTGCTCCGTTGAGCTGAAACAGACTCCCTTTGTCTATAACCTAAGTATACCTTGGCCCTGGGGCCATTTTCATCAGTTTTAAGCCTATATAAGGACCTTAAACCCTCACTCTCTCATGTCATGCAAATTTCCTAAACCTAGGAGAGAGAAGAGAAAAGAAAGAGAAGGAAAGAGAGAGAAAAGGTGAGGGATGTTAGGGCTTTGCTATAGGGATTCCTCCCTATCGTTCTACGTATCAAATCGCCGGTACCGTATCGCTAGTTAAGCGATTCTAATTTCGTTCTTAGGTAAGAAAACCTAACCCTAATCTGTTTTAGGGTTTCAGGTAGTGTAGGTTTTGAAATAACTAACCTAATTCATGTTATAGGTTGTCAATCCACCGTTGACAAAGACTACGTGTTTAAAATGAATTCGTTACGCTTCTCCAGTGTAAGGTGCGGACTATAGACATATAGGTTATGGTTTTTAAGGCTTTCAATGTCGGTTAATAATTTATAACTGACATGGGTGCTATTTCACATGCAAAATGCGTCGTCTGTTTCGCTTTACAGTTATACATGAACTATGTGGAATATAGTATATTCTATGTATATGTTGAGATGTCTGAATACGTATGAAATTTGGATATGTGCCTAACATGATTATCTGTCGTGAATATGTGCTTGTTACATGTGCGATAACTCCTTAGCGAAAGGACTTGCCCTAAATCACGTCACGACAAATATACGTTATATGTGATATAGTGTGTAGCCCAAGTGTTTGTGGACATGAATGAATGAATATGGGACTTGGATTCATGCTTGCCATGCCTATCCGTCGTGGGTGTACGTGTGTTATAAATGGGGCAACTCCCTAGTGAAAGGATTTGGCCTAATACCTATGTGATCAACATACGTCATGTATGTTGATGTAAGCAGTCTAAAGTATTTGCTAGAATGTCTGAATGAGTAAGTAGTTAGTAAATTGTAATGTATAAGGGTGTTGAGATATGATTCTCAACTCCTTTAATTATGTGTATGTTTTCATCCATGTACCGTATATTATAGTATCTTTTTTATATATGTAATGCATATGTATAAATCCATGTTTAAGTTGTATTCTATAAAATGCAAAAACAAAGCCGTGAAGGGTGATGGGGGAGTGGTGTAACGATTCCGTGCAACAGCCCTGGCAGCCCTAAAGTGGACAATATCGGACATTTGATTGTATGATTTGAAATCTTGATCCATTACTGCTTTAACTATCTTCTAGGATATTTTGTTGTAATTGAATATGATTGAGGCTATTATATAGTCCAGGCAATCGGTAACAAATCCTAAATTAGTGGATGATGTCATTTCACCACACAGGATGTGTTCGATGAATCTGAACCATACTTCTGTTGTCAACAGTGCTTAGGCCACACGAAGTGCATACGCACTTCATGTCGATCCACGTGATGTGCGCTCATGCTAGTCGAGCATGTCAAGTAACCCGATTGACCCGATGTATATTCACCATGTTTGGACGCTACTGCTTGAACCTAAGGTACCAAACTCACCAGTGGACACCCCGTTAACCTTGGTACCTCGATCCGCTAAGACTCATGAGCCAGGCATGGTGGTATGGGACACCGTGGTCTAGCTGTCAGCCTACGTTGGGGTGACTAGCCTCCCTGTAGTACCAGTGAGCAACCCAGACTCGTGAGCCGAATATGGTGGTATAGGACACTGTATTCGAGCTGTCGGCCTACACTGATTTGGTGACAAGCCCTTTGTATGACCTCGAGCATACCCTGGGCCTGCGTAGAGGCGAAGAGCCTTTCCATAGTACTAGAGTATGAAATAGGCCTACCTCGGTGCAGCCTGGCTATGGTCCCCAGTCGGGTTGACGACGAGCCTTCGAAAATAGACTGCCAGTTGGTAGGGCATTGGTTGTAGTGGCCTATAACTTGCTTATCGTATGTGATTTACTAGGATTGATCACCCTAGAAAGGATCATTGTTTGAAAAATGATATAAGAGAGGTACCTTAGTTTCCCAATCCTATTGTATGAAAAGGACTAATAAAAACTCGGTAATCACGCTCATAACATCGCACTGCATGTGCCCCGGGTTGAAGAGCACAGAGGGAAGAAAGTATGCCGCGACCGTAAGATGGTGTCGCACGAGGGAGTGTAGGCGAGGGCATACATCATGAATACATTTCATCCTTGTATTAATAAGAGTATCTAGGAATGTTTGATTGTACTGCTTTATCATTACTGCGTGACTGAGTTGATAACATGTTAACCTTTGCTTTATTGTTCCTCTGAGTTGATCACTCACTCCCACGTTACGGGACAGTGTTGTACACACCAACCACACTCAGTCTTAGCTGCAGGTGATGGTGATGCTTATAAGGCAGAGCCAAACTTTTTTGACGATGAGGAGTAGGTCTCTTATATGTAACTCTCTAGCGGGTTTATATAGACCTGGAGTAGCGCTGACGGGGTTACAGGGTTTTGGATAGAGAACATTACACTTTCTCATTTTGTACATTGTAGAACTACACTTGTAATTCTTTAACTTGGTAACATGTTCACACTCTGGAGACTTACCCCAGTTTACATATATTTTATATATCTATCACAGTCTTCCGCTTACGTAATTCAACTGTCTCTGAAGTATGATATGCTGTTTTGTTCTAATCTCATTCATGTTTCAATGCACTCATCATAATCATCATTATCTACGTTGCATAAGTGATGCGTTGGAACTCGGGAGCTAAGCTTTGCTCGACCCCCAATTTTCAGGGCATTACACAACAGCTTCATAGCTCCTCAGAAAATCAGCCGTTAGTTACCGCAAACCATTTCGGCTCCACCTCTACGATTAGCACCGCCACCACAGCCTTTCTATAGGCCAAATGTACCTCGAAATAGGCCACCTCAATGACCTATGGCAGCGCAGTCAAATCATCCTTAACAAGGTCGTACGCACTTAATTGCAGCTGAGGCATCCGGGGTAGCAACCGCAACACCACTGGCTTTCAAAGTCATAACACATATCCAAGGTACGTCAATCTTCCTATTGGTGGACACCTGGTCAACTATCTCGATAATATCATGCGCAGCAGTCAAGCGACTAGTATTGGAAACTACTCCTATGGTTGGGGTGAGACTCCTTACCACCACAGGGACTTTCTCAGACACTACCAAGATTTGTAAGGGTTACTTGATAGACTTAGGAAGCAGAATAGTACTCGTTGACCTGATTGTTGCCCTGCTATTTCATTACGATGTCATCCTCGGTATGGATTGGCTCACCGAGATGAAGGCAAAGATCGATTGTGATACTAGGATAGTGACAGCCCATGCATCGGAGGTCACGACCTTTACTTTCCTAATTTAAGTCAGTTGGTACTACCACATTAGTTGTTATGTTACCTTGCTAGAGAATGTTGATGGTCCGACACTTGGGAACACGCCTATAGTCTTAAGATTTCAGAGACATGTTCAAGACGATACCTAGACTACCTTCTTGGTGCAAGATCGACTTTACTATTGACCTTGTGCCTGGTACGAAACCCCATTTCCTTACCTACATATTACATGCCTCCATGTGAAATAGATGAATTGAGGAGACAGATTGACGACTTGTTGGATTCAGGTTTTATACGGCCTAACATATCTCCTTAGGGAGCACATGTTTTATTTGTTAATAAGGACGAATCGCTGCGATTGTGTATTGATTATCACAGGTTGAACCAAGTAATAGTGAAGAACAAGTATCCCTTGCCCAGGATAGATGATCTATTTGACCAGTTGAAAGGGGCACAATATTTTTTAAAGATCGACTTACAGTCAGGGTATCACCAGTTGCGCGTCAGGGATGAGGATGTACAGAAAGTTGCATTCAAAATCAGTTTTAGGCACTATGAGTTCCTTATGATGTCATTTGGACTCACGAATGCACCGGTTGTGTTCATGGACCTCATGAACTGGGTGTTTCGGCCATACCTATGCCGGTTCATCATTGTATTTATAGACGACATTCTGATATACTTCAAAATTCAGGAAGAACATGAATAGCACCTGTGAGAAGTCTTTGGTACTCTCTGAAAGAGTCAGTTATTTGCTCAGTACAAGAAATGTGACTTCTGGAAGGAAGAAGTCAAGTTCTTGGGACATGTGGTGTCCAAGGAAGGTATCACTGTGGATCTTGCCAAGGTGGCCGCAGTTCAGGATTGGAAGCATCCCTGTTCGGTTACTATCGCCGATTCATTAAAGAGTTTTCCGGGACTTACTAGCTACTATAGTCGTTTCATTAAAGAGTTTTCTGGGACTTACTAGCTACTATCGCCGATTCATTAAATATTTTCCAAGATAGCCAGACTGTTGTCTCAGCTTACGTAAATGGATCTTAAGTTTGCCTGTGATGAGAAGGCAAAAGCAGCCTTTCAGGAATTGAAGGACAAGTTGACGTCTGCACCCGTACTAGTATTACCAGAGAAAGGGGTCAGATATACGATATACACTGACGCGTCTCGTGTTGGTTTGGATTGTGTTCTTATGCAAAAGGACAGAGTGATCGCCTATGCCTCGTGATAATTAAGGAAGCACGAAGAAAACTACCCTACGCACGACCTGGAATTGACAGCAGTTATCTTCGCATTAAAGTTCTGGAGACGTTACCTCTATGGAGGGGAGTTCAAGCTCTTTTGCGACCACAGGAGCCTCAAGTACATATTCACGCAGAGGGACCTAAATATGAGGCAATGACGATGGATGGAAATCTTGAAAGAGTTCAAGTTTGACGTCTCCTACCATCCTAGTAAGGCCAACCTTGTGGTAAACGTGTTGAGCCGCTAGAAGACGATAGCAATTGCAGCTCCGCTGATGATATAACAATGGAACATGGTCGAGTTTTTGCGACACTTCGAACAGGAGCTTACAATAGAGGAGCCGTTCGAGAGCGTCACAAACATTCGTGTCCAGCCACTTGTTGATGACCAAATCATTGTGGCTCAAAAAGAGGACGAAGTGTTAGTGAAAATGAGAGGGCAGACAACTGACAATGAAGTCTCTGAATGGAGAGTAGGTTTGGATGGGGGTTCAAGTTATCGTGACCGCCTATGTGTCCCGAATCTTCATGACTTTAGAAAGGAAGTTCTTGAAGCCACACATAATTCAAAGTTGGCAATACAACCCAATAGTACTGAAAAAGCCTAGCTATGAGTCCTAGACAGGGGGGGGGGGAGGGGTGAATAGGACTATGCCAAATTTAAAACTTTAATAGCGAAATATAAACAATAAGATAGCCTAATAAACAAATAAAAGAAAGATAACATAATAATCAATTCATAATACTGAAATGTAAAGCAACCTCAATGTATGAGTATTGAGAGATTGATACAAATATTATTCTAAGGACAACCTTACACCAAAAACCAAGGTTTATAGTAGGACAACATGATTCCTAGAAAGGTCTTTGTATCAAAAACCCAAACAAGATAGAAAGGAATAAGTAGATAAATAACAAAGAAATGAAATCTAAATTATTACAACATTCCCCACAATGCTTGAAATGTAAATATTACAACATTCACATCCACACATACATCCCACAAACTTAAATGATAAAAGATAAAGAAATTAAACAAATATTCAAATCACAAGACACAAAGAATTATAGTGGTTTGCTTGTGTGTACACCAACTGTAAAACAACAGCCACATAGCTTACTACTCCACTCTTACTATCCTCACATGGGGGATATTAGTGTTCACTATAAAAATAGGTTTCTTAGGTTCACCTAAAACCTTCACAATTGTGTCTTTCAAATGGGCTTACACAATTTAAAAACTCCACTTCTAAGTTTTCTGGCTCTCCTCAAATAACCAACACAATGAGATTTTTCTGGTTCAATCTCGAAAGAAACCAAAAGCAATAGAAATTTACACAAATGTAAAATACCTAGATTTCTCCTCTTGTAGCCGCCCGGTAGAACTAAACGGAGTACAAGTTCGAATATAGAAGTTCAATTGTCCAATACTCACTTTGAAATGATTATAAGTTCTAATTGATTTTAACTTAAACCAATTAGGCTAGCTCTATTTGATTTTGATTCCAAGAAGAAGGAATACAACAATTCCTCTTTTCAATTCAGATTGGAATATAGAAACAAAATCAAATTGACAAAGCTAACAAAACAAAATATTAAATAAGCACAATGTAGCTTAAAATATATGACACAAACTTATCTCAGAGTGATGCCTTAATTTTACTTGAATTATATATGAAACTCTGAAATTCGTGTTCTATTTATAGATGCAGAAACTGCATCTAGGACTAATCATGTGGCCACCACGACTAGTCATAGGTTGAATTGCATTTTGAAATTTTAAGCGCGATCGGATAAAACCGTTCCATGACTGGTCGTAGGGTGTCCACGACTGGTCGTGAGGCCTCCACGGCTGGTCGTGAGGAACCAGGAAAGGTTGCTAGAGTTTGAGTCGTAGCTACATGACTGGTCGTGAATGAGTCGGCACTGTTCCTACGACCGGTCGAGCAGACTCTAGGACTAGTCGAAGCTCATCCAAAACATTCCAAAAATTTACAACTTAGGACTAGTCTTAGAATTTCTTGGACTAGTCGAGCCAGTTCTAGGACTAGTCGAACAGAATCCAGGACTACTCTTAGAACAGACCAAACACTAATAAAATGATTCAATTTGAATTATGTATATAAAATGACTTACCCTAAGGTCAATCTAAGGTCATTCATACCTTGAATGTAAAGTAAGGACATTGAAACTTCATTTCTTCAGATGATGGTTGACCTTTGAAGATTATGAAACTTGAGATCTCTATACTTGATGTAGCTTGAATTCAAGATCTTCTAAAGCTTGGATTTGTCATTCTTGAGTTGTACTTCATCTTGAGTTGAACATTATCTCAAGCTGTACTTGAGTCTCGAATAAGCACTTGTCTTTTGATGCAGCTCTTGAAATATTCTAAACATTGAAGCTTACAGAAGTGGACAAAGAACTTGACCTTACATTTCTTAAAATAGATCACTGTTCTTAACTTGAAGCATTGATTCAGTGTCTTGAACATACAAATCAACATGCTACACATGACATAAATTGTGTTTTTGGCACCACAAAATTTGAAAATCAAAGGAACAAGAAACCATAGCACTTACAATCTCCCCCTTTGTTAAATTTGTGACAAAACACACTTTAAAAAAATATGATCAATATAAACGCACATTTTAAAAAATATGATCAATATAAACACACACTTTAACAAAAATATGATCAATATGAACACAAAGAATCATGCACCAGTTGTCATTAACTATCACACAAATTCCTCATTACTTACATTACTTACTCCCCCTGAATTGCACACATAGATCCATAAAGATTATGCTACTCCCCCATAATCCATATTTATTCCATAATCATCAATCAATCAAAAACTTAAAATATTCTCCCCCTTTTTGTCATAATATGACAAAGGAAGAAAGAAATAAATGAAAGTGGAAGACCAATAAGAGAGTAATAAAGGAGTTAAACAGACAAAAGTTATATAGGCAAATTCAAAGTGCATATACCAGTGTAATCCAAAGTAAGTATAGCACACTGAAAGAAACCAAAATAGTCTAATAGTTATTATAGACCAATGAATAAAAAACATTTAATCAGATCTTGAAGGAGCAGGTATGCTAGGATCAAGTTGATGAAGGCCCTTGTTTAAATACCTAAGATACTTGCACGTATATTTAAATTATAAATGATGGGGCAACATTCATGTTCTCAACTTTCTCCTTAAGTGCACGAAGATGAGCATCAAAATCAAATGGCTCATAGTCAAGATCATTAGTAGAATCTGATTCAATTTCATCAAAAATGTCATCCATATTGATATCATCAAGTTGAAGATCACCACCTTCTTCTTCATTCCCTGCTTCAGCACTACCACCACCCACATCTCTTTGGCTAGGTGCCAATTCCAATTTCATCTTGTTTATATTAGAATTGTTAGAAATAAGATGATGAATAGGAGGCTCTCCAACAGGCATAGCAACTAGCATGTGAGAAGCTAACACAGTCATAAGATAAGCAAATGGAATATCACTGTGTACTGGATGGAGACTAAACTGAATGATGAAATGACATATTAAAGAAGGTAGACAGACTTTAGTCCAGTGACGATAGAATGCAAAACCCGAACCATAAAGGAAGTTAGTTCTGTTTTATTACCAGAACGCGGATACAGATTTGACGTAAAGATTCTATGGAGAACCCTGTATCTAGGTAACAAATACTTTGAGGGGAGAACATTCCCTTTATGAGTCCATTGCGCATCCATATTGCATAAATCTCTAGTTAACATGCGTTTTTTTGTTTTCGACGATTTTTTAACTAGAGTCGGAATAGGAATACCCTCATCATTAACAGGTATATCCATTATAGCTGAGATCAAATGACGGTCTACATCAAATGGACCTTCTCTAGTGGCTATTTTAAATGTTAAATTATTAATCAAAAATTCAGAAATGCATGCAAACATGGCCTGAGCAAGAGATTGATATGTAGGCCCACCCCAATGTAGGATGTTATCCCAGCCTACATATTAGAGAAGAGGAAGGATACCAAAAGGAGCAATGTGATCAATAAACACAGGTCTTTCAATAATAACGTTTCGCAATCGCAAATCTCGTACATGAGAGGGATCATCTTCAGGTGACCGAAGATGGTGCCTAGTGATAGTTGAAGGACGAGAGGAAGGAGGACCACGCGAAGTTTTCTTTTTCCCTCTAGAATTCATTTGCAATAAGAAAATCAAAGAACCAAGAAGATGCAAAGATTATAGAGTGGAGTTTACTAAGATCAGATTTGGGTACGACTAATAATGCTACGGCTCGTTGGAGAAGAAATAAGAAATGAGGAAAATGAGTTTTTCCCCAAAATTTAAGAGATCCAGCGTGCTACACGAGTGGTCGATAACCGTTCTCGACCGGTCATACCACGACTGGTCGAGTACGTCCTCGACTGGTAGTGTACCAACAAAAACATGCATTTTTCATCAAAATTTAAAATTTAAACCAATAAATTATCAAATATATATATACTATGATACACACATGCATGAATAATCAATTTAAATTGCACATACTAAGATCAAATTTCAATTTATTAAACCTACTTTTGTCGAGCGGTTTAGTGAAAATGTCAGCAAGTTGAGTCTCGGTTGGAATGTATTCCAATGAAATTATTTTTTCTTCCACTAATTCATGAATGTAATGAAATCTAATGTCAATGTACTTGGTACGAGAATGCTGAATAGGATTTTTAGAAAATTTATTGCACTGGAATTATCACAATATAAAACTATTGAATCCTGTGTAATTCCATAATCGTTTAATATACGTTTCATCTAAACAAGCTGAGTACATGAATTTCTAGCTGCGATGTATTCAGCCTCAGCAGTAGAAAGCGATATAGAACTTTGCTTCTTACTAAACCAAGAAACTAAACAATTTCCAATATAAAAACAACCACCACTAGTTGACTTTCTATCATTGATATTACCAGCCCGATCAGCATCTGAGTACCCTGCCAACTGAACACTAGTATCATATGGATACCAGAGACCCAAATTAGCAAAACTTGTGACATATCACATAATCCGCTTAACAGCAGTCAAATGAGACTCTTTAAGATCAAATTGATATCTAGTGCAAATACCAACACTAAAAGCAATATCATGTCTACTTGCAGTTAAATAAAGTAAACTACCAATCATACTGCGATATATTTTAGGATCCACATTTTTACCTGTAGAGTCTTTCGAGAGTCTTAATGTTGTACTCATAGGAGTATCAAAATTCTTACCATTCTCAAATTTGAACTTTTTAATTAAGTTCAAAGCATATTTGGTTTGAGAAATAAAAATACCATCAAGTTGTTAATTTACTTTCAACCCTAGGAAATAATTCAATTCCCCAACCATGCTCATTTCGAAATTAGATTTCATTAAATACGCAAACTCAACAGTCATGTTAGTATAGGTAAATCCATAAATAATCTCATCAACATAGATTTGCACCATTAAGATATGATCGTTATGTTTCTTAACAAAAAAGAGTCTTATCAACACTTCCAATTAAAAAACTATGACTTGGTAAAAACTTAGTCTATTTTTAATACCATGCCCTAGGAGCTTGTTCCAAACCGTAGAGAGCCTTTTTTAGGCGATAGACATGATCAACATTCTTAGGGTCTTCAAAACCCGTTGGTTGTTCAACATAAACTTCTTCATGCAGATTGCCATTTAAGAAAGCACTTTTTACATCCATTTGATAAATTTTGAATTTTCTAAAGCACGCAATGGATATGAAAGTCTGATTGATTCAAGAAGAGCTACTGGGGCAAAGGTTTCGTCATAATCGATGCCTTCAATTTGAGTGTACCCCTGTACAACCAGTCTAGCCTTGTTTCAAATTATATTACCAAGTTCATCAGACTTATTTTTTAAAATCCACTTAGTTCTTATAATGTGCTTATCTTTAGGTCTAAGAACAAGATACCAAACATCATTTCTCACAAATTGGTTAAGCTCTTCTTGCATAACTACTATCCAGTCTTCGTCAGTAAGAGCTTCCTTTACATTAGCTGGTTCTATTTGGGATGTAAAGCACATGTAATTACATATGTCTACTAGTTGTCTACGAGTGCGCACACCAGTGAGAGGGTTTCTAAGAATTTGAGTGGTTGGATGATCTTTGACAATCCTTAGATCAGTATTAGTTTGATTTAATAAAGTAAC
Source organism: Magnolia changhungtana (assembly GCA_030180095.1). Taxonomy (NCBI): domain Eukaryota; kingdom Viridiplantae; phylum Streptophyta; class Magnoliopsida; order Magnoliales; family Magnoliaceae; genus Magnolia; species Magnolia changhungtana. The sequence continues at coordinate 2,560,471 of JASAUF010000353.1, forward strand.
GGGTTTGTCAATTAAAAGAACTTCATCATTATCTGAACTTGGGATAGGTGAGTCAAGTGATCGTCAATGACCACATTGATGGATTCTTGAATCACACTGATTCTCTTGTTCAGTACTCGATATGCAAGACTATTCAAAGAGTACCCTAAAAAGATACCTTCATCACTTTTAGTGTCAAACTTCCCCAGATTTTCACGGTCAAGTAAAATATAGCACTTGCTACCAAAAACTCGAAAGTATTTGACAGTAGGCTTCTTATCAAACTACATTTCATAAGCCGTTTTATTATTTGATTTACTTGTATAAACTTGGTTGATTGTATAGCAGGCAGTATTTACAGCTTCAACCCAAAGATTTTTAGGGAGCTTCATACTATTTAACATTACATTAGCCATTTCTTGAAGCACTCTATTTTTTCTTTCAATAATTCCATTTTGTTGTGGTGTTTTGGGTGTAGAGAATTCATGTGATATTCCCTGATCGCAACAGAATTTCTCAAAACTGCTATTTTCAAATTTTGAACCACGATCACTACGGATCTTACTAACTTGAGAACCTTTTTTCAATTTGGATCCATTGAGAATCCTTTTTATCTCATCAAGGGTTTCTGATTTATCTCTTAAGAAGGTTACCCAAGTAAATTTGGTATAATCATCCACGATCACCAGTATGTATCTTTTGCCACCTCGACTCTCTGTCCTGGTTGGTCCTACAAGATCCATGTGGAGAAGTTCAAGTGGTTTTGATGTGGCATTGGAGTTCACCTTTTTGTGAGTACTCCTAGTTTACTTGCCAATCTGGCATTCGCCACATATTTTTTCTACTTTCTGTAATTTAGGTAGACCTCTTATCAATTCTCTTTTGCTCAATCTATAGAGATTGTGGTAGTGTACATGTCCAAGACGTTTATGCCATAACTCGGTCTCATCGGTATGGACCATGTAATACAATTGATTAGATGAGCTAGAATCACTTACGATGTAGCATTTTTTAGAAGTTCTACGACCAGTTAATATTACAGAATCATTTTTGTTTAATATTTCACACCCTAGGTTAGAAAATTTAATACTATGATTTTTATCGAATATTTAAGAAATGCTTAACAAGTTATGTTTTAAACCTTCAACATACAGAACATTCTCAAATAAGGGGAGGTTAGAAAAGTTGAAACGTACCTTGGCCAATAATCCTGCAGTTGCTACCGTCACCAAATGTGACTAAACCATTAGCCATGTCTTTAAGAGTGGTGAATAGATCTTTGTCACCAGTCATGTGCCTGGAGCATCCACTGTCTAGGTACCACTTTGAATGACTTGAAGTTTTGAAAGCCGTGTGGGCAACCAAGCAAGTAACCTTAGGAACCCATTTCATAACTGTTTTGGGTTTAGGAGTATAGTTGTTCTTCTTATGTTTATAGTTGTTGTAAGAATGACCCACTGAGTTAGATTTTAAGAGCTCCTTAAGTAGATCAGCTATTTTCTCAGTTAAAGGGTTTCGGTTCTAATTTTTGTAGTTGATATGGTTACTTTTAGTTTTGAAAGATTGAAAAGTTTTATCATTTTTAAAAAACTTTTGATTAGAACTTTTCTCTTTTAAGTTTGAGGACTCTCCTTTTACAAACTTAGGATAAGTATTCTCCTGTTTAGGAGGAACATTTTTATCATAGCTCAAACTGGATCGGTCGCCACATTTTCTTGATCTAGACAATAATTTTTCTAATTTTGGATCACCTCGGGCATACCTCCATGTATCCTTTAAACTTAAAAGTGAAGAGATTTCAAGTTTAAGTTTTTCATTCTCAGATTTCAGATTTTCAATCAGGGAGGTTTTGAATTCTAAATCACATTTGCAATTTTCAAAATAATCTAAAATATGGGATTTTTTTAAAATAAGAGTTTCAAAATTTTCTTTAAGCTTTGAAAAATTTTCTTTCTGAAGTTTAAGTTTAACAGCAATTTTACAACTTTCCTTGTATAAGGCATTATAAACATCTTGAAGATCTTCTTCATTTTCAAGATCACTATTCAGATTTTCTTCACTAGTAGAATCATCATGATCTGAAAAAGTGAACTTGGCTAGAGTCATAAGAGCTTTGACTTCATTGCCCGACTCGGTTTCAGAATCTTCTGATTCAGAAGAGGCTTCAGTGCCAGAAGATTCATCCCAAGCAGCCAACATTCCTTTCCCTATAGGTTTGTCCTTTTTAGGACACTTGTTTGCTAAATGCCCGTATTCTTGGTAGTTGTAACATTGACTATCTTTTAGAGATTTTCAAGTTTTAGATTTAGATTTAGATCTTTTCTTATCATTTGATTTTTGAAAGTCAACCCTCTTTTTACTTTTTAAAAACCTTGTAAAACTTTTTCGCTAAGAGAGCCATATCATCTTCAGAATTATTAAAATTAGAATTTTCTTGAGAAATACATTTAGAAGATTAAGGGCAACAGAGTTACCTTGAGGAGCTTTAAGATTTAACTCGTAGGTTTATAAGGACCCAACTAATTCTTCTACCCTCATATTGTCCGTATCACAAAGTTCCTATCTCGTAGTTACTTTGAGTTGAGCCATTGAGGTAGTCAGTGTAGTATCTTTGCACACACTTTACTTTCTGAGATTTTATCGCCAAGACCCCACATAGAGTTCACAATCTCATTCATTCTAGTATAGAAGTCTATGAACATTTCATTTTCTTCCATATGTATTTCCTCAAATTTAGTTGTCAGAATTTGTACTTTAGACTTCTTGACAATTAATGTACCCTCGTGTGTCATTTCTAAAATATCCCAAGCTTGCTTTCTAGTATCACAGGATATAATTCTTTTGAACTCATCTGGTAATAGTGCGCAAGTGATTGCATTTAATGCTTTTGCATTGGCACTACTCTCACTTTTTTTAAGTGTGGTCTAGGTAAAATAAGGTGTGACTTTCATTGATTTTGATCCATTGATACTAGTCACTTCAGTGGTAGGAGGGCTCCATTCAGTCACTGTGGCTTGCCACACGCTCTCATCCATGGATTTAAGGAAAATCCTCATCCTGTCTTTCTAATAGGCATAATTAGAGCCATCAAATGGTGGAGGCCTAGTGACTGAAAGGCTATCAAAATTTGACATCTTATAAATAGCTTAGATCGATGAGCTCAGGAAATAAATCCAAAAATATAGTAATAAGAATGAGCTATTAGGCTCTGATACCACTTAAAGAGGCCTAACTATGAGTCCTAGAAGGGGGTGAATAGGACTATGCCAAATTTAAAACTTTAATAGCGGAATATAAATAATAAGATAGCTAAATAAACAAATAAAAGAAAGATAACACTATAATCAATTCACAATACTGAAATGTAAAACAACCTCAAATGTATAAGTATTGAGAGATTGAAACAAATGTTGTTCTAAGGACAACCTTACACCAAAAACCAAGGTTTATGGTAGGATAACCTGATTCCTATAAAGGTCTTTGTATCAAAAACCCAAACAAGATACAAAAGAATAAGTAGATAAATAATAAAGAAATGAAATCTAAATTATTACAACATTCCCCACAATGCTTGAAATGTAAATATTACAACATTCACATCGACACATACATCCTAAAAACTTGAATGATAAAAGATATAGAAATTAAACAAACATTCAAATCACAAGACGCAAAGAATTATAGTGGTTCGCTTGTGTGTACACCAACTGTTAAACAATAGCCACATAGCTTGCTACTTTACTTCTAATATCCTCACACAAGGGACATCAGCGTTCACTATGAAAATAGGTTTCTTGGGTTCACCTAAAACCTTCATAATTGTGTCTTTTAAATGGGCTTACACAATTCAAAAACCTCACTTCTGAGTTTTTTGGATCTCCTCAGATAACAAATACAATGAGATTTTTCTGGCTCAATCTCAAAAGAAACCAAAAGCAATAGAAATTTCCACAAATGTAAAATACCCGAATTTCCCCTTTTATAGTCGCCTAGTAGAACCGATCAGAGTAAAAGTTCGAATATAGCAATACTCACTTTAAAATGGTTATACGTTCTAATTGATTTTAAATTAAACCAGTTGGGCTAGTTCTATTTGATTTTGATTCCAAGAAGAAGGAATACAACAATTCCTCTTTTCAATTCAGATTGAAATATAGAAACAAAATCAAATTGACAAAGCTAACGAAAGAGAATATTAAATAAGCACAACGTTGCTTAAAAAAATAACATAAACTTATCTCAGAGTGATGCCTTGATTTTACTTGAATTAGATATGAAACTTTGAAATTCGTGTTCTATTTATAGATGCAGAAACTGCGTGTATGACTGGTCGTATGACCACCACGACTAGTCGTAGGTCGAACTGCATTTTAAAATTTTAAGTGCAACCGGATAAAACCGTTCCACAACTGGTCGTAGGGTGTACACGACTGGTCATGACCAACCCATGACTAGTCGTGAGGAACTAGGAAAGGTTGCTGGAGTTTGAGTCGTAGCTACATGACTGGTCGTGAATGAGTCGGCATTGTTCCTATGACCGGTCGAGTAGGCTCTAGGACTGGTCGAAGCTCAACCAAAAAATTCTAAAAATTTGCAACAACTTGGGACTGGTCTTGGAATTTCTTGGACTAGTCGAGCCAGTTCTAGGATTAGTCGAACAGAGTCTAGGACTAGTCTTAGAACAGACAAACACTTATAAAATGATTCAGTTTGAGTTATGTATACAAAATGACCTACCCTAAGGTCAATCTAAGGTCATTCATACCTTGAATGTGAAGTAAGGACATTGAAACTTCATTTCTTCAGATGATGGTTGACCTATGAAGATTATGAAACTTGATATCTCTGTACTTGATGTAGCTTAAATTTGAGATCTTCTAAAGCTTGGATTTATCGTTCTTGAGTTGTACTACATCTTGAGTTGAACATTATCTCGAGTTGTAGTTGAGTCTTGAACAAGCACTTGTCTTCTGATGTAGCCCTTAAAATATTCTAAACATTGAAGCTTACAGAAGTGGACAAAGAACTTGACCTTGCATTTCTTGAAGTAGATCACCGTTCTTAACTTTAAGCATTGATTCAGTGTCTTGAACATAAAAATCAACATGCTACACAAGACATAAATTGTGTTTTTGGGACCACAAAATTTGACAAATAAAGAATCAGGAAACCATAATACTTACAAGTACAAAAATGTATAGGGATTTGAAGCGTTCGTACTGGTGGGGACTATATGAAGGCCCACATAGCAGATTATGTATCTCGTTGTCTCACATGCAAGCAGGTCAAGGTTGAGCATCGCCGACCTCCTGGTTTACTTTAGCCCATGCCCATAGTTGAATGGAAATGGGATTTCATATCTATGGAATTCATTTCTCGGTTATCGAAGATGAGGAAGGGACATGACTCCATTTGAGTGATTGTGGACCGATTGATGAAATCTGCTCATTTCCACCCGATTAGAGTTTCAAACTTAGCAGATGATTTTGCCAAGCTATACATAGAAGAGATCATATGTGTACATAGAGTTCCTATGGAGATTGTGTCAGATCAAGACACGCGATTCATGTCCATTTTCTAGACTCCAATCCAGGAAGCAATGGGAGTGAAATTGAAGTTCAGTACCGCGTTCCACCCATAGATTGATGGGCAGACAAAATGGGTAAATCAGGTCTTAGAGGATATGTTGCGGGCATGTGTGCTTAATTTCAAGGACAGTTGGGATGACTGCCTTCCCTATGCCGAGTTTGCTTATAACAAAGTCTTTTAAGTGAGCATTAACATAGCTCCTTACGAGGCACTGTATGGGCGCCCATGTTAAGCACCCCACTGTTGGACAGAAGTTGGCGAGAGAAGCCTGATTGACCCAGATTTAGTACAGGCGACCTCTGAGAAGATTGACATTATTAGGCGTCGACTTCTTGTAGCATAGAGCAGACAGAAGAGTTACGTTAATACGCGACGGTGACAGATGGAATTCGAGGTTCAGGACCACGTGTTTCTAAAGGTTTCCCTAATGAAGGGAGTACTTCATTTTGGCAAGAAAGGGAAGCTTACGCTGAAATTTATTGGCCCATTCCAGATTCTGGATCTAGTGGGTGTGGTAGCATACCGTCTCGCTTTGCCCACACCACTCACCGGCGTGCACAACGTATTTCACGTATCGATGTTGAAGAAATATATTCCTGATCCTACTCACATTATCAAGTGGGAGCAGGTGCAATTAAGTGAAGATGCTACATATGTACTGCGACCTACACGTATCCTGGATATGAAGGAACAGGTGCTACGCAGTAAAGTTATCCCTTTCGTGAAAGTATTGTGGACTCACCATATTGAGGAAGAGGCGACTTGGGAAACAGAAGTCAAGGTCCATAAGAACTACCCTCAGATTCTTGAGGAGTACGAAAAATTACTAATTTCGAGGATGAAATTTTCCTTTAAGGGGGGTAGATTGTAATGTCTCCAAAAAATCTGTACAAAGACCCGAGTACCACCTCAGGCAGAATTCCTTAATGACTGAATCCTTTAGAAATTAGATGAAAATTAATTAAGTAATAAACTAAATTAATCAGTGAATTATCTTGAATCACTATCTATGCGAACTGCAAGACCCAAAACCACTAGAATCGCTAACTCAATATTACCCAAGTATCTAGGAGCAATCTCAAAACCCAGTTGCTCTCGGGAGTACATCGAAACTTCGTATCAGACTTGGACCACACGTCGAAAGTCCAATTACCGTAAAACTATAAGGTTAGGACCGCCAAATTGGGCTTGACAGCCATCACGGGAATCGAGCCCGAATAGTATCCAGAAACACACAACTAGAGCATTGAGTAAAGTGTGTGAGAAACACGAATATCTTTAGAAAATAAACTCAAACTTAAGTGAATTGGACCATTCTCTTACGGGCGAAATTGAAGACTACGGACAGTCAAATTCGAGTGACGATGACCGTTGAACTGAAACAGGTCTTACACGGTCGATCTACAAATTCAATCGGACCAAATATTAACCTGGCTTAGATCCATGGCCAGGAAATTTACTTCATGACTTAGGTGAGAAATGGGCCTCCAGATGAGTCATGTTTGCCAGAAACAGACGCACTTTGGCTATAACCTAAGTATACCATGGCCCTGAGGCCATTTGAACCAGTTCTAGGCCTATATAAGGACCTTAAACCACCCCTCTCTCATTCCATACGAATTCTCTAACCCTAGATGAGAGAAGAGAGAAAAGAGGAGGAAAGAGTGAGGCGAAGAGAGAGAGAGGGAGATCATTACTGGGATTCACTCCCACGACTCCACGTACTGAATCACCTCCCCACCATCGCTACACCGTCGATTCCAAATATGAATTGGGTAAGAAATCTTAATCCTAATCTTGTTTTAGGGATTTAAATAGAGGAAGTGATGAAATAACTAACCTATTTTGTGATTTAGGTAACCATCGTTCTGTAAACGGAGACGTAGTGTATGAACCGAGTCGTAATGAGTTAACTGACGAAAGGTGCAGACTATAAATGTTTAGGTTATGGTTTTCAAGGTGCGAACTTTAGTTACGATGTGTTCGATAAATTATACATGTGTGTGAACTATTATGCATTCCATGTGTTTGTTGAAATGTTTGAATGAAAGTGAGATTATGATTTATGCTTGCCATGACTATTCATCTAGAATACGTGTGTGCTGTCTGCATGACAACTCCTTTATGAAAGGAATTGCCAAAATATATGTTATAACTAATTTAGTTTGTGTATATGGTATTAAGGACTTAGGACCGCCTCGCTGGGCTTGACAACCATCTCGAAAATCAAATCCAGATAGTGTCCCATGGCTGTTCGCTTGAGTCCAGAGCGAGAGAGTGTGAGAACCCTTGTTTTCTTTACAAAATAAATATCTGAGACTTGTCGCTTGTGGGTCAGTAATCAGAGACTTATAGCTTATGGGTCAGTATTAAGCAACCTGACCGTCAGAATCAGGCCAAATTACACCCTCGGATCAGGAAAAATTTCATACACGTGTCAGTATACTCAGAATCTCCGATCGAGATCCACTGACTGTTGAACTGAAACTGGTCTGCCACGCGTGATCTGGGAATCCGACTGAAACGAAAACATAACTCCACCTAGATCCATAGTCAGTGAGCTTAAGTCCGACCTTTGGCTCAAGGGGGGGCTTCGGAAATGCTCCGTTGAGCTGAAACAGATGCCCTTTGGACAAAACCCAAGTATACCTTGAGCATAAGTCTAGTTTGGAGTATTTTTAGGCTATATAAGGACCTTAAAACTCTCTCTCTCTTACAGCCATACGAATTTGAGAAAACCCTAGGAGAGAAAGAGAGAAAAGAGAGGGAAAGTGTGGGAGATGTGGGAGCATCTCCCTGCCGCTGCTATACATGTTCAACCACTTCATTCTAACCACTTTCCCGGTGATTCCGGCTCCGTTTCTAGGTAAGAAACCCTAACCCTAATCTGATTTGAAGTTGTAAAGGTCGTAGGTTATGAAATAGCTAACCTATTTCATTCTATAGGTTGCCAAACTGCTGAATACGGAAGCTTAACAAACCTATCGTATTCGTTACGATTCTACGGAAAAAGGTGCGGACTTTAGGTGCATGGGTTATGGTTTTCAATGCTTTCAATGTCAGATAATAATAAATTCATGATCTGCATGCAATTGCACATGTACAAAGTGCTTTTTATTTTCCATTTCGATTAAAGATGTAGAATATGAAATTTTACATATTCTAGGTATTCGTAGAAAATACCGTATACGTATAAATTTTGAAAATGTGTTTGCCATGATTATTTGTTGTATGAATATAATATATATGGATAAAATACTTAGTTGGCGAAAGGACTCGCCATAATACATGATTTGCTAATATACATTATGTATGCAGAAATTGTGTATTCTAGAAAGTACCGTATATGTACATATTTTGGAGATGTGTTTGCCATAACTATTTGCTATATGATCATGTTATGTATGCGTAAAATACTTGCTTGGCAAAAGGTTTCGTCCTAATGCATGTTTTGCTAACATACACTATGTATGTTGAAATAGTGTATTCTAAGTGTTTGTGAAAATGCTTGTGAGAGTAAGTGCTTGGATAATGTTGCCTTAGATAGGTGTTGAGATGGGATTCTTAACTACCTTAGAGACCTGTATGATTTCCTCCATGTGGTTGTTTACTTTAACCGCTTACTTATGAAACATATGTGTTTGTGTGCTTGTTTATATAGTGTTTTACAACATGCTTTATGATTGTATGATTTTATTTATGTAATGCGTATGTTTAAATTCATGTTTATGTTGTATGATCCGTCATGGGTGATGGGGGAGCAGTGTAATGATTTCGTGCAACAGCCCTGACAGCCCTAAACGGATAATATCAGACTTTGATTGTATGATTTGAATCTTGATCCATTACTGCCATAACTATCTGCAATTGAATGTGATTGGGGCTATGATTATAGTCTAGGCAATCGGTAATGGGATTGAATTCGTGGTTGTGATTCATTCACCACATGAGATGTGTTCGACGAACCCGAGTCATACTTCGGTTGGCGATAGTGGCTGGCCACACGAAGTACTTATGCGCTTCATATCATTTAACTTGTTGTGCGCTCGAGCTAGCCGAGCTCATCAAGTAACCCGATCTGTCTTATGTATGTTCACCATGTTTGGACGCTTCTGCTTGAACCTATGGTGCCAAACTTACCAGTGAAATCTCTTTTAACTATGGTACCTTGATCCGCTAAGACACATGAGCCGGGTATGGTGGTATGGGACACCATGGCCGTGCTGTCGGCCTACGCTGGGGTCACGTACCTCCCCGTAGTGACCAGTGAGCAACCAGACTCCTGAGCCGATTATGGTGGTATGGGACACTATATTCGTGCTGTCGGCCTACATTGATAAGGTGATGGGGGAGCGGTGCAATGAATGCGAGCAATAGCCCTGAAAGCCCTTTGTAGTGACCTCGAGCATACTCTGAATTTGCGGTGAGGCGACAAGTTTTATCGCGATGTATGGAATATGAACTAGGCCTGTTTCTGTATAGTGATGAAACATTAAAGAGGTGATGGGGGAGTGGTGTAACCTTTGTGCATAACAGCCCTGACAGCCTTTGCAGCGACCTAGAAACACACCATCGTATGAGATTAACTAGGATTGACGACCCTAGAATGGATCATGCTTGGGAATGATACAAGGGAGGTACCTTAGTTTCCCAATACCGCTGTTTGAAATGGACTAATAACTACTCAGTAATCATGCTCATCAATGCACTGCATGTGCCTGGTAGATGTGGAGCACTGAGGGATGAACGCATTCGCGAATGTAAGATGGTGTCACATGAGGGTGGTTTGGCAAGGGCATACATCATGTCATTTCATACTTACATTAAATAAGAGTAGTTAGAATTGTTTGATTGTACTGCTTTATCATTACTGCTTAACTGTTTTGATAACATGTTAACCTATGCTTTATTGTTCCACTGAGTTGATCACTCACTTCCATGTTACGGGACGGTGTTGTACACACCAACCAGATTTGTTGAGTTTCAGGTGATGGCGAGGATTATGAAGCAGAGCCAGACCACTACTATGATGTCGAGGAGGAGTTCTTCTACATGTAACTCTCTGACAGGTCTATGAAGACCTGGTATTAAATTGACGGGGCTATGGTACTTGGGATAAAGCATTACACTTCCTCACATTTGGTATATTTTAGAATTGTACTTGTAATTATTTAACCTGGTAACATTATCACACTCTGGAGACTCACCATAGTTTATATATTTTATTTATCTATCACAGTCTTTTGCTTGCAATTTAACTGTCTCTAGAGTATGATATGTTGTTTTGGCTTAATCTCACTCATGTTTACTACTCTAATATTGACAACATTCAATCATCATTCATTTTGTTGCATAAGTGATGTGTTGGATCTCTGGAGTTGAGTTTATGCTTGACCCCCAATTTTTGGGGCGTTACACGGTATCTGCTTATTTCTACATGGCAGAATTGTTATAGTAACTTTTGTGCTTTCCGACAATAAGGCAATAGTTCCTGTAATAAGGCAATAGTTCCTGTTTTATTACCTCAAATTCAGTCGTCAATTGACTTATAATCAATTTAGAATCTCTAAAGATATGCAGCGTTTTTATCTCCATTTGTTGAGCTATTTTCATCCCAATAATGAGAGCTCTGTACTCGGCATCATTATTTGTGCATGTAGTCCCCAATGCAAAGAAGTAAGGTAACAAATTGCCTTAAGGAGTAATGAATATCACTCTTGCCCCCGCTTCTGATGTTCGAGCAGCATCGTCAAAATATATCTGTCATAGGCTTTGCGGCTCGGTCAGCATTACTTGTTCATCCGGGAAGTCATTGTTGATGGTTTCACATTATGTTACAGGGCGTGCTGCAAGAAAATCCGCCACTGCTTATCCTTTTACTGCTTTTGTCGCTTCATATGTAATAGTGTATTCTGAAAGCAACAACATCCATTTTGCCAATCTTCCTGACAATAGTGGTCTTGTCATCAGAAACTTTATCGGATCTGCTCTTGAGATTAAAGTTATCTCATGGGAGAGACAATAATGTCTTAGTTTCTGTACTGCGAATATTAATGTCAGACACTCCTTTTCGATCGAGGAATAATTACATTCCGCACCCACCAACGTTCGACTTAAATAATAAAGAGCGGTCTCTTTCCCGGCTTCATTTACCTGAGCCAACAAGGCACCAAAGGAATTTTCAACAGCCGATATATATAAAATAAGTGGCTTTCCTTTTATCTGAGTCGTCAAGATCTTGGGTTGCTTCAAATAGCCTTTATCGAATCAAATGCATTCTGACAGGCCTGATCCCATACGAACTCTGTATATTTCTTCAATAAATGCGAGAATGGTTAACATCTTCTCGCCAAATTTGAAATAAAACGGCGAATATATGCCAGCTTTTCTTGCAAGCTTTTCAATTCTTTTAGTGTTGTTGGTGCAGGCATATTTTGAATGGCTTTAATTTTCCTGGGGTCAATCTCGATACCCATATGCCGTATAACGAAAACAAGATATTTGCCCGAAGACACCTTGAATGCACATTTAGCTAGATTCATCTTTAATTGCTTCTTTCTCAATCGGCGGAAGACCGATATCAAGTGTTCGCGGTGCTTCTGATGATCTCCTGACCTAACTACTAAGTCGTCTACATAACACTTTACGTGTTTATGCATAATGTCTTGGAAGATATTTTGCATTACCCTTTGATATGTTGCTCCCGCATTTTTAAGACCGAATGACATAACCTTATAACAATAAATTCCAAGCGGTGTTCTGAATGTTGTTGCTTCCTCATCTTCAGGTGCCATTCTAATATGATTATACGCCTCGTAGCCGTCCATGAAGGACATAATAGTGTACTGAGTCGTACTATCAATCAACAACTCTATTATCGGTAGTGGAAATCATCTTTCGTACAGGTCTCGTTCAGATCCCTGAAGTCAATGCACACTCTGACTTGCCCATTTTTCTTTTTCATAGAGACAATATTCGATATCCATCTAGGATATTTGACTTCTCTGATGAACCCAACTTTTATCAGCTTGTTAACCTCTTCCTCAATCAATGGAACTAAGTCTGGATGGAATCGTCTTTGCACTTGCTTAACTGGCTTTTTCTCTTTGGAAACAATTAATCGGTGCATTGCTACAGATGGCTCTAAACCTGGCATCTCTGCATAAGTCCAAGAGAAGATGTCTTTATTTTCTTTAAGAAGTTGGATGTATTTCTCAGCTTCCTGTTCAGAAAGACCAACACTGATAATTATGTTCCTTAGTTCTTCTCCTGTGCCCAAGTTTATTTCTCACAAACTGTCTATGGTTGGTTGTCCCTCATCTTCCATTTGCTTTGGAGCCGTTTTAGGATACTTGATCGCTTCAGGGTCCTCTTCTGATACTTGCACGGCTACAGTCATTTTTACTGATGATTCTGCCCCCAGTCCTTGAAATTTCCTTTTCTTTCCCTGATTAATCCCAAGAGGGATTTGCATTCCCTTCCCTCGATTCAACTAGTGGGTTCTTTACAATCAAAACCCATGTTGCTCATGATTTTCTTACTCACTGAGCTGTATTTTTTCAAATTTTATGGTGTCAACCTACCATGATATGCATTACTCTTGATTTCTTCTCTTGAGTTTATTTTTACCGCGGCATAGAATTCTATTGGCTCAGGATGTTTTGTGCTAGCCTTGACTTGGAATCTTCTTGGAGCAGCTGAAAACGGCTTACACCTTTCAACATTTAGCAGCGACACTATATAATTAGATTGCAAAATTCTCAGTTGTTCTGGTGATAATAAAGTTAGAGGTGGTTGCCCTGGTTGTCTCAAACGCTTTGGTACGAAATAGAACTTCTTCTTTACTTCTGCGTTCCTAGGAGATTTTGCTCTTTCTTCTCGGACACTGTTTACTTGAATATCTTCCAGAATTCTATTTTCATCATTATCTCTCTCTTCTGCAGCAAACCCTTTGTAATAACTTGCATCTGCAAAGAAAGATTCAGCCTCTGTATATGGTTTTGCATCTACCATCACCTTATACTGTATTCTGTTTTTACAATATTTGAGGCATTGGTGCAGAGTAGAGGGTATAATACTGTACTGATGTATCCATGGCCTTCCCAGGAGAAGCTTGTACATTGTCATGGCGTCTATAATGTGGCATACGACATTAGTCGTCAGCTCTCCAGCTTCTAATGTTAACGCAATCTTATCGAGCGCACGTTGCCCATCTTAATTGAAGCCCTGTATGATTATTCCACAAAGGCGTAGGTCAAAATGGTGATAGCCTAGTTTACTTATCATTGAGAGTGGTAAAAGATTTACTGTAGATCCATTGTGTATCATAATCCGTTTAACCTTCTTTCCACATATATGACCTTCTATCAGTAATGGTCTGTTATGTTCCGCAGATCAAATCATCGTCAGAGAATGAGACAGCTGGCAGGCAATTCGCTTGTCCATCATGCTCTTCGCGCTTCATCTCTGTTAGTAAAGTCTCTCTAACAGTATGCTCGGACAATGCTTCGATTAAGCTCTGTCGGAACTCCTCTGATAACCTAAGTGCGTCATAGATGCTTAGTCGTGCCGGTATTCCCTTCAAATGACTAACTACGTTATATGTTACCTTCGTTGTTTCACCCTTGCTTTCATTTTCGTCGTCATTGTTCCACTTTGCAACGACTTCTTTCCTTATGATCCTTGCCTTCTACTTCACAGGGCTTGTCGTTTTCTTTCTCGATCGTAACGTAATAACTGCTACTTTCTTTGCTATCTTTTGATCTTCTTTCTCTTTCATTGCTCAGGCCTTTTCCCGGATCGTGAGCATATTTACTATCGTCCTCGTGTTCTTTTCTTTCCCTTCACCGGTTATGATTTCGCCCTTGTTTATCATCCATTGTATTATACACTTTAACATATAACAATTCTCCGTCGGGTGCCCTACCAGGCGATGATAACGGAAGAAATCTCTTTCTCTGGTTTTTATCACATCTTCGAGGTGTTTGGGTTCTGGCAATTCTATCGTGCCAGCTTTTAGCAGTTATTTCATCATTGGGACCACATCTTCTTTACCGAAGTCAAACCCTTCATGAGAGTTAAGCATTCTGGGTCTTTTTCTGTCGTATCTATTTCTTGGCTGATTCCCTCCCTCTTTTCGTTCTGGCCTTCAGTCCCTTGAGTCCCTCCCATCTTTGCTCTTCTTATCGCGATTGACAGTATTCACACTCATCCTGTCGGGTGCTCTCCTAGCTATCTCGTGATGGAATGCTAGCATTTTACGAGTCATTAATTCCAAAGCATGAGCCTTGGTGGCTAGATCACGAAATGTTCTGATGTCGGCGCTTGTGAGTCCGAACACAATTCCCGTTTCCATAGAATTCAGACACATTTTGACATGTTCCCTTTCTTCTGGCAACGGTCTACACGAGGCTCCCAATGTTTTCCATCTGTCTATGAATTTTTCTACCGGTTCTCCCTCTCTTTGTCATATGGAGGCCAGTTCTATAATACTAACATCACGTTC
The DNA here is from genome assembly GCA_030180095.1 of Magnolia changhungtana. Taxonomy (NCBI): domain Eukaryota; kingdom Viridiplantae; phylum Streptophyta; class Magnoliopsida; order Magnoliales; family Magnoliaceae; genus Magnolia; species Magnolia changhungtana. Next base: position 2,575,544 of record JASAUF010000353.1, read on the forward strand.
TGAGGAGAAAAAATTTGACATAAAGGCATCCTGCATTTACTCCCAAGTTTGCATCAACCCTGAAGCTAGGCTGGAATACCACCGAAATGCTTTATGCGTTAGTGATGATCCGAACAATCTCAAGCAGTACTGCAGTATCGCAGAAAAATTTTCCATGCTAGTAACGAAATGCATCAGATGCTCCTCTGGTGATCCTTCCCCATTGAACTTCTGAAAATTCGGATGTTTGAAGTTGGCTGGGAACGGAACATCCTCCACCTCCCTTGGATATGGTGTGCGATATCTGAAGCGGCCAGTATTTTCATGCTATCTTTCTATTCTCACAGTTTCTTCAACGACTTGTCTTATATCGTCTTATGTTATGGTTCTCGTGGCGGGAGTGGACCCTCTTGATCCTTCCCCTTGTGGATGAGAGCCTTCAAACCGGTTTTCTTGCCCATTCGCTATACCCATCATTGGTGGGGCTACCATTTGAGCTATGTTATGTGCAAGGGTTTCCAAGGCCTCTCGTAGGTGTTTGCATTCCTCTGTTAGCATTCTTTGTGCCTCCGCCATCTCATTGATGCGGTCCTCTGCAATCGGTATATTGTTTTGGTTTGCCTCAGTCACATATACCGTAGCTTCGCCACTCTTTGATGAAGCTGTAGTTGGAGTAATGCGAGAGTATGCAGACATAACAGGACTTTCAAATAGAGGAGAAGTTAGGTTTCGTTTAGCTTCTCTACACTCTTGGAGTTGTCAATCAATTGAGGCGATACAGACAGCGATGAACTTGTCTGGGGAGACACGGATGATAGTGAAACTATCATTAATGCTTTGCCTTTCTGTTCTTTCATCCACTTACTCTTGGGGCAACTAAAGCCGGAAAGTCACGCGACGCCACCTGTGAAATTACTCGCTTGGGGTATATTATTGGTGGAGCGAGTTTAGGATGTTTCCTGACTGCATTACGTGTTATAGGCCCTCCTACTCTCGGCGAAGGCAGATTTGTTCGAGCATTTTTTGCATTTCGCGCCCTTGTCATGTGGGATGTTACAACGGTCTAGCCTTTACCACTATCTGATGGTTGGGACGAAGCAGATATGACTCCAGCTGTCGTTTGAATCATGTTGCTTTTTCTTGTGGGTAACCGATTCATGTATGCGGGAGCTTGATCCGGCATATATTCTACCACAAACCTGGTTGATGTAAAATGAAAGCTTACTTCTCTTGTAAGAATCGCCATTGATTGTAATTTGCAGTCGAATTTGAATACCTTCAATAGTGAAACACATCTATAGTTAGTATTTAGAGGATAAGAGGATCCACCTTAGAGGTGAAGGGGAAGATGTTCCCACTGAGAGTCGCCATTTTGGCGACATAAAGACGCAAACTATGGTGAGAGTTCCAATAATCTCAATGTTAATGTTAAAATAAGATAAAAAAAATTCCCCAGCAGAGTCGCCATTTTGTTTCGACAAGGAAACGAATATTTGATTTGGGAACTGATCTTATTCAAACATAATAAGAAGAATACTTGGAAAAATCATCATACTTTCATTGATATTGAGTTCATTTACATCCTTTCTATATACTTTGATTCTAAGGTGGATCATTTATAATAAAAGAATTATCCTAAGTGCAACTGTCATGGTTCAATATAAATTTCGGCAGCATTCCGGCGCCATTTCAGTCATCTCCTAAATACATAGGAGGAATTGTTGAATTGATCATCCAATCTCCTGGGAGATATAAATTTTGGCAATACATCGTCAGTTTCTTCTATCATCTGCCAACACTTAGGAGGAATGTTGAATTCATCAACTGATCTCTCTCTTCAAAGAAGGAGGCTTGAAGATCAGATCCAGCAGCATTTCGACCTTCATATGAAGTTGGCCAGCTGACCTAGTTCTGCGACCAGCACAACCGCTAAACTGGTTACGCGGTCTGCGCAGCGGGTAAGCTTGTTGCGCGGTCCGCGCAACTGACAACCATGTTGCATGGTCCGTGAAACTGATCGTTGCCTTTGCTCTCTTCCTTTAGTAGCACCACTCCACTTTCCCAGAATCTTCAATCCTCAAATGAGCAGAGGAGCGGGGTATTTATAGGCCTCACACATGTGCCAATCCTCAATTCTTATGTTAGTAAATTCTTTGATTGTGTGATCCTCACAACCGACTTTTAGGGTTTAGCGACCTGCAGAACGTGTCATATTAATTGCGCGACACGGCGAACCCAACTTCTTGCTTCCGCGACCCGCGCTACCAATCTTCAGGTTCCGCGACCCGCGTAATGAATCTTCTTCATTCCGCGATCTGTGCAACCAATCTTCTTGGTTCCGCGACCTGCGTAACTGATCTTTTTGTGTAACGTCTTAGAAAATTCCAAATAAAGGCTCGAGTACCACCTCAGGCAGAAATCACTCAGGATCAAATCCGTTAGGAATTAGACAAAGTTAATTAAGTGCTAATCTAGATTAGCTGTGAAATACGCTTGATCCACTCTAAATACGATCTGCAAGACCCAAAACTTGTAGAATCATTGACGCTAGGTTACCTTAAAATCTAGGATTAATCTCATTACCCAATTGCTCTCGGGAGCACAATGAAACTCCGTATCGGATCTGGATGGCACGTCGAAAGTCTGATGACCACAAGATTAAGCGTTTAGGACCACCTTGCTAGGCTTAACAACCATCTCGGAAATCAAATCCAGAAAGTGTCCTGGGGCTATTTGCTTGGGGCCGGAGTGAAGTGTGTGAGAAAACGTGGATTTCTTTAGAAATTAAAGCTATTTTAAGTAATTTGAGGCATATCGCCTGTGGGCTTGATATAAGCAATCAGACCGTCAGAATCTGACCCAAATACACCCTCGGATCAGGGGAAATTTCACACACATGTCCGTGAACTTGTAACCCTGATCGAGTTTTGGTGACCGTTGAACTGAAATTGGTCCGCCACATGTGATCTGGAAACCCGACTAGAATGAAAACTTAACTCGACCTAGATCCATAGTCTGTGAGCTTAAGTCCGACCTTTAGCTCAAGGGGGGCTCCAAAAATGCTCCATTAAGATGAAATAGATGCCCTTTGGCTATAACTTAAGTATACCTTGGCCCTGGGGCCATTTTCATCAGTTTTAGCCCTATATAAGGACCTTAAACCCTCTCTCATTCACTCCATACGAATTTGAGAAAACCCTAGGAGAGAGAAGTGAGTAAAGTGAGAGAAAGTGAGAGTGAAGTTGGAATCATTCATATGAATCGATCCCTGCTATTCTCTGTGCCTATCCATCACTACTGTATCGCTTTTCAGGCGATTCTGATTCCATTTTTGGGTAATAAATCCTAACCCTAATCTGTTATAGAGAATCAACTAGTGTAAGTGATGAAATAGCTAACTATTTCGTGTCATAGGTTGCCGTTCTACCGTTGATAAAGACTTGGTGTTTAAACTAAGTCCGTTACTCGTTTCTACGGCATAAGGTGCAGACCATAGATGCTTAGGTTATGGTTTTCAATGCTTTCAATGTCAAATAATGATAGATTCATGATCTGGGTGTTATTTTAAATGCAAAGTGTGATGTTCGTTTTGCGATTTGGTTACGTATGCAAATTACAGCTTTTAGTGTATTCTGTATATTTGTAGAAAATACCATATACGTATAAAATATGTAAGTGTGTTTGTCATGATTAATTACAGTGTATATGCTATATATATGTGTAATACTTATTCGGTGAAAGGATTCACCCTAATACATGTTTTAGATAATATACGTTATGTATGTTAAATAAGTGTAGTCTAAGTGTTTGTGAAAATGCTTGTATGAGTAAGTACTTAGGAGATAGTGCTTTAGGTAGGTGTTGAGATAGGATTCTCAACTACCTTACTGATGTGTATGATTTCCTTCATGCAAGTTGTTTAGTTTAATTGCTGATTTATGACATGTATGTGCTTACACCTCCTGCTTACATTGTGTTTTATAACATGTTTGAATTACTTGTTAATTCTGCTTTGACTACTATACATGCTTTCTGGTTAAGGAATGAATGTGATTGGGGCTATGTTATAGTCCAGGCAATCGGTAGTCGGCTTAAAAGTCGTGGCTGAGATTCAATCGCCACATAGGACGTGTTCGACAAAATCGAGTCATGTGTTAGTTGTCGGCAGTGGTTAGGCCACACGAAGTGCTTATGCACTTCATGTCGATCAATGCAATGTGCGCTCGTTTTAGTCGAGCCCATCAAGTAACCCAATGTGCCCTGGTATGTTCACCATGTATGGACGCTACTGCTTGAACCTAAGGTACCAAACTCACCAGTGAAATCCCATTTAACCTTGGTACCTCGATCCGCTAAGACTCATGAGCGGGACATGGTGGTATGGGACACCGTGGTCAAGCTGTTGGCCTACGCTGGGGCGACGAGACTCCCCGTAGTGACCAGTGAGCAACCCAGACTCGTGAGCTGAATACGGTGGTATGGGACACTGTATTCGACCTGTCGGCCTACAATGTTTTGATGACGAAGCCGTGATGGGTGATGGGGGAGTGGTGTAACGATTGTGTACAACATCTGTACGTCCAACTGAGACAGTCACCATCTGTACGTCTTACTGAGACAGTAAGGCTTTCAATCAGGATGAGGGTGTGCCTCCCCTTGCACCTGCTACATACCCTACGGGGAATCTGGGTACGAGTGGTCTCCTCGAGCGATTCCAGTGCTTGAGGCTTCCTACCTTTACGCGTTCTCACAGACCCGAAGAGGCCGAATATTGGCTCGACCGCATCTTTAAGATGTTAATGATGCTACATTGTACCGAACAATAACAGGTCGAGTTAGCCACCTTTATGTTTGAAACGGAGGCTAGCCTGTGGTGGGATAGTGTATTGCAGATAGTTGCGGTTGGATATATATGGACCTGGATAGATTTTGAGTTCCACTTTCATGAGAAGTATTATCCCCAGACGTACCGGCACAAGAAGGAGAATGAGTTTTTGCTCCTCAGACAGGGAGGTATGACAGTGAAAGAGTATGATCAACGATTCATGGAGTTGGGTCGATATGTTCTTACGATCCTTGCCTACGTACAGATGCGGATGTGGCACATTTCTAAGGGCCTGCGCCCTGACATTCACTCAAAGATGTGCTGTGCTAGCATACCCTCCTATGCTGAGCTAGTACACATGTCTATCCGGGTAGAGCAGGACGGGGATCGGTTGGCACGTACTCATGGGCCTATGTTCCCTAGGCCTCGACCAGATATGTCGAGCAGACTATTCCTAGGCAAGACGCCTCGCACAGACTCTCCTCCCGGGATTTCACCGCCACCAGTTCTGATGCAGCGACCGGGCGTGTAACATCCCGAAAAAAAATTGGGGGTCGAGCATAAACTGCACACCCGAGTTCCAGGACATCACTTATGCAACATAGATAATGATGATTAAATGTTGTCTGCATTAGTGTATTGAACATGAGTGAGATTAAGCCACAACAGCAAATCATACTCCAGAGACAGTTAAATTGCAAGCAGAAGACTGATAGATATATAAAATATACAAAAACTATGGTGAGTCTGTAGAGTGTGATAACATTACCCGGTTAATAAATTTCAAGTACATTTCTAAAATATACCAAATGTGTAAGTGTAATGCCTCTATCCTAAGTACCATAGCCCCGTCAATACAATAATATGACTTCATAAACCTGTTAGAGAGCTACAAGTAGGAGAACTCCTCCTCAACATCATAGTAGTAGTCCGGCTATGCTTCATAAGCATCGCCATCACCTAAAACTCAACAAATCTGGTTGGTGTATACAACACCGTCCCATAATGTGGGAGTGAGTGATCAACTCAGTGGAACAGTAAGGCATAGGTTAACATGTTATCAACTCAGTCAAGCAGTAATGATAAAGCAGTAAAATCAAACACTCCTAACTACTCTTATTAATGCAAGTATGAATACAGTCATGATGTATGCCCTTGCCAAACCACCCTCATGCGACATCATCTTACGTTCGCGGATGCATACCTCCCTCAGTGCTCCACATCTACTAGGCACATGCGGTGCGATGATGAGAATGATTACCGAGTAGTTATTAGTCCATTTCAAACAGCATTATTGGGAAACTAAGGTACCTCCCTTGTATCATTCCCAAACATGATCCATTATAGGGTCGTCAATCCTAGATAATCTCATACGACAATGTGTTTCTAGGTCACTAGAGAGGCAGCCAGGGCTGTTACACGAAATCGCTGCACCACTCCCCCATCACCTCGTTAACGATTCATCACTATACAGATACAGGCCTAGCTCATACTCTATACACTGCGGCTAAGCTCGTCGCCTGTAACGCCCTGAAAATTGGGGGTCGAGTATGAACTCAACTCCCGAGTTCCAACGCATCACTTATGCAACATACACAATGATGGTTAAATGTTGTCTGAGTTAGAGCAATAAACATGAATGAGATTATACCAAAACAGTAAATCATACTCCAGTTCAATTGCATAAAGGCAAGTTTAAGATGAAATTTTATATTCGAAGTATGTGAAGTAACAAAATTTTGTGAACTCCAGAGTATAAGTACTAACTGAGTACCAATATACATGTATTGTTTCTAAGTCAAGAATTCAAAATACAATCCCATAGATAAGCCCTGGAATCCCCGCGATGCAGTCGGCCTAAGCATAGCCGTCAGAGTACTGCATAAAGGAGAACTCATCCTGATCCTCCCCGAAGTCGGGCTCCGGCTCCTAAACCGAGGCACCATCTATACCTGCGACAGAGTCTGGTGGGTGTTGCAAACACCGTCCCGTAACGTGGGAGTGAGTAGCTAACTCAGTGGAATAATAAAGCATAGGTTAACATGTTATCAAATCAATCAAGCAGTAATGATAAAGCAGTACAAATCAAACATTTCTAACTACTCTTGTTAAGTGCAAAAATGATATGACATGATGTTGTATGCCCTTGCCAAACCACCCTCAAGCGACATCATCTTACGTTCGCGAATGCTTACTCCCTCAGTGAGCCACATCTACAAAGCACATGCGGTGCGATGATGCTCATGATTACCAAGTTTTTATTAGTCCATTTCAACCAGCGGTATTAGGAAACTAAGGTACCTCCCTTGTATCATTCCCAAACATAATCCATTCTAGGGTCGTCAATCCGAGTTAATCTCATACGATATTATGGTTTGAGAAACATAGTGAAGGCATCGCAAAGAGCTCGTCACCCGTCAGCGCGGATACAGATCTCACCGTATGCGGCTCAATTGCTGGCCGTCAGCTCGAGTACCGGTCTCACCATACTCGGCTCAATCACTAGCCGTCAGCTCGAGTACAGGTCTCACCGTACTCGGCTCAACTCATACTCTAGTTGCTGTGAAAGACTCGTCGCCAATCACAGACACTTGGAGTACACTCGATGATACTACGGAGGACTCGTCGCCCATCAGCACGAGCACAGGTCTCACCGTACTCGGCTCTCGCCGTAAGTATCGACAGCTCGAATACAGTGTCTCATACCACCGTATTCGGCTCACGAGTTTTGGTTGCGCAATGGTCACTACGGGGAGGCACATGGCCCCAGCGTAGGACGACAACTCGACCACGGTGTCCCATACCACCATGCCCGGCTCATGCGACTTAGCGGATCGAGGTACCATGGTTAAACGGGATCGCCACTGGTAAGTTTGGTACCCTAGGTTCAAGCAGTAGCGACCAAACATGGTGAACACACAATACATTTCGGTTTACTTGACGAGCCTGACTAGCTCGAGCGCACCACAAGTTGAGCGATATGGAGTGCAAAAGCTCTCCGTGTGGCCAACCACTATCGCCAACCGAAGTACGACTCGGGTTCGCCAGACACGTCCGTTGTGGCGATATGAATCTCAGCCACAACCGCAAGTCTGGTACCGAATGTTTGGACTATAGACATAGTCCCAAACTCAAACAGTTTTCATCGATAGCATGTGGAGTAAAGCATGATAAACAAGCAATACAAGCATGTTAGCAGGCATGTTTTAAAGCATGAAGTAAAACATGATGTAAAGCATGTTGTGAAGCATGTTGTGAAGCATGTAGTAAAGCACTATCCACATAGGGATACAATTACGTACACATTACAAGGGAGTGGTTCTAGCGAACCACCGCATGGAGGGGATCCTACATGTCTCTAAGGGAGTCGGGAATCCCATATCAGCACCTCTCTAAGGCACTAACACTCAAGCATTTACACACACAAGCATCTACACAAACACTTAGAATACACTATTCCAACATACATGATGTATGTTAGCAAAATACGTGTTAGGGCTGTCCCTTCGCCACGTGAGTATTTTACCCATGTATATCATAATCATACAGCAAATAATCATTACAATTGTATTTTCAAAATTCACACATATGCGGTATTTCTAGAATACACAATTTCAACATAATAGGCATTTACAAGCGAACATGTATTTCAGTGATTTCTTTCGCCAAACTAGTATTTTATCCATATATTATATAATCATACATTAAATAAACATGTCAAACATTTTTTTGAAAAAAATACGTATACGGTATTTCTACGTATACCTAGAGTATGTGAAATTCCATATTCTACAACGTTAATCGAAACAGGAAACGGAAAGCACTTTGTACATGTGCATTTACATGCAGATCATGAATCTATCATTATCTGACATTGAAAGCTTTGAAAACGGTAACTTATACACTTAAAGTCCTCACCTTTGCCCTTGGAATTCTAACGAATTAGCAAGGGTAGTAGAGCTTCCGTATACGGGAGTTTTCTAGCCTAAAGAGCGGAATCGGTTAGCCTTTTCATAACCCACAACGATCCTACCTTAAATCAGACCTAGGGTTAGGGTTTCTTACCTTCAAATGGGATGGATACCGCCGGGAAAACACCTAGAACGGGGCGGTGTAGGCCGTGCGACAACCCAAAGCAGTAGGAGGAAGATCAGCAACAAATTTCAAGCTTTTCTCTCTCTTTTCTTTCTCTCTCTAGGGTTTTTCTCTCAAATTCGTATGGCTGTGAGAGGGGCTGTTCTAAGCCCCTTTTATAGCCAAAAACATTCCCAAAATAGACTCAGGTTCAAGGGTGACTGCTTATATAGGCATTTCGCCACTTTTCCAGCTCAAAAGGGAGGTTCTGGTGGCCCTCCTTGAGCCAAACGTCAGACTTAAGCTCACCATCTATGGATCTACGTGGGATTACGTTTTCGACTTGATCGGATTCCCAGATCGCACGTGGCGGACCACTTTCAGTTCAACGGTCAGTGGGCCACGATCATAAATTCTAAGTACATGTAAATGTTCCTTAAATTTTTCTTAATCCGATGGTGTAATTTGGTCTGATTCTGACGGTCAGGTTGCTTAATACTGACGTGCAACCGAACGATGCCAGATCACTATTCCTGATATTTTTATTAGGATGGGAATAGTGTTTTTCACACACCCTCGCTCCGAATCGAAACGAATGGCCGTGGGACATCGGATGGACCTGATTTTTAAGATGATTGTCAAGCCCAGTGAGGCGGTCCTAGTTCCTTAGCCTCGTGTTAATTGGACTTCCGATGTGCGATCTAGACCTAATACGAAGTTTCGTTTCATTCCCGAGAGCAGCCGGGAAATGAGTTTGGTTCTAAACTTTAGGGTAACCTAGCATCACTTGTTTTGCAAGTTTTGGGTCTTGCAGATCGTATTTAAAGCGATCCCAATGGATTTCATGGCTAATCGAGTTTAGTACTTAGTTAACTTTGTTAATTTTCTAAAGGATTTAATCCTAATTGATTTCTGGTCGAGGTGGTACTCGAACCAACTTACGGAAATTTACGGGTCGTTACAATCTACCCCCCTTAAACAAAAAATTTCATCCTCGAAATTTATACATTTTCATATTCCTCGAGAATCTGAGGGTAGTTCTTCCTGACCTCGGCCTCAGTCTCCCAAGTAGCTTCCTCCTCGGAATGATGTGTCCAAAGTACCTTCACAAGTGGGATGACCTTGCTACACAGTACCTGCTCCTTCCTGTCAAGGATGTGCGTCGGGCGCAGCTCGTACGTAACATCCTCACTCAACTGTACCTGCTCCCATCTGATGATATGCGAAGGATCAGGAACGTACTTCTTCAGCATAGATACATGAAATACATTGTGTACGGAAGCAAGTGGTATAGGCAAGGCGAGACGATACGCCACATCACCCACTCGATCCAGTATCTGAAATGGACCGATAAACCTTGGTGTGAGCTTCCCCTTCTTCCCGAACCGAAGGACTCCCTTCATAGGGGAAACCCGAAGGAACACATGATCCCCGACCTCGAACTCCAGCGGTCGCCGCCTCGTATCGGCGTAACTCTTCTGCCTGCTCTGCGCTGTGAGTAATCGACGCCTGATAATGTCTACTTTCTCTGTAGTTGCCTGTACCAACTCTGGGCCAATCAGACTACGCTCGCCAACCTCTGCCCAACAGTGCGGTGCCCTACAAGGTCGACCATATAGAGCCTCATATAGGGCCATGCCAATAGTCGCCTGGAAGCTGTTGTTGTAGGCAAACTCTTCGTACGGAAGACAGTCATCCCAGCTATCCTTGAAGTCCAACACACATGCTCGCAACATATCCTCCAGAATCTGATTCACCCGCTCTATCTACCCATCAGTCTGAGGATGAAACGTTGTACTGAACTTCAACTTCACGCCCATCGCCTCCTGGATACGAGTCCAGAAGATAGATGTGAACCGCATGTCTCTGTCCGACACGATCTCCAAAGGAACCCCATGCAGACGGACGATCTCCCTGATGTACAATCTAGCCAGCTCGTCTGCAGAGTTCGTAACTCTGATAGGGAGGAAATGGGCCGATTTGGTCAACCGATCCACAATCACCCAAATGGAATCGTGCCCCTTCCTCGTCTTCGGCAACCCTGATATGAAGTCCATGGAGATGAAATCTCACTTCCACTCCGCTATAGGCATGGGCTGACCTGCTGGCACGTTAGACATCGAGACACATACTCAGCAATGTGGGCCTTCATGTTATCCCACCAATACGTCCGTCTCATATCCTGGTACATCTTCGTGCTACCAGGATGCATCGCAAACTTCGAGTTATAGGCGGACTCGAGAAGCTCGCGTCTCAAGTCAGCCACATCAGGAACACATAGGCGGCCACGGAATCGTAAACCCCCATCAGAACCAACTCTCCACTCGGAGTCCACGGCGTCGCTAGCCTGCTCTCGAAGCTCAGACAGTCATATATCGCCCTCTTGGGCCTCAACAATCCTGTCATCAATAAGTGGCCGCACCCGAACGTGCGCAACACACTCAAAAGGCTCCTCGACAATGAGTCTCTGCTCGAAGTCCCGCACAAACTCCATCATGTCCCACTCGGCTAGCATCAGCGGTGCCGCAAATGCAATCGCCTTCTTGCGGGTCAGCGCGTCTGCTATAAGGTTCGCCTTGCCAGGATGGTAGGAAACCTCGAACTTGAAGTTCTTCAAGGTCTTCATCCATCGGCGCTGTCTCATATTCAAATCCCGCTGTGTGAATATGTATTTAAGGCTCTTGTGGTCGCAGAAAAGTTCGAACTCCTCACCGTAGAGGTAATGTCTCCAAAGCTTCAATGCAAAGATGACAGCTGCCAACTCCAGGTCATGTTTAGGGTAATTCTCCTCGTGCTTTCTTAATTGTCTCGAGGCATACGAATTCACCCTCTCCTTCTGTATCAGCACACAACCCAAACCAACGCGAGACGCGTCAGTATACACCGTGTATTTCACCCCTTGCTCTGGCAATACTAGCACAGGGGCGGACGTCAACTTGTCCTTCAGCTCCTTAAAAGCTGCCTCCGCCTTCTCATTCCAGGCGAACTTCAGGTCCTTCCGAGTCAACTGAGACAATGGCCTGGCGATCTTCGAGAAATCCTGAATGAAACGTCTGTAATACCCAGCCAGACCAAGGAAACTCCTCACCGTAGTAACCGACTCAGGCTGCTGCCAATCCTGAACCGCGGCTACCTTAGCAAGGTCCACTGCTATCCCATCCTTGGACACTACATGTCCCAGGAACTTGACTTCCTCCTGCCAGAAGTCGCACTTCTTGTATTGCGCAAACAACTGGTTCTTCTCCAAAGTACCCAATACTGTTCGCAGGTGCTCCTCGTGCTCCTCCCGACTCGTGGAGTATATCAAGATGTCATCGATAAAGACGATGACGAATCGGTAAAGGAAGGGCCGAAATACCCGGTTCATCAGATCCATGAACACGGCTGGTGCGTTCGTCAGACCGAACGACATCACCAAAAACTCATAGTGCCCGAAGCACGTCCTGAAGGCTGTCTTCTGCACGTCCTCCTCTCTCACGCGCAACTGGTGGTACCCTAACAAAAGGTCAATCTTCGAGAAATACTTCGCCCCCCTCGACTGATCGAACATATCATCAATCCTGGGCAAAGGATACTTGTTCTTCACCGTGACCTGGTTCAACCTATGGTAATCAATACACAACCGTAGCAACCCGTCCTTCTTCTTCACGAACAACACAGGTGCTCCCCAAGGAGACACACTAGGTCGAATAAAACCTTTCTTTACAAGTTCGTCAATCTGTTTCCATAGCTCCTCCATCTCACATGGAGGCATATGATAAGTCGGTAACGAGATGGGCGTCGCACCAGGCGTAATGTCAATCGTAAAATCAATCTCACGCCGAGGAGGTAAACCAGGGATAGTCTTAAAGACTCCAACAAACTCCCGAACCACTGGCGTACCCTCTAGAGTCGGACCATCAATCGGCACAAGTAAAGCAGCATAACAATCAACTCGACAGGGCCAACTGACCTGCACTGGGAACGTGAAAGCTGTGCCGTCAGGTCCATAGGCAGTCACGATCCGAGCATCGCAATCTATCTCTGCCCTCATCTTGGCGAGCCAATCCATGCCAAGTATAACGTCGTAGTGCCATAGCGGAGCAATAATAAGGTCGACGAGCACTGTGCTGCTACCCAAAACTATCGAGCAACCCTCGCAGAACCGTGTGACATCCGAACAGGTCCCGGTAGCCGTAGTGAGTCTCATTCCCTTAGTGGGAATCGTATGCAAAGATAGACGTTTCACCGCCCCACAAGAAATAATAGAAGTAGTGGACCCAGTGTCCACCAATAAAGAAACGGGAGTACCATAAATATGAGCCGTACCCTCAAAAGCCGTCGGTGCCGAAATCGACGTCTCTGGTGCCTCAGCAACAAGCGTGTGCACGCGAGCCTGCTGCTGGCGGTTCGGCTGAGGAGCCAAGGGTCGCTGTGGCGGCCTGAAGCGTGACACAGGAGGTCGGAAGGAAGGATGTGCAGGAGCAGTCTGTAGCGGTGGAGCTGATATGGCCTGTGGATAAGGGCGATCCAATCTCTGCGGTGGCGCAAATCTGCTAGCCCTCATGCGCGAGAAACAGCTCTCAGCAGGGTGTCCTGGTTTCCCGCAATACGTGCAGGTCACCAACAGCGTCTCACAGAACAACAGTCCGCGGCCCTCAGGGGGCGACCGAAGACGGGCCTCTTGCCTAAGATAGGCTTGCTCTGCAAATCTGGCGTGGCCTCGCAACCATAGCACCACGCGATCTGGCCAATCGGTCCACATCCTGCTCGACCGTCATAGACATGTGGACCAATGCCGCGTAGGTGGGGATACTGAGGCAGCAAATCCTCGACCGTATCTCCGGTCGTAAACCCAAGGAAAAATGACGCATCCGCATCTGCTCATCCACCTGTATAGTCGGGACAAAGCGGCCCAACTCTGTGAAGCGGTGCTCGTACTCCGTGATCGTCATGCCTCCCTGCCTGAGGCGCAGAAACTCATCCTCCCACTCATGCCGATACGTCTGCGGGTAGTACTTCTCATGGAACAGAGACTCGAAAGCCTCCCAGGTCCACACGAAATCTATGCGGCGACCGTGCGTTAAAGACGCCTTGTCCCACCATAAACTGGCCTCCCTCTCAAACATGAAAGCGGCCAGCTCCACCTGCTCTGCCTCTGAGCAATGTAGCATCCGAAGCATCTTAGAGATGCGGTCAAGCCAGAACTCTGCCTCCTCGGGTCTGTGAGAACCCATAAATGAGGGAGGCCTCAAGCGCTGAAATCGCTCGAGTAAACCACGAGTACTGACCTCTCCAGTAGGAGGTGCGACGGATGGGGGCAGAGGCATATCCTCAACCTGAGCAGGAGGCTCAGAATGCTCATCAGCATGTGCAGATGTCGTAGGTGGAGTCGCACTACCACTACGGGACAAGGCCTCAGCGATAGTGGCCATAAGCCGTTGGGCAGGCCGGCTGCTATATCTGCGTGGCTGCTGCCGCACCGCTGCTGATGCTTCATCATCATCAGCTGCTCAAACCTATCAGTCGACGGAGCAGCCTGAGAGTCATACTGCGCAGAAGAAGACGGCCGATACTACTCACGGACCGGGGGCGTATAAGGTGGCTGTCCACCGATAGGACCAGCAGGAGGCTGATCAGATCCCAACCCTCGGTCCGTAGGACCGCTACTACCAGAAGGAGTCTGGTCTATAGAGCCGGTCAGAAGAAGATGTGTCGTGCTCCGCGTATACTGTCGCGGCATGCCCTATACAATATAGGGTAGAATCATTTGTGAGATAAGGCACAATACACTCCATAAAGCACTTAAGCATTCCACACATCATCAAAACAAAAGAGACTATATGCTTTTCATTTACCCAAAATTGTCATAATACATGAAATACAGAGTTACATGAATCACGGCAGAATTCACATCATAGCCAATACATCCACTACATCAAACACCTAAAACATGTTACTATCTACTACTTCATATACATGAAAACATAAACCGCCTATCGCGGTAACCAAAGCAAACACAACATACAACAATATGGATGACTAAGCATCCGAAGTAGGCGGTGGAGAAGGAGCGTTCTTGTGTTGCGCACAGCAAAGGATGGCCTTCAACGTATGGGACATCTTCTTGAAACTCTTCTTCATGTAGGCTTCATTCTCTTCAAGCTTGGCTCGAACTTGACCAATCTCTTGCTGCAGGGCAGCTTGCCCCTCCTCAAGACGGGCCAATCGCGCATCAAAAGCATCTCGATCCACACCCTGCTCCTGAGCCGCAGGGGGTGAACTCTCCTCGGTGTCCTGAGCCTCAGATTCTTCTTCTTGTATGTCATCACCACACTCCTCATCACTCTCTGCCTGGAGGTCAACACTCTCCTCGCCGGCGCTATCCGACTCATCTCCAGACTCGTCGAGTCGGGCTTGCCGCTGTTGAGGGCCGATCTTCATATTCTTGAGTGTCGCTTCACTTATGACTCGGACTGGTACAAGATCCTCCATATTCAATCTGTAGCCTACATCACGAGCCATCCTACAGATCAGACGGCCAAATGGGAGCGAAAGATCATTCCTGGCAGAACGAACAACATGAACTATCTGGGATAGGATGAATGTGGGCAGGCATATGTTGTCCTCGCGTCCCATCTTATATAGAAAGTCCACCATCAACCGAGTACACTCCGTGCGGTTACCCCACCGTGTGTATACATTGTATGTGAAAATGTGATAGAGTAAACGGAAGTCTTCGGTCATCTTTGTCGCCGCAATACAATTTCCTCACTTCCAAGTAACCCGACGACCATAAAGGTATCGCGTGCGATGATCCCTTTCTCGCGCACTCCTGGAGAAGTCATCGCTGGAAGCACCTGACCACGGGGAATCTTCGTGATTCGAACCACCTCATCCACAGTGATTGTGCGTCTTATGCCCCTCACAGAGACAGTGAACTGAAGAGGCTCCAACGATGAATCTATGATATGAGCGTAGAAGGTGCGAACCGTGTTCTCACATGTAGGAGACTCGCCTTCAAATATGAATTCCATCCGATATCCACCAAGTGATCCATCATCGGGTGTAGCCCGAACATCCTTTCATCCACATGAGCTTCAAACACAACCTTGCGGCCCGCGAAGCGCCCATATTCAATGCCTATCGGATAAGCATTTCCGACAGGATGGTCAGGATCCAGGTCTCGCTTCGACCTAAACTCCCGCACGGTGCTTGTGCCAACCCCAACATCGGATCTTCTTCGGGAATGGGCTGGCCTACTTGGGCCGGCGTCATCGGCCGCGGTTTTCCTCTTTCCCATGAGAGATAGGATGGAGGAAATAGAAAAAATGGTAGCCACCACACCAAGGAGGGCCATGAAAAATTGCCAAAATGGGGGAACAAGGGGCTGATCTCTTTGATCCTCCACAAACAACAATCCAATGGGTGTGGAAGGAGCACTAGAGGTAGGAAATGAAGGAGAAACAAGAAGAGAATGGAATGGGTTAGTAGATTACCCGATTTTTGAGCTCCAATGAGGGGTATGAGAGCTCCAACTTGAGAAAATGGGGAAAGGAGGAAGCTAGTGCTCTTGTGGAAGGTTGGGGTGTGTGAGTTATGGAAGAAAATGGAAGATTTGAAGGTTTGGAGGATGGGTTTTTGAGAAAAATCGAAAATGGGTGTGGAGGTGTTGGAAAATGGGTGAAATGAGGAAGAGGGGTGCTCCAGCCCCTTAAAACCTAACCAACTTGCAATTTGGCACGTGCCAGGGGGTAGAGGGGGTCAGGCCGACCGATCCCACGTTTGGAACCTCGCCGGAAAACCGCCAGACCGCGGTCCGCCGCCCGAGCCGCGGCGCCGCCGAGGCCGGACGTGGCCGAAACCGCGCTGCCGCGGTGGGGACCAGTTTGGCACGTGCCCAGGGTGCTAAATGCACCCTGGTTCGATCTGGGGGGTTAGTGACTTAACGTGGAGGGGCCCCGACTCAGCTTTAGTGCCAAAACGGTTGGTCCCGAGAATTTTCTGAACTAATCTGATTTTTTTTATTTGTAACGGCTGATTTTAGGTGGATAGTGACCTGGACACGTCAATAGACGGTCTAGGAGTGATTTAGAGTACGTATGTGCGGTCCGGATCGAGTACAAACTCGATCAACGCGTCCGTTTTTGAATGAATTTCGCCGATCGGCGAAATCGGGAGACCCTAAGACTGTTTCTATAATTTTGCGCACCCTCCTAAGTATAATGCGTCAGCGTACGTAGTGGGGACATAACTCAGGTCCGGTTTAATCAAAATCATGCTCTGATACCAACTTGTAACGCCCTGAAAATCGGGGGTCGAGTATGAACTCAACTCCCGAGTTCCAACGCATCACTTATGCAACATACACAATGATGGTTAAATGTTGTCTGAGTTAGAGCAATAAACATGAATGAGATTATACCAAAACAGTAAATCATACTCCAGTTCAATTGCATAAAGGCAAGCGGAAGACTGAAATTTTATATTCGAAGTATGTGAAGTAACAAAATTTTGTGAACTCCAGAGTATAAGTACTAACTGAGTACCAATATACATGTATTGTTTCTAAGTCAAGAATTCAAAATACAATCCCATAGATAAGCCCTGGAATCCCCGCGATGCAGTCGGCCTAAGCATAGCCGTCAGAGTACTGCATAAAGGAGAACTCATCCTGATCCTCCCGAAGTCGGCCCGGCTCCTGAACCGAGGCACCATCTATACCTGCGACAGAGTCTGGTGGGTGTTGCAAACACCGTCCCGTAACGTGGGAATAAGTAGCTAACTCAGTGGAACAATAAAGCATAGGTTAACATGTTATCAAATCAATCAAGCAGTAATGATAAAGCAGTACAAATCAAACATTTCTAACTACTCTTGTTAAGTGCAAAAATGATATGACATGATGCTGTATGCCCTTGCCAAACCACCCTCAAGCGACATCATCTTACGTTCGCGAATGCTTACTCCCTCAGTGCGCCACATCTACAAAGCACATGCGGTGCGATGATGCTCATGATTACCAAGTTTTTATTAGTCCATTTCAACCAGCAGTATTGGGAAACTAAGGTACCTCCCTTATATCATTCCCAAACATAATCCATTCTAGGGTCGTCAATCCTAGTTAATCTCATACGATATTATGGTTTGAGAAAGATAGTGAAGGCATCGCAAAGGGCTCGTCACCCGTCAGCGGGGATACAGATCTCACCGTATGTGGCTCAATTGCTGGCCGTCAGCTCGAGTACAGGTCTCACCGTACTCGGCTCATTCACTAGCCGTCAGCTCGAGTACAGGTCTCACCGTACTCGGTTCAACTCATACTCTAGTTGCTGTGAAAGACTCGTCGCCAATCACAGACACTTGGAGTACACTCGATGATACTACGGAGGACTCGTCGTCCGTCAGCACGAGCACAGGTCTCACCGTACTCGGCTCTCGCCGTAAGTATCGACAGCTTGAATACAGTGTCCTATACCATCGTATTCGGCTCACGAGTTTTGGTTGTGCAATGGTCACTACGGAGAGGCACATGGCCCCAGCGTAGGCCGCCAGCTCGACCACGGTGTCCCATACCACCATGCCCGGCTCATGCGACTTAGCGGATCGAGGTACCATGGTTAAACGGGATCGCCACTGGTAAGTTTGGTACCCTAGGTTCAAGCAGTAGCGACCAAACATGGTGAACACACAATACATTTCGGTTTACTCGACGAGCCTGACTAGCTCGAGCGCACCACAAGTTGAGCGATATGGAGTGCAAAAGCTCTCCGTGTGGCCAACCACTATCGCCAACCGAAGTACGACTCAGGTTCACCAGACACGTCCGTTGTGGCGATATGAATCTCAGCCACAACCGCAAGTCTGGTACCGAATGTTTGGACTATAGACATAGTCCCAAACTCAAACAGTTTTCATCGATAGCATGTGGAGTAAAGCATGATAAACAAGCAATACAAGCATGTTAGCAGGCATGTTTTAAAGCATGAAGTAAAACATGATGTAAAGCATGTTGTGAAGCATGTTGTGAAGCATGTAGTAAAGCACTATCCACATAGGGATACAATTACGTACACATTACAAGGGAGTGGTTCTAGCGAACCACCGCATGGAGGGGATCCTACATGTCTCTAAGGGAGTCGGGAATCCCATATCAGCACCTCTCTAAGGCACTAACACTCAAGCATTTACACACACAAGCATCTACACAAACACTTAGAATACACTATTCCAACATACATGATGTATGTTAGCAAAATACGTGTTAAGGCTGTCCCTTCGCCACGTGAGTATTTTACCCATGTATATCATAATCATACAGCAAATAATCATTACAATTGTATTTCCAAAATTCACACATATGCGGTATTTCTAGAATACACAATTTCAACATAATAGGCATTTACAAGCGAACATGTATTTCAGTGATTTCTTTCGCCAAACTAGTATTTTATCCATATATTATATAATCATACATTAAATAAACATGTCAAACATTTTTTTGAAAAAAATACGTATACGGTATTTCTACGTATACCTAGAGTATGTGAAATTCCATATTCTACAACGTTAATCGAAACAGGAAACGGAAAGCACTTTGTACATGTGCATTTACATGCAGATCATGAATCTATCATTATCTGACATTGAAAGCTTTGAAAACCGTAACTTATACACTTAAAGTCTTCACCTCTGCCCTTGGAATTCCAACGAATCAGCAAGGGTAGTAGAGCTTCCGTATACGGGAGATTTCTAGCCTAAAGAGCGGAATCGGTTAGCCTTTTCATAACCCACAATGATCCTACCTTAAATCAGACCTAGGGTTAGGGTTTCTTACCTTCAAATGGGATGGATACCGCTGGAAAAATACCTAGAACGGGGCAGTGTAGGCCGTGCGACAACCCAAAGCAGTGGGAGGAAGATCAGCAACAAATTCCAAGCTTTTCTCTCACTTTTCTTTCTCTCTCTCTAGGGTTTTTCTCCCAAATTCGTATGGCTGTGAGAGGGGCTGTTCTAAGCCCCTTTTATAGCCAAAAACATTTCCAAAATAAACTCAGGTTCAAGGGTGACTGCTTATATAGGCATTTCGCCACTTTTCCAGCTCAAAAGGGAGGTTCTGGTGGCCCTCCTTAAGTCAAACGTCAGACTTAAGCTCACCATCTATGGATCTACGTGGGATTACGTTTTCGACTTGATCGGATTCCCAGATCGCACGTGGCGGACCACTTTCAGTTCAACGGTCAGTGGGCCACGATCAGAAATTCTAAGTACATGTAAATGTTCTTGAAATTTTTCTTAATTCGAGGGTGTAATTTGGTCTGATTCTGACGGTCAGGTTGCTTAATACTGACGTGCAACCGAACGATGCCAGATCACTATTCCTGATATTTTTATTAGGATGGGAATAGTGTTTTTCACACATCCTCGCTCCGAATCGAAACGAATGGCCGTGGGACATCGGATGGACCTGATTTTTGAGATGATTGTCAAGCCCAGTGAGGCGGTCCTAGTTCCTTAGCCTCATGTTAATCGGACTTCCGATGTGCGATCTAGACCTAATACGAAGTTTCGTTTCATTCCCGAGAGCAGTCGGGAAATGAGTTTGGTTCTAAACTTTAGGGTAACCTAGCGTCACTTGTTTTGTAAGTTTTGGGTCTTGCAAATCGTATTTAAAGTGATCCCAATGGATTTCATGGCTAATCGAGTTTAGTACTTAGTTAACTTTGTTAATTTTCTAAAGGATTTAATCCTAATTGATTTCTGGTCGAGGTGGTACTCGAACCAACGTACGAAAATTTACGGGTCGTTACATCGCCTCACCGCAAATTCAGAGTATGCTCGAGGTCACTACAAAGGGCTGTCAGGGATGTTACACGGAATCGTTGCACCACTCCCCCGTCACCTTATCAATGTGGGCCGACAGCACGAATATAGTGTCCCATACCACCATAATCGGCTCACGAGTCTGGTTGCTCACTGGTTACTACGGGGAGGCACGTGGCCCCAACATAGGCCAACAGCTCGACCACGGTGTCCCATACCACTATGCCCGGCTCATGAGTCTTAGCGGATCAAGGTACCATGGTTAACGAGATTCCACTAGTAAGTTTAGTACCCTAGGTTCAAGCAGTAGCAACCAAACATGGTGAACAAACATTAGACAGATCGGGTTACTTGATGAGCTCAGCTAGCTCGAGCATACAACAAGTTGAATGATATGAAGCGCAAAAGCACTTCGTGTGGCCAACCACTATCGCCAACCGAAGTACGACTCTGGTTCATCGAACACCTCTCACGTGGCAAATAAATCTCAGCCACGAATTCAATCCCGTTACCGATTGCCTGGACTATAATCATAGCCCCAATCACATTCAATTACAATAAGTAAAGCAGTAATGGATCAAGATTCAAATCATACAATCAAAGTCTGGTATCATCCGTTTAGGGCTGCTAGGGCTGTTGCACGGAATCGTTACACCACTCCCCCATCATCCATGACAGATCATATAACGTAAACATGAATTTAAACATACGCATTACATAAATAAAATCATACAATTAGTTGAGCATGTAAACAGGCATATCATAAAGCATATTATAAAGCATGTTATAAAGCATGTTATGAAGCACTATTTAAATAGGAATACAAACACATATATTTCATAAGTGGTTAAAGTGAACAACCACATGGAGGAAATCATACATGTCTCTAAAGTAGTTGAGAATCCCATCTCAACACCTACCTAAGGCATCAACATCCAAACACTTACTCACACAAGTATTTTCACAAACACTTAACATACACTAAGTCAACATACTTAGTGTATGTTAGCAAATATGTATTAGGGTGAGTCCTTTCACCAAGCAAGTATTTTACGCACATATAATATATTTATATAACAAATTATCATGGCAAACACATCTCTAAACTATATATGTATACAGTACTTTCTACAATACAGTATTTCTACATACATAGTGTATTTTAGTAAAACATGTATTTGGGCGAATCCATTCGCCAAATAAGTATTTTATCCATATATCATATATTCATACAACAAATAATCATGTCAAACACATTTCCAAAATTTATACGTATACGGTATTTTCTACGAATACCTAGAATATGTAAAATTCTATATTCTTCATCTTTAATCAAAACCGAAAATAGACAGTACTTTGTACATGTGCAATTGCATGCAGATCATGAATCTATCATTATCTAACATTGAAAGCATTGAAAACCATAACCTATACGCCTAAAGTTCGCACCTTGTGTCGTAGAATCAAAACAGAGTCGATAGGCTTGCTAAGCTTTCGCATTCGGTAGTTTGACAACCTAGAGAACGAAATAGGTTAGCTATTTCATAACTTACAACCTAAACAACCCCAAATCAGATTAGGGTTAGGGTTTCTTACCAAGAAATGACATCGAAATCGCCGAAAAAGCGATGAGAATGGTGCGGTTGAGCATGGACAGTAGCAGGGAAGAGTGGCAGGGAGATTCTCCCACTTCTCTCTCACTTTCTCTCTCTTTTCCCTCTTCTCAAACTCAAATTCGAATGGCTGAAATGGGAGAGGGTTTAAGGTCCTTATATAGTCTAAAACTTCACCGAAATAGACTTGAGAACAAGGTATACTTTGGTTTTGTCCAAAGGGCTTCTGTTTCACCTCAACGGAGCATTTTCGGAGCCCCCCCTTGAGCCAAAGGTCAGACTTAAGCTCACCGACACCGGATCTACATTTAGTTAAGTTTTCGTTTTAGTCGGATTCTCAAATCACACGTGGTGGACTAGTTTCAGTTCAATGGTCAGTAGGTCTCGATCGGAGATTCCGAGTACACTGACACGTGTACGAAATTTTTCCTGATCCGAGGGTGTAATTTGGCCTGATTCTGATGGTTAGGTTGCTTAATACTGACCCGCAAGTGACAAGTCTCCGATTACTATTTAAGATATTTATTTTGTAAAGAAACAAGTGTTTTCACACTCACTCGCTCTGGACTCAAGCGAACAGCCGTGGGACACTATCTGGATTTGATTTCTGAGATGGTTGTCAAGCCCAGCGAGGCGGTACTAAGTCCTTAACCTCGTATTATTCGGTCTCCCGATGTGCGGTCTAGAACTGATACGGAGTTTTGAGATGCTCCCGAGAGTAACTGGGTAATGAGATTTATCCTAGATTTTAGGGTAACCTAGCGTCAATGATTCTAGAAGTTTTGGGTCTTGCAGATCGTATTTAAAGTGATTCAAACGGATTTTGTGGCTAATCTAGTTTAGCACTTAGTTACTTTGTCTCATTTCTAAAGGATTTAATCCTAAGTGATTTCTGGTCGAGGTGGTACTCAGGCCTTTGTAGTTTGTATGTAAGATGATCCAAGTTATAATACTTAACTAGTTTAAGATGGTGGCTAGGGTGAAAGTACTTAGGAAAATTGAAAGAACAAGGTGGTGAAGGGTTGGATTTGTGAAGGAAATGGGTTTAGAAGCGATTTTTGACTGTGGGATTCCGTTCTGACAAGTTAATAAGGTGTTAGGAGCGGCCCATTGCCTAAGGACGTCTAATTCCAGGTTGGCAAAAATCTGGGCTGTTACAGGGTGTGACTTGTACCTACTGTAGGAGGCCAGGCCACCCAGCGGAGAGCTGTTTCGTGCGTATGAGAGACAATGGGTTCTCGCCGCTGCAGAGGATAGACCGCACTCATCCCCAGGCCATTTCAGCACCACCCATGCGTATTGTTCCTGCACATCCATCATTCTGACCCCCTGCACCTCGATTTAGGCTGCCTCAGCCACCTATGGTGCCTCAGCCCAACCAATCTCAGCAGACATGCATTCATGCACTTACAACAGAAGAGCTAGAGATAGCACCGTCAGCACCTATGGCCTTCGAGGTCACTCCACATGTTCAAGGTATTCATGTCTTTTTATTAATGGACACTGGGTCCACTACCTCCATTATTTTATGTGCGACATTTAAGCGTCTAGCTTTACATACTACTCCCACGAAGGGAGTGAGACTTACTACTGCTACTGGGACTTTTTCGGATGTCAGACGGACGTGTGAGGGTTACTCAGTAGACTTGGGAAGCAGGACAGTATTCGTTGACCTCATTGTCACCCCACTATGGCACTACGACATTATCCTCGGTGTGGACTGGCTCACCGAGATAAAGGCAGAGATTGATTGCGATAATCGGGTCGTGACAGCCAGCGGACCTGACGGCACGGTCTTTACTTTTCCAGTTCAGGTTAGTTGGCCATGTCGTGTTGGATGTTACGCAGCTTTACTAGAATATGTCGATGGGCTGACGTTGGGAAACATGCCAGTAGTTCAGGAATTTTTAAATGTGTTCAGGACGATCCCTGGATTACCTCCTCGGTGCGAGATCGATTTTACTATTGATCTTGTGCCTGGTGCGACCCCTATTTCATTACCTATGTATCGGATGCCTCCATGTGAGATGGAGGAACTGAGGAAACAGATTAATGAGCTGGTAGAGAAGGGTTTCATATGACCCAGTGTATCTCCTTGGGGAGCACCTGTGTTGTTTGTCAAGAAGAAGGATGGATCGCTACAATTATGTATTGATTACTGTAGGTTGAACCAATTGACCGTGAAGAACAAGTATCCTTTGTCTAGAATAGACGATCTGTTTGATCAGTTGAAAGGGATGCGATACTTCTCGAAGATCGATCTACAGTTAGGGTATCATCAGTTGCCATGAGGGAAGAGGACGTCCAGAAGACGGCCTTCAGGACCAGTTTTGGGCATTACGAGTTCCTCGTGATGTTGTTCGGTCTTACGAACGCACCGGCCGTGTTCATAGATTTGATGAATCGAGTATTTCGGCCATTTCTATACCGATTTGTCGTCATGTTTATCGATGGCATCCTTATATACTTTGTGAGTCGTGAAGAGCACGAGGAACACCTACAAGCCGTCTTAGATACACTGGAGAAGAACTAGTTGTTCGCACAGTACAAGAAGTGTGATTTCTGGAAAGAGGAAGTTAAGTTCCTACGACATGTTGTGTCCAAGGAAGGGGATAGTGTGGTCTTTACTAAGGTAGTCGCAGTTCAGGACTGGAAGCAGCCTGGTTCGGTTACTGAGGTGAGGAGTTTTCTTGGTCTGGCGGGCTACTACCGACGATTCATTTGGGACTTCTCGAAGATAGCCAGACCACTGTCTCAGTTGGCACAGAAGGATCTGAAGTTCGCCTGGAATGAAAAGGCGAAAACAACTTTTTAGGAGTTGAAGGACAGACTGACGTCTGCCCCTGTGCTAGTATTGCCAGAGCAAGGGGTCAAGTATACTATACACACCAACACGTCTCGCATTGGTTTGGGCTATGTCCTTATGCAGAAGGACAAGGTGATCGCATATGCCTCGAGATAGTTGAGGAAACACGAAGAGAATTACCTAACGTATAACCTCGAGTTAGCAGCGGTCATCTTTGCACTAAAGCTCTGGAGACATTACCTCTACATAGAGGAGTTCGAGCTTTTCTTGACCACAAGAGCCTTAGCTATATATTCACTTAGCGGGACTTGAATATGAGGCAGTGCCGATGGATGAAAACCTTAAAGGACTTTAAGTTCGAGGTCTCCTACCATCCTGGCAAGGCTAACCTTGTGGTAGACGCATTAAGCCTCAAGAAGGTGATAGTATTTGCGGCGCCGCTGATGGTTAAGGAATAGCACATGGTGGAGTTCGTACGGGACTTCGATCAAAAACTCACCGTGGAGGAGCCATTCGTGAGTGTCGCGTAAATTCGGGTGCGGTCACTTATGGATGACTGGATTATCGAGGCCCAGAAGGGCAATGCGCGACTGTCTGAGCTTCAAGAGCAAGCTAGCAATGACGAGGACTCTGAGTGGAGAGTTAGCATAGATGGGGGCCTACGATAAAGTGGCCGCCTATTCGTCCCAGACATTCATGACTTGAGATAGGAGATTCTCGAGGCTGCCCACAGATCAAAGCTTGCGATGCATCCTGGTAGCACGAAGATGTATCAGGACATGAAGCGGTCGTATTGGTGGGACAATATGAAGGCTCATATAGCGGAGTATGTCTCCCATTATCTCACATGCCAGCAGGTCAAGGCTGAACATCGCCGACCTCCTGGACTACTTCAGCCCATGCCCATAGCTAAATGGAAGTGGGACTTCATCTCTATGGATTTCATATCGGGGCTGTCGAAGACGAGGAAGGGACATGATTCCATCTGGGTGATCGTCGACCGGTTAACAAAGTCGGCTCATTTCCTTCTGATCAGAGTTTCTAACTCTGCAGACGAGTTGGCTAGATTGTACATTAAGGAGATAGTGCGTCTGCATGGAGTTCCCTTGGAGATTGTGTCAGACAGAGACACGCGATTCACATCTATCTTCTGGACTCGTATCCAGGAAGCGATGGGTGTGAAGTTGAAGTTCAGTACCTTGTTCCACCCATAGACCGATGAGCAGATGGAGCGGGTGAATCAAAATTTGGAGGATATGCTGCGGGCTTGTATTTTGGACTTCAAGGACAATTGGGATGACTGTCTCCCGTATGCAGAGTTCGCCTACAATAACAGTTTTCAGGCGAGTATTGGTATGGCTCCTTACGAGGCCTTGTATGAGCGTCCTTGTTGAGCACCGCATTACTGGCCAGAGGTTGGCGAACGCAGCTTGATTGGCCCAGAGTTAGTACATGCGACCTCAGAGAAGATTGATATTATCGGGTGTCAACTTCTTACAGTGCAGAACAAACAGAAGAGCTATGCCAATACGAGGCAGGGACCGCTTGAGTTTGAGGTTGGAGACCATGTATTCCTCCGAGTTTTCTTCGTGAAGGGAGTCTTTCATTTTGGTAAGAAAGGGAAGCTCACGCCGCGGTTCATTGGCCCATTCCAGATATTAGACCGAGTGGGTGTGGTGGCATACCGCCTGGCTTTGCCCACTCCACTTATGGGTGTGCATAACGTATTTCATGTTTCCATGCTAAAGAAGTACGTTCTTGATCCTTCCCATATCGTCAAATAGGAGCAGTTACAGTTGAGCAAGGATGCTACGTATGTACTTCATCCGACGCGTATCCTAGACAGGAAGGAGCAAGTGTTGTGTAGCAAGGTCATCCCACTTGTCAAGGTACTGTGGACACATCACACTGAGGAAGAAGCTAATTGGGAAACTGAAGCCAATGTCAGAAAGAACTACCCTCAGATTCTTGAGGAGTAAGAAAAGGTACTAATTTCGAGGACAAAATTTTTCTTTAATGGGGGTAAATTGTAACGTCTCGAAAAATTTCATAAAAAGGCCCGAGTACCACCTCAGGCAGAAATCACTCAGGATCAAATCCTTTAGGAATTAGAAAAAGTTAACAAAGTGTTAATCAGTTTAGCTATGAAATTCGCTTGATCCACTTTAAATATGATTTGCAAGACCCAAAACTTGTAGAATCATTAACGCTAGGTTACCCTGAAATCTAAGATCAATCTCATTACCTAGTTGCTCTCGGGAGCACATTGAAACTCCATATCGGATCTGGACCACACGTCAAAAGTCCGATGACCACAAGATTAAGCGTTTAGGACTGCCTTGCTGGGCTTAATAACCATCTCAGAAATCAAATCCAAAAAGTGTCTCGGGGCTATTTATTTGAGACCGGAGTGAAGTGTGTGAGAAAACATGGATTTCTTTATAAATTAAATCTACTTTAAGTAATCTGAGACCTGTCATTTGCGGGCCTGATATAAGCAATCAGACCATCAAAATCTGACCCAAATACACCCTCGGATTAGGGGAAACTTCATACACATGTCCGTGTACTTGTAACCCTGATCGAGTTTCGATGACCGTTGAACTGAAACTGGTCCGCCACGTGTGATCTAGAAACCCGACTAGAATGAAAACTTAACTCGACCTAGATCCATAGTCTGTGAGCTTAAGTCTGACCTTTGGCTCAAGGGAGGCTCTGGAAATGCTCCGTTGAGCTGAAACAGATGCCCTTTGGCTATAACTAAAGTTTACCTTGGCCATGGGGCCATTTTCATCAGTTTTAGACCTATATAAGGACCTTAAACCCTCTCTCATTCACTTCATATGAATTTGACAAAACCCTATGAGAGAGAAGTGAGTAAAGTGAGAGAAAGTGAGAGTGAAGTTGGAATTATTCCTGGGAATCGATCCCTGCTATTGTAACGCCCTGAAAATCGGGGGTCGAGCATAAACTCAACTCCCAAGTTCCAACGCATCACTTATGTAACAAAATGAATGATGATTGAATGTTATCTGTGTTAGTGCATTAAATATGAGTGAGATTAAGCCAAAACAGAATATCATACTCTAGAGGCAAGTGAGATAGCAAGTGGAAGACTGTGATAAATATATAAAATATAAAAACTGTGGTGAGTCTCCAGAGTGTGATAACGTTACCAGGTTAAAATAATTACAAGTACAATTCTAAAATATACCAAATGTGAAAGGTCCTCTAGTCAACATCCCTGTAACCCCGTCGACCAAGACACGGCTCATATGAAGCCGCAATAATACAGCAAATACGAGCAAGCATCATTGTCATTGCAAAGATCCGGCTCTGCCTCATAAGCATCACCGACACCTGCAGCTACAGAGTCTAGTTGGTATTGCAAACACTGTCCCGTAACATGGGAGTGAGTAGCTAACTCAGTGGAACAATAAAGCATAGGTTAACATGTTATCAATGCAGCCAAGCAGTAATGATAAAGCAGTACAATCAAACACTCCTAACTACTCTTATTTAATACAAGTATGAAATGACATGATGAATGCCCTTGCCAAACCACCCTCATGCGACACCATCTTACGTTCGCAATATGCATTCATCCCTCATTGCTCCACATCTACCAGGCACATGCAGTGCGATGATGAGCATGATTACCGAGTAGTTATTAGTCCATTTTAAACAGCAGGATTGGGAAACTAAGGTACCTCCCTTGTATCATTCCCAAACATGATCTATTATAGGGTCGTCAATCCTAGATAATCTCATACGATAGTATATTTCTAGGTCACTGCAAAGGCTGTCAGGGCTGTTACACACAATGGTTACACCACTCCCCCATCACCTCTTTAACGGTTCATTACTGAATTGAAACAGGCCTAGTTCATACTCTATACACCGCGGCAAAACTCGTCGCCTCACCGCAAATTCAATGTATGCTCGAGGTCACTACAAAGGGTTGTCAGGGCTGTTACACGCATTCGTTGAACCACTCCCCCATCACCTTATCAATGTAGGCCGACAACACGAATATAGTGTCCCATACTACCATAATCGGCTCACGAGTCTGGTTGCTCACTGGTCACTACAAGGAGGCACATGGCCCCAGCGTAGGCCGACAGCTCGACCACGGTGTCCCATACCACCATGCCCGGCTCATGAGTCTTAGCGGATAGAGGTACCATGGTTAACGGGATTTCATTGGTAAGTTTGGTACCCTAGGTTCAAGCAGTAGCATCCAAACATGGTGAACATACATTGGACAGATCGGGTTACTTGACGAGCTCGGCTAACTCGAGCGCACAATAAGTTAAACAATATGAAGCACATAAGCACTTCGTGTGGCCAGCCACTATCGCCAACCGAAGTACGACTCGGGTTCATCGAACACATCTCATGTGGCGAATGAATCTCAACCATGAATTTAGTTTCATTACCGATTGCCTGGACTATACAATAGCCCCAATCACATTCTGTAACGCCCTGAAAATCGGGGGTCGAGCATAAACTCAACTCCCGAGTTCCAACGCATCACTTATGCAACAAAATGATTGATGATTGAATGTTGTATGCATTAGTGCATTGAACATGAGTGAGATTAAGCTAAAACAGCATATCATACTCCAGATACAGTTAAATTACAAGCGGAAGACTATGATAGATATATATAATATAAAAACAGTGGTGAGTCTCCAGAGTGTGATAATGTTACCAGTTTAAATAATTACAAGTACAGTTCTAAAATATACCAAATGTGAGGAAGTGTAATGTCTCCTATCCCAAGTACCATAGCTCCGTCAATACAATACCAGGTCTTCATAGACATGTCAGAGAGTTACATGTAGGAGAACTCCTCAACATCATAGTAGTAGTCCAGCTCTGCTTCATAAGCATCGCCATCACTTGAAACTCAACAAAACTGGTTGGTGTGTACAACACCGTCCCGTAACGTGGGAGTGAGTGATCAACTCAGTGGAACAATAAAGCATAGGTTAACATGTTATCAAAATAGTCAAGCAGTAATGATAAAGCAGTACAATCAAACAAATCTAAATACTCTTATTTAATGCAAGTATGAAATGACATGATGTATGTCCTTACTACACACTCTCGTGCAACACCATCTTACGTTCGCGGCATGCTTTCATTCCTCAGTGCTCCACATCTTCCAGGCACATGCAATACATGATGAGCATGATTACCGAGTTGTTATTATTCCATTTCAAACAGAAGGATTGGGAAACTAAGGTACCTCCCTTGTATCATTTCCAAACATGATCCATTAAAGGGTCGTCAGTCCTAGTTAATCTCATACGATAGTGTGTTTCTAGGTCGCTGCAAAGGCTGTCAGGGTTGTTACGCACAAAGGTTACACCACTCCTTCATCACCCTTTTAATGGTTCATCACTATACAGATACAGGCCTAGTTCATACTCTATACACTGCGGCAAAACTCGTCGCCTCACTGCAAATTTAGAGTATGCTCGAGGTCACTACAAAGGGCTGTCAGGGCTGTTGCTCGCATTCGTTGCACCGCTCCCCCATTACCTTATCAATGTAGGCCGACAGCACAAATATAGTTTCTCATACCACCATAATTGCTCATGAGTCTGGTTGCTCACTGGTCACTACGGGGAGGCACATGGCCCCAGCGTAGGCCGACAGCTCGACCACGGTGTCCCATACCACCATGCCCGGTTCATGAGTCTTAGCGGATCGAGGTACCATGGTTAACGGGATTCCACTGGTAAGTTTGGTACCCTAGGTTCAAGTAGTAGTGACCAAACACGGTGAACATACATTAGACAGATCGGGTTACTTGATGAGCTCGGCTAGCTCAAGCGCACAACAAGTTGAACGACATGAAGTGCATAAGCACTTCGTGTGGCCAACCACTATCGCCAACCGAAGTACGACTCGGGTTCGTCGAACACATCTCACGTGGCATATGAATCACAGTTACGCATTCAATCCCATTATCGATTGCCTAGACTATAATCATAGCCCAAAACACAATCAATCCTTATTCCGAGCATGTGGAGTAAGGTATATTAAACAAAGTAAGTCAAGCATGTTAACAAGCATATCATAAAGCATGTTATAAAGCATGTTATAAAGCACTATATAAACAAGAATGCAAACACATATATTTCATAAGTAAGCAGTTAAGGTAAACAACCACATGGAGGAAATCATACACGTCTCTAAGGTAGTTGAGAATCCCATCTCAACACCTACCTAAGGCACCATCATCCAAACACTTACTCTCACAAGCATTTTCACAAACACTTAGAATACACTATTTCAACATACATAGTGTACATTAGCAAAACATGTAGTAGGGCGAGTCCTTTCACCAAGCAAGTATTTTATCCATATATAATATATTCATACAGCAATTAATCATGGCAAACACATCTCCAAAATTTATACGTATACGGTATTTTCTAGAATACACTATTTCAACATACATAGTGTATATTAGCAAAACGTGTATTAGGGCGAGTCCCTTCGTCAAATAAGTATTTTATCCATATGTAATATATTCATACAACAAATAATTATGGCAAACACATTTCTAAAATTTATACGTATACGGTACTTTCTACAAATACTTAGAGTATGTAAAATTCCATATTCTACGTCTTTAATCGAAACGGAAAACATACAGCACTTTGTACATGTGAAATTGCATGCAAATCATGAATCTATCATTATCTGACATTGAAAGCATTGAAAACTATAACCTATACACCTAGAGTCCGCAACTTTTATCGTAGAATCGTAACGAAGTCGATAGGTCTGCTAAGCTTTCGTATATGGCAGTTTGGCAACCTATAAAACGAAATAGGTTAGCTATTTCATAATCTACAACCTACACAACCCCCAAACAGATTAGCGTTAGGGTTTCTTACCTAGAAACGAAGTCGGTATCACTGGGAAAGCGATGAGAATCAGGTGGTGCAGCTTGTGTAGCGGTAGGGAACGGTAGTAGGGAGATTCTCCCACTTCTCTCACTCTTTCTCTCTCTTTTCTCTCTTCTCTCTCAAGGGTTTTTCTCAAATTTGTATGGCTGTGAGAGAGAGGGTTCTAAGGTCTTTATATAGCCTAAAAACTCACCAAATTAGACTTATGGACAAGGTATACTTAGGTTATAACCAAAGCGACACGGTTTCAGCTCAACGGAGGACTTCTGGCGGGCCTCCTTGATCCAAAGGTCAGACTTAAGCTCACAGACACCGGATCTAGGTGGAGTTAAGTTTTCGTTTCAATCGGATTCTCAGATCATGCGTGGCGGACCAGTTTTAGCTCAACGGTCAGTGGATCTCGATCGGAGATTCTAAGTACATGGATATGTTTATTAAATTTTTCTTGATCCGAGGGTGTAATTTGGTCTAATTCTGACGATCAGGTTGCTTAATACTAACCCGTAAGCAACAAGTCTCAGATTACTATTCAAGATATTTATTTTGTAAAGAAAACAAGTGTTTTCACACTCTCTTGCTCCGGACTCAAGCGAACAGCCGTGGGACACTGTTTGGATTTGATTTCCGAGATAGTTGTCAAGCCCAGCAAGGCGGTCCTAAGTCCTTAACTTCGTATTATTCGGACTCCCGATGTGCGGTTAGACCTGATACGGAGTTTCAAAGTGCTCCCAAGAGCAGTCGGGTAATGAGTTTGATCCTAGGTTTTAGGGTAACCTAGCGTCAATGATTCTACAAGTTTTGGGTCTTGCAGATCGTATTTAAAGTGATTGGTGCTAATTTCACAGGTACTTTAGTTTAACACAGGCTAATTCTCGCCTAGTTTCTGAAGGATTTAGTCCTAAGTAATTTCTTTCTGAGGTGGTACCTGGGCTTTTGTAGTTTGTATATAAAGTGATCCAAGTTATACTACTTAGTTGGTTTAAGATAATGTCTAGGGTGAAAGTACTTGGAAAAAAAATGAAAGAACAAGGTGGTGAAGGGTGGGACTTGTGAAGGAAATGGGTCAAGAAGCGAGTTTAGACTGTGGGATTCAGTTCTGACAAGTTAATAAGGCGTTAGGAGCGACTCATTGCCTAAGGACGTCTAATCTCAGGTTGGCAAAAATTCGGGATGTTACACATTCAATTGCAGATAGTTAAAGCAGTAATGGATCAAGATTCAAATAATATAATTAAAGTCTGATAATATCCGCTTAGGGCTGCTAGGGCTGTTGCACACACTCGTTACACCACTCCCCCATCACCCTTCACGGCTCTTATGGAATTTAAACATATGCATTACACAGATAAAATCATATAATCAGTTGAGCATGTTATGAAGTACAACATAAGTATGAGTTTGTACATATTCAATTCCTAAATATATAGATATCTAAAGAAATCATACACATAGTTAAAGAAGTTTAGAATCATATCTCAACACCCTTATACATTACAATTTACTAACTACTACTCATTCAGACATTTCAACAAACACTTTAAACTACATACATCAACATACATGACATGTGTTGATCACATAGGCATTAGGCCAAATCCTTTCACTAGGGAGTTGCCCCAATTATAACACGCGTGCACCCACGACGGAAAATCATGGCAAGCATGAATCTAAGTTCTATAGTCATTTGAACATTTTCCAAAACACTTGGGCTATACATTTTAGCATATATAGTGTATATTGGCCGTGGCATGATTTAGGGCAAATCCTTTCGTCAAAGGGGGTATCGCCTATACAACAATCATATATCCATGACAATTTGTCATGGCGAGCATGAATGTGAATTCTATACTCATTCGGTCATTTTCACAAACACTTAGAATACATTATTTTAACATACATAGTATATTTTAGCAAAACATATATTAGGGCGAGTCCTTTCACCAAACAAGTATTTTACACATATATAATATGTTCATATAGCAAATAATCATGGCAAACACATTTCCAAAATTTATACGTATACGGTACTTTCTACAAATACCTAGAATATATAAAATTCCATATTCTACGTCTTTAATCGAAACGAAAAACAGACAGCACTTTGTACATGTACAATTGCATACAGATCATGAATCCATCATTATCTGACATTGAAAGCATCGAAAACCATAACCTATACACCTAAAGTACGCACCTTAGTCGTAGAATTGTAACGAATACGATAGGATTGTTATGCTTCCGTATTCGGCAGTTTGGCCACCTATAGAACGAAATAGGTTAGCTACTTCATACCCTACAACCTTTACAACTCCAAAACAGATTAGGGTTAGGGTTTCTTACCTAGAAACGAAGTCAGAATCGCTGGGAAAGCGATGAAAATGGGGTGGTGTAGCTTGTGTAGTGGCAGGGGATAGTAGTAGGGAGCTTCTCCCACTTCTCTCACTCTTTCTCTCTCTTTTCTCTCTTCTCTCTCTAGGGTTTCTCTCAAATTCGTATGACTATGATAGAGAGGGTTCTAAGGTCCTTATATAGCCTAAAACCATTCCAAAATAGACTTATAGTCAAGGTATACTTGGATTATATCCAAAGTGAGCCTGTTCTAGCTCAACGGAAGACTTCTGGTGGGCCCCCTTGAGCCAAAGGTCGGACTTAAGCTCATAGACATTGGATCTAGGTATGACTAAGTTTTCGTTTCAGTCAGGATTTCAAATCGCAAATGGCGGACCAATTTTAGTTCAACAGTCAGTAGATCTCGATCGGAGATTCCGAGTACATGGATATGTTTGGGAAAATATCCCTGATCCGAGGGTGTAATTTGGTCAAATTCTGATGGTCTAGTTACTTACAAAATGTCCACAAGTAACAAGTCTCAGATTACTATTTGAGATATTTATTTATAAAGAAAACTAAGTGTTTTCACACTCCTCGCTCCGGACTCAAGCGAACAGCCGTGGGACACTGTCTGGATTTGATTTCCGAGATGGTTGTCAAGCCCAGTGAGGTGGTCCTAAGTCCTTAACTTCGTGTTAATCGGACTTTCGATGGGCTGTCTAGATCTGATACGAAGTTTTGAGATGCTCCCGAGAGCAGCCGGGTAATGAGATTGATCCTAGATTTTAGGGTAACCTAGCGTTAATGATTCTACAAGTGTTGGGTCTTACAGATCATATTTAAAGTGGATCGAGTGGATTTTGTAGCTAATCTAGTTTAACACTTTGTGAAGGATAAGGTAGTGAAAGTGAGATTTGTGAAGGAAATGGGTTAAGAAGCGATTTTAGACTGTGGGATTCAGTTCTGACAAGTTAATAAGGTGTTAGGATCGACCCATTTCCTAAGGACGTTTAATTCCAGGTTGGCAAAATTCAAGATATTACAGTTATTCTCTATGCCTATCCATCACTATTGTATCTCTTTTCTGCGATTCTAATTCCGTTTTCGGGTAAGAAATCCTAACCCTAATCAATTCTAGAGAGTTAACAAGTGTAAGTGATGAAATAGCTAACCTATTTCATGCCATAGTTGCTGTTCTACCATTGATAAAGACTTGGTATTTAAACTAAGTCCGTTACTCGTTTCTACTGCATAAGGTGTGGACCATAGATGCTTAGGTTATGGTTTTCAATGCTTTCAATGTCGGATAATGATAGATTCATAATCTGAGTATTATTTCACGTGCAAAATGCGATGTTCGTTTTGCGATTCAGTTGCCTATGCAAATTATGGCGTTTAGTGTATTCTGTATATTTGTAGAAAATACCATATACGTATAAAATATGGAAGTGTGTTTGCTATGATTAATTACTGTGTGTATGTGCTATATATATGTGTAATACTTACTCGGCGAAAGGATTCGCCCTAATACATGTTTTGGCTAATATACGTTATGTATGTTAAATAAGTGTAGTCTAAGTATTTGTGAAAATACTTGTATGAGTAAGTACTTAGGAGATAGTGCTTTAGATAGGTGTTGAGATAGGATTCTCAACTACCTTAGTGATGTGTATGATTTCCTTCATGTAAGTTGTTTAGTTTAATCGCTAATTTATGACAAGTATGTGTTTGTACTTCCTGCTTACATTGTGCTTTATAACATGCTTGTTAACATGTTTGAATTACTTGTTAATTCTGCTTTGACTACTATACATGCTTTCAAGTTAAGGATTGAATGTGATTGGGGCTATGTTATAGTCCAGGCAATCGGTAGCTGACTTTGAGGTCGTGGCTGAGATTCATTCGTCACGTAGGACGTGTTCGACAAACCCGAGTCGTGTGTTGGTCGTCGACAGTGGTTAGGCCATACGAAGTGCTTATGCACTTCATGTCGATCGATGCAATGTGCGCTCATATTAGTCGAGCCTATCAAGTAACCTGATGTGCCCTAGTATGTTCACCATGTATGGACGCTACTGCTTGAACCTAAGGTACCAAACTCACCAGTGAAATCCCGTTAACCTTGGTACCTCGATCCGCTAAGACTCATGAGCCGGACATGGTGGTATGGGACACCGTGATTGAGCTGTCGGCCTACACTAGGGCGACGAGCCTCCCTGTAGTGACCAATGAGCAACCCAGACTCGTGAGCCGAATACGATAGTATGGGACACTGTTTTCGAGTTGTCGGTCTACAATGTTTTGATGACGAAGCAGTGATAGGTGATGGGGGAGTGGTGTAACGATTCCATGTAACAGCCCTGATAGCCCTAGACGTGCCCTTTGTAGTGACCTCGAGCATACTCTAAGTCTATGAGGAGGCGACAACCTTTTCTTAGCATCTAGAGTATAAACTAGGCCTGCACTGATTTGGTGATGAGCCCTTTGCAGGGACCTAGAACCATAACATCGTATGAGATTTCCTAAGACTAACAACCCTAGAATGGATTATCGTTTGGGAAATGACATAAGGGAGGTACCTTAGTTTCCCAATCCTGCTGTATGAAAAGGACTAATAAGAACTTAGTAATCATATGCATACACTGCATTACGCGTGCGTTCAGGCGTAACAAGTCAAGCACTGAGGCAGTGTTGTCATGCGCGAATGTGAGATGAAGTTGCTGAGGGAGCGTAGGCTAGGGCATGCATCATACATACATACCATTATTGCATTAATAAGAGTACTTAGGGATGTGTGATTTATTGCTTTATCATTACTGCTTGATTGAATTAATAACATGCTAACCTATGCTTTATTGTTCCACCGAGTTGATCACTCACTCTCATAATACGGGACGATGTTTTAAACACCAACCGGACTTTGTCTTGATTTCAAATGACGACATGGCCCCTGAGGCGGAGCCCGATTATTACGACGATCAGGACGAGTTCTCTTACAAGCAGTTATCCGATGACTTTGCTTAGGCTATCCGGATTGACGGAGCTATAAGGTTTTATTATAGTTGAACCATTTTTGAGACTTTTAACTTTTGTAATATTACATGTAATATCTCATGTACACAGTGACTCAGTGTTATATTCATACTTTGGAGACCGATCGTGATCTTTTGACTTTTATACGTTTATTTATATCTTTCAGTCTTCCGCTTGTATTTTACAACCTGATCTGGAGTATGAATTATTGTTTTGGTATAATCCTACTCATGATTAATGCACTAACATAGACAACATTGAATCATAAGCATATATGTTGCATAAGTGATGTTTTGGAACTCGGGAGTTGAGTTGCTACTCGACCCCCCTGATTTTCAGGGCGTTACATTTTGGTACTAATTTTTATGCTCTAACATATCTGAAAATGTGAACTTGGCTAGAGTCATTAGGTCTTTAACATCATTACCCGACTCAGTTTCATAATCTCTTGACTCAGAAGAAGCTTCAGAGTAGGAAGATTCATTTCATGTAGCCAACATACCTTTCTTTTAGTTTGTCCCTTTTAGAACATTTGTTTACTAGATGTCAATATTCATGGTAGTTGTAACATTGGCTGTCTTTTAAAGATTTTGAAGTTTTAGATCTAGATCTTTTCTTTTCAATAGGTTTTTGCAAATCAACCCTCTTTTTACTTTTGAAAATCTTATAAAACTTTTTAGCTAAAAAAACCATATCATCTTCAAAATTTTCTAAATCAGAACTGTTATTTTCTTGAGAAATATTTTTAGAAGACTTAAGGGTGATAAATTTACCTTTAGGAGCTTTAAAGTTTAACTCGTAGGTTTGTAAAGAACCAACCAATTCTTCTACCCTCATATTATCCAAATCACAAAGTTCCTAAATTGCGGTCACCTTTGAATTGAACCGTTCAAGCAATGAGCGCAGTATCTTTGCACAGACTTTACTTTATGGGATTCTATCACCAAGACCCCACATAGAGTTGACAACGTCATTCAATCTTGCATTGAAGTCCATGAAAGTTTCACTTTCTTCCATACGTATTTTCTCAAATTTGGTTGTGAGGATTTGGACTTTAGATTTCTTAACAATTGTTGTTCCCCCGTGTGTCATTTCCAAAATATCCCGAGCTTGCTTTACAGTATCATAGGATATAATTCTCTTCAATTCATCCGGTGATAGTATGCAAGTGATTGCATTTAAACCTTTGTATTAGCACTACTCTCACTTTTCTGAAGAGCGGACCAATGAAAATTAAGGTGAGACTTTTATCGTTTTTGATCCATTAGTAGTAGTCACTTTTGTGGTAGGAGGGGTCCAATTAGTCACCGTGGATTGTCACATGCTCTTATCTATGGATATTAAGAAAATCCTCATTCTGACTTTCCAATAGGTATAATTGGAGCCATCAAATGGTAGAGGCCTAGTGACTGAAAGGCTATCAAAATTTGATATCTTAAAAAGCTCAGATCGATTAGCTCAGGAAATTAATCCACAAAATAAAGCGAGCTATTAGGCTCTAATAGCGCTTGAAAAGGTCGAGCTTAAGAGTCCTAAAGGGGTCGGAGGGTGAATAGGACTATGCCAAATTAAAAATTAAATTTGAAAATTTAAAAAATATAAATAAAGATTACATTAAACAATCCCACAAAGCATAAATGAATGACAATATTAAGTGTACAAGTATTGAGAGGTTGATACAAATGTTGTTCTAAGGACAACCTTACCCCAAAAACTAATGGTTTATGGTAGGACAACCTAATTCCTAGAAAAGTCTATGTATCAAAATCTCAATCTGATATAGAGGAATAAATAAATAACAAAGAAAATAAACTAAGCTATTACAACATTCCCACACTTGTATTTAAGATTACCACATTCTTCCATAAATGCATAAAAAAATTTTACAACATTCACAGAATGCCACAATCAATCAATCAATCACCACAAGACCAGAAATTATAGTGGTTCAAATGTGTGTACACTAACTATTTAGAAAAACTGCCACACAACTACTCCACTCCCAATATCCTCACATAGTGGATATTATTGATCACTATGCAATAGGTTTTTCAAGGTTCACCTAAAACCTTCACAATTGTAACTTTCAAGTGGGCTTACACAATTCAAAAACCCCACACTCTGAGTGTTTTGGATCACCTCAGACAAACCAAAAAGAAAGATTTTTCCTGACACAATTTCAATAAAACCAAAAACAGAAATTGTAAAATAGTTATCTAGATATTCTCTTTTGATGAAGCCCGGAAGAACCAATTCGAAGTAGATGTTCAACATAGATGTTCAATGTCCACACTCACTTATGAAAAGGTTCTAAGTTCTAAATGATTTTTAAATTAAATCACCTTGGGCTTGCTTGATTTGATTTTGATTCCAAGAAATGGGAAAATTAAAATCCCTTTTTCAAATAAGATTGGAATGTAGAATCTCAAAATCAAATGTAAAAAGCTAATTAAAGAGAATATAAAATGAGCACTAAATAGCTTAAGAATATCACAAACTTATCTCTCAGAGTGGTGTCTTGATTTTGCTTGAATTAAATGAAAAAATCTAAAAATTGTGCTCTATTTATAAGTGCAGAAACTGTTCACTCGACTAGTCCAGAGGACAGCTTGACTAGTCGAAGGACCAACAAATTTTTAAAATATCGGGCGCGATAAGATAAAACTGTTCCACAACTGGTCGAGTGACTTCCACGACCGGTCGAGTGGCCTACACGACCGGTCGAACCCTACACTCGACTGGTCGTGTGGCACCCAATTTAGTTGCTGGACTTTGAGTTGAGGCTTCTCGACTGGTCGAGCACTATTCACTCGACTGGTCGAAGATCCAACAAAAAATCCTAAAATTAAGTAACAAACCATGGACTGGTCGAGGAATTTCTTAGACTGGTCGAGCTAGAACTAGGACTAGTCGAACATAGGCTAAGACTAGTTGAGAAACAACCTATATAAGTATATAGTGACCCAATTTAAGTATACAATCAATATGACCTAACCTATGGTCAATCTAGGGTCTTACATACCTTATAAGTGATATTTGAACATTGCATCATCATATGCCTCGATTGATAGTTGATCTTGAAGTATACGAAGCTTGATATCTTGAAGTATTTTGAGGCTTGAACTTAAAGTTCCGTGAAGCTTGAACTTTGAGTTCCAAGGCAAAGCACTTTGTCTTGACATAGTTGAAGCTTTGAAACCCTGAACTAATATTTGATATTTATACTTGAACTTGTATATCTCTTATACTTGTGATGCTTGAGTCTTGAATTGGAACATCTTGAACTTATACTTGAAGTTCTTGAGGTAAAGACCTTTGTTCTTGTACATGAATTTTATTATCTTGAATATATAGATGAGCAACACAAGATATAGATTCCAAGAGGTTTTGGCACTACAAAATTTGACAATCATAGGAGTTAGAGAACATAACACTTACACATATGCTCCAAAATAAATAGCTAAGGTGCATCCAACAACCACTAATGTGGGCCTTATAAGTCAGCCCAAAACTGGGCAAATTGGATGGGCAGAAAGGATTCAATTACATACATCATATTGGGCTTACAATCAACCCACAAGTCCCAGCATAGTGGATGGGCAACACTTGCATATGGAAAAGCACTCAGGTTGGACGTCCAACCCATCTGGGCTTGCTTGGACGTCCAAAATCTGTACAGCAAGGACCTCATACAATCAGATGGTTAGTGGGCCGTACCAGTCATAAATGGGGCACACAATCTCATAAAAACACAGGCATAGAGAGTATACAAAACACCTCCAATCTGGTGGGCCTCATAACTTCAAACAATCAACCATATGCAACAAATTCTGGGCCCTTGCTGGACATCCAGCCCACCCAACTATATGGGCTTGCTAGGGTTCATCAAATAGATTATTTGGGTAAAACAACTACCTCATGGTGGCCCATAAATATTACAATGGGTCCCACCAAATGGAGGCATGGATACAAACAAATAAAACAGGGTGGTCCTGCTGCTGGACTGTAAATCCAACAACGCCCCAACCAGCCTGGGCAGTCCACAAGGGCCTGGATGGCATGGGCTAAACTACGTACAAGGTGGGCCCCACACAATGGAGGGCGGTTTGGATTACAACACATCATCAAGGTGGGCCACAAAGGAGAGGATGGTCAGCCCTCCTAGCTGGACGCTGGCCCAGCTGGGGCGTCCAGCAGGTGGGCTGCTGGCCCATCTGTGGTGTCTCAAAGATGGACAACCTGGATACTCACGATTGGCTAAGGTGGATCCCAGTAAGGTTGGCCACAATGAAGGTAAATGGGGAGCCACAAACACATACAACAAGGGTCAAAATATAGTGGACAAAAAGATGTTGAAAATAAAAATGTCGTTGGAAATATGTTGTTGTCCCTGATTTGTGCTTCCTCTGGAGTGGGCCCACGCCTGCCAAAATAGGGGGAAATGGTTGGATAATATACACCCATAAATGGACAGCAAGGTGGGGTCCACATGAGTGGCCCACCATCCCTAAAACCCAGCTGGAATATTAGTTTTCCTAGCATGCAGGGCTGATGGATGGTCCATAAATCTGGACCATCCAGGCCCCTTAGGCCCATCCCAGTGATGTCCATCAAGGGCTACATGGTGTGGGTCTCATCATACATCAAGGTGGGTCCACACACCAATGGAACACCCAATAATAGAGAGAAAGTCAAGCTAAAACACATGGATTAACCACTCCAGATGGCCATCAAGTGTGCCTAGAAAAATGGATAGGAAGGTGTTACTGCACATCACAGTCCATAAGCTGGCTAGAGAGGGGGATATACATTAGATAAATCATAGTATGACCTACCTTAGTGGGCCACACAGACCCCAAACTAGACCCCTAATATCATATCTCATTGCATGTCAAAATTAGCAGTAAGGTGGGGCATCTAACGTCTAAAAAATGTACAACAAGACGATCCCACCTTGCTGGACAGTTTGGGTGTCCTGAATGCACCAAGTGGGCACACCCATTAGAGGAAAAGAAGAGGAAAGGAGAGAGAGAGAGAGAGAGAGATAAGATCGGCCATAGGAGGGGACTCCTCCACTATGAGCCCCTCCAAACAAATCTAAATCTTACATCATGGGCTCCATGCATGCATGGGTCCTACATATAAAAATCTGAGGTGGGGATTGTATACCCACCATGAAATCGGGGTCTAGATGATCCATCAAATCCATGGATTAAATGAAACATCATGATGGGGTCCATGCAGAATGGCACCATCATGCTCATGCATGCAACAACGGTGGGCCATTGGCCACACCCAAGGGGTCAAGTAGGATCTCCACCATTGATTGGTGGGTCCTATATGCTCCCATGTATGAAAAATTAAAGATTTAAGGAAGAAAATAAAAGATATACTTTTAGGAATGGCACCCACCTCCAATCTTTTACTTCTTCTTCCACCCTTAGGTTCTAGTGCTTCAAAAGAGAGGATTTAATGGT
Source organism: Magnolia changhungtana (assembly GCA_030180095.1). Classification (NCBI taxonomy): domain Eukaryota; kingdom Viridiplantae; phylum Streptophyta; class Magnoliopsida; order Magnoliales; family Magnoliaceae; genus Magnolia; species Magnolia changhungtana. Next base: position 2,618,413 of record JASAUF010000353.1, read on the forward strand.
TGTGATGGGCTTGGGATGGTTGGATTGAGAGATCTTGGGCTGCAATGGGGCTGGAAAATGGAGCTCTCATGGACGTTTAGGGTTGCTAGCAAGGGAAGAATGAAAAGGAAAAGAGGGAGGGAGAGAGAGATAAGAGAGAGAGGGATAGGCTAGGTAGGGTTGCAATCATTGCACATGAGGTAAAGAGAAGCATTCCTAGCATGATAGCCTAAATAGCATGGGAGTGGATGATGTCACCTGTAGGATAGTAGCCTAGGAAATGATGCTATCTGGAATGCCCTAGCCCCGCAACGTACGGCCCACGACCAGAATAGAGTGCGGGCCACATCTCATAATCTAAGCGTTGGATTAGTGCAGGAGATACGGCGTTGGAACCGCGGTGATAGTACGGTTGCAATGGCATAGCTCTCGGGTTGAGTGTACTCAGGTTGACAGAGTGCAACTTGAGGTCACTCACAAATGTAATCTACAGGTCGCGGGTCACCGAAATTCGACGAAGAGGATCACGGGATCCCAAGGAATGAAATGGTACCAGGACACAGGCCTGACACTTATCGAGATTATAACTACATCGTGACCCTACACTTGGTGTTGCGAATAATTTTTTAGGGCTGTTGTAAGGCCCGTATCATAGTCCGTACCATACCGTAGACTCTTGCGATCCTCCACGTCGAAATCCGACAACCTGCGATCTATAGACAGCGTTTGCCCGTGACCCTAAGTTGCATCCCCTAGATTAGAGTTGACTCGACTTGAAACTTGTACCCTAGCAACCGCGTCGTCGACATAGTTCCAACACCACGTCTTGTGCACTGATGTGATACCCAGGCCAGGAGTTGTGGGCCTGCGTTTAATTTGATGAAACACCTCGTGTTGCAAATCTCAAGAGAATCTCTATAACCCATCACATCAATCAATCAATCACTAGTCAAGTACACAACCCCATCACTCAACCCATCACACCCATACCTCACATGTCATCTCTCTTATACAACTGATACCTCTCTTACACAAGCTACCCCCAAAGTCAACATTTCTCTTACACAACCCATACCTCTCTTACACAACCATCCCTCTCATCTCATCCTTCTTACACACATCACTCCTCTCTCATTTCACTCCATCACATCTCATTCTCTACCATTTCCTGGCAATTAAGGAGAGAAAATCCTAAGGAGAGGAAGAACCCAAGATCAAGGTCCACTTCCTACCCCCAAATCTCACCATCCAACCCTTCAATCTTCATTATCCTCCATTAAATAATGAGAGGGATTGTCCAGCTGTTTGATGGCCCGTCTTACCTTGATGTATCTATCCACGCCGCCCTCATGATGGGTCCACCTTGCTGGATTGTCCAGCTAACGGGCTTGCTACCTGTCCGTCTGGACATGCTTGCATGAGGAAAACTACAAATATCAGTCTAATCCTAACCTTGGTGGGCCACCACGTGGACCCACCTTGAAGTGTTATATCTAAACTGCCCATCTGTGGACATGATCATGAGGTATGTGTCTCAACCTCACAGTCCAGCCGGCCTGGACGGTGGGAAAACACGAGCATCGGATTGATTCTGAAGTTGGTGGACCACGTACACGTGGACCCCACCTTATATGTATTGCACTTGCACCATCCAACAGAAGGTGCTATTAGAAAGGGTAAGGCACAAATGTCAGCCTCCATATGATGTTGTGGGCCATGCTAACGTGGACCCACCTTAATATGTGTATTATCATTGTCCGTCCATAGGACGTGGGGTCCCCTGGCCTATGTGTTTTACTCCACCATCCAGATGGGATGGTGGGCCCACCATGTTATGTGTTACATCATCACCATCCAGACAGGTGGGACGGTGGGATCACCCTGATAAATGGGTTGTATCTCCACTATCCAGTGCATAGGACGGTGGGACCCACCAGCCGTACGTATTATCCACATTGTTATCTACATGGTGTCACACCACAAACTCAGAAATCAGGCTCATAGAATTCCCGATCGCCGAATCCTATGCCGACATCCTTCGTAGTACCCCATTCTTGGCTCCTAATACCCATACGCTAGATTCCGATCCTGGGATCCTATAAGGAGGATTTTTCAACGTGCGTTTATCTCGTAAGAAGCATAATCGCAAGTTTACCCAAATCACAAAGGCAACATCATCATCACATATCTACTACTATAGACAGTTGAATACAATGTTGAATGGAAATACATGAATATAATAAAATCTCTATAAAACTCGGCTTCCACGCTCATGCCTCAATGTTACTGTAACCTAACGATACCTACCCGCAACGGTTGTGAATAAGCTTATAAGAAGCTTAGAGGGTGGTGTATGTGTGTGCAATACATGTGTCAGACATATAAATATCAGAGTAAGCGAAAAAACTAGCAAGTAAATAAATACCACCAACCTTATCCAGGCTATGCGATGCGAAGACATAATAAGGAAATTTCATATATTGAAAAAGCAATAAAAATCGACCACGTAATGCTGAGACATAGTAAGTCAAATGTCATATCTAGGCCATACAGTGAAGAATCATAGTAAACCCTATGTCATAAGCTTAGGGTGCAATGCAATATGTAAATGGAAAAGAAATGATAAAGCTAAGGTGTGTAATCAGGATGATAACACGTGGTATCGCAAGCTGTGGGGTTTATCATAAGGGACTTCTATCCAAACCAATCTCATACCTAAATTTGGATAGCTAGATGCAATGTGGCAAATTCCTGATCTTAGGTTGGTCGCGTACCCAACCGAAATCATGACCATTGCAAAGGTACACATATTGATCTAGTTACTCACCATCAACCTAAGTGGATAGTGAATGAATGTATAAATGAGTAAAATGGTGAGTACGTAATCCCATACTTAGTACGTCCATATGTCAGTATGGCTCATCTCTGGGATATCACCGAGGTCGAGTACACTCCACAATGGCTGCCGCCTCCCTAGCTGCACAGCCTAGTGAGTGGAAAAGACATTACTATCCGCCTAGCCAGTAGTCTGTCAACACCTACCTGGCTTGCCAATAGCATACCCATTTATGAGCTGGTCAAACTCGACCTAGCTTATAGCCTCCTACTGGTATTCGGCACCCATGCGCTCATGTATCCACTTGGTATAGACGTTATTGTCTCCTCTAGTACCAGAGGATTCTAGGACTCTCACCCAAGGACATCTTATGTGCCCACAGTACTAGAACCAAATACTTCTAGTATCCCATCTGGCCATCCACGATGAACCAGTGGAGGCCACAACCCTTATATCGCTAGGGCGCTAAGTGATCATGTCACACAAATGCGAGATGCGTGAGTCATATCATCCATTCATGCATCAAACTTGTGCATACTGCGCGATCATGTGGGGCAACTTTGTCTTTTAAGGAGTCCCCTAAATAACTCAGCCTAATGGCAATGCTATGATCAACCATTCCACACAACAGGTGTAAAGCTCACCCCCACAGTACATGATATTGTCTGCTTTGCCGAAGCTCACGGCTTTAAATGCGTCATGTCTATTAAGGGAGAAACCTAACATATAACCACCACAACTCCAGACAACTCTTTCGATGTGGGACAAGTCACACTACAATCAACTGCAACAGTAGCTCACCAAGCATAGTAGCTTGCCAGCCACACCTGGGGGCCTGCCCACGTGTGCCCGCCCACATGAAGCAGTGACCGAGGCGTCACATTATCCCCCACCGAGGGTAGAGCCGTCCTCGGCTCTGATACCATTTGTAAGGCTCACACCCACGACACATGATATTGTCTGCTTTGCCGAAGCTCACGGCTTTAAAACGCGTCATGTCTGTTAAGGGAGAAACCCAACATATAACCACCACAACTCCAGACAACTCTTTCGATGTGGGACAAGTTACACTACAATTAACTGCAACAGTAGCTCACCCAGTACAGTAGCCTGCCAGCCACACAGTAGCCTACCAGCCACACCTAGGGGCCCGCCCACATGTGTACCCACCCACGTGTCCTCGCCCACATGAAGCAGTGACTGGGGTGTCACATTTTATTGCCAAGTTATGCTCTGATACCAACTTTTGTCAATCTTCCTAACTCTCAGATGCTGCCTCTGCTCTGTAATCCTGTAACGACTCATCTGTCTGCTGAGCCTGGATCACCCTTGTGACAAGAGAGGGTTGAATCAACAGGCTCGATAGCTGAACTATAGAAGACCGCAGACCAAAATTAAAGTCATAATCTGCTATATCCTCGAGCATCCTCCACTCCTGAATCATCATATGTGCCACCAGGCCTCGTGGCTGACGACTGAGGGCATCCGCCACCACATTCGCCTTGCCTGGGTGGTACTGGAGGTCAAAATCATAGTCTTTCATAAGCTCCATCCAGCGTCTCTATCTCATGTTTAGCTCGGACTGAGAGAATAAGTACTTAAGCTCTTGTGGTCAGAGAAGAGCCCATGGTCCACGAACCCGTGAACAGTTTGGATGGCACACAACGTCACTATGGGCTCCCTAGTCCACGTGACCTTATGAACAGAATGGGAAATAAACATTGCAGTGGGCCCAGTTTTGGTGGGCCCAAGTCTATATGATCTTTTCAACAAGCTTAAATGGAAAATAAACATTTTAGTGGGCCCCAGGTCTGCATGACCTTACCTAGGTTGGATGATAAATAAATATTACAGTGGGCCCGAGGTCTACGTGGCCTTATGAATAGATTGGATTGCAAATAAACATTTTAGTGGGCCCTAGGCCCATGTGACCCTATGAATAGTTAGGATGGAAAATAAACATCATATTGGACCCCATTTGGGTGGAAAATAAACATTATGTTGGGCCCTAGGTTGGGTGGAAAAATAAACATTTTAGTGGGTTCCACTTAGGACCCACTTATTTATGTATTGTGTGCACACCTTTCATCAATGTGGACCTCCACCATGGAGTATTTGATTTATCTATGCCTTCCATCCCCATGGGACCTACTATGATGCATGAGTTTCATCTCAACCGTCCGACCATTCTGAGATTATTATAAGGCCATGTGTTGGGCCTATTTTGGTGTATTTGTGGGCCGTCCATTGAGGTCCACTTTGATATATATGAGACCATAGTTTGAGGCCCATTTGGTGTATTGAAGGCCCATATGTCGAGGCCCAATATGATGTACATGAGCCCCTTTGTTACATGATTTCACCATGGTTTGTGTTGACTCTTATGGTGTGTTATGCCTTGGGAGCAATGATGGTTTGATGTCCACATTTTATGGATGATGTTAGTTAAATGGTCTGCATTGTTACTCTCCCTAAGGCCCACTGATAGGCCCATACTTATAGTGAGTAGGCCATCTAGGCCCATATCCGTTATGCATAAGCCCATCACTATATAACATGTTTAGTATAGATACCTGATTCATGATCATACGCATCATATGTATGCTTGGTATGAGAAGTGACTGATCATAGCATATGCCTTCAGGCAGACTGTTTACGGGCTCCCTGATACGCGAAGTTGTCTATATGAGCGCGTGCCTCATGCAGGATGGTTGTATGACTGATAGTGTGATACATGCACTTGCATTTGTGTGATTGTGATATGCCCAAGTGACATCAGGGCCATAGCCTCCATAGACACATCGTGGGTGGCTGGTTGGATACCGAAAACTGTGTTCTAAGCAATTGGGGTGCCATAGATGTCCCTGGGTGAAAGTCCATGAACCCGATGATATCAGAGGACGACTCCAACATCGAGATTGAGTGGATATATGAGCGCACGTGGGCCGAATACCGGGAGGCTGCGTCTCCCACTGTATCGTGGTTAGTTGGAAAGGGGTGTGGGCTTACTCGCCCGAGAGCAGGGGGCATTACTAGGCTGAGTTTGACCAGCTCAGAAATGGGTTTGCTATCGATTTGCCGGGTAGATGTTGGCAGACTATTGGTCAGGCTGATAGTGAGGTTTCTTACGCTTACTTGGACTATGCTGCTAGGAGAGAGACAGTGTCATTTGGAGTGTACTGAACCCCGGTGATTATCCAGACTAAGAACCGTACTGATTTGATGCTCTAGTGAAGAGTTGTATTAGTATCAGGATTGGCATGCCTGACTTACATATTGCATCGCATGGCCTTGGTATGGCCGATAGCATTCATATCTTGTACTGCATAGCCTTGGTATGGCTGGTTGCATTACGTACTCATCAGCATGATTCCACATTACTTTGACCTTGCATTCTGAGCACGCTCATATTGCGCACACACTTACACCGCCCTCTAAGCTTTCTATAAGCTTATACATGATTGATGCGTGCAGGTGACGCCAGGACGCAACCGTAGTCTCGCCAGAGTTGGAGCGTGCAGCCGAGCTTTTGGAGTTTTGTCATTTTCAGTATATTGTATTTTCCTTTCATATGTCCTGTACTCAAAAGTTTTTTATCATAGTGGATTTTGTGATGGTGTCCTTGTGGTTATTGTTGGTGGGTTATGCTTGTGGTTATGCTCATTATGAATCAAATTGGTTATTAGAAATCCTCCTTGTAGCATCCTAGGATCGGAACCTGGTATATGGGTACCGGGAGCCGAGAATGGGGTACTAAGGAGGCTGTCGGCGCCGGATTCGACGATCAGGAATTTTGTGAGCCTGGTCTCCAAGTTCAGGGCGTGATAACAAGCATATAAATGATGCGTATGGACATGTATCATTATGTAATACTAAGAATGATCTCAGTGTGTCCTACTAAACTAACTATAATAACATGATTATCAGATATAACTAGCGATGACCGGTCTTAACCGGTATGCCACTTACGAGAGTAGGGGCTGAATGATACGCCCTACTAGACATGTGGAAGTTTATATGGAATGGTCCATGATAAACTATCCTAACCTATTTAAGGTACTAACATATCATATATCCTAAGGAGGGGTCCACATAGGGATGGTGGATCTAATAAATACATCGGGATAGGCTCTGCACAGTGGATATACTAAATCTGGTCCCGCATATTCTTCCATCTACGGCAAGGGAGGTCATGATGATGTACTAATGTTAAAGATAGGCCTCACACTTGTCCTAAGAAGGTAAATGAATAGTGGGGATGATATATACATAACACGAGGTCCTAACAATTGATTACAAAGTAGGATACATTCTCAGGGTGAGTTAAGCGGGCATACAACAAGTGAGCTTCCTTGCTCCCTTTATCATGAAAATTTGGGCTTTCCTACGAGGGCCCAATAGGAATACAATGCGAGCCTTAGTAGGATCCACACATCCAAGACTATGTAACCCTACAAACGGTCATGCTCATCATCTAAGTGGGGCCTCAAGTTTAGGTTACTAAGCTTGGACAAACACATGCATGTAGGTGGGCCACATTCCCTATGGAAGGCCTTGTACAAACACAAGATGGGCTCCAAGGCTTGGGTGGTCCTATAGAGTATGGTGGAAAGCATCAATATCAAATGGGGGCTGAATGGTTTGGGATATCCCAATAAGGAAAGGGTGGGTATCACTAGCATCAATGGGGCCCAGTGATTTCAGATAGCCCAATAAGGGAAGATGGGTTGAAATTTGGGTATCATAGTGGGCCCTACAAGGTATGGTTTTCAACTGTGGATGTTTAGCCACCACTATTCCTATGATGCAGTCCACTACGGATTTGGACCTGACTCTCAACGAAGTCCACGACCCTATGAGATCTAGAAGAATGGATGAACAACGTATAAATAACACATACATTATGGTGGGACTCTACTAAAGGTTGGGGTAAAAGAGAAGATGGGGAGATGGGCTTCATGATAGGCCCTAGGATGGTTCCCAATCGTGGACATTTAACGATCGTTGCTCCCAAGGTGTGGCCCATTTGGAAATCAGAATTGTAATGGGATCCTCGGCCCTCCAAATATCTAGGAGATGGATAGACAGCGTGGGCCCATTACTCATAGAAGGTGGGCCTACATAAGTCGGCAGGGTTTATGGCCTAAAATGGGTAGACAGCGTATGTATGACACATACATCACGGTGGGTCTCATACAATCACAACGGGACTCATATAATCACAACGGTCCTTATACAATCATAATGGGCCACATACAATCTCAATGGGCAACATCTCATGGGCCTAATACACATCACAATGGGCTACATCACATCGGCCTGATATACATCACAATGGGCCTCACTCATGGGCCACATATACATCACAATGGGCCGCATCTCATGAGCCTCTTACATTGCACTGGGCCGCATAACATGGGACTGATATACATTAAGTGGCCCTCATTGCATAGGCCACATATACATCACATTGGGCCTCACTCATGGGTCACATATATATCATATTGGGTCTCAACAAATGGGCCAATATATATCACATCGCGCCTCATCAAATGGGCCCTAAATGTATCATATTGGGCCTCACCAAATAGGTCACAAATACATCACCTGGGCCTCATCAAATGGGCCTCATATACGTCATATTGGGGTGGACCTTACACATTTCAAATGGGCCCACCAGATGAACAGCATGGATGTACAACACATACATCAAGGTGGGCTCCACCATAATGTTTATTTTCCATCCAATCTGTTCATAAGGTCATAAGGACCTGAATTTAAGAGGAAAAGCAGATTTCATATTGTTTCAAAACTTTCGTGCTCCCAAAAGGATTTCAATTGTAGGCGTTCAACTCTCCACTGTTTTCTGTAGTGTGGTCCACCTGATAGATCTGCCTCACTTTTAGTCTCAGGCCTTGAGACAAGTTTGCCAATTGGATGGACAATTTGGATGTTACACATACATCAGCGGGCCCAACAGAACTTGTTGACATCAAGACCAGCAACTAACTGCTGGTGGTGGGGCCACAGATGGATGGTCTGGATCGAACTCAAATCAGACCCATGAGCTTAATGATGTATACAGCAGCTATGCTGCTGCTCGTGGGTCCCCATTGTTCCAACCTGATGGACGGTGTGGATTAAAGATACAAACATCAACGTGGGGTCCCACCGTCCTCTAGATGGACGGTGTGGATAAAACAAATACAACACGGTGGATCCCTATGTGGATGGGCAGTGTGGATGTGATCCATACATTAGGTGGGTCCCACCGTCCAGCCATCTGGTCAGTGCGCTGACACCAGCCAATCCCTTTCTTATCGGGTGGGTACCATGTGGGGCCCACCACAGCATTTATGTATTTTTATATATATATGCATGTATATATAATATATTATATATTATTATTTTTTTTCTTTTTTTGTTGGAATAGTAGTGTGTAGGCCCTGGATGACCTGGATAATACATCATGGTGGGGTCCACAACCACGTCTAATGATTGGACGGTGTGAATACCACACATGTCACGGCAGGTATGGGGCTAGTGAGTCCCATGTGGTGTGGCCCACCCATTATATATATAATAATTTTTTTATAAACTGCGAGCATCCAGGCCCGCTGGATGGCCTAGATTTGGTATATCATCAAGGTGGGGGTCCATGTGCTAGATGCAGCACATTCTCAAGGTGGGACCACGTGCAGTGGGCCACACTGCTGCGGCATGAATGGAATACATATATCATGGTGTGGAACGTCAAGCGGACAGCCAGGATTATACATCACAGTAGGGTCCACAATACTTGGGAAAGAGAGAGAGAGAGACAGAGAGAGAGAGAGAGACAAAGAGAAAAAGACGCGTGGAGGGACCCCGGCACTATGGGCCCTCACTTCAATGCATTACAACTTACATCAAGTGGGTCCCATTACATGTGGGCCCACTAATCAAAATCAATGGTGGAGATCCCTTCTCCACCAAAATGCAAGGTCTAGATGACCCTTTTCAAACTAGGAAAGTAAACATCATGATGGGGTCCATGGAGAATGGCCCCATCATGGGATGAACATATGAATCATGGTGGGCCATTGGCCACACCTAGGGTCCAAAGTGAGATCCATACCATCAAGCAATAGGCCCCACTTGGCCCATCATAAAAAAAATAAAATCTAAGCCTATATGAACACCCACCGTTGGATCTTCTTGGTCTGATGGAATGCCAAACTCCTTAGGGTATGAAATGGGAGATGATGATGATTGAAGGGCTAGGATGGGAGATCTTTGGGGTATGAAATGGGCCACACACTTAGCTTATTTTCTCTCCTTAGGATTTTTCTCTCATGGTTGCTTTGAAATTGGTAGCGAATGGAGTGAAATGAGAGAGGAGTAGTGTTGTGTAAGAAGGATGGGATGAGAGGAATGGGTAGTGTAAGAGAGGGATGAGTGTGTGTAAGAGAGAGTTGACTTATGGGTGTGAGGTGACATGGGGTATGGGTTACTTATCTTTGTTGGTAAGAACCATGGGAGAGGTATGGGGTATGTACTTGACTTGTGATTGATTGATTGATGTGATGGGTTGTAGAGATTCTCTCGAAATTTGCAATGCGCGACGTTTCTTCGAAATATTTGAGGCCTTACACTCCTGATCTAGGTATCGTATCGGTACACAAGATGCGGCGTTGGAACTGCGGTGGCGGTGCAGTCACGATGGTACAAGTTTCGAGTTGAGCTGACTTAGATCTATGGGATGCGACTCAGGGTCACGCGTAAATGCCGATTACAGGTCACGGGTCGCCGGAATTCAACAGGGAGGATCACGAAAGTTAAGGAATATTACGGGCTAGGATACGAGCCTTACACATGGACCCACCTTGTTATATTATATCCACACCCTCCATCCAGATCGTCCATCTCATGACATAGAAACGACCAGATTTGTAGCTGGTGTATTGTTGCTAGCAAGCTAGTTGGGCCTGATCACGAGTTATGTGTTGGATCCAAACTGTCCATACACCCTTGAGCTCGTCTTAAGGCTTGAGACTAAAGATAAGATAGATCTACCTATCAAGTGGGCCACACTGCAATAATCACTTGAGGATTGAACGTCTACCATTGAAACCTGTTTGGGGTCAGAAGTTTTAGATCGATATGGAATTTGTTTTTCCTCTTAATTCAGGTCCTTGTGACCGTATGAACAGATTGGATGTGTCACGTCCCACACTCAAAAATCGGGCTCACAAAATTCTCGATCGCCGAATCCGGTGCCGACAGCCTCCATAGTACCCCATTCTCAGCTCCCAACGCCCATATGCCAGATTCTGATCCTAGGACCCTACAATGAGGATTTTCTAATGTACATTTAACTCGTAATAGGTATAACCACATGTTTACCCAAATCACAAAGGCAACATCATCATCACATATCCACTAATATGAACAGTTGAATATAATGCTGAAAGGGAAATATACATATATCAAAAATCAAAGCTCAAGAAGACTGCTGCACGCTCCAAGCTCAATGCTACTGTTACCTAACATCACATGTACACATCTATTATACATAAGCTTATAGAAAGCTTAGAGGGTGGGGTAAGTGTGTGCGATACACGTGCCAAGCATATAAATATCAGAGTACGGAATACAGATCAACATGCAAATAAGGAGTCATAAAGAGCCAAATATCAGATGCCGAGGATACAATGTAATATACAATTCCTGATGAGTTCACGAATACCGTCAGGCGTATCTAGGCCATATAAATGTAGAAACATAGTAACCCAAAATTCCATATGCCACGGATGTAATGCAATATGCGGTGTGAATGAAATGACCATGCTGGAGTGTGAAGTCGGGATGATGGTACGTAGTATCGCAGGCTATGGAGTCCATCACGAGGGACTTCTATATAAACCAATCTCATACATAATTTGGATAGTCTAACTCAATGTGGTAAACTCCTGATCTCAAGTTGGTTGCACACCCCAACCGAAATCATGGCCATTATGAAGGTACATATAACAAATAGTTGGGCACCACTAACCTGAGTGGATAGTGAATGAATGAGTATGCAACTCCTGCTGAATAAGTCCACAAATCAGTACCGTACATCTTTAGGATCATCACCGGGGTCTATTACACTCTACGCTAGCTTGTTGCCCCTATCCGAGTGCACAACTATGTAAGTGAAAGATACCTCACTATCTGCCTGCCAATATCAGGCTCGACTCGTCGATAGCAGACCCATTCCTCAAGTTGGTCAAACTCAACCTAGATATTGCCCCCTCACTCAGCCGAGTAAGGTCACACCCCCTCCCAACAATCCATGACACAGTGGGAGACGCGGCCTACTGGTATATGGCCCTCATACGCTCATGTATATATATATATCCACTCAGTCCAGACGTTGGGGCATCTCCTGGCCACAGAGGTTTAGAGATTTTCAATCAGGGACATCTATGGCGCCCTTATGCTAGAACCAAACTTTTTCAGTGTCCCATCTGGCCATCCATGATATGCCTGTGGAGCATACGGCCCTGATATCGCTAGGGCGTATAGTAATCACAACACACAATGCAAGATGCATGAGTCATACAATCCGGTTATATATAAATCCTGTACATATCGTGCGCTCATGTGAGACAATCTCCACCGATCAGGGAGTCTCATAACAACCTACTCAATGACATATGCAATGGTTAACCACATCTCAGATCAAACATGCAGATGATGCGTATGGGCATGTATTATGATGCTATGCTGTCACATACTCATAATCAGTATCGACAATCGACACCGATAATCGGCCTCGTTAATTGGCCTATACAATTGGCTTCGACAATCAGAATTAGCCTTGATAATCAAAATCAACCTCGATAATCGAAATCAGCTTTGACAATCCAAATCAGCCTTGACAATTGGAATCGGCCTCGACAATCGAAATTGGCCTCGAAAATCAAAATCGGTAATCAGTTTAGCAAAGGGCCTAAGGGAAGGTCACAATGTGGACATTTAACTAACATCACCCATCAATGTGGACATTTAACCAACATCTCTCCCAAGCAGTGGCTCACATAAACATCATTACATACATTATAGTGAAATTACACATTACATCGGTCTGCACATTCATCGCATTGGGTCTCACTCGAGGCCACACATACACCACGTCAGGCCTCGTCATACGGGCCACAAATACATCACAATGGGCCTTATCAGATGGGCCACAAATACATTAAAATGGGCCACATACCTAAGCCTCAAATACATCACAACATGCCACATACATGTGCCTCAAATACATCACAATGGGCGGCATGACATGGGCCTAATACACATCACAATGGGTTGCATGACATGGGTCTATACACATCACAATGGGCCACTCAGTGGGCCGCACAAATATCATATTGGGCCATATATATGGGCCAGAAATACATCACAATGAGTCTTACTAAATGGACCGGAAATACATCACAATGGGCCTTACCAAATGGGTCAGAAATACATCACAATGGGCCTTACCAAATGCGCCAGAAATATATCACCATGGGACACGTCCCATGGCCTAATACACACCGCAATGAGCTCATCACATGGGTCGCAATTGCATCAAGGTGGGCCTTAACGGATGAGCCATAAATACATCAAGATGGGCCTCATGGATGGGCCGCACCAATGGGCCTCAAGTGAGAGCTTGGGTTACACCAAAAATCATTTCAATACTTATAGGTGTAACATGTGTATCACTGTACACTATCATTCTATGGGGCACATGACTCACTAATGATGATTAGCACTGCCAAACATTGTCTATGTAAATTAGCACGGTCCAAACATTGTCCATGTAAATCAACACTGTCCAAACATAGGACATGTAAATCAGTATTGTCCAAACATTGTCCAGCACCATCCAAACACTGTCCAGCACCGTCCAGCACAATCTGGATGTTGTGGATGAAATAAATACATCATGGTGGTGTCCACGTGGTGGCCCACTAGAGATTTGAATGTGCCTCAGTTTTAGTCTCAAACCTTAAAACAAGCTTGCCAAATGGATGGACGGTTTAAATGTAACACATCCATCATGGGAGGTGGGTCCCACCCGTCCAGATTGCTGGACGGAGTGGAAAAGACCCATACATCACAGTGGGCTCCATGTGTTGCACCGTCTAGCGATGGATGGTGTGGATGCAAAATACATACATCAAGGCGGGCCCCACCCCCACACGTGCAGGGTGGGCCATGCCCTCTTAAATAGATGGATGGCATGAATAATACACATACATCATGGTGGGGATCCACAGTCCCAACCAGGGACGATGTGAATGAAACCATACATCACGGTGGTCCTCATAGTACCGTTCAGATGGACGGTGCAGATAAATACATACATCATGATGGCCCACCGTCCAGGCCTGCTGGACGGTGCATACAAAAATATACATCACGTAGGCTACATCCAGAAGCTGGAGCTTCTGGACGGCCTGAATATCACACACATCACATTGGGGTCCACGCCTAGCATCGTCTATATGGTAGACAACCAGGATAAAATGCATATATCACATGGGCCTCACAGCTGGGCAGCCATGGATACAACACATACGCTAGTGGGCTCCACCATTTCTGATGGACGGCTGGGATGAAAATACATGCATCAAGTGGGTCCAGCACTGTCCCAGGGCTACTGGATGGTGTGGATTCATCACACATGTCTGGTGGGTCCCATGATAGTATGGCATGGATCAAATGGGCCACACCCATCACAAGAGAGAGAGAGAGAGATAGAGAAAAAGAGAGAGATCGGTGAAGGGGAGGGACCCCGCTACTATGGGCCCTTCCTATACAATGCATACATCAAGGTGGGTCCCACCATAAGTGGGCCCTTAAATCACAAAATCACAACATAAAATCACCCACCTTTGATCTTCTCGGACTTTTGCTCATCTTTAGCTCAAAAGGAACAAGGTTTAAGGGTTGAAATGAAGCTTGGATGGTGGAGATGAGAGATAAGAAGTGGTATGGTCCAGATGATCTTTCGATGTGATTCATTTCTTTGGGTAATGCTCTAAAATGATCTCTAAAAATAGATGAATGGTGTAGATAGTAGAATACAGGACGATGGGTCCCACTTGAAGTATATATGAGGCCCTTTGTTACGGCCCATGTGATGTAGCCCACTTGACGTGTATGAGGCCCAATGTTGTGGCCCATGTGATGCAGCCCACTTGAAGTATTGGAGGTCCATGAGTGAGGCCCAATGCGATGTATATAAGGCCCACGAGTGAGGCCCAATGCGACGTATATGAGGCCCGTGAGTGAGGCCTAATGTGATGTATGAGGCCCTTTGAGCGAGGTCCATGGAGATGTATGTGAGACCCTTATGTGAGGCCCAATGTGATGTACATGCGGCTCATTATGAGGGATGAGGCCCACCCATGATGTATGTGTTATATACACGCACTGTCCATCGTTTTCCTAGATAATTAGAGGGCCAAGAGCCTCGTTATGATTCTGATTCTGATTTTCAAACGGACCGCACCTTAGGACAATGGTAGTTAAATGTCTAGCGTTGTAAGCTTTCCTAAGGCCCATTGTTAATCCCATTTCCACCCTTACCTATTGGGCTAACCCAAACCGTTGGGCCCCAATTGATGATGATACCTTCCATTATCCTTACAAGGGACCCAGCCTTAGGACATAAGATATGTTAGTACATTGATGTAAGTTATGATAGTCTAACATGGACCATTCCATATAAACTTCTATATGATTAGTGGGGCGTATCGTTCAGCCCCTACTCTTGTAAGTAACATACCAATTAAGACCGATCATTTATATCTGATAATTATGCTAGTGTACTTAGTCTAGTAGGACACACTGAGAACATACTTAGTATTACATCATGATACATGCCCATACACATCATTTGTATGCTTGTTATAAGGAGTGTTTAATCATAGCATACAGTGTTGGGCTGAGACATTTACGGGACTCCTTATGAGACGGAGTGCCCCACACATGATTATGTAGAACTTATACATGATTGGATAGTATGATTCATGCATCTCGCATTTGTATGACATGATCATTATACGCCATAGTGACACCAGGGCCGTGGCCTCCACAGGCACATCGTGGATGGCCGGATTAGATACCTGAAATATTGGCTCTAGCACTATGGGCACATATGATGTCCTTAGGTGAAAGTCCTAGAACCTTTTTGGTACCAGGAGATGTTTCAACGAGTTAATACATGAGCACACGAGTGTTGAATACCAGTAGGCTGCGTCTCCTACTGTGTCATGGTCAGTTGGAAGGGGGTGTGACCTTATACGCCCGAGTGAGGGGGTTGTAAGATAGTTGAGTTTGACCAGCTCACAAATGGGTCCGTTATCGATGAGCCAGGTTAGTATTGGCAGACTACTAGCCAGACGGATAGTGTGGTCTCTTCCACTCACTGGGCTATACGGTTAGGGAGGTGGCAGTTAGTGTGAAGTGTACTAGACCCAGTAATATCCCAGAGAGGAATTGTACTGATATATATACTTGATACGAGGATTGGCATGATTGTATTGCATCTTGCATATGACATTTGGCTACGTAGGCCTTGCATCTCATAGCCTTGGTATGATTGATAACATTCATGGACTTATTGGCATTTCCGCTTACTCTGATATTGTATGCTTGGTACATGCATTGCGCACAGACGCACACACCCTTTATACTTTTATAAGCTAATGCATGACCATTGCTTGCAAGTGACATTGGATCGTAGCAGCGCTGAGGCAGGAGCATGTATTAGATCATTTTGGAGCTTTTTTATTATCTTATATTTCCCTTTCCTCATTATACTCAAATTTTTGATATAGTGGATATGTGGTGATGTTATTTTGTGACTTGGTTATGCTTATGGTTATGCTCCTTTACAAAAATAAAATCATACTGAGAATCCTCCTTGTATGATCCCAGGATCAGAATCTAGCGTATGGTGTCAAGAGTTGAAAATGGGGTACTATGGAGGCTGTCGGCATCGTATTCAGCGATCGGGTATTCTGTGAGCCCGGTTTTCGAGTTTAGGGCATGACAAAAGTTGGTATCAGAGCATAACTTAGGAATACTTAGGATCACATCGCATATCTGCTATGAACTTAGAATGATTAGGTCCCGAGTCAGAATAACTTAGCAATTTTCTAGTATAGACCCTTAACGTCTTTGCCTTCGAGAGTCCTCAAGGCTGATAGGCCCCTTGTTCCTTCCTGTATGACATGCCGCCTAAGAGAGTGACCCGAGAGACTCTCGTTCCCTCGTTCGAGTCTATCGCAGCCCCGCCTATGCCCGTGAGTACAAATCAACTACAGCATATGCTACATGCGATGACCACTATCCTTTAGGGGTAGGGCAAGCATCCCGCTATTATGTCATCCCAGGTGGAGTAGGAGCCGCGAGGGCCCTTATAGAAGACTTCTGACAGCATGATCCCCCGCGCTTTCAAGGTGAGTCAAACCCGACTGCGATAGAGCGATGACGCTCCGAGGTGGAGAAGATATTCAACATCATGAGATGTACGACTCGATAGTGGGTTCCGTTAGCTGTATTTCTTCTTCAGAGTAAGGCTGTGCACTGGTGGGCATCAGTGACCGATTTCGAGTGGACCTGGGAGGACTTTATAGACCGGTTTGACTGGAAATTTTTGCCCGAGCAAGTACGGTAGCAGCGCGCATCAGAGTTTAAAACTCTGGTCCAGGGGGACATGTCTGTGTCGCAGTATGGGGCACGTTTTGCCTTGCTATCGAGATTCATGACGTACCTTGTTGTTGATGAGGGGCGGAAGGCCCGCCGTTTTGAGAACTGCTTACGTCCTGCCCTCAGGAGTCGTTTGGTCGAACATATACTCCCGATGTTTGAGCAGGCAGTGCAGAGGGCATAAGTTTACAAGGCAGATTCGGCTGATTCACAGAGGATTCATGACCACAGAGGAGACCGGAAGAGGAAGACGTTGTCCAGTAGCTCCCATCAGCAACAACATCTTCCACACCAGTGATGCATGACCCGCCCAGCATTTCAAGCACCAACAACACCTCCAACACCACCTCCTAGACTATTTTTGGGTGCTTGTTTTGGATGTTGTAGGACAGGACATCGTAGGCACGAGTGTCCCCATCAGAGCAACAACAACCTCCACAACAGCAGCAGCTACCGCCGCACCAGCCTCTGAGACCTCTCTAGTAGCAGTAGAGGCAACAGATCATGCCACCGCAGTGGCAGCTGCAGCAACCGCTACCTCAAAGGGGACAAGCACCTCCCCATCCAGCCCAAGCAGATTTTATGCCATGCAGCAGGACCCTCAGACATCCGGAGGTGTCGTCGAGGGTACTCTCCCTATTTTTGCATGCACAGCTCGTGTTTTATTTGACTCTAATGCATCGCATTCCTTTATGGCCGAAGATTTCTGCCGATCGGCTAGTTTACCATTAGAGTCTACTTGTAA
This sequence comes from Magnolia changhungtana, assembly GCA_030180095.1. Taxonomy (NCBI): domain Eukaryota; kingdom Viridiplantae; phylum Streptophyta; class Magnoliopsida; order Magnoliales; family Magnoliaceae; genus Magnolia; species Magnolia changhungtana. The sequence goes on from JASAUF010000353.1 coordinate 2,636,712, forward strand.
GGGTTTGTCAGTATCGACTCACTTGGGGAAGAACGCAGTGCTAGGCCAATTTTACTCGTCTTGCCCCATTTTGATAGTGGAGACATTTTTGCCTGCTGATTTGCTTATATTGCCGATGTCCGAGTTCGATGTCATCCTGGGCATGGATTGGCTCGTTAAGTATCATGCCATGTTGGACTGCTCCGCAAGGAGAGTCACGTTTTGTATACCTGGCGTGCCGCAATTCTAGTTTGTCACCGAGCCAAGAGGAGAGCAGCTTTCCTACCCGTTGTCATGTGTCGCTGGGGAGTCAGTTGCTTTGGGTATCGACCAACTGCCCGTCATTTATAGTTTTTTTGATGTGTTTCAGGAGATTCCGGGGTTACCACCTCGTCGGCACAGTGAGTTCCAGATTAATCTCATGCCCAGTACTGGGCCTATTTCGAAGGCTCCATATCGCATGGTACCGTTGGAGTTGTAGGAACTACAGAAGTAGTTAGATGAGTTGCGCGAGCTAGGATTTATCCATCCGAGCAGTTCACCTTGGGGAGCACCGGTACTCTTCGTGAATAAGAAGGATAGCTTGTTGAGGCTTTGCATGGATTACCGCGAGCTCAATAAGGTCTCGATCAAGAATAAGTACCCGCTCTCGAGGATCGATGATTTATTTGATCAGCTGTAGGAGACATAGTTCTTTTTGAAGATAGACTTGCGGTCCGATTATCATTAGGTTCAAGTTCGAGAGGCGAATATCTCGAAGACAACATTTAGGACGTGTTATGGTCATTTTGAGTTACAGGTTATGTCCTTTGGACTGACTAATGCGCCCGCAGTATTCATACAGTTGATGAACGAGGTCTTCCGTCCGTATCTCGATCAGTTTGTTGTGGTGTTGATCGACAATATTCTGATATATTCGAGGACCCGTGAGGAGCATGAGCGGCATCTGGAGATTACCTTGTAGACCCTCCCTACACACCAGCTTTATGTAAAGCTAGAGAAGTGCGAGTTCTGGAAGGAGGATGTGAGGTTCCTCAGTGTCGCTATGGACCCCTCAAAGATTGATGTTATACGTCAGTGGGGCCAGCCCACGAACACATCCAAGATCCGCAGTTTCCTTAGTTTGATGGGCTACTACCGACGTTTCGTTGAGGGATTCTCCCTTATTGCAGTCCCATTGACCAGGATGACCCCGTTGGGTGCCAAGTTCATTTGGAGTTACGCATGTGAGCAGGCATTTGTGGAGTTAAAGAACCACCTCACGTCTGCACATGTCCTCACTCTTCCCACTAGGAGTGATGGATTTGTTATATTTATTGATGCCTCAAGAGTTAGCTTGGGTGTTATCCTGATATAACACGGGAAGCCGGTGGCTTATGCGTCTCACCGGATCAAGGTCCATGAGTTGAACTACCCCATGCATGATTTAGAGCTGGCAGCAGTTGTCTATGGGGTTAAGTTCAAGCTCTTCTCCGACCACAAGAGCTTGAAGTATTTATTCTCTCAGTCTGAGTTCAACATGAGGCAAAGGCATTAGTTCGAGCTCCTGAAGGATTATGATTTTAATCTTCAATACCACCCGGGCAAGGTGAAGTGGTGGCGGATGCCCTCAGCAGTCAGCCACGATGTCTGGTGGTGCACATAATGATAAATGAGTGGAAGATGCTTGAGGATGTGTCAGCATTCGACTTTGAGATCGGCTTGCATTCTTCTATTATGCAGTTATCGAGCCTGTCGATTCAACCCTCTCTTGTTACAAGGGTGATCAAGGCTCAACAAGCAGATGAGTTGGTGCAGAGTTATCAGGAAGAGGAAACATCTGAGAGTTGGTCAGATTGGCGGATTGGTTCTGATGGAGGCTGATTATGTGTCCCGAATATTCCTGAGTTACGCAGAGATCTTATGACCGAGGCACATTGATCAGGGTTTTCTATCCACCCTAGCTCGACGAAGACGTATCGTGATATGAGGCAACAATATTTTTGGGCAGGGATAAAGGGCCAGATAGCAAGTTTTGTGGCCGAGTGTGACACGTGCCAACGTGTTAAGGCCGATCATTAGAGACCCCTAGGTCTAGTACAGCCGTCGAGCCTCCCGTTGTGAAAGTGGGAGCACGTATCCATAGATTTTATCATAAGTTTGCTGAGGACTTAGTACGGTCACAACGCCATCTGTGTTGTCATTGATTGTCTGACGAAGTCGACGCATTTTCTTATAATTCGTACGACCTGGCCTTTGGACCAGCTTGCGAGATTATTCATCGAGGAGATTGTGAGACTGCATGGCATTCCAGTTTCGATCGTTTCTGATTGACACCCGAGGTTCATGTCTCAGTTTTAGTGAAGCTTTTAGATGGCGATGGGGTCTATTTTGCAGCTTAGCACCGCGTATCATTTGTAAACCAATGGGCAGACCGAGAGGGTCAACTAGATTCTTGAGGATTTCTTCGGGCTTGCGTGATTGACTTTTCGGGTGGCTGGGACGAGCACCTGCGATTGATTGAGTTCACGTATAACAACGGCTATCAAGCAATCGTTGGCATGACTCCTTTTGAGGCATTATATGACAGACCACGCGGATCTCTGAGTTGTTGGATAGAGGTTAGAGAGCGGCGTCTCCTAGGTCCCGAGCTTGTGCAACAGACATCAGAAGTCATCAACATTATCAGGCAGAGGATGTGCACAGCTCAGAGCCGACAGAAGAGTTTTGCTGATTGTCGACATCGTCCCTTGGAGTTTGCTGTTGGAGACCATGTGTATCTCAAGGTCTCGACCTTAAAGGGTGTGGTTCATTTTAAAGCGAAGCTTACCCCGAGATTCATCAGACCTTTCGAGATCACTAGGCACGTTGGCGCTGTGGCCTATCGGCTTGCCTTGCCATCTTAGTTGTCTGGCATCCACAACATTTTCCATGTCTCTATGTTACGGAAGTGTGGGTCAGACATCGTTCCTGTTATTGATTGGTTGTCATTGGAGGTTCGTGAGGACGCTTCTTACAATGAGCAGCCAGTTCGTATCTTTGATTGGAAGGAGCAGGTCCACCGAACTATGATTATTCCCTTGGTGAAGATCATTATAGTGTGGATGAGGCTTCTTAAGAGCACGAGGCTGAGATTCGGAGCATTATTCCCATCTCTTTGATGATTGATTGTATATTTGTATTGTCTCTGATTATATATGATACCATGATTTCTCTCCTTTTATGAGTTATGCTTAGTTGTGATGATACTGTAAATTTTGTGGATGAATTTTTTTATTAGAAGGGGAGAGCTATAAGGCCACGTATCTCAATCCATACCATTCCGTAGACTCTCGCGATCCTCCTTGTAGAATTCCAGCAACCTACGATCTATAGACAACATTTGCATGTGACCCTAAGTCACATCCCTTAGATCTGAGTCGGCTCAACTCAAAACTTGTACCGTAAAGACCGCGCTGTCACTGCGGTTCCAACATTATGTCTTCCGCACCGATACGATACTCAGGCTAGGAGTTATGGGCCCGCGTTTAATTTGAGGAAACGCCGCACGTTGCAAATCCTAAGAGATTCTCTACGACCCATCACATCAATCAATCAATCACTAGTCAAGTACACAACCCATCGAACCCATACTTCACATGCCACATCTCTTACACAACCCATACCGCTCTTATACAAGCTACCCCCAAAGTCAACATTTCTCTTACACAACCCATACCTCTCTTACACAATCATCCCTCTCATTCCATCCATCTTACATGCATCACTCTTCTCTCATTTTACTCCATATCATCTCATTCTCTACTATTTCCAAGCAACCAAGGAGAGAAAATCCTAAGGAGAGGAAGAACCCAAGATCAAGGCCCACTTCCTACCCCAAATCTCACCATCCAACCCTTTAATCTTCATCATCCTCCATCAAAGAGTGAGCTTAGGAGCTTAACATTCCAAGGAGCTAAAGAAGAGGACCTTAGGTTGGGGATCTTAGGTGTAGATGATGATCTTTGTTCATGGGCAAGTGGAGCCTACCGGTCAATGGTAGGGATCCCATTTTGGACCCAAGGTGTGACCTATGGCCAACCATGATATGCATGTGTTACCCATGAGGGGTCCATTCTCCATGGACCCCACCATGATGTTATTTATTATCCATATTGTATTAGGTCATGTAGACCTTGAAATTTGTGGTGGAAATCGGATTTCCACCCTAGATTTTCTTATTTAAGGCCCACCTATTTTAGGACCCATCTTGATGTATGTATTTAAGGGAGCTCATATTGGAGGAGCTTCCCCACCTCACATCTCTCTCTCTCTCTCTCTCTCTCTCTCTCTCTCTCTTTCCCTATTTGATGGCCTGCCTTACCTTGATGTATCTTTCCACATTGTCCTCATGATGGGCCCACCTTGTTGTACTATTCAATGGACGGGCTTACTACCTGTCCGTCTGGACAGGCCTGCATGTGGGAAACCACAAATATCAGTCTGATCCTAACCTTGGTGGGCCACCACGTAGACCCTTCTTGAAGTGTTATATGTAAATTGTCCATCAGTGGACTTGATCATGAGGTATGTGTCTCATCCTCACCGTCCAGCAGACCTAAACGGTAGGAAAACACGAGCAGCAGCTTGATTAGGAAGTTAGTGGGTCACGTACATGTGGACCCCACCTTATATGTATTGCATCTGCTCTGTCCAGCAGTAGGTGCTACTGGAAAGGGCAAAGCACATATGTCAGCCTCCATTTGACGTTGTGGGCCACGTTGATGTGGACCCACCTTGATATGTGTATTATCACCATCCGTCTATAGGACGTGGGGCCCCTGGCGTATGTGTTCTACTCCACTGTCCATATGTGATGGTGGGCCCACCATGTTATGTGTTACATCCTCACCGTCCAGACAGGTAGGACAATGGGATCACCCTGATAATTGGATTGTATCTCCACCGTCTAGTGCATAGGATGGTGGGACCCACCAACTATATGTATTATCCACATTGTGCATCTACATGGACCCACCTTGTTGTATTATATCCACACCCTCCATCCAGACCGACCATTTCAGGATGTGGAAACCACTAGATTTGTAGCTACTAGATTATTGTCAGCAAGCTAGGTGGGCCTGACCATTAGTTATGTGTTTGATCCAAACCGTCCATCCACCTGTGAGATCGTCTTAAGACTTAAGACTAAAGATAAGATTGATCTACCTATCAAGTGGGCCACACTGTGGATTAAACATCTACCATTGAAACCCATTTGGGGTCAGAAGTTTTGGATCAATATGGAATTTGTTTTTCCTCTTAATTCAGGTCTTTGTGACTATATGAACAGATTGGATGGAAAATAAACCTTAAGGTGGCCCCTGTGAATTTTTAACGGTGAAAATCATTACCTTCACTGCTATTTGTGGTATGGTCCAGATGATCTTTCAATCATTACCTCCACTGCTATTTGTGGTATGGTGCAGATGATCTTTCGATGTGATTCATTTTTATGGGTAATGCTCTAAAATGATCTCTAAAAATAGATGAATGGTGTAGATAGTAGAATACAAGACGATGGGTCCCACTTGAAGTGTATATGAGGCCCTTTATTACAGCTCACTTAACGTGCATGAGGTCCATTGTTGTGGCCCATGTGATGTAGCCCACTTGATGTATTGGAGGTCCATGAGTGGGGCCCAATGTGATGTATATGAGGCCCACTAGTGAGGCCCAATGAGACGTATATGAGGCCCATTAGTGAGGCCTAATGTGATGTATGAGGCCGTTTGAGTGAGGCCCATGGAGATGTATGTGAACCATTGTGTAACGCCCCGGATTTTTGCCAACCTGGGATTAGATGACCTTAGGCAATGGGTCGATCGTAATACCTCATTAACTTGTCAGAACTGAATCCCAAAGTCTAAAGCCGCCTTTGAACTCATTTCCTTCACAAACCTCACCCTTCATCACCTTGATCTTCCAATTTTTCTAATAACTTTCACCCTAGACACTATCTTAAACTAGCTAAGTAGTATAACTTGGATCACTTTATATACAAACTCCAAAGGCCTGAGTACCACCTCGACCAGAAATCACGTAGGAGTAAATTCTTTAGAAATTTAACAAAGTTAACTAAGTACTAAACTTGATTTGTCGTGAAATCCGTTAGGATCGCTTTAAATACGATCTGCAAGACCCAAAAGTTGTAGAATCATTGACGCTAGGTTACCCTAAAGTTTAGAACCAAACTCATTTCCCGTCTGCTCTTGGGAATGAAACAAAACTTCGTATTAGGTCTAGATCGCACATCGGGAGTCCGATTAACCCGAAGCTAAGGAACTAGGACCGCCCCACTGGGCTTAACAATCATCTCAAAAATCAGCTCCATCCGATGTTCCACGGTCATTCGTTTCGATTCGGAGCGAGGGAGTGTGAAAAACACTATTCCCATCCAAAAATAAATATCTGGAATAGTGATCTGGCATCATTCGTTGACGCGTCAGTATTAAGCAACCCGACCGTCAGAATCAGACCAAATTACACCCTCGGATTAAGAAAAATTTCAGGAACATTTACATGTACTTGGAATTTCTGATCGTGGCCCACTGACCGTCGAACTGAAAGTGGTCCGCCACGTGCGATCTGGGTATCCGATCGAGTCAAAAATGTAATCCCACGTAGATCCATCAATGGTGAGCTTAAGTCTGACGTTTGGTTCAAGGAGGGCCACCGAACTTCCTTTTGAGTGGAAAAGCGACGAAAATCCTATATTAGCAGTACTTGAACCTGAGTCTAATTTCGTAATGTTTGTAGCTATAAAAGGAGCTTAGAACAGCCCCTCTCACAGCCATACAAATTTTGGAGAAAACCCTAGAGGGAGAGAGAGAAAAGAGAGAGAAAGACTTGGAGATTGTTGCCGATTTCCCTCCTCCTGCTTTGGCTTATTACACGGCCTACACCGCCCTATTCTAGGCGTTTTCCCGGCGTTTTTCGTCCCATTTGAAGGTAAGAAACCCTAACCCTAGGTCTGATTTGAGGTGGGATCGATGTGGGTTGCGTAACAACTAACCGATTCCGCTCTTTAGGCTAGAAATCTCCCGTATACGGAAGTTCTACTACCCTTGCTGATTCGTTTCGTTTCCAAAGGCAGAGGTGAGGACTTTAAGTGTATAAGTTGTGGTTTTCAACGCTTTCATTGTCAGATAATGGTAGATTCATGATCTGCATGCAATTGCACATGTACAAAGTGCTTTCCGTTTCCTGTTTCGATTAACGTTGTGAAATATGGAATTTCACATATTCTAGGTATACATAGAAATACCGTATATGTATTTTTTTTGGATAAATGTTTGACATGTTTATTTAATGTATGATTATATAATATATGAATAAAATACTAGTTTGGCGAAAGGAATCGTCAAAATACATGTTCACATGTAAATGCGACGTATGTTGAAATTGTGTATGTTAGAAATACCATATACGTATTTCTTTTGGAATAATGTTTGACATACTTATTTAATATATGATTATACAATATATGAATAAAATACTAGCTTGGCGAAAGGAATCGCCGTATTACAAGCTCCCTTGTAAACACGATGTATGTTGAAACTGGGTACACTAGGAAGTACCCTATATGTATAAATTTTGCTGACATGATCGTCAGGTTTATTTGCTGTATGAATATAATGTGTACGTATAAAATATTAGTTTGGCAAAGGGACAACCCTAGTACACATTTCTCTAGCATACGTCATGTATGTTGAAATAGTGCATTCCAAGTGTTGGTGAAATCACTTGTGAGTGTAAGTGCTTAAGTGTTAGAACCTTAGGTAGGTGCTGAGATGGGATTCTTAGCTACCTTAGAGTCACCTATGACATCCTCCATGTGGTTATTCACTCTAATCACTCGCCTATGAAAAATAAGTATTTGTATCCCTATTTGCATAAATGCTTTATAACATGCTTTTGAACATGCTTTGTCATTTATTTATTACCATGTTTCATGATATGCTTTGTAACATGATTACTAGTGTCCTTGAATTACCATGTTATCATGCCGTATTTCATATGCTATGATTAGGACTTGACTGAGCTTGGGACTATGTTCATAGTCCAGGCATCCGGTATCAGACTTGAAGATGTGATTGGGATTCGTTCCGCCACGCATGATGTGTTGGCGAACCCGTGTCGTACTTCGGTTGGCGATAGTGGTTAGCCACACGAGGTGCTTCTGCGCTTCATATCGCCCAACTTGTTGTGCGCTCGAGCCAGCCGAACACGTCAAGTAAACCGTGTGTCTTATGTATGTTCACCATGTTTGGTCGCTAATGCTTGAACCTAGGGTACCAAACTTACCAGTGAAAACCCTTTTAACCATGGTACCTCGATCCGCTAAGACTCATGAGCCGGGCATGGTAGTATGGGACACCGTGGTCGAGCTGTCGGCCTACGCTGGGGCTACGTGCCTCCCCGTAGTGACCAATGAGCACCTTAACTCGTGAGCCGATTATGGTGGTATGGGACACTATATTCGCGCTGTCGGCCTACATTGATAAGGTGATGGGGGAGTGGTGCAACCTTTGTGCGTAATGCCACTGGCGGCACCCTTTGTAGTGACCGCGAGCATATTCTCAAGTTCAAAGATGCCTTAGGGTTCGCCGCGATATATAGAGTATGAACTAGGCCTGTTTCTGTATAGTGATGAATCGTTTAAGGGGTGATGGGGAAGTGGTGCAACCTTTGTGCGTAACAGCCCTGGCAGCCTCTACAGTGACCTAGAAAACACACCATCGTTTGATATTAACTAGATGACGACCCTAGATTGGATCATGTTTGGAAATGATATAAGGGAGGTACCTTAGTTTCCCAATCCGCTGTTTGAAATGGACTAATTAAAAACTCGGTAATCATACTCATCATGCATCGCATGTGCCTGGGAAGATGTGGAGCATCGTGGGATGTAAGCATGCGCGAACGTGAGATGGTGTCGCATGAGGGAGTATGTCGGTGAGGGCATCCATCATACCGCATTCATACTTGCATTAATCGAGTAACTAGGAGTGCTTGATTTATCGCTTTATCATTATCGCTTGATCGCATCGATAACATGTTAACTTATGCTTTATTGTTCCACTGAGTTAGCTATTCACTCCCACGTTACGGGACGGTGTTGTACACACCAACCAGAATTGTTGAATTTCAGATGATGGCGATGCTTATGAAGCAGAGTCGGACTATTTCTATGGTGATGAGGAGGAGTTCTCCTATCATGTAACCCTCTGACGGGTCTCTGAAGACCTGGTATTGTATTGCCTGGCCGTGGTATTTCGGGGTTAGAAGACATTAAACTTACACATTTGGTATGTTTTAAAACTGTACTTGTATTTATTTAACCTGGTAATGTTATCACACTCTGGAGACTCATCATAGTTTATATATTTTATCTATTTATCATAGTCTTCTGCTTGCAAAATTAACTGTCTCTGGAGTATGATATGCTGTTTTGGTTTAATCTCACTCATGTTCAATGCACGAATACAGTCAACATTCAATCATCATTCATTTTGTTGCATAAGTGATGTTCTGGAACTCGGGAGTTGAGTTTATGCTCGACCCCCGATTTTCAGGGTGTTACACATTGTGTGAGGCGCAATATGATGTACATGAGGCCGATTGTGAGGGATGAGGCCCACCCATGATGTATGTGTTATATACACATGTTGTCCATCCTTTTCCTAGATAATTGGAGGGCCGACAACCTCGTTATGATTCTGATTCTGATTTCCAAACAGACCACACCTTACGACAATGGTGGTTAAATGTCCACCGTTATAAGCTTTCCTAGGGCCTATTGTTAAGCCCATTTCCACCCTTACCCATTAGGCTAACCCAAACCATTGGGCCCCCATTGATGATGATACCTTCCACAGTCATTGCAGGGGACCCCGCCTTAGGATATATGAGATGCTAGTACATTGATGTAAGTTATGATAGTCTAACATGGACCATTCTATATAGACTTCTATATGTTTAGTGGGGCGTATTCTTGTAAGGTGTGGTCCTACTCTTGAGTAAGCGGAAACTGTTCAGCCCCTACTCTTGTAAGTAACATATCGGTTAAGACCGATCATCGCTTGCTATATTTGATAATCATGGTAGTGTACTTAGTCTAGTAAGACACACTGAGAACATGCTTAGTATTACATCATGATACATGCCCATACGCATCATTTGTATGCTTGTTATGAGGAGTGTTCGTTCATAGCATACGCCCTTGGGCTGAGACATTTACGGGACTCCTTATAAGACAGAGTGCCCCACATGATCACGTGATACGCGTAGGACTGATGCATGACTGGATGGTATGACTCATGCATCTCGCATTTGTGTGACATGATCACTTTACGCCTTAGCGACATCAGGGCCGTAGCCTCCACAGGCACATCGTGGGTGGTCGGATTGTATACCGAAAATATTGGCTCTAGAACTATAGGCGCATAGGATGTCATTGGGTGAAAGTCTCAGAACCTTTTTGGTACCTGGAGATGATCTAATGTCTAAACCGAGTGGATGCATGAGTGCATGAGTGTCGAATACTAGTAGGTGGTGTCTCCCACTATATCATGGTCGGTTGGAAGGGGGTGTGGCCTTATCTACCCAAGTGAGGGGGTTGTAAGCTAGGGTGAGTTTGACCAGCTTGCAAATGGGCCAAGTATCGACGAGCCATGTAGGTATTGGCAAACTACTAGTCAGGTGGATAGTGTGGTCTCTTCCACTCGCTGGGTTGTACGGCTAGGGAGGCGATGATCAGTTTGGAGTGTACTAGACCCCAGTGATACCCTAGAGAGGAACTGTATTAATATATACACTTAATACGAGGGCTGGCATGCTTGCATTGAATCTTACATATGACATTTTCCTACGTAGGCCTTGCATCGCATAGCCTTGGTATGGCTGATAACATTCATGGACTTATCGATGTTTCCGCTTACTTTGATATTGTATGCTTGGTACATGCATTGCACACACATGCACACACCCTTTAAACTTTTGTAAGCTTATACACAACCATTGCCTGTAGGTGACGTTGGATCGCTACAACGCTGAGGCAGGAGCGCATATTAGATCATTTTGAAGCTTTTTAATTATTTGTATTTCGCTTTTCTCTTTGTACTCAAAGTTTTTGATATAGTGGATATGTGGGGATGTTGTTTTGTGACTTGGTTGTGCTTGTGGTTATGCTCCTTTATAAAAAAATCATACTGAGAATCCTCCTTGTAGGATCCCAGGATCGAAATTTGGTTTATGGGCGCTAGGAGCTGAAAATGAGGTACTACGGAGGCTGTCGGCACCGGATTTGGCAATCAAAAATTCTATGAGCCTAGTTTCTGAGTTTGGGGTGTGACGGCTGTTGCTGGTGATTAACGGTTGCATTTTTCTAAGATTAACTAGTTTTAGAATTAGTTTAAAATTAGGGTTTTTCTACTTTCTATTTTTAAGTTATGGTTTTTTCTTAATTATTTTAGAAACTAACTTAGCTTTCTATTTATGGGTTTAAAAACTTTCCTAATCTCTTTTTAGAAACTAATTTCCTTTCCTAATCTGTTTTAGAAAAAAATTTCTTTCTATTTTAAAAAATTTTCCTTTTTCATTTTTAGAAACTAATTTACTTTCCTTTTTCTTCTGCAGGATCCCAATATAGAAACTTCTAATTCTCTCTCGTTCTATTTCTAGATTTTTATTTCCCTTTTCCTTTTTAAGTTTAGGTTCGATTCTGAAATTGAGGGCTGAGAGTGTTTCATGCCCAAGTGGGTCCGTGATAACACTCAACGTCTCTTGAGTGAAGGATGATTTGTTGAGGGGTTATCTACACATCACCGGATTAGACACCACTCAAGATCCATAGAGTTAATTGAAGTGATGGCTATAAATTAACCTATAAATCCTCCAAATCCACCTCAACCTATGGTTGAGGAAATTCAGCATAAAAACATGGTGCATCAAGCGCCCTCGCCTCGTACTTTGTGAGATTATTTACAACCGGCAGGGGTGAGTACACCTTCCTGTATGGTTTTTCCAGAAAATACAGGACATATGGATATCAAGCTAGGGGTGATCCAACTCCTTCCAAAATTCCATGTACTTGAATATGAAAATCCATATTTGAACATGAAAGAGTTTGATGAGATTATAGCTACTTTATATTTTCCTAATGTGGTTGAGGACATAGTTAGGCTAAAACTCTTTCCCTTTCCTTTCAAAGAGAAAGTTAAGACATGGTTTCATCCATTACACCCACAATCTATTGATAGATGAAATGATATGACAAGGGAGTTCATTAAGAAATTTTTCCCATATCATAAAATGAACACCCTTAGAATATCAATCATGAACTTCGCCCAAAAGGAAGATGAAACATTCTTCCAATGTTGGGATCGATTCAAGGATCTTGTCAATTCATGCCCACAACATGGTTTTGAAGTTCATAGGAATCAATGTAATCCTCCTCTTGAGGATGAGAATGAAGTTCATAGGAATGTGTTAAACCAACCACGAACATTACATGAACATCATATACCCTGAGAGATCAACTTTACATTCTTGCATTATGTTCCCTACTTACATAGAGAACATTGATTTTAAACCAAGTGTGATTCAATTGATTCCTAAATTTCATGGCTTGGATTCTGAAAGCCCCTACTTGCACCTCAATGACTTTGAGAAAGTGATTGCAACATTACAAGCAAATAATGGCAATAGGGATGCACTCAAACTTAGGTTATTTTCATGTTCTCTAAAGGATTGGGCCAAAGCATGCCTCAACTCTCTAAGACCTCATACCATCACTACATGACAAGCCTTAAGTAGAGAGTTTTTGAAAAAATTCTTTCCCGGGAATAAAAAAATGCACTAAAACAGGAAATCATGTCGTTATCCCAAAAGGGGAATTAATTGTTTTTCTAAGCTTGGGAGCACTTCAAAGACCTTCTACTCACTTGCCCACATCATGATTATGAACTATGACACTTGATTGATTCATTCTGAAAGGGGCTCACCATGAATACCCATCAGTTCATAGAGATAATGTGTGTTGGAACCTTTCTTGACAAAGATCATAATGAGGCTTGGGATTTTCTAAACATGTTAGCAGAGAATACTCAGACATGACATGTCTCTGCTAAACCGGACCAAATTAGACTCGTTATAAGAGAGAAAGTGTCATGCCTCAAACTTAAAAATCGAGCTCACAAAATTCCTGATCGCCAAATCCGACGCCGACAGCCTCCATAATACCCCATTCTCTGCTCCCAGGACCCATATACCAGATTCCGATCCTGGGATCCTATAAGGAGGATTTTCGGTAAAAAATTTGTAAAGGGAAGCATAACCATAAGCATAACCAAGTCACAAAACAACATCACCACATATCCACTATAATCAAAGCATTTGAGTACAATGCAGAAGGGAAGTACAAGTATATATCAAAACTTTAAAAATATCACTGCACGCTCCTACCTCAGCTCAGCTGCGTCGTAGCATCACTTGCATGCAACGGTCGTGCATAAACTTACAGGAAGCTTAGAGGGTGGTGTAAATGTGTGCGCAATGCAGGTGTCAAGCACATAATATCAGAGTAATGTGAAAAATGTTGGCAGGTCCATGAATGGGAAAATGTTGGCAAGTCCAAGAATACTATCAACCGTATCAAGGCTATGCGATGCAAGGCCTACGTAGTTAAATGTCATATGCAAGATGCAACACAAACACACCAGTCCTCAGCTGGATCTACATATCATAATAGTTCACCTCTGGAATACCACCGGGGTTTAGTACACTATACATTAAATTTTTGCCCTACCCAAGGCGCACAACTATGCAAGTGGAAGAGACATCACTATCTACCTGGCCATTAGCCTACCAATATCTACCTGGCTCATTGATAGTGTATCTATTTCAGAGTTGGTCAAACTCAGCCTAGCTTTGCCCCTCCCTTCGGGCGGATAAGGCCACACCCCCTTCCAACTGACCACGACATAGTGGGAGACGCGGCCTACTGGTATTTGGCACTCAGGCGCTCATGTATCTACTCAGTCTCGATATTGGAGTAACCTCCTGGTACCATAAGAGTTTAGGAACTTTCACCCAGGGACATCCTAAGTGCCCCAGTGCTAGAACCAAAATATTTTCAATGTCCAATCCTGTCATCCACGATATGCCTGTAGAGTCCACAGCCCTGATATCGCTAGGGCGAACAGTGATCATATCACACAGAACGCAAGATGCATGAGTCACACCATCTAATCATACATCAAACTTGCACGTACCGCGCGCTCATGTGGGGCAACTCTGTCTCTCTGGGAGTCCCATAAACATCTTATCCTAACGGCATATGCTATGATCAATTAATCATCATAATAGGCATACAAATGACGCGTATGGGCAAGTATCATGATGTATACTAAGCATAATTATCAGACATAAACTATAATCTGCGTGTATTTATGGTGGGGTCCACAGAAGGATGGGTATCTAATCCAAACATCAAGATATGTTCTAAATAAAGGATATATTAACCTGATGCCACATACACAAAGGGAGTCAAGAGGATGAGCCTAAGTACAATAAGAGGGCTTCCTCACCCACCCTATCATATAGTAAGCTGGGCTTTCTTATGGGGGCCCGGTAAGTACACGAGGTAGGCTTCAAGGTTTGCATAATCCCACTAGCATCAATGGGGGCCCAACAGTTTCGGGTTAGCCCAATAAGGTGAGATGGGTCATGCTAATATCAATAGGGGCACAATGATTTGAGACAACCCAATAAGGATAGATGGGGAATGGGTTAGCAATGGGCCCTAGGGAGTTTACAACATGGACATTTAACCACCATTGCTACTAAAGTACGGCCCACCATAAAATCTAACTTACAATAGGGCACATGACACTAATACAATCTAGACAATGGATGGGCAACATGAATATAATCACATACATCATGGTGGGCCTCTTGGGACAGCCCATATGATCTAACAAAATAGATAGGCAGCATGTGCAACACATACATCATAATGGGCCTCATGGGGCAGCCCATGGCCCAGAAAAATAGATGGGCATGGTACATACAACACATGCATCATAGTGGGCCTTACAAGTCAACCCATGATCAAGCAAAATGGATGGGCAGCGTGTATATAAAGCATGCATACAACAAGGTGGGCTCAATGGCTGGACGTTCAGCCCATCCGGGCCTGCTGGACGTCTAGAAATCTGGATGGTCTGGTGCTTATTCATACAGATGGAAGGTGGGCCTTATAAGGTTTTCATGGGGTCCATGATCTCAAAAAACTGGAGGTATTAGTGTGTATACATTACACTTTCAACATGGTGGACCTCACAACTTTATAAAGGGCAATATCATACAGCAAGTTGGTCTATTGCTGGACGTCCGGCCCTCTAAACTTTTTGGACCTGCTGGGTGTCTAGCAGATGGACAATCTAGATGAAATACATACTTCCTGGTGGCCCATACACATCACAGTGGGCCTCACCTGATGAATAATGTGGATACAACACATACATTAGGGTGGGCTTGCTGCTGGAGGGCCAGTCCAGCAGCACCCCAGCCTTGCTAGATGTCCAAAGGGGGCTGGATGGTTGGGGATATGCATACACAAGGTGGGCTCCACCTGTAGACGTCCCACATTAGGTGGGCCCTGTCCAGGTGGGCCACAAAGATAGGGGAATGGTGGAGATATAAAACAAACATCAAGGTGGCCCTGCAGCCTAAGGTCGGCCAGCCCCATTGGACATTGGCCCTGCTTGGGCGTCCTGTAGGTGGATGGCCTGGATATCATGCCACACAATGGGTCCCACTTGAGTGTGGGTTGCCGAGAAGGTGGGCTAACCATTGGGCCACAAATAGGTAGATGGAGAGGATAAAACATGTACATTAAGACCGATCCAGCTAGTTACTGGAAGGTGAGGTTGCTGGCCCTGTTGGGCGTTGGGTCTACCTCCTATTAGATATGGGGGAATGGAAGGTCGATGTGAATTTTTCACATGCACAGTAAGGTGGGGTCCACGAGAGTGGCCCACCAATCCCAAATCAAGCTAATATTTATCTTTCCCCTATCGTCCAGGCCTGCTAGATGATGCCAGCAAATGGGATCGTCCAGGTTTGTTGGGCCCACTCCGGGGATGGCCTCCTAAGGCTGGATGGTGTGGGTTCATACATACATCAAGGTAGGGTCCACACGTTAGTGGGTCACCCCACTACAACAAAAGAATCAAGCTCATATTGTGCTTTCCATTCATTTATCCCTACATGACCGACTGGTCATACAGGCTGGAAAAATGGTCAGCATGCTGTCCAGATTACTGGATAGTAAGGATTTAAAAAACATGCATCA
This sequence comes from Magnolia changhungtana, assembly GCA_030180095.1. NCBI lineage: Eukaryota > Viridiplantae > Streptophyta > Magnoliopsida > Magnoliales > Magnoliaceae > Magnolia > Magnolia changhungtana. The sequence goes on from JASAUF010000353.1 coordinate 2,653,069, forward strand.
AGGTAGGGTTCACCTGAATGGGCCGTACACATCCAAATCAAGCAGATATATATATATATATATTTCCCCTTTACTTGAATCATGTAAAATAAGACAGCAAGGTGGGCCAGCCTAAGTCCAGAAAACTGGACAACCACGTCGTCCCACCAGTTGGACGGTCTAGATCTGTTGAGCACATCAGGTGGGTCACACATCATCATAGAAAGAGAGAGAAAGAGGGAGAGAGAGAGAGAGAGAGAGAGAGAGAGAGAGAGAGAATGAGTGGCGGAGGGGCTCCGCCACTATGAGCCCCTCTAGGTGCACAACACATACATCAAGATGGGTCTCAAGATTGGGTGGGCCCTCAAATCAGTAAATCAATGTGGGGATGCCATCCCCACCAAAAAAATCAGGTGTCTAGATGACCCATCCTGAGCAACAAGGAAACATCATGATGGGGTCCATGGAGAAAGGCCCCATCATGGTACATGCATGCAACTTAAAGTGGGCCATTGGCCGCACCTAGGGTCCAAGATGGGATCCCCACCATTGATTGATGGGTCCCACTTGCCCCATGCATGAAAACAGAGAGACTTATCCTAAGAAGCACCCACCTCTTCTCCTACAAGCTTCCTAGTAGTCCCAAGCTCCTAAGCTTCACTTTTAATGGAGGAAGATGAGGTTCTAATGGTTGGATTGGGAGATCAAGGGTGGAAGATGGGATGGGGTGTTGGGTTCTCTCTTTCCCTTACTTGGATGTTGAGTTGCAATGGAGGAGAATGGTAGAGAATGGGAGAGAGAAAGGGATAGTGTAAGGAGGTAATAATGGGGTGTAAGAGGGAATTATGGCTTGTAAGAGGCATGGGAAGAGAGGGCATGCTAGCAATGACTACTTGTAAGGCATGAGTGGACAAGGGATGATGTCATCTTATGCTAGGGTAGGCTAGGTTAGGTAGGATGATGTCATGGTAATGATGGCTTGTAGAGATCATTTTCTACTTGGAATCCTATGGTCCCGCAACACGTGTGTATGCCCGGGATTATGCACGGGTTATAACTCCTAGCCTAGGCATCGCATTGGCACGCGAGACGCGATGTTGGAACCATGGCAACGGCGCGATCAAAATGGTACAAGTTTTGGGTCGAGTCGACTCGGATCTATGAGATGTGATTTAAGGTCACACGTAAATACTGTCTATAGGTCGTGGGTTACCGAAATTTAACAGGGAGGATTGGAGAAGTCTAAGGAACGATGTGGTACTAGGACACAGGCCTTACAGAAAGTGGAGATGTACATCCTAAGAGAGGAAGACGACCTTAATGCAAAATTCGCTGCATTGGCTAGAAAGGTCGAAGCCTTGGAAGTTAGGAAGGATAATACAATTAAAGCAAACACCTCCTTAGGTAATTTTTGTAGCATTTGTGGTGGTGCCGACCATGACATAAAGGATTGTCCAACAATCCTAGTTATGTAAGATATCATGCATGAGCATGGGCAAGCAAATGCTATAAATTACTACAAAAGGCTATTTCTGCAACCAATGGGAAACACGTACAATCTAAATTGGCGTAACCATAATAATTTTAGTCAGAGGAGTGGACTAGAAATTAATGTGCCCAATGCACCTCAAGGGCCTCCAAGAAACAACTTCTTTGGGGCACCTAACAATGCACCATATGGCCCCCTACTAAAGCGATCATCCGTGGAGGATGCATTGACCCCATTCGTCAACTTTCAAGCTCGAATGAATCAGTCTCTAATCTAATCAAATCAGGAATTAAGGACAGCCGTGGATAGGATTGATACTCAACTAAATGCTAGGGAAAAAGGCACGCTTCCTTCTCAACTTGTACTAAACCCAAAAAATACACATTTAATCGGAGACGCAAATCCAAGTGAGATATATCATGAACAAGCTAAAGCCATCATTACCTCGAGAAGTGGAAAAGAGGTCGATAACAAGATAATGCAACCGGAAGAAATACCGGAGGATGAGCCACCGTCTCAAGAGAATGATGAACCAGCTATGGTTCAAGAGCCACACCAATAAAAGGATAAAGAGGCTGAGTTACATGAGCCTCCAGTTCCGTTCCCATCTAGACTTCGGAAATTGATTGTCCCTATGAAATATCAAGAGGTGTTGGATGTGCTCTAAAAGGTTACTGTCAATATTCATCTACTTAATGCCATTAGACAAATTTTGTCATATGTTAAATATCTCAAGGACATGTGCACTGTGAAGAGGAAATTAAACGTACACAAGAAGGCCTTCCTCAATGAGAAAGTAAGCGCTATGGTTCCGAAAAGGGTCATACCCAAATATAAAGACCCAGGAAGTTCCACTATTCCTTATATTACTGGGAATTTCCAAATTGAGCATGCTTTACTAGATTTGGGTGCAAGTGTCAACTTAGTACCTTATTTGGTTAACCGACAAATGGGGCTAGGTGAGCTTAAACTGAAAATGCCTAGCTATATGTCTTAAAAGGGGGGGGGGGTAAATAGGACTATGCCAATTTTAAAATTATACCAATGGAATTAAATAATAAGAAAGCCTTATAAACAAATATTTGAAAGTTAGAACTTTAAATAAATCACAATATGGAAGTGTAAAGTAACCTCAATATTCTAGTATTGAGAGCCTGATACAAATGATGTTCTAAGGACAACCTTGCACCATAAAAACCAAGGGTTTATGGCAGGACAACCTTACTAGAACGGTATAAGTATCAATATCTCAAACTAAAGAGGAATAAAGAAAATAGTAAGAATTGAAATTCTAAATTATTACAACATTCTCACAATGCTTGAAATGTAAATATTACAACATTCACATCCACACATACATTCCACAGCTTTGAATGATAAAAGATAGAAATTAAATAAACATTCAAACCACAAAACATAAAGAATTATAGTGGTTCGCCTGTGTGTTCACCAACTGTTAAACAACAACCACACAGCTTGCTACTCCACTCCTAATATCCTCACACAGGGGATATCAGCATTCACTATGAAAATAGGTTTCACAAGTTCACCTAAAACCTTCACAATTGTGGGAGGAAGATCAACACCTTCTTCATCATTCCTTGCTTCAACACCACCACCACCCACATCACTTTGGCCAGGATCCAATTCTAGCTTCATCTTGTTTATATTAGAATTGTTAAAAATAAGATGATGTATAGGAGTCTCTTCAATAGGCATAGCAACTAGCATGTCAGAAGCTAACACAGTCATAAGATAAGCAAATGGAATATCACTGTGTCCTGGATGGAGACGAAACTGAATGATGAAATGATATATTAAAGAAGGCAGATAGACTTTAGTACCAGTGACGATAGAATGCAAAACCCGAACCATAAATGAAGTTAGTTCTGTTTTGTTACCAGAACGTGGATACAGATTTGAAGTAAAGATTCTGTGGAGAACCCTGTATCTGGGTAACAAATACTTCGAGGGGAGCGCATTCCCTTTATGAGTCCATTGAACATCCATATTGTATAAATCTCTAGTTAACATACATTTTTCTGTTTCAGGTGATTTTTCAACTAGAGTATGAATAACAATACCCTCATCATTAACAGGTATGTCCATTAGAGCCAAAATCAGATGACGGTCTACCTCAAATGGACCTTCTCTTGTTACTATATTAAATGTTAAATTCTCATATGAAAATTTAGAAATACACGCAATCATGGCTTGAGCAATAGATTGGTATGCAGGCCCACCCCAATGTAGGATGTTATCCCAGCCTACAGATTGGAGAAGAGGAAGGATACCAAAAGGAGCAATATGATCAATAAATATAGGTCTTTCAACAATGACTTTAAGCATTTGCAAATCCCTAACATGTGCGGGATCATCTTCGAGTGACCAAAGATGGCGCCGAGTGATAGGAGCTGATCAAGAAGATGATGGACCATGAGAAGTTTTTTTCCCTCTAGAATTCTTTTTCAATAGATTAATCAAAGAAACAAATAGATTCAAAAGATAAGGAGTGGGGTTTTAATAGATCAGATTTTTTAAGAGAAAACCCCAAAATCACAATAAAACATAAAATAAATTACTCCAAGAGTGAAAATGAAGTAATATTAACTAGAATCTACAAGAAAAACACAAATGATGCACTAACCTTGATGAATCAGACAGTTGGGTATGACTGGTCGTGCTACAGCCCGTTAAAGAAGAAATAGGAAATGATGAAGATGAGTTTTTTCCCAAATTTGAAGAGATTCAACGCGCTACACGACTGATCGAGGACCGTTCTCGACCAGTCGTACCACGACTGGTCGAGCACGTCCTCGACTGGTCGTGCAAAGACAAAAATATGCATTTTTCATAAAAATTTAGAATTTAAACTAATAAATTAACAAATAAATACACTATAATACACATATGCACGAATAATCATTTTAAATTGCACATTCCAAGATCAAATTTCAATTTATTAAACCTGCTTTTGTCAAGCGGTTTAGTGAAAATGTCAGTAAGTTGAGTCTCGGTTGGAATATATTCCAATGAAATTATTTTTTCTTCCACTAATTCATGAATGTAATGAAATCTAATGTCAATGTGCTTGGTATGTGAATGTTGGATTGGATTTTTAGAAATATTTATTACACTGGAATTATCACAATATAAAACCATTAAATCCTATGCAATTCCATAATCACTTAACATGCTTTTCATCCAAATAAGCTGAGTACATACATTTCCAGATGGAATGTATTCAACCTCAGCAGTAGAAAGCGATATGGAACTTTGATTCTTACTAAACTAAGATACTAAACAATTTCCAATATAGAAATAACCACCACTGATTGACTTTCTATCATCAATATTACTAGCCCAATCAGCATCTGAGTACCCCGCCAACTGAACACTAGTATTATATGGATACCAGAGACCCAAATTAGCAGAACTTGCGACATATCACATAATCTGGTTAACAGCAGTTAGATGAGACTCTTTAGGGTCAGACTGATATCTAGCGCAAATTCCAACACTCAAAGCAATATCAGGTCTACTAGCAGTTAAATAAAGTAAACTACCAATCATACTACGATATAATTTAGAATTTACATTTTTACCTGTAGAGTCTTTTGAGAGTCTTAAGGTTGTACTCATAGGAGTATCAAAATTCTTACCATTCTCAAATTCAAACTTTTTAATTAAGTTCAAAGCATATTTGGTTTAAGAAATAAAAATACCATCAGGTTGTTGTTTTACTTGTAACCCTAGGAAATAATTCAATTCCCCAACCATGCTCATTTCGAACTTAGATTTCATTAATTCTGAAAACTTAACTGTCATGTTAGTATAGGTAGATCCATAAATAATATCATCAACATAGATTTGTACCATTAAGATATGATCGTTATGTTTCTTAACAAACAGAGTCTTAACAACACTTCCCATTAGAAAATTATGATTTAGTAAAAACTTAATCAATTTTTCGTACCATGCCCTGGGAGCTTGTTTCAGTAGAGAGCCTTTTTAAGGCGATAGACATGATTAGTGTTCTTAGGGTCTTCAAAACACATTGGTTATTCGACATAAACTTCTTCATGCAGATCGCCATTTAAGAAGGCACTCTTTACATCCATTTGATTAATTTTGAATTTTCTAAAGCACGCAATGGATATGAATAGTTTGATTGATTCAAGACAAGCTATTGGGGCAAAGGTTTCATCATAGTCGATCTCTTCAATTTGAGTGTACAACTAGTCTAGCCTTATTTTGAATTATATTACCAAGTTCATCAGACTTATTTTTAAAAATCCACTTAGTTCCTATAATGTGTTTATCTTTAGGTTTAGGAACAATATACCAAACATTATTTCTCACAAATTGGTTAAATTCTTCTTACATAGCTACTATCTAGTTTTCGTCAGTAAAAGCTTCTTTTACATTAGCCGGTTCTATCTGAGATGTAAAGCACACGTAATTATATATGTCTTTTATTTGTCTACGATTGCGCACGCCAGTGAGAGGGTTTTCAAAATTTTGAGTGGTTGGATGATCTTTGACACTCCTTAGTTCAGAATTAATTTGATTTGATGAAGTATCTGGTTTGTCAACTAAAAGAACTTCATCGTTATCTGAACTTGGAGCAGGTGTATTTAAGTGATTGTCAATGACCACAATGATGGACTCTTAAATAACACCGATCATTTTGTTCAATACTCGATATGCACGACTGTTTAAAGAATACCCTAAAAAGATACCTTTATCACTTTTAGTATCAAACATTCCCAAATTTTCATTGTCACGTAAAATATAGCACTTGCTGTCAAAAACTCGAAAGTATTTGACAGTAGGCTTCTTATCAAACCATAGTTCATAAGCAATTTTATTATTAGATTTACTTGTATAAACCCGGTTGATTATATAGCATGCAGTATTAGCGGCTTCAGCCTAAAGATTTTTAGGGAGCTTCATACTATTTAACATTACATTAGCCATTTCTTGAAGAACTCTATTTTTTCTTTCAACAATTCCATTTTGTTGTGGTGTTTTAGGTGCAGAAAATTCATGAGATATTCTCTGATCACAACTGAATTTCTCAAAACTGCTATTTTTGAATTCTAAACCATGATCACTAAGATCTTACTAACTTGAGAACCTTTTTCAATTTGGATCCATTTGAGAATCCTTTTTACTTCATCAAGGGTTTCTGATTTATCTCTTAAGAAGGTTACCCAAGTGAATCTGGTATAATCATCCACGATCACCAGTATGTATTTTTTGCCACCTTGACTCTCCGTCCTAGTTGGTCCTATAAGATCCATGTGGAGAAGTTCGAGCGGCTTTGATGTGGTATTGGAGTTCACCTTTTTGTGAGAACTCCTTGTTTGTTTGCCAATCTGACATTCACCACATATTTTGTCTACTTTTTAAAGTTTAGATAGACCTATTATTAGTTCTCTTTTGCTCAATCTATAGAGATTGCGGTAGTGTACATGTCCCAGGCGTTTATGCCATAACTCAGTCTCCTCGGTATGGACCATGTAACACAGTTGATTAGATGAGCTAGAATCACTCGCGATATAGCAGTTTTCAGAAGTTCTACGACCAGTTAATATTACAGAACCATTTTTGTTTAATATTACACACCCTAGGTTAGAAAATTTAACACTACAATTTTTATCACAAATTTGAGAAATGTTTAACAAGTTATGTTTTAGACCTTCAATGTACAAAACATTCTCAAATAAGGGGAGGTTAGATAGTTAAACCGTACCTTGGCCAATAATCTTGCAGTTACTACTATCACCAAATGTGACTGAACCATCAGTCATGTCTTTAAGAGTGGTGAACAAACCTTTGTCACCAGTCATGTGTCTGGAGCATCCACTGTCTAGGTACCACTTTGAATGGCTTGAAGCTTTGAAAGCCATGTTGGCAACCAAGCAAGTAACCTTAGGAACCCATTTCATAATTGTTTTGGGTTTAGGAGTATAGTTGCTCTTCTTATGTTTGTAGTTGTTGTAAAAATGATCCACTGAGTTTGATTTTAAGAGCTCCTTAAGTAGATCAACTATTTTCTCAGCTAAAGGGTTTCGGTTTTGATTTTTATAGTTGATATAGTTGCTTTTATGTTTTTGAAATGTTTTAGCATTTAAAAAAAAATTTGATTAGAACTTTTCTCTTTTGAGTTTGAGGACTCTCCTTTCACAAACTTGGGAGGAGTATTCTTCTGTTTAGGAGGAATATTTTTATTATAGCCCAAACCCAATCAGTCACCACTTTTTCTTGATCCAGACAATAATTTTTCTAATTTTAGATCACCTTGGGCATACCTCCATGTATCCTTTAAACTCAAAAGTGAAGAGATTTCAAGTTTAAGTTTTCATTTTCAGATTTCAGATTTTCAATCTGGGAGGTTTTGAACTCTAAATCGCATTTACATTTTTCAAAACAATCTGAAATATGGGATTTTTCTAAAAAAAGAGAATCAAAATTTTCTTTAAGCTTTGAAAACTTTTCTTTCTGAAGTTTAAGTTTAACAACAATTTTACAACTTTCCTTGTATAGGGCATTGTAAGCATATTGAAGATCTTCTTTATTTTCATGATCACTATTCAGATTTTCTTCACTAGTAGAATCATCATGATCTGAAAAAGTGAACTTGGCTAGAGTCATAAGGGCTTTGACTTCATTGCTAGACTCGGTTTCAGAATCTTCTGATTCAAAAGAGGCTTCAGTGCTAGAAGATTCATCCAAAGTAGCCAACATTCCTTTCTTTTTTAGGTTTGTCGTTTTCAGGACACTTGTTTGTTAAATGCCCATATTCTTGGCAGTTGTAACATTGACTATCTTTTAAAGATTTTCAAGTTTTAGATTTAGATTTAGATATTTTCTTATCATTTGATTTTTAAAAGTCTACTCTCTTTTAACTTTTGAAAATCTTGTAAAACTTTTTCACTAAAAGAGTCATATCATCTTCAGAATTTTCAAAATCAGAATTTTCTTGAGAAATACATTTAGAAGACTTAAGGGCAATAGATTTACCTTTAGGAGCTTTAAGATTTAACTCGTAAGTTTGTAAAGACCCAACTAACTCTTCTACCCTCATATTGTCTGTATCACGAAGTTCCTGAATCATAGTCACCTTTGAGTTGAACCGTTCAGGTAGTGAGCGTAGTATCTTTGTACACACTTTACTTTCTAGGATTTTATCACCAAGACCCCACATAGAGTTTACAATGTCATTCAGTCTGGTATAGAAGTCCATAAACATTTCATTTTCTTTCATATGTATTTCCTTAAATTTAGTTGTGAGGATTTGGACTTTAGACTTCTTGACAATTGATGTACCCTCGTGTGTCATTTCTAGAATATCTCATGCTTGCTTTACAGTATCAAAGGATATAATTCTTTTGAACTCTAGGGATAGTGCGTAAGTGGTTGCATTTAGTGCTTTTGCATTGGCACTACTCTCACTTTTCTAAAGAGTGGTCTAAGAAAATATGGTGTGACTTTCATTAATTTTGATCCATCAATACCAGTCACTTCAGTGGTAGGAGGGATCCATTCAGTCACTGTGGCTTGCCACATGCTCTCATCCATGGATTTAAGGAAAATCCTCATCCTGGCTTTCCAATAGGCATAATTGGAGCCATCAAATGGTGGAAGCCTAGTGACTGAAAGGCTATCAAAATTTGATATCTTATAAATAGCTCAGATCGATTAGCTCAGGAAAAAAATCCAAATAATAATTAAAATGAGCTATTAGGCTTTGATACCACTTGAAAAGGCCTAGTTATATGTCCTAAAGGAGGGGGGAATAGGACTATGCCAAATTTAAAATTATACCAGTAGAATTAAACAATAAGATAACCTTATAAATAAAAAACTGAAAGATAGAACTTTAAATAAATCACAATACGGAAATATAAAGCAACCTCAATATTCTAGTATTGAGAGGCTGATACAAATGATGTTCTAAGGACAACCTTGCACCATAAAAACCAAGGGTTTATGGCAGGACAACCTTACTAGAACGGTATAAGTATCAATATCTCAAACTGAAGAGGAATAAAGAAAATAGCATGAATTGAAATTCTAAACTATTACAACATTCCCACAATGCTTGAAATGTAAATATTACAACATTCACATCCATAGCTTTCAATGATAAAAGATAGAAATTAAATAAACATTCAAACCACAAGACACAAAATTATAGTGGTTCGCCTGTGTGTGCACCAACTGTTAAACAATAGCCACACAACTTGCTACTCCACTCCTAATATCCTCACACAGGGGATATCAGCGTTCACTATGAAAATAGGTTTCACATGTTCACCTAAAACCTTCACAATTGTGTCTTTCAAATGGGCTTACACAATTTAAAAAACCCCACTTTATGATTTTTCAGGCTCTCCTCAAATAACTATAGATTGATATTTTTCTGGCTTAATCTCAAATAAAAACCAAAATGAAGGAAACTTACAATACAGTAAAATACCTGGATTTCTCCTTTTGTAGCAGCCCGGAAGAACCAATCGGAGTAGAAGTTCGAATATAGAAGTTCAATTGTCCAGTACTCACTTTGAAATGGTTCTAAGTTCAAATTGATTTTAAATTAAACCAAATGGGTTAGCTCTATTTGATTTTGATTCCAAGAAGAAAGAATATAACAATTCCTCTTTTCAATTCATATTAGAATATAGAAAAAAAATCAAATTGACAATGCTAACAAAAGAGAATATTACATATGCACAGCTTAGCTTAAAAATTAACACAAACTTATCTTAGAGTAATGCCTTGATTTTACTTGAATTCGGATTCTTGAAAAACTCTGAAATTCATGTTCTATTTATAGATGCAGAAATCGCATCTACGACTGGTCGAGTGGCCACCACGACTGGTCTTAGGTCGAACTACATTTTGAAATTATAAGCGCGATAGGATAAAACCGTTCCACGACTGGTCATGAGGCCTCCACGACTGGTTGTGAGGAACCAGGAATGGTTGCTGGAGTTTGAGTCGTAGCTGCAGAACTGGTTGTGAATGAGTCGACACTGTTCCTACAACCGGCTGAGCAGACTCCAGGACTGGTCGAAGCTCAACCAAAAATTCTAAAATTTTGCAACAACTTAGGACTGTGTAACGCCCTGAAAATCGGGGGTCGAGCATAAACTCAACTCCCGAGTTCCAGAACATCACTTATGCAACAAAATGAATGATGATTGAATGTTGACTGTATTCGTGCATTGAACATGAGTGAGATTAAGCCAAAACAGCATATCATACTCCAAAGACAGTTAAATTGCAAGCGGAAGACGATGATAGATAGATAAAATATATAAACTGTGATGAGTCTCCAGAGTGTGATAACATTACTAGGTTAAATAAGTACAAGTACAGTTCTAAAATATACCAAATGTGTAAGTATAATATCTCCTATCCCAAGTACCATAGACCCGTCAATGCAGTACCAGGTCTTCAGAGACCCGTCAGAGAGTTACATGATAGGAGAACTCCTCCTCATCACCATAGAAGTAGTCCGGCTCTGCTTCATAAGCATCGCCATCATCTGAAATTCAACAAATCTGCTTGGTGTGTACAACACCGTCCCGTAACGTGTGAGTGAGTGATCAACTTAGTGGAACAGTAAAGCATAGGTTAACATGTTATCAATTCAATCAAGCGGTAATGATAAAGCAGTACAAATCAAACAATTCTAACTACTCTTATTAAGTGTGAGAATGAAATGACATGATGCAGTATGCCCTTGCCAAACCACCCTCATGCGACATCATCTTACGTTCGCGAATGCTTAACTCCCTCAGTGCACCACATCTACTAAGCACATGCGGTGCGATGATGATCATGATTACCGAGTTATTATTAGTCCATTTCAAACAGCAGTATTGGGAAACTAAGGTACCTCCCTTGTATCATTCCCAAACACGATCCATTCTAGGGTCGTCAGTCCTAGTTAATCTCATATGATATTATGGTTTGAGAGGCGTAGCGAAGGCATCACAAAGGGCTCGTCACCCGTCAGCACGGATACAGATCTCACCATATGTGGCTCAATTGCCGACCGTCAGCTCGAGTACAGGTCTCACCGTACTCGGCTCAATCATTAGCCGTCAGCTCGAATACAGGTCTCACCGTACTCGGCTCAATTCATACTCGATTCTTTGTGAAAGACTCGTGGCCGCCAATCACGAGACTTGGAGTATACTCGAAGATACTACGGAGGACTCGTCGCCGTCAAAGACGAGTACAGTCTCACCGTACTCGGCTCTCGCTGGAAGTATCGACACTCGAATATAGTGTCCCATACCACCTTAATTGGCTCACGAGTCCGGTTGCTCACTTGGTCACTACTGAGGAGGCACGTGGCCCCGGCCAGTAGGCCGACGGCCGACACCGGTGTCCCATACCACCATGCCCGGCTCATGAGTCTTAGCGGATCGAGGTACCATGGTTAAAAGGGATTTCATCGGTAAGTTTGGTACCCTAGGTTCGGCGAGCGACCAAACATGGTGAACATACATAAGACGATCGGGTTACTTGACGAGCTCGGCTAACTCGAGCGCATAACAAGTTGAACGACATGAAGTGCATAAGCACTTCACGTGGTCAACCACTATCGCCAACCGAAGTACGACTCGAGTTCGTCGAACACATCTCACGTGGCAAATGAATCGCAGCCACGAATTCAATTTTGGTACCGATTGTCTGGACTATAATCATAGCCCCAAACATGATAACTTGCAGATAGATAAAGCAGTAATGGATCAAGATTCCACTCATACAATCAAGGTATGGTATTATCCGTTTAGGGTCGCTGTGGTACATTGCACGCACTCGTTGCTCCGCTCCCCCATCACCCATGATGGATCATACAACGTAAATATAAATTTAAACATATGCATTACATAGTTATAATCATAAAGCAGTTGAGCATGTTATGAATCACAACACAAGCATGAGTTTATACATGTTCAATTCCTAATCACGCAACGATCCAAGGAGATCCTACACATAGTTAAAAGAGGTTGAAAATCATATCTCAACACCCTTATACATTACAATTTGCTAACTACTACTCATTCAGACATTTCAAGAAACACTTAAACAAACATGCATCAACATACATGACATATGTCGATCACATAGGCATTAGGCCAAATCCTTTCACTAGGGAGTTGCCCTAATCATAACACGCATACACCCACGACGGATAGTCATGGCAAGCAGGAATCCAAGTTCCATATTCATTCAGTTATTTCCACAAACACTTGGGCCACACATTTTAGCATATATGGTGTCTATTGGTCGTGGCGTGATTTAGGGCAAATCCTTTCGTCAAAAGGGTATCCCCAATACAACAATCATGAATCCATGACAATTAGTCATGGCGAGCACGAATGAGGATTCTATACTCATTCAGTCATTTTCACAAACACTTAGAATACACTATTACAACATACATGGTATATGTTAGCAAAACATGTATTAGGGCTATCCTTTAGCGAAGTGAGTATTTTATCCATGTATAATATATTACTACAACAAATAATCATGATAAATGCATCTCCAAAATTTATACGTATACAGTATTTTCTAGAATACGCATTTTCAACATACATAATGTATACAGGCAAACATGTATTACGGCGATTCCCTTCGCCAAGCAAATATTTTATACGCACATAATATATTTATACGACAATTAATCATGACAAACACATCGCTAAAATATACATGTATACGGTACTTCTTACAATACCGTATTTCTACATACATAGTGTTTATTAGTAAACATGTATTTAGGCGAATCCTTTCGCCAAATAAGTATTTTATCCATATGTCATATATCCATACGACAAATAAACATGTCAAACACATTTCCATAAAAAAATACGTATACGGTATTTTATACGAATACTTAGAGTATGTGAAATTCCAAATTCTACAATTCTAATCGAAACTAAAAACGGAAAGCACTTTGTACATGTGCAATTGCATGCAGATCATGAATCTATCATTATCTGACATTGAAAGCGTTGAAAACCATAACCTATACACCTAAAGTCTGCACCTTTTGTCGTAGAATCGCAACGGAGTCGATAAGTTCACTAAGGTTCTGTATACGGGAGTTTGGCAGCCTAAAGAACGAAACAGGTTAGCTATTTCATAACCTACAACCTATACAACTCTAAAACAGATTAGGGTTAGGGTTTCTTACCTAGAAACGACGCCGGAATCACCGGGAAAGCGATGAGAATCAGGCGGTGGAGCCCGAATAGCGGCAGGGAACAGCAGCAGGGAGTTCCTCCCACATCTCCCTCGCTTTCTCTCTCTTTTCTCTCTCAAATCCAAATTCGTATGGCTGCCATGAGAGAGGGTTTAAGGTCCTTATATAGTCTCAAAACTCACCGAAATAGACTCGGGAACAAAGTATACTTAGGTTATGTCCAAAGCGGACTGTTAAAGTCTCTCAACGGAGCACTTCTGGCGAGCCTCCTTGAGCCAAAGGTCGGACTTAAGCTCACTAACGCTGGATCTACGTTCTATTAAGTTTTCATTTCTGTCGGGATTCCAGATCACGCGTGGCGGACCACTTTCAGTTCGACGGTCAGTGGGTCTCGATCGGAGATGTCGAGTACATGTAAATGTGTATGAAATTTTTCCTGATCCGAGGGTGTAATTTGGTCAGATTCTGACGGTCTGGTTGCTTAATACTGATCCGCAAACAAATGATGCTAGATCACTATTCAATATATTTATTTTTAAAGAAAACAAGTGTTTTCACACTCTCTCGCTCCGGACGCGATCGAATGGCCGTGGGACATCGTCTGGACTTGATTTCTGAGATGGTTGTCGAGCCCAGTGAGGCGGTCCTAATTCCTTAACTTCGAGTTATTCGGACTTCCGACGTGCGGTCCAGATCTGATATGGAGTTTCGATGTGCTCCCGAGAGCAGCCAGGTAATGAGATTTATCCTAGATTTTAGGGTAACCTAGCGTCAATGATTCTACAAGTTTTGGGTCTTGCAGATCGTATTTAAAGCGATTCAAACGGATTTCGTAGCTAATCTGGTTTCACACCTAGTTACTTTGTCTCATTTCTGAAGGATTTAGTCTTATGTGATTTCTGGTCGAGGTGGTACTCAGGCCTTTGTAGTTTGTATATAAAGTGATCCAAGCTATACTACTTAGCTAGTTTAAGATAGTGTCTAGGGTAAAAGTTCTTAGAAAAATTGGAAGATCAAGGTGATGAAGGGTGAGATTTGTGAAGGAAATGAGTTCAAAGGTGGCTTTAGACTTTGGGATTCAGTTCTGACAAGTTAATGAGGTATTAGGATCGACCCATTGCCTAAGGACGTCTAATCCCAGGTTGGCAAAAATTTGGGGCGTTACAGACTGGTCTTGGAATTTCTTGGACTGGTCGAGCCAATTCTAGGACTCGTCGAACAGAGTCCACGACTAGTTTTGGAACAGATAAAATACTTATAAAAAGATTTAATTTGAATTATATATACAAAATGACCTATCTTAAGGTCAATCTAAGGTCATTCATACCTTGAATGTGAAGTAAGGACAACGAAACTTCATTTCTTCATATGATGGTTGACCTTTGAAGATTATGAAACTTGAGATTTCTACACGATGTAGCATAAACTTGAGATCTTCAAAAGCTTGGATCTGTCGTTCTTGAGTTGTACACTAACTTGAGTCTTGAACAAGATCACTTATTTCGTTGTAGCTTGTACCTGCATTTCTTAAAATGATTTGAAGTAGTTCTTCGTTCTTGACATGAAGCAAAGATGCAGTGTCTTGATCATATGAAACAACATGCTACAAAAGACACAGATTGTATTTTTGGCACCACAAAATTTGATAACCAAAGGAATAGGAAACCATAGCGCTTACTTAAACCAACCATGATTACACTCTAACTCGTTGACCGCTCTATTAAAGGTACCAAGGGGAATTTCGGAGGACGTGTTAGTCCAGGTGGAGAAATTCTACTTCCCCATGGATTTTATTGTACTAAACCCTGAGCTATGTGTAAATGCTAGCTCTTAAGTTCCCATTATTTTTGGCCACCTATTCCTATCAACTTCAAATGCAATCATCAATTGTAGGAATGGAATGATGAAGTTGTCTTTTGGTAACATGACCTTATAACTCAATATTTTCAATCTATGTAAGCAACCCATAGACAATAATGAGATCCATGAGCTGAATTTTATGGATTACTTAAAAGAGGAAGAGGAATTGGAACCTAGCTTATCTAAGGAATTAATTAAAGTCTTTGGGGACTTAAAAAATTCTGATTAAAAAGAGTGCTTTTGTGATGATAATGAGAGACTACCACCCAGGACATTGGTATATACCGATGGAGACCACGCACTCAAATCCTATCTATCGAAGACTTGCGACCTCTGCCATCACCAACCAATGATCTAAAGCTTGATCTAAAACCACTACCAAATCAGCTTAAGTATGTATACTTGGGTGAAAATGAAACTTATCTTGTGGTGATCTCTTCATTTTTAGACAAGGATCAAGAGATTAAATTCTTAAATGTTCTAAGGGACTATAAAGGAGCCTTGGGCTGGACCCTTTCTAACATTAAGGGTATAAGCCCTTCCATATGCACACATTAGATCCACCTTGTTGACGATGACAAACCAATTAGACAACCTCAAAGGCATCTCAATTCAAACATGATGGAAGTTGTAAAGAATGAGGTGATCAAATTGTTGGATGTGGAAATCATCTACCCAATATCTGATAATGTTTGGGTGAGTCCAACCCAGGTAGTTTCAAAGAAATCTGAAATAACTATCGTGCAAAATTCTAATAATGAACTCATACCAACACGTGTCACCACATGTTTTCATGTTTGCATTGACTATAAAAAATTGAATACGGTCACAAAGAAGGACCATTTCCCTCTACCATTCATTGATTAAGTTTTAAAGAGGGTAGCAAGTCACTCCATTTATAGCTTCCTTGATGGATATTTCAGATATAACCAAATAGAGATATCCTTAGAAGACCAAGAGAAAACCACGTTCATTTATCCATTTGGCACGTTTTCTTTCAAACGAATGTCATTTGGATTATGCAGTGCCCCAGTAACTTTCCAACGGTGTATGTTAAGTATTTTTTCAAATATGGTTGGGAATTTTTCTGATGTTTTCATGGATGACTTCTTTGTATTTGGGAGTAGTTTTAAGGAATGCCTCAACAATTTCTCTTGTCTTATCTAGGTGTGAAGAGAAGCACCTTGTCTTAAATTGGGAGAACTGTCATTTTATGGTTCAAAAGGGAATTGTTTTGGGCCATATCTTCTCAAAAAATGGAATCGAGGTAGATCAATAAAAACTCGACATTATTGCTAATCTACCTATTCCCCAAACTGTTAGAGATATTAGATCACTTCCAGGGCATGCCGGTTTCTATAGAAGATTCATCAAGGACTTTAGTATCATTACTAGACCCTTGACTAATCTTCTTCAAAATGATGTCCCATTTAAGTAGACAGATAAGTGTGCAAGTGCCTTTAATAAAATTAAATCATCCCTTAGCACTGCACCTATCATGCGTTCATCAGATTGGACACTTCCTTTTGAACTAATGTCCGATGCAAGTGATTGTGCCATAGGGGCTATTTTGGGCCAAAGGAAAGATAAACGACCCCACATTGTTCACTATGTGAATAAAACTCTAAACTTGGCCCAAGTGAACTACTCAACAAGTGAAAAGGAGTTACTTACAGTAGCCTTTGCTTTTAGATAAGTTTAGGTCTTACTTGCTGAGATCTAAAGTGGTCATTTTCACGGACCACTCAGTTTTGAAATATTTGTTATCTAAGAAGGATGCAAAGCCGAAACTTTTAAGATGGATCCTCCTACTCTAGGAATTTGAATTAGAGATCAAAGATAAGAAAGGAGTAGAGAAGGTAGTGGCCAATCACCTTTCCAGATTGGTGTTAAATGATTCCACTGAGGAGATGCATATCTAGGACACTTTCCCTGATGAACAATTATTTGCGATCTCCAAATTGATTTGATATGCGGATATAATGAACTATTTTATGACGGGAAAAATGTCATATCATTGGAAGTCATAAGAGAAGGAAGCATTTTAAAACCGAGCTTAGGAACTTCTTCTTCTGGGATGACCCGTATTTATATAAATATGGGACTGATCAAATTTTTAGATGTTGTGTCTCAGAGAATGAAGTTCAGAGTGTTATTTCCTTTTACCACATAGAAGCATGTGGTGGCCATTTTTCTGCTAAGAAAACCACTGCAAAAATCATACAGTGTATGTTTTACTAGCCCACCATGTTTAAAGACAACCACGCTTTTTGTGTTGCTTGTGATAGATGTCCAAGATTAGGAAGAGTGTCATAGCGCAACATGATGCATTTATCCCCTATTTACCATTGAAGATTTTTTATTATTGGGGTATTAATTTTATTGGCCCATTTCCATGTTCTTTTAGATTTCTTTATAAATTGGTTGGTGTGGACTATATTTTCAAGTGGATTGAGGCAGTTCCAAGTAGGACCAATGACAACAAAGTAGTCATATGATTCCTCAAGGAAAATATTTTTTCTATATTTGGAACTCCAATGGCCATCATTAGTGATGGCGGGTCTGACTTTTGTAATAGGACATTTGAGGCTTTGATGAAGAAATATGACATCAAGCATAAAGTGAGCACTCCATACTACCCACAAACGAGTGGGAAAGCTGAGATTTCTAATATGGAAATCAAACACATTTTGGAGAAAACTATAAGGCCAAATAGGAAAGATTGGCCCCTCAGACTATCTGATGCTTTATGGGCTTATAGGAGTGCTTATTAGACCCCAATTAGAATGTCCCCATACAGATTGGTGTATGGGAAGGCTTGCCATTTGCCTGTGAAATTGAAACATAGAGCATAATGGGCAATAAAGAAGTTAAACTTTGACATGGACTAAACAAGTGGACAGAGGAAATTAGAGTTGAATGAATTAGAGGATCTGAGGAAAGATTCCCATGAAAACTTTAAAATCTACAAAGAGAGGACCAAAGCTTTCCATGATAAAAACATCCTGAGGAAGAATTTTGAACCTCAGTAAAAGGTCCTACTGTACAATTCTCGTCTCCAGTTCTTTTTAGGAAAGTTAAGATCAAGATGGACAGGCCTCTTCATTGTGAAAAACGTATATACTCATGGGGCCGTTGAAATTAAGAATCCACATAACGGCAATGTGTACAAGGTTAATGGTCAAAGATTAAAGTCTTATATGGAAATCTTTCATTTGGGAGAGGAGTCTGTCCCTCTTCATAAGCCAGAATATTCAGATTAATGCTCCTAGTCTGATGGAGCTTTTATGTAGGATTTGTATAATATTCATTTTTTTAGTGTCACCTTACAGGTGAGTTCTTCATGGCAGGTATTATCCACATTTCTTTTATTTTTATTATTCTCATATTTTTTGCAATACATGTATTATTACATTGGGGACAAGGTAGATTTTAGGTTGAGAGGTGTGGCAAGTCATCCATGTGAGTTTATACTTTATGAATAGTGAGTTTATATTTTAGGAATAATAGAGTCTACTTTTGAACTTTTTTAAGGTTTATGGGAATTTTTTTTCAAAATTTTCAAAAAATATATATATTTTTTACAAGAATGTGAACATGATATTATGCGAATTCCAAAGGCAAAGTTCATACTTAGTCTAGGTTGATAGTAGTCAGAATTTTGATAACTAAAAATTATAGACTTGAGTTCAATTATCTGATTACTAGTTTAAAGTAAGTTGTAATTTGATATACTGAATTCATAATACACCCTAGCTAACTATGTAATAAATATGATATGTGAACCAGAATAACAAATTTTGATTCAAACAAGGTTGAATGAACTAGTACCATTGACATATGCTTAAAATAGAGAATATTGAAAGAAGAAAAAAAGAAAAAAGAAAAAAATAGTGATGGAAAATGAAAATTTTATTATAGAGTATGAATGTAATGGTCATAACAATCGTGTCAGTAATTCGGAGTAAAGATACCTAAGTATCTAGTGTTGTTATAGTTTCAATTATGATACCTTGGGTTATGAAGCAAACCCGATGGGAATCTTCATCTTAGGATGGTCTATAATAATGAGGATATGATGATAAAAGAAGAAAGGGCGTGAAGGAAATGAGATAACTAAAGATTTCATATTATTGGGATGATCGAAAGGACTTAGGATAGGGAACATGCATATTTCTCAAATTTAGACTAATGTCACCGAGCACCTAAGTATATTGGATCATAACTATTTTAAATTTTGATTAGGTCTTTGAACTAAAGGATGTAATGGATTAGGAAATTGAGATTCTAACTAACTTCGGACTTAGGACAAGTAATGCCTTGTTTTGGAATTCATATGATGAATGGAGGCATAATTGTATAAATTTCTGAGTTTTAAACTATTTTCCATGTTTCAATGTTTGTGGGTAACATTTCTGGAAACCCTCACGAGATTATAACTCATCCACTAGGGGAAACCTAGGGGTTTAAAGGCTTGTTGCATATGTTAAATGCAATCGAGATTACCTGCGAAAGTGTAGTTAGAATTTATGTTTTCATTTTAATTTTGTTTTTAAAATTAGTTTTTATTCTTATTTTTATTTGAAAATTTTCTTTGCTTATTTTGCTCGGGACTAGCAAAATACTGGTTAGGGGGTGTGTTGTTTCATGCCCCAGACTCAGTGATCGGATTCACAAGGAACCCGATAGCCAGTTCTGGCCACAACAGCCTCTGTAGCACCCCATTCTCGGTTCTTGAGGCAGGATTCCGATCCTGGGATCCTACAAGGATGATTTCCATAACATAATTCTAATGCAATAGAGCATACACAAGATCATAGCAAGTAAATCTCAAAAATAAACCAAGGAACACACTGCAAAATCCACTAAAAATTTACACTTTATAGGTACAAGGTTCAAAAGAAAATACATAATGTAGGGAGAGGAAAGGAAGGGTCTACAATAGGTCCTCAGCTTGCGCCAACCAAATCCACAGCTCCTCCGCTACTGCGCTGACCTAGGATCTCTTGCACGCATCAATCGTACATAAGCTTATAAAAAGCTTAGAGGGCAGTGTAAGGTGTGTGCCAATGGTGCTCAAAAAAGATAGGGGAGGATGCAGAATGAAACATGAATGATACTAATACCACTAGTTGTACCGAGGCTAAGCTATGAATGCATTAAGCCATACTAAGGCTATGTAATGCAATACATGAGTACTGGGTGCCATACCCAAGCGATGCAATATAAGGCTTATACAGCTGATGCAAATGCAATGCAAAGTAATGTTAGTCCTCATATCCAATCCATATATCAAGTATAGTTCCATCATAAGAAATCTACTAGGGTCAAATACACTATAGGACGACTGCCACTTTACAGACCCCCACAGTCAAACGAGCATAGGAGACCTCACTACCTGTGGACAACCAATCATTAGGGAGGCCCGACGGTAGCAGACCCACTCACGAGCTGGTCAGACTCAGCCTAGTAATGCCCACTCACTCAGGCAGATAAGACGGCATCTCATCTCAACCGACTACACGACAGTGGAAGACGAGGCCTAATGGTGTAAGGTACTCGGGCGCTCATAATTTTCACTCAGTCACGACATTGAGGCGTCTTCTAGGTACCTCGAAGGTTTAGGGGCTTTCACTTAGGGGCATCCTATGCACCCCCAAATGCTGGAATAGTATTTTTTGGTATCTCCAAATGGCCATCCACAATATACCAGTGGAGGCATCGGTATCCCCAAATGACCATCCAAACAGCAGAAAAATCAAGTAACATACCCATTTGGCCCACTGTTTTGGAGACCCTAATGAGATCGGTGGAGGCTGAAATTTGCTATGCTTATAGGTGGGACATACACCTTCAAAAGTCATATATTAATTGGTACAAACTCCCCAATAAAAGCCCCAAAATTTGGCCTTAAGTTGACCCAAAAATATGTATAGACAGTTCTGGACAGCAACATATAACTGAAAAGAATTAAATATAAACATTATTTAAAATTGGATTTAATCTCAGAAAATCATGGGATGGACCACCTCAGTGGTCCCTAAAAACATCCAGACCTTCCCCAATAAAAAAAAACCCTTGCATGTGCCCCATTTAGGTGAATTTTTGGGGCCACTTGTCCAAGGTGGACTGTCATGATCGTCCAACCTCCATGGACGGTCTGGATTTTTATTAGTCCACAAGGTGGGCCACACACACATGATCAGAGGTTATTTACAAGGAAAAAATAAAGATCCAGCCATAAGAAGGACTCCGCCACTATGATCCCTTCAAGATCAATCAAACCATAAACCATGCATAGATTTACATGTACAACATAGATCTTAAACATGTAGGGGCCTAGAATCAAAATCTACGGTGGGGATGCTACCCCCACCAAGGTTCTAAGGTCTAGATGACCCTATCATGCCATGAGATTAAGAAAAACTACCATGATGGGGTCCATAGAGGAAGGCCCCATGCATGGATCATTCATGCACATGGTGGGCCGTTGGCCACACCCATGGGATTGTGTAGGATCTCCACCATTGATTGGTGTGTCCTACACCTCCCTTATGAAAGAAAGAAGGAGATCTAAGCCTTGGGAATCAGATTTTTATCTTAGAGGAGCACCCACCTAGGGATCAACCATGAAAGTTATATCACCTTTATCAAGAGACTTCGAGAAACATGAATCAATGGTTGAGATTAGATGAGAAGGGATAAATGGGGAGATATTTAGGAGAGAATGTGCTGGAAAAATGGGGAAGAAGGAGACGTTGGAGGGTTACTAGGGATAGCAGAGAGGAAATAGTATAGAGAAATGAGAGGGAGATAGAGAGAGAGAGAGAGACTTTTTAAGCTATGTCATGATTACTTCTCTTACCTAGGGTAGAGAAAGTAATGATGAGGGCATATGGTGATACAAACAATGCTTAGGTAGTAGGCCTTTTGAAAAAAAATATCCAGTGAAGGCACCATAATTGCATGGAAGAACGTGCGGGTGGGGTCCACCACCCACAGATCAAGGGTCCATATTGAACGTTGCCCATAACTTGAGATGTACACGTCGGATTTACACACGGGAAGGGTGTTGGAACCGCGGCGCCGATGCGGACGTAATGGCATAGGTTTTGGGTCGATCTGATTCGGGTCTACGTCACCGAACTTGAGGATAATCGTAAACACTATCTGTAGGTCGCGGGTGGCCAAAATTCGACCGGTAAGACTACGAGATTTAAAGTTAAGACGTGCACACTTGTGTTAGGGTCTTACAACTCTCCTTCCAATCAAGGATACAAATCAGTTGCTCGATGTAGGAAGCATCCTCACGGACCTCAAGGGGCTGTCAATCAATCACTGAAATGATGTCAGACCCACACTTCCTCAACATAGATACATGGAACACATCGTGGATCACGGACAACTCTGATGATAAGGCAAGCCTGTAGGCCAAGCGCCCACGTTCTCAGTAATCTCAAAAGGTCTAATGAATCTCGGGGCAAGCTTTCCCTTCACTCCAATTAAACCATGCCCTTCATATGCGAGACCTTGAGATATATCATGTTCCCAACTGCAAACTCGAGGGGTCGACGCCGGCGATCAACAAAACTCTTCTGCCAACTCAGAGCTGTGTGCATCCTCTGCCTGATAACATCAACAATCTCTAATGTCTACTTCACAAGCTCAGGACCTAGGATATGACGCTCTCCAACCTTAGTCCAACAGCTAGGAGATCTGCATGGTCTACCATATAGTGCCTCAAAAGGAGTCATGCCAATAGTTGCCTAATAACTGTTGTTGTATGAGAACTTGGCAAGGCGTAAATACTAGTCCCAACTGCCTACAAAGTCAATCACACAGGCTTTGAGCATATCCTCAAGGATCTGGTTGACCCTTTTTGTCTGCCCATTCATCTGTGGATGATAAGCGGTGTTGAGATGTAAACCTGGAGTCTTGGTCAGATACGATCGAAACCTGAATGTTGTGAAGTCTCACTATCTCCTCAATGAAGATCCTCACCAACCGGTCCATAGTCTAGGAAGCACGCATCGGAATGAAATGAGCCGACTTTGTCAGACGATCGACGACAATCCAGATGGTATCGTGACCACGTTGAGTCCTTGGCAAACCCGCGATGAAATCCCTCAACACATGCTCCCACTTTCACATTGGAACGCTTAACCACTGCAAGGGACCAGGGGGTCTCTGGTGATCGGCCTTGACACGCTGGCATGTGTCACACTTGGCCATGAAACCAACATTCTGGTATTTTATCCCCCACCAAAAGTACTACTTCCTCATATCTCTGTACATCTTCGTGGAGCCTGGGTGAATAGTAAGTCTCGATTGGTGTGCCTTGATCATCAGATCATGACACAAGTCTGACACTTCCTGGACACACGATCGGCCTCTGAAGCATAATCCACCATCGGAACCAATCTGCCAGTCCGACTGCTCTATGGATGTTGCCTCTGCTCGGTACTCCTGAAGTGACTCGTCCGTCTGTTGAGCCTCGATCACCCTAGCAACCAAAGAGGATTGAATCAATAAGCTCGAAAGCTGAACAACAGAA
Organism: Magnolia changhungtana; assembly: GCA_030180095.1. Classification (NCBI taxonomy): domain Eukaryota; kingdom Viridiplantae; phylum Streptophyta; class Magnoliopsida; order Magnoliales; family Magnoliaceae; genus Magnolia; species Magnolia changhungtana. Next base: position 2,677,189 of record JASAUF010000353.1, read on the forward strand.
GAATGCAGACCGAATTCAAAGTCAACCTCTAAAATATTCTTGAGCATCTGCCACTGTTGAACCATCATCTATGCTACCAGTCCTCGTGGCTGACGGCTGAGCGCGTCTACCACCACGTTCGTCTTACCCGGGTGGTACTTAAGGTCGAAGTCATAATCTTTCAACAGCTCCATCCATCACCACTATCGCATGTTCAACTCGGACTGCGAAAATAGATACTTCAAGCTCTTATGATCTGTAACATCCCATATTTTTACCAACTTAGAGTTGGACGTCCTTATGAAATAGGTCTATCGTAACACCTTATTGACTTAGGAGGGAGCAATCGAACTTAGCAACGTTAAAAGACCCTAGGACTAAGCCATCTGGCTAATCTAAACACTGATGTCTTAGCCTAGGGTTTAGCTATAGAAGCAACCCCTCATTACTCTTATGAATCACATAGAAGCCCCAGGGGTTTCACCTAGGGCCATTTCTACTTCACTTATACCCCATTTCTAGTCCGTTATACCCTTTTCACTCTCAAGTCATCACCCCATTCTCTTCCTAAGATCTCAAAACTCAATCTCAAACTCTCAAATCCCCCTTTCAACCCATCTCCTTAAAAAATCTCACCTTTCACCACTTATTCTTCAAATCTTTCTAAGTACTTTTATATTAGATACAAATCCTAAAGCTCAAAGGATGAAGAACTATAATTAAACTAAAATTTACTATAAATAGTAAAAATACAAATAAAATGGACTTTAGAGCATTAAACTGATAGAATCCTAGGAAATAACCAGGTTATTTGGATAGCTTACCTTCTCCTACCCCAAAATCATATATTGCAATGCGAACAACTCATTCTAGTTTGCAAGATATACTCATTTCAAAAATCGAGTGGCAGAATCACCATCAGGACCACCAAAGGGGCACGGGCTACCGCTAGATTGGCGGCGCACCGCCGGTGCACCGAATTTCGGTGGACCCTGACTGAAATTTTCTGCATTTTCAGGCTGACTTCAAAAAGTCATATCTTCCTCAATATAACTCTGATTTAGATTATTCAAAATCTAGATTAAAGCTTGATAAGTTTAATTTCATAAAAATAAATGAAAAATAAAATAAAATTTTTAATGTAGTTAAATCTAGGATGACGTTACAACTATCAAAAAATTATTAGTTCAGACAGCTGCTACTTACAGAATTTTTAGAAATTTTCTAAAATACAAAATTTAATGAAAAATGGTGGAGATAAAGTAGACTTGACGATGAACTACTAAAAAAATAATTAAAATAATATACTAACTAAAAGTGCCAAAAAAAAACATAGAACTACCCGAGGACCGCATTCTATACTATAATTTAGGCAAAATTTAGTTAAGTACTAAACTAAATAATCAGTGGATTTAGCTTGGACCACCATCTTCACAAATGAGAAGACTTAAAACCATTAATACCACTGACTCAATGTCCCTTAAAGACATAGGAGAAATCCTAAGAGCCTGTCGCTCTCGGGAGTACATTGAAACCCTTTATCGGACCTGGACTGCACATCGAAAATTCGATGACCGCGAAACTATAAGATTATGTCCGTCCTACCAGGCTTGATAACCATCGTGGGAATAGAGCCCAAATAGTGTCCAAAAATGCATAACTTGTGCCCTGAGTAAAGCGTGTGAGAAATGCGAATACCTTTAGAAAATGTAATGAAACTTAAGTGAATTGGGTCGTTCACTCACATGCAATATTGGATATTTTGGACCATCAGTTTCTGACCAAACTTCACCCATGGGAAAAGGAAATTTTCCTGCACGTATCCGTATACTTGTGACTCCAATCGAGTAAGTATGACCGTTGATCTAACACGGGTTTTCCACGGTCGATCGGCTTTTTCGATTGCACCGAAATCACATCCTGGCATAGATCTATTGTCGGGGGACTTACCCTATGACATATGTGAGTAGTGGGCCTCCCTATGAGCCTCATTTGTCAAAAACAGTTGCCCTTTATATATAACCTAAGTATACTATGGCCCTTGGGCTATTTACATCACTTCTGGGCTTATATATAGCCCTTATACCACCCCACCTCTCTCTTATACTAATTTCTCCAAACCCTAGGAGAGAGGAGAAAAAAGAAGAGAAAAGAGTAAGGAGAGAAGAGAAAACCTAGGAGATCGTTGCTGTGATTCTCTCCTACAACTCCACGCCTCGAATCACTTTCCCATTTCGCTGCACGACCAGTTTCAGCAACGATTTTGGTAAGATCCTAACCCTAATACCATAGTTGAGATCTAGAATTGTTGTTTGTCAACCTACCTAACCGATTTCACTATTTAGGTACCCGACATTCTGTTTCGGGAAAATAGAATTTGAACCGAGTCTGAATCCCGACAAAAGGTGCAGACTATAAACATTTAGGTTATGGATATCAATGCTTTCAATGTTAACTAATGATTTATGTCTGAATTGATTGTTGTCATATTGTCTTAGATATGCCGCTTTCGATATAATATACATGTGTGAACTATGTTGAACAAAAAATGCCTCTCATGTGTTTATTGAAATTTTTTAATGAACATGTAAATATCATTTATGCTTGCCATGATTACTAATCTAGGATTCATCACTGTCATATGTATATTGACTTCCTTGTGTAAGGAATTGCCAAAATACATGTTATAACTAACCTAGTCTATGTAATTGATGAAGTGTAGTCTAAGTGTTTGATAAATTGTCTGAATGAGAAATTGTTGATGATTTGTATTTATTAAGAGTATTAAGATAGTATTCTTATTTACCTTACTCATATGTATTGTTTCTTTCATGTAATCATATTTGCTGCCACACGATTTATAGATAAAATGTAAGTGTTTGGTAACATGTTCAATGTGTTTGATAAAATGCTTGAATGAGGAATTCCCTTGAATTGATCGTTGAATGTTGAAGTGATTATCGCATGTGTTTACTTACTACATCTGAGTAAGATTGGGGCTACAACGTGGCCCAGGCAATCGGTAAGTATCTTTGTTCAAGTGGCCGAATTGGTCTCGTCACATTGGGAAACTCAACGAATCCAAGTCGCACGACGACTGTCGACCGAGGTTAGGCCACAAGGGGTGCTTATGCACTCCATGTCGATTAAGTCAACATGTGCTCGTACCAATAGAACTTGCCAAACAAACCGATTCGCGTATTGTGTGTTTACCATGTATGGACATCACTACTTGAATCTAAGGTACCACTTACCAATGTAAAAGCCTGTTTCAATCATGGTACCACAATCCGCTAAGACTCATGAGCAGGGCATGGTGGTATAGGACACCATGGTCAAGTTGTATGCCTACGCTGGGGTGAGGAGCCTCCCCTTAGTGACCAGTGAGCAACCCAGACTCGTGAGTCGGGCATGGTGGTATGGGACACTGTGTTCGAGTTGTCAGCCTATACTAAGGTGACGAGCCCCCCATAGTGACCGCGAGTATAAACTTTTAAATTTGCCTATCGACTGTTTTTCATTAGGGGTGATGCCCTACAACTTGCCTATCGTATGTGGTTAACTAGGATTGACGAGCCTAGATGGATCCTTCGTTTGGGTTAATGATATAAAGGGAGGTATCTTAGCTTCCTGAACATGTTGTATGAATAAGCTTAATTAAGTACTTGGTTAACATGCCCATGCATCGCTTTACATTAGCTAGGATGTGCTTTTGGCGAGGAATGTGCACTTTAGGGAGGTTGTCATATGCAAAATTGGTTTATCGGAGTCACTCGTGAGGGAGCTTTGTGCGAGGGCATACATCATTACTTGCACACCATTACTGCATTAACAAGAGTAGTTAGGAAGTGATTGTTGTATTGTTTTACCATTACCGCTTGATTGACTGGATAACATGTTAACCTTTACCTTATAGTACAATTGAGTTGATCACTCACTCCCACCAAGGGACGATGTTTTAAAACACCAACCAGACTCTGGTTTAGATGCAGGTGATGGGGAAGCCTATGCAGCGGAGTTGGACTTCATAGATGAGGAGGAAGAATTCTACTACGTTCAGGTCTCATGCGGGTCTGTATAGACCTCGTGCTAATTCGATGGGATTACAGGGACATATGGATTAGTTGGACACTTTACATTTTGATATGTTGTCAATTTTGGAACAATACATGTATATATTCAACCCGGTAACATACTCATACTCTGGAGGTCGTGAAACACTTACATACTTAAATATATATGTTTCAGTCTTCCGCTTTCTTAATTTAATTATATCTGGAGTATGATATGCTGTTTTGGTATAATCCCACTCATGTTTAACTCATTAATATGGACGAAATCTGAACATCATTATCCATGTTGCATAAGTGACGTGCTGGATCTCGGGATAGGGTTTTACTCAACCCTCGAAATTCAGGGCATTACATGATCCAGGAAGAGCTCGAACCTAATCCCATAGAGATAATGCCTCTACACCTTTAGTGTGAAGACAACTGCTGCTAATTCTAAATCATAGGTGGGGTAGTTTAGCTCGTGGACCTTGAGCTGACGTAAGGCATATGCCACTAGCTTCCCGTGCTTCATTAGGACAACACCCAAGCCAACTCTGGAGGCATCGGTAAATATAAAAAAACCCTCACTCCCATCAAGAAGAGTGAGAATAGGAGTGAGCATGAGGTTGTCCTTCAACTCCATAAATGCCTCCTCATAGGCGTCACTCTAGACAAACTCGGCGCCCTTCTGCATCAACCGGATCAGCGGTGCTGCAATACAGGAGAAACCCTCAATGAATCATCAATAATATCCCGCTAGACCAAGGAAGCTACGGAACTCGGATGCGTTTGTGGGCTGGCCCCACTGACGCACTGCATCAACCTTCAAGTGGTCTACAGTGACACCATCCCTCATCACCACATGACCGAAGAACTTCATTTCTTACTGTCAAAACTCGCACTTCTCCAGCTTCGCATACAACTGGTGGGCATGAAGGGTCTTAAACACAATTTATAAATGCTCAATATGGTCCTCCCGGGTCCTCGAATACATAAGAATATCATCAATAAACACCACCATGAACTGATCGAGGAAGGACCAGAAGACCTCGTTCATCAGCTAAATAAATACGACGGGTGCATTGGTCAGTCCGAACGACATGACCAAGAACTCAAAGTGACCGTAGCGCGTCCGGAATACTGTCTTTGGAATGTCCTCCTCTCGGACCCGAATCTGATGGTAACCAGACGGCAAGTCTATCTTGGAAAAGAACTGCGCACACTACGGCTGGTCAAACAAATCATCTATACGGGAAAGCGGGTATTGGTTCTTGATAGTGACTCTGTTGAGCTCGCGGTAATCCACATAGAGCCTCAACGAGCCATCCTTCTTCTCCACGAACAATACTGAGGCTCCCCAAGGCAAACTGCTAGGACGAATAAAACCCAACTCCCAAAGCTCATCCAACTACTCCTGCAGTTCCCTCAACTCCATCGGTGTCATCCGGTAGGGGGCCTTCAAGATAGGTGCAGTACCGGGCACCAAATCAATCTGGAACTTAATTCACTGATGCACGCGGTAAACCCAGGATCTCTTGGAACACATCTAGATATTCACAAACAATTGGTAGATGCTTAATACACCCTGCCACGGAATCCTTGACGACACAAGCCAATAAACACGACAACGGCTCTCCTCCGGGATCGACAATGAACTGGAACACTAGCGAGCCGGGAATATGAAACATGACTGTCCTCGCGGCACAATCCAAGACAGTATAATACTCCGCAAGCCAGTCCATACCCAGGATAACATTGAACAACTCCATTGGTAATACAAACAAATCAGCGGGAAGGAACATCTCGCCCACTAGCACTAAGTAAGAAGGGCAACGACGGCTCAACACAACAGACTTCCCCATGGGAGTCGAAATGGCCTAGGCCTCAGATGTGGACTCTGATGGAATATTGGTCGATCAGTAAAACTGCTAGGCCATGAAGGAATGAGAAGCGCCGAAATCAAACAAAACATGGGCAATGCAAGTAGAGACAAGAAGAATACCCTCGATGATGCCACCGGTCGAAGACTGCGGATCTTGCTGGGCTGCATAAAATCTTCCCTGCGCTGGCAATGGAAACAAGCCGGAAGACTGTGGGTCCTGACTCTACACTTGTTGTGTAGTGATATATACTCAGCCCAAGGACTGAGGAGATGCATGTCCCCTCGGCTGCTGCTTCTGTCTCTACTGCTGCTGTGGCCGCTGTGGAGGCCTGCCTGGCTGCCTCTGCTGCTAAGGGTGGGCCTAGGTGTGAGAGCCTGATGTTGCGCTAGCTGCCGATGCTGCTGCTACTGATGTTGAGGAGGATGAGGGGGAGGCAACTACGGTGGGCTCTGCTACTGCAAAGGGAGAGGGCAATCATGCCTTCGATGCCCAGTCTGCCGACAACCATAGCAAACACCCGAAAAAGACCCGAAAGAAGGAGTGGTTGGCTGCGCTGAAGATGATGAAGCCACTTTCTGTGCTGCACGCTGCGTAAACTTGGATCTGCCCCTCCACCTCTGCTGATGATGTTGTCGGGAACTGTCGGCTGGTGCCCTCCTCTTCCAGTCTCTGCCGGAACTCTAATCATGCGATCTCTGGGTCATAGCCCAATCCTCCACACTAACCAAAGCTCGATGGAGAACCTGATCAAATGCCTCTAAGTAATGTCCCACCACATGACTACAAGGAGCGGGACGCAAGCCCCTTACAAAACGACGAGCCCTCCGCTTCTCATCATCGAGGAGGTAGGGGTCGAATCGAAAAAGTGCTACAAACTAGGCCTCATATTGGGACACCGTCATATCACCCTGAACCAGGGTCTCAAACTCAATCACCTTCTGCTCCTGAACATTTCGGGAAAGAACTTTTGGTCAAAGCGGACCATAAATTCCTCCCAAGTTCAAACAAACTAAGGCCCGGCCATCCTCGACACTGATGACCACCAATGTCGGGCCTTACCCTATAAAAGGAAGGTAGTAAGGGAAACTCTTTAATCAGTCGGACATTGTATAGTGTCGAAAATCCTCTTGATCTCTATGCGTCATGCCTCAGCAGAAGAAGGGCCAGGCTCACCCCTGAACCTCGGGGGATCATGCTGCCAAAACTCATGAAAGATTATGCTTGCACGTGGCAGGTCAGACTGCACAGGAATCTCGACTGCAGCAGGTTGATTGGTCTGCAACGCATCAGTGATGGACTGCATCAACGGCTGGAAATGCTCAATACTGACTGGAATTGTCAAAAACACGGGAGCGGGCACTCACCTCAGGTGGAGGCACGAGTGCGGCTGAAGGAACTAGAGCCTCTGCAACCAGAACAATAAGCTCAAGCGGGGGAATAGACGCTGCAGGGGGCGGAATCAGGACCTCAAAAGTTGGGTCCTTAATAACGGGAGCTCGATGCGCTCGGGTAGAACGGGTTGCTGGAGCATGATGAGAACCATGGCTAGGGGAACCACTGCCACAAGTGCCCCGCTTAGGAGGCATCGTCTACAGAAAAATAAGGACGACGACGATTAGGGTCAGAATATTGCAGGCTTAAATGAAAGAAAGGCTCTCAGGACACTACTTGTCCTAAGCTTACAATAGATATGCAATGTTATCCCAAGTCATTCCAAAATTACTTATTATACTTTGTTACCAACTCCTGTCAGGCTCCAAACTCGGTGATCGGACTCACGAGGAACCCGATAGCCGGTTTCGGTCGTAACAGCCTCCGTAACACCCCATTCTTAGCTCCTAAGGCAGGATTCCGATCCTGGGATCCTACAAGGAGGAATTTCATATCACGATTCCAATGCAATAGAGCATACCCAAGATTATAGCTAGTAAATCTCAGAAATAAACCAAGAAACACACTGTAAAATCCACTAAGAATTTAAACTTTATAGGTACAAGGTTCAAAAGGAAATACATAATGTAGAGAGAGGGAAGGAAGGGTCAGTAACAGGTCCTCAGCTCGCGCCAACCAAATCCGCAGCTCCTCCGTTACTGCGTTGATCTAGGATCTTCTGCATGCATCAATCGTGCATAAGCTTATAAAAAGCTTAGAGGGTGGTGTAAGGTGTGTGACAATGGTGCTCAGAAAAAGATAGGGGAGGATGCAGAAGTAAACATGAATGATACCAATACCACTAGCCGTATCGAGGCCAAGCTATGAATGCAGTAAGCCATACCAAGGCTATGTAACGCAATATATGAGTACTAGGCACCATACCAAGGCGATGCAATATAAGGCTTATACAGCCGATGCAAATGCAATGCGAAGTAATGTCAGTCCTCATATCTAATCCACATATCAATTACGGTTCCATTATAAGGAATCCACCAGGATCAAATACACTGCAGGACAATTACCGATTTATAAACCTGCACAGTCAAATGAGTGTAGGAGACCTCACTACCCACCTATGGACAGCCAATCACTAGCGAGGCTCAATGGTAGTGGACTCACTCATGAGCTGGTCAGATTCAGCCTAGTAATGCCCACTCACTCAGGCAGATAAGGCCACATCCCATCTCAACCGACTACATGACAGTGGGAGACGCGACCTAACGGTGTAAGGCACTCGGGCGCTCGTAATTTCCACTCAGTCATGGCGTTGAGGCGTCTTTTAAGTACCTCGAAGGTTTAGGGGCTTTCACCTAGGGGCATCTTATACACCCCAAATGCTCGAATAGTATTTTCGATATCCACAAACGACCATCCACGATATACTAGTGGAGGCATCGGCCCTGATGAAGCAAGGGCAATAATATCCATGAGATGCGATTCCCAATGCCTGAATCACGCACAACAATTGTGCACCATCTCTAAGCACACAATGTGCACAGGAGGGGAAAACTCCATCCCTCTACCACATCTACTGAATGACCACACACAATGTAAATCCAATCATACAATGATGCGTATAGGTCCTTATGATGAACTAGATGTGCCATACAGCGACAATGTCATATCATACGCCTCCTTTCTAAGGAGGGACCAAGTCTAGGTATTTAGACAAATTCTATAAGGAGTCAACCTCTAGTGGGGGCCCAATAGTTTGGGGTAGCCCACAAGACTAAGGAGAACAATGACAGGGGCCTAAATAGATGAACGGTCAAAGCTAGGGTCTATGGTGGGCCTTTAACCACCCATAGAAACCCATAGGCCTACCTTAGGACTACTAATGTGGACATCCAACCACAACTGGTCCCCAATAGATAGCCCATCTCTAATCAATCGTGGATCAAGGCACAAGGCTTATACCAATCCATGGGCCTAGTGGGCAACACACATAGCCCAACCCATATGTAATATCATGGGCCCATAAGTAAGGTTTAGGCCTTATCATAAGGGTTATTAGTCCACATATTGTGGTGGGCCTAGTGGGCAGCCCATTACTCAAACCACGTGGGCAATTCATATGTATAAGTCAAGTGAGCTGGGCCTACAATCCGACCCAAGTATAGAGTTGATTTGGTGGGCAATCAAGGGCGCAACCACTTGTGTAATCCGGCCCATAAACCCATCACAATGATATGGTCAAAATGGCTCAACGGTCCAAGGGGCCTATCTAGAAAGTTCCAGCCCTTTATGGGCCTAAGGAGTCCAACAACTAGTTACATTTATGTACCCATTTAAAAGCTCCAACTATGGTGGGCCTGAAAGATACACTAATTAAGCCCAAGAATTATGAGATTTAAAGCATGATTTATTCCCTCTAAGTACTCACAATGTGGTGGGCCCCATTTCTTAAAATTTTAGCCCGAAGGCTAAGCATAATTATAACACATTGCTGAATTTTTAACCCAACAGGTTTATGGGCCTGTTAGAACCTAGAAAAAGATCCATTTGATTAAGAAATCACTCCAAGTAGTCCAGCCATCAAGTTAGAGGGCCCCACCACATAGGATTACATCACATTGATTAGGAAAAATGGTGGGCCACACTGCTGGACCTAGGTCCAGCAGGTTGTCCACATGGGACGTCCCACATGGGCTTGGTCATCCCAATGGACTGGACTCCCAGCCCATGTGCTAGCAAATTGGTGGGCCCCACCACATATACTCCACACTCATATGAACCATAAACAAGTGTGCCACACAAAGGAAGGCTAGGGGGAGAAAACAGACATCATGGTGGACCACAAGAAAAGGAATGGATCGCCAGCCCAAGCCGAACGTCCCAGCCTTGGGCGTCCAACCTAGTGGGCCGGTCCACCCTCACCATAAATCACTTGGTGGTCCGTTGGGCCCAAAATTTTGTAGGTGTGTCCTAGAAGGGGTGGGCCACCTTCAGTTAAAATTTCAGATTTTTTCGAGCTTGGAAACTATTTTTATGAATTAAAAGAAAACAGGCTATCAAAAAATCTGCTTAGTGCAGAATTATGGCTGACCTTGTTTTGAGCACCCAATGGGGTGGGCCCAAGGTCTCCAAAAATTGGGAAAATTGATTTCAACATTCCCACATATGTATAGTACAAGGTAGGGTCCACCAAAGTGGCCCACCAATACAAAAACTATTTTATATTTTAAGATTTCCAAACTAAAATGTTGCTGAAATTTATAGCAGAAAAATCCAGCAACATACCCATATGGGTCCACTCTTTTGGGAACCCAAATGAGATCAGTGGAGGTTAAAATTTGGCATGCTTATAGGTGAGATATACACCTTAAAATGTCATATATTACTTGGTACAAAACTCCCCACAAAAAGCTCCAAAATCTGGACTCAAGTTTACCCAAAAATCTGTCCAGACAGTTCTGAATAGTGACATATAATTGAAAAAAATTAAATATAAACATTATTGAAAATGAGATTTATCCCAGAAAATCAAGGGATGGACGAGCCCAGTGGGCCCCACAAACATCCAGACCTTCCCCAATAATAAATTCCCCTTGTATGTGCCCCATTTAGGTGGATTTTTGGGGCCACATGTCCAAGGTGAACCGTCATGATCGTCTAACCTCCATGGACAGTCTAGATTTTTATTCGTCCACAAGGTAGGCCACAGACACATGATCAGAGGTTATTTACAAGGGAAAAGTAAAGATCCGGCCATAAGAAGGACTTCTCCACTATGAGCCCTTCAAGATTAATCATAACCTTACACCATGCATAGATTTACATGTACAACATAGATCTTAAACATGCATGGGCCTATAATCAAAATCTATGGTGGGGATGCTACCCTCACCAAGGTTATAAGGTCTAGATGACCCTATCATGCCATGAGATTAAGAAAAACTACCATGATGGGGCCCATAGAGAAAGGCCTCATGCATGGATCATGCATGCACATGGTGGGCCGTTGGCCACACCCATGGGATTGTGTAGGATCTCCACCATTGATTGGTGGGTCCTATGCCTCCCTTATGAAAGAAAGAAGAAGATCTAAGCTATGGGAATCAAAATTTTATCTTAGAGGAGCACCCACCTAGGGATCAACCATGAAAGTAATATCAACTTCATCAGGAGACTCTAAGAAACATGAATCAATGGTTGAGATGAGATGAGAAGGGATAGATGGGGAGATATTTAGGAGAGAATGTTCTAGAAAAATGGGAAAGAAAGGGGACATTGGAGGGTTGCTAGGGAGAGGAGAGAGGAAGGAATAGAGAGAAATGAGAGGGAGAGAGAGAGAGAGAGAGAGAGAGAGAGAGAGAGAGAGACTTTTTAAGCTATGTCATGATTACTTCTCTTACCTAGGGTAGAGAAAGTAATGATGAGGGCCTATGGTGATACAAACAATGCTTAGGTAGTAGGCTTTTTGAAAAAAATCTAGCCTAGGCACCATAATTGCATGGGAGAATGTGCGACTGGGGTCCACCACCCACAGATCAAGAGTCAATATTGAACGTTGCCCATAACTTGAAATGTACACGTCGGATTTACGCACAAGATGCGGCGTTGGAATCGCGTCGCCGATGCGAGTCGGGTCTACATGACCAAACTTGAAAATGACGGCAAACACTATCCGTAGGTCGCGGGTTGACGGAATTCGATCAGTAAGACCACGAGACCTAAAGGAAAGACGTGCATACTTGGGGTTAGGCTCTTACATATTGAGACTCGAATATTGCATATTTTCTCCCATTTATATCTTGGTTTTATGAACATGATAATGCTTAATGGTATATTTGATATATGTTTGTATTGCAATGTGAGTTTAAGAGCTTAAATTGAAAAGAATATTAAAAGCATAGATTTGATGCTCAAGAATCACCAAGGTAAAGAATGGATCTTTGGATATGAAGATTGAAGATTTCAAGACCCCAACATTCAAGAAAATCAAGTGGGGAATGAAGAAAGTGCATAAATTCACGGAATCTGAGCTTAGATGTCATCGAAGGAGTTTCGATGACATCGAAGAATTACAAAAAAATTTACTTTGGTTGTTGAACAAACTAGTTATATTCTTCAATGACGTCAAAGGCTATTTGATAACATCAAATTGTTACGAAGATTTTATGTGGACTGCATAAATTTGAGGAGGTTTTGCGAATTTATGTGGACAAGGCTATAAATATGTGTTTTCTAAAGACTTCTCGGGATATCTAGGGATTTTAGAGAGCTCTGAAGTTTCATAGTTTTAGAAATTATTTTTCTTTACAAGTTTTTAGACCTTTATTAATTTTTTTGTTGATTTCTTGTTACTTTCTATTTGCCATTTAGTTATGTTTTTCTAGTTCCTTCTAACCTAAGCTATAAGGGAAGCACCTGGGTTTAATGATTCTTTAAGTTATGATGATTGATTCTTTTTATTTTTTATTTTTTATGATGAGATGAATGGTGTACGCATGTTATCAATTATCTAGGTTTAGGTTTTTGATCCATCATGTGAGATCCATATGGTGGATGCTTAGGCTTAACCTGGATCAATTAGATTTCTTAGATGGGAGATGTTCTCAACCTGCTACATTATTTGATTCATTATCTCATGGATATTAAATGCTTAAAATCACTAGTGCTCGAGAATATATGTTAATGGTGCTAATCCATGATTCTCTAATCTCTTATATCATTTACTAAAAATATTTGAACTGTTTTATTTTCTGATTAGGTCGACCATAGTGCTCGGATCCTAATTGTGTTATGAAAGTCGTCATGATTTATGGATTATTAACCTATGTGTGGAACTTTGAAGCTTGGGTGTTGTTTTAATTTAATTAAATTCTATTTAAAAGTTATATATTCAAAACTTTCAAAATCATTGCATCTGTTTAGTTTCCATTACATAGTTTTGCATTTGATTTTTTTATTCACCTAAACCATGTCTCTGTGGGTGTTGAGGGTCAAATATTGCATATTATCCCCCCATTTATTTCTTGGTTTTACAAACATAATTTGGCTTAATGGTATATTTTACATATGTTTGTGTTGCAAGGTGAACTTAAGAGCTTGGATTGAAAAGAATGTTAAAAGCATGGATTCAGTGCTCAAGAATTACCACAGCAAAGAAGGTATCTTTGGAGACTAAGATTAAAGATTTCAAAACTCCAAGATCCAAGAAAACCAAGTCGAGAAGGAAGGAAATCGAAAAAACAAGCTCAGAAATTTCAAAGACTGTGTCATAGAGAATCGTTTAATGACATCGAACACTAGTCGATGACATTGAATATGTGAGGGAAAATCGAGTTGGTTGCTGGACATATTGGGTACTTTTCTCAATCAATCGAAGATATGTTCGATGACTCAAAGAAAGGGGCTCGATGGCATCGAATTTATTGAAGAAATTGAAGCAACTTGTTGGACTATTTTGGACACATTCTCGATGACTCAAGGACCTATTCAATGGATCAAAGATTCGTTCGATGACATCGAAGGATGGTTCGATGACACAGAGACTTACGCAGTGCAAAAGAAGAAAAGGCACAACTTCTGGATTCAAACCCCTTTGTTGACATTGAAGGGTGTTCGATAACATCAAGCCGGTTACGTAGTGTTTACGCGGACTATGTAAATTTGATATGATTTTGTGATTTTCCAAAACTTTACTTATAAATAGGGGTTTCTTAAGTCTTTCTAGGATATCCAAGGTATGGACAAGTAGAGCAAAAGGGCGGAGCCACTTCTCAAGAGTTCTTCTTCCCTTCTTCTTAGTTTTTAATGCTTTCCTCTAGGGTTTTTAATCCAATCATGTCTATGGTTGGCTAGATCCCTTAGCTAGGGATAAGGGGTGAAGCTTGTAGTATGGTTGTGATGCTTTTCTTATTTTATTCTTATTATTGTTGAACTCCTTTGATTCTAGTTTGATATTTAAGGAATACTTTTAGTTTTTAATGGTTTGTTGTGACTTAAATTACAATAGATCTACAATAGCTTAAAGTATCTTCTTTTTCTGTTTGGAGTTTATGAAAATAGGAAATCCTTTTGTTCTCCATCATCCCTTGGGCATGGATGAGTGATGGAATCCCTTCTATTCTTCACAATTCTTCTATGTTGGTTGTTGGATTGCTATATCCTGTTGTCTACCATAGTCTGTTGGGCGTGGTTAAGCGATAGAATCACTTACAATCTTCACAATTTTCATCCATTGAGAATTAAGTCAATGGAAGTTCGGATTTGATTTAATTGAATATCTTCTAATTGGGTAGGATAGGACTCCAATTCCAATTGAGTGCCTTGAATCAAATAAGGAAACATCTTAATAGCTGCAAGTGAATCCCTGGAAACCCTATTCCCCCCCTTTATATTCTTAAGTTTCTAAATTCATTATCTCGCAATTACTCCCTACTTTGCTGATTTAGGTTAAATCTTCTCCTAGTTTTGATTTTAATTGCTTTCAGAATAGATATATAAGATTAGTCCCTGTGGATTTGACCACAATCTCACCGAGATTATTACTACATCACAACCAAACACTTGGGGTTATGAACAAGTTTTTGGCACGGTTGTCAGGGATTAACGACCGCGTTTTTCTATGGTTGATTAGTTTTAAAAGTAGGTTAAGATTAGGATTTATTTACTTTCTATTTTTAAGATTAGGGTTTCTCTAGATATTTTTTTAGAAACTAATTTAACTTTCTTGTTTGTAGGATCCTAATAAAGAAGCTTTTAATTTGGTAATTTCTTTCGAATTTTTCTTTCTTTCTATTTCTAGATTAGGGTTTGTTTTCTATTTTTAGAAACTTTATAATTCAAGGATTTCTTTTTTTTTTTTCTATAAACTAACTCATCTTTCTATTTCTGTTTTTAGAAATTGATTTGTTTTGTTTTGATTTGCAGGATCTTAAATTAGGAACTTCCAATTTGGTAACTCCTTTCTTTTTCAAGATTTCTTATCCCTTTAGGCTTATTGTTTTTTTAGGGTTAAGTTAGAGTCTGAAATCGAGGGTTGAGAGTGTTTCATGCCCAAGTGGGTCCATGACAACACTAAATGTCTTTTGAGTGAATGGGGATTAGTTGAGGGGTTATCTATCCATCACAGGATTAGACACCACTCAAGATCCTCAGAGTTAATTGAGGTTATGGGTGCAAATCAACCTGTAAATCAATCAATGAATCGGCTACAACCTCAAGTTGCAGAAGTCCAGGATGAGAATGAGGTGCATCGAGAACTCCCGCCTCATACTTTACGAGATTATTTACAACCGGCGAGGGTGAGCAGACCTTCCTGCATGGTTTTTCCAAAAAATATAGAAAATATGGATATCAAGCTAGGAGTGATCTAACTCCTTCCAAATCTCCTTAGACTTGAATCTGAAAGTCTATATCTACACTTGAAAGAGTTTGATGATATTATAGTTGTAACGCCCCGAATTTTCACGGTCAGAGCGTATACTCGTGCCCGAGAAAACCAGGTGTTAATAATATATAAAATGGATGCTTTAAATCGCACCCTATTTTTGTCATTTGGATTACATCCAAATACATTCATGAAGGTACTCATTCACGAGAATAAAATCAACCGTATTAATTATTTCATTAGAGTAAAGAAATTCAATAAATAATCAAATGCCTTCTCAATAGAAGCTTATTACATTAATCGAGTTTACAACGAAAGTATAAAACTGAATAAATAAACTTTCTTCGTATATTTTTGGTACAGTCTTCTATAGGGAGATGGTCCTCTAAGTCTTTAGTTTGTATATCACCTGCATCATTTGTACGGTTGGGAGAGGGTCAATGCCTTACTCATAGTGACGGTTATCCTTTAAGATTAACAGTAATTTAAAAGATTCATCAAAACAATGTAAAGGTTCTGATACGTCCCGTACTCCATAACTATAAAAGGTATTAATATGCACAAGCAATCTACATGAGATGCATGCCTAGCAAAGTATATGCGGTTTATCGCACTTAGCGATCGCCACAATATGGAATATGATGAGAGTTATCCGGCTCGTCCTGCATCCCATATTAAGGAGATTCGCTGACGTGTCCTACATTTAACATGGATTTATGCGGTTATCTTAATACGGACACAACACATGACCAGGTGAATCACGCAACCCAGATTGGAGCGACTAATTGCGACAACCAACCCCCAAAAGAAAATAATTGATGTAACACGTATATATAACGATTTACATACACCAAATGGTGCACCATCACCCATGAAACATGAAATTACGTGTCGTCCAAGGGCCGTTACCGAAAACGCATTACGCTCACGATATTTATTCCATCGCTAAAAGATTGTTTTCCAACATAGTACTTGCACTTATAGAGAATACATACTAACTCAGGGAGGTTCTGGAATATCAAGACACGTGTCCAATCCCTTTAAAGATAGATAGCACAAGGCCAATATAGAGAAGAGTGACAATGGTCAACTCAAACAGTGGCACTGGCCAATATAACAAATAAAAGAGTGACAATGGCCAATTATTTAATAGGGAGAGTAGTAATGACCAACTCAATAAATAGAAGAGCGACAACGGCCAATTCTTTAATAAGAAAAGTGGCAGGGCTAACTCAATAAATTTGGTAAGGCAATGGCAAGGCTTGTATCCATGGCCCCACATAAATTCAGAAAGATCACTAGTAATTAACAGTATATTAGAAGCCAAAGACAAGTAATTGATGGTAAAACACATAATTGCAGGGAAGATTCAAAGTAATATGAAGGCATGAAAAAGGCAAGATAACTTAACAGGAAGACATGTAAAGGCATGTTGAAACAACAGGATGACATGTAAGGCAAGGAAAATATAATAACTTAAATTAATGTAAGCCTAAAGGATAAAACCCTCACCTTGAGCTCGACTTAAACTTAGCCCAGACTCAGTCCACGGATCCAGCAAGTCAGCTCCGCACACAATCTCTCTCTCTCTCTCTCTCTCTCTCTCTCTCTCTCTCTCTCTCTCTCCTTTTTTTTTTTTTCCATTCCTTTCCTTTCTTTTCTTTTCTTTTCTTTCTCTTTCTTATTTATTTATTTATTTACTTATTTATTTATCCTTTCTCTTTCCTTTTCCTTTCTCCTCTTTTTTCCTTTCCTTCTTTCTTTCCTCCTCTTTTTTTTTTTTCTTACTGTTACGTCCAGAAGAAGGGTTGGTTGTCTTTCCCATTGTTTCTCTCTTCTTTTCTCTCTCGATTTCCTTCTCTCCCTCACGTTGGACAGAAATAGGTCCCTTATATAGGTGTAAAGCTCCTTGGCCTTACCTGCGTATTCTTACACAGCGGGTTTAAGCAGCAAGAAGTTATGCAGTGCGCTTACGTAGCAAGGATCGGAAGCTACGCGCTTTTGTGTAAACTTGTTGCATAGCCGTGACAGTTGGGAGTTTCCTTATCAGCTTCTGCTTGTGCAGATGCAGGCATGGATGTTTGAGGATCGTTCAGATCTAGACGGTTTACCGTCTGGATATTCAACAATGGCCAGACTTTCATGGTCTAGCCGTTTATCTTGAACAGGGAAGACGGTCCTGTTGATGAGGGACTGCTTACGATTTCAACGGTGGACCTATTCCTTCCGCAAGCTGCGTAGAGACTGGTGGAATTGCCGTGAAAACCAGCGAGAATTGTGGCCGATCTTCTTGTGTAGCTGGGTGGACAAAGACACAGGTCTCGTTGTGGCGTACGCACAACCTGGAATGTTGCCAAATTCAGCGTGTGGGTCATGATCCCCCATTTATGTGCATGACCCCCTCCTTGAACGAAATTATAGCTGCTAGACGATGGACGATTATGATTTTCTAGATGGCCCTTTTTTTGGTGTGCTACAGAGATCGCAATCGAATGCTGTCCCTTCGAGCCGCGAGCAACGGGAGTAGTCCGGTTGTGGCCAGACTTGTGTGCGTGTGAGGCCTTACCTGTGTACGAGACGACTAGGGTGTGGTCAAAGTTTCCTGATCTACACGATGGACGGTCAAGATTGGCCAGATGGACCATCCTGGTGGGCCACAACTTATCCGATCAGACGATGTCCAACAGTCGTGCGTGGGTGGGAGTCTCGGTTTGAAAGTAGTCGAGTCAAAGCTCTCTTTGACCCGCTACTTGTTCTAGTGTGGTGCGGGTGTGCACTCCCTATGCACATGCACTTCCTAAATGTGGGCACATTGTGATGTAGTGTAAGATTTATACCATCCATTCATTTTTCCATTTAATTTAAGGGGTTGAGCCCGAATTTGAAGAATATCCAAAGGTCAGGTGGGCCCCAAAACTAATGATTAATGGTTGATCCATCCACTCAGTCATTTTTACAATGATACAAGGGCTGAAATTTGACGTGTATGGTTAATTTATGATACTTAAGTAAGGTATAAAATTTCACGTTAAATGGATAGTGATAACTATGCGATCTAGAATTCAGGGGTCTAGGTTAGTGGCATATTCGTAATTATTGTGATCTAAGAGTTTTGTGGAATCTAAGGGTTCTACGGGGTTGTATTTACCTTTTTAAACAATTCTTACAAACTTACTTGTGTCCGGATCATTACGGATAGGGAGTTATTCGCCAGTTCATTCAAGGGAAGGCACCTACGTTAAATCACGTAATGGATGATCTTGTTTTAAAATCAACAGTCAAATAGCTTGGTCTATTGCTTGAAGATCATTCCCAACGGTTAGGTTTGTGTAAGGGTGAGGATGTAAGGCTAGGATAGTTAGATTTGGATTGTACGCGTGTACATATTATGTTAACTTCTTGGTAACACTCGAGAACTTTCAATACACGGGTATTAAAAAGTTCGAGGCATTACAATCTACCCCCCTTAAACAAAATTTCACCCCTGAAATTTAGTACTTCTATTACACGCCTCTAAGGATTTCCTATTTCCTATGTTTTGAGGTAATACGAGTATATGGTTGTAGTCGGTTTGAGTCCGATACACAGATCTTTTGTCTGCGCAATATAAAGGATTTACTGGTATCAATTCGTAATCCTGTAAAATCTCGATCCTTTGCTTGGTCAGGACATTGGGATCATTTAAGACAATCTAGGACTTAAAACTTGATTCAAACTACATAAATTCCGTGTAACATGGTTCCATCAGCCCATAGTCTCGATTGTCCTAACTCGTTGGGATGTCACGAAATTTTATAATCATGTAAGGGATACTTCTACGTGGCCCATTAAGTTTTTTCACTGTATACTCTGACTATCTGATATACTACCCGAAATTATTCTTATAATCCTTTCTGATCCATTAGGCTTAAATTTTCCACGTATTACTTGTGAGGTAGGTACATATATGTTTAGGTGTGTATAATTGGTTACATGAACTGGGATGTTACAACCTACCCCCCTTAAATAAAAAATCTGGACCCCGAGATTTTGTAATTGGATTAACTTGCGCAAGCCTTACCTGATTATGGGTCATAATTCCTTAGTCCCGATTCATTCTACATCGATGGTAAGATCTTTGTTTCGCCATGAGTTAGAGATTCTAACCCGACTAGACGACAATGGATAGGCCAAATCATCCATGCATTGTTGAACCTAAGCTTTAATGTCGTCCTTTATCTGAACATTGTAATTGCCCAAAATCATCTTATATTAAGAGTCTGTCACTCCAAGGATTTTAACTTCCAATCCATACGCCCAATTTATTTGAATTTTGGATCTTAAGCTCTTAACTTATTCTTAAGACTAAAAAAATCCATGAGGCCAGATCCCATGATTTAGGGGGTGTTTCACCTTTGTAAGTTATATAAAAGTTTGCTATCCAGCGGCACTTCCTACCAATTTTTGTTATTGCCAAATATATATAGAATTTTGTACTTATCTGATTTGGTTGAAATTTTAGGGAGAGATTTATGGGGACCTGAATGAACTATCAGAAAAGTTTCAAATTTTTCCGATACGTCCACTTACTGTAATTATTTGGGATATCGTAACGTGTCAGAATTCCATTGGAATAGTTGGAAAATTCTGGAAATAATTGGAAAATCTCTATTCCCATAAGGGAAACTTGTTCTTCTTGATTGTGATCTTATTTAAGGACGACCTTTAGTTTAGGAAAAATTTATTTAGAATTTTAGGGATTTATTATGGGGGTACTTATATTCATGGTTTCTAAATTCCACGTCTAACCTAATGTTTCTAATGGGGAACCTAAATATGGGTTTCTAATTTCTCAGCTTCCTAATTCCTTTGAGGATTCAGTTGAACATATGTATCAAATTCATTATATGTCCTAATCACATAAAACTTAGGGTGGTCCACTCCCTCAGGCCTAGTAAATCTCATTCTCATGCTTTGATATTAACTATAACATCTCGAATTTACTTCTATCATCCTCACTGATTCATTATGTTTAAGTTTTCCATGTATTACTTGTGAGGTAGGTACGTATACATCTAGGTGAATATAATTGGCTACATGAATTGGGACGTTACAATAGCCACTTTATATTCTCCTAACATGTCTGAGGACACAGTCAGGGTGAAACTCTTTCCTTTCTCCTTCAAAGAGAAAGCTAAGACGTGGTTACATTCACTACGTCCGCGATCTATTGGCACATGGAATGGCATGATGAAGGAGTTCATAAAAATTTTTTTCCATACCATAAGATGAACACCATTAGGAAGTCGATCATGAACTTCACCCAAAAGGAAGATGAAACATTCTTTCAATGTTGGGAGCAGTTCAAGGATCTCGTCAGTTCATGCCCACAACACGGTTTTGAAACATGGCGCATAACAAGTTTCTTTCATAATGGATTCACATCTTCCATCCACCAATTCATTGAGACGATGTGCAATGGGGAATTCATGAACAAAAATGTCGATGAAGTGCGGGATTACTTTGACAAAATCGTTAAAACCACACAACCATGGGACATCGCCCCAAGACCTAACAACACATCTAAGCCCACTCAATCAAAGGAGAGGGGTGGATTATACCTTTTGAAAGAGGATGATGATGTCAATGCTAAAGTGGATAATCTCATAAGGAAATTTGAGGCCATGGAAATGAAGAAGGATAAGGCTAAGGAAACTATTTGCGGTATTTGTGCTTGCAACATTCACACAACTGAAAATTCTCCAATAATACCTGCCTTTTAAGAGGTGTTGAATTAGCAATCCAATGCCGTGAATAATTACCAAAGACCTTTCAATAGACCTACCTCCAATATATACAATCCTAGTTGGAGAAATCATCTAAACTTCAGTTGGAAGAATGGAAAAACTGCTACCCCTCAAGGTTTCTTCAATCAAATTCCAAATCAAGGTAAACCTCAAGAGGATCTGATTCTAAAACATCTTCAAAATCAAGAGCTTTTCAATCAGGGGATACTATAAGCCTTCAAAGACCTTACAAAAGCCATACAAGAGCTTGACACAAGGACTACGATTGAGAATAAGGGGAGCCTTCTAACTCAACCTCTTCCCAATCTAAAACCACAATATGAAGTTAGCAACCCGAGCTCTTCAAATTAGATGGAGCAAGCTAAATCTATCACCACTCTTAGAAGTGAGAAGACCATTGACAAAACCATTCCGGTTAGGGCTGAAATGCTTAAGAACCCGGAAGAAGACAACAATGATAGACCTATCACTACTCCACAAGAATTAGAACCGAAACTTCAAGGCAAGCCGATTGCTCCATTTCCCCAATGGTTGATAGCACCAAAATCTTTCTTTAACTCTCAGGACATTCTAGAGATGCTTAAGCAAGTGAAGGTCAATATTCTTCTACTAGATGTAGTTAAACAAATACCTTCATATGCAAAATTTTTGAAAGACTTGTGTACGACCAAAAGAAGGTAAAGTATTCAAAAGAAAATCTTTTTAACTAAAAAAGTGAGTGTCATCCTAAAGCAAGATGCGCGACAAAAGTACAAGGATCCCGGTAGCCCAACCATCGCTTGTGTAATTAGGAACTACCGGATTGAGCACATAATTCTTGACTTAGGAGTGAGCATGAATCCGATCCCGTACTCGGTCTACGAGCAACTAGGTCTAGGTGAATTAAAACCCACTCGAACCAGGTTACAACTTGTCGATCACTCAGTCCATGTACCGAGAGGGATAATCAAGGATGTGTTGGTCTAGGTTGACAAATTCTCATATCCAGTAGATTTTATCGTCTTGGATACTCAACCCATCGTGGATATGAGCACTAAATTCCCGTCATTCTTGGTCACCCATTCCTTGTCACTTCAAACACAATCATTAATTGTAGGAATGGAGTCATGAGTATGTCTTTTGGGAATATGACATTGGAGTTTAATATCTTTTTCTACACAGAAAAACAGTTAGAGGATGAAGATGATTCTCATGATATTAACTTGATTGATTCTTAAATGGAAGATAGAGCACTTCTGACCTTATCCTCTGACCCTGTAGAGATGTTCCTGGCCCACTCCCATGATTTTGATGATGACATGATTAGGGAGATGGGGACCATGCTGGATACCATGTTGGTACTTGAAGTTAACCGGTGGAGGGCACAATTCGAAGAATTACCCCAAACTAATGTAGTACCTCTACCGTCTAACCTCCATGCACCGAAGCTTGACCTAAAACCTTTGCCCTCTAATTTGAAATATGTCTATTTAAGTCAAGATGAGACATACCCGGTGGTGATTTCTTCCCACCTCGAGTAAGGACAGGAGAGTATGCTCATCTTTACTCTCATTGAGTATAAGGGAGCCCTTAGATAGTCGATTGCGGACCTCAAGGGAATTGACCCCTTGATTTATAATCGCTGCATTTATCTAGATGATAACACGAAGACCTCTCGGCAACCACAACGTAGACTAAATCCAAACATGAAGAAAGTGGTTAAGGCCAAAGTTCTTAAGCTATTAGATGTGGGTATCATATACCATATATCGGATAGCCAATGGGTGAGTCTAACTCAGGTGGTTCCCAAGAAGTCCGGAATCACCATAATAGTTAATGCCAACAACGAACTTGTGCCAACTAGGGTGACTATCGATTGGAGAATGTACATTGACTACCAAAAATTGAATACTGTCACTAGGAAGGACCACTTTCCTTTGCCCTTCCTTAATCAAATCTTATAAAGGCTACCTAGTCACTGATACTATTGCTTCCTTGACAAGTATTCGGGCTACAACCAAATAGAAATAGCCCTTAAAGATCAGGAAAAGACTATGTTCACATGTCCCTTTGGCACATTTGCTTACCGAAACATGTCATTCGAACTGTGTAATGCCCCTACCACTTTTCAGCGATGCATGTTGAGTATTTTTTCTAACATGGTGGGGCAATATCTAGAGGTCTTCATAGACAACTTCTCTGTCTTTGGTCCATCTTTCAGCGATTGCTTAGAAAATCTTAAATGTGTGCTGAAAAGATGTGAAGAAAAGAATTTGGTACTCAATTGGGAGAAGTGTCATTTCATGGTTCGTAAGGGAATAGTCCTTGGACATATCATTTCGTCCAAGGGAATTGAGATAGATAAAGCTAAAATTGATCTTATCTCTACCTTACCCCCATACAAAAGCATACAAGACATGTGATCCTTCTTAGGACATGCTGGATTTTACAAAAGATTTATAAAGGACTTTAGTCACATCCCTCATCCTTTATACAATCTACTTCCATATGAGTGGACTGAGCAATGCTAAGAAGCTTTTTCTTTGCTTAAGGGCATGTTGACTACCGCAACTATTATAAAGCCACCCGATTGGAATATTCCTTTTAAACTTATGTCTGATGCTTCTAATTATGCTATTGGAGTAGTGTTAGGCCATAGAAAAGAAAAGAAGCCCAATGTTATTCATTACACAAGTAAGATGTTAAATTCGGCCAAAGTGAATTATTTTACTACGTAAAAAGAACTCTTGGCCGTAGTATTCACTTTATACAAATTTAAATCTTACTTGATCGAATCCAAAATCATTATCTACACCGATCATATAGCACTCAAGTATCTTCTTTCAAAGAATTACCTCCTACTCCAAGAATTTGATTTAGAAATAAAAGATAAAAAGAGAGTAGAAAACGTAATAGTTGATCACCTTTCGAGGCTTAACCTCCCTATTTCCTTTGAGACGGCACCCATAAATGACATGTTTCCTGACGAATAATTGTTTAAAGTCTCCCACTCACCTTGGTTTGTTGATAATGCTAATTACCCTGCCATAGGTTTCACACCGACACATTGGACTACATAAGATAAGAAGAAAATTTTCACCGAGGTACGCAAATTCTTATGGGATGATCCTTATTTATTTAAATATTGCCCAGATTAGATTTTAAGGAGATGTGTGCCAGACAATGAATAACAAAGTGTCATCTCCTACTGTCACACTCAGGCCAGTGGTGGTCATTTTTCTGCCAAAAAGACCACGACCAAAATCCTGTAGTGTTACTTTTATTGGCCCACTATGTTCAAGGACACTCACGAGTTTTACAAAGCTTATGAGCATTGTCAAAAGTTGGGAGCATTGTCCCGTTGAAATATGATACCTTTAAACCCCATTCTCATAATCGAAGCATTTGATTAATAGGGCATCGATTTCATGGGACCATTCCCTCAATCTCATTAGAATTTATACATTCTATTAGTCGTAGACTATGTCACTAAATGGGTCGAAGTGATCTCGTGCTAAAATAATAACCATCAAATGGTCATTAAATTCTTAAAAGAAAACATTCTTTACCGGTTCAAAATGCCCTAGACCATCATTAGTGATGGATGTTCACATTTTTGCAATAAGCCATTTGCAAACTTAATGAAGAAATATGGCATCTCTCACAAGGTGAGCACTCCATATCACCCACAAACAAGTGGGCAAGCTTAGATTTCTAATAGGGAGATTAAACAAATTTTAGAGAAAATGGTTAACCCTGACCGCAAGGATTGGTCAATCCAATTGACTGATGCTCTATGGGCTTACTGTATCGCATTTAAAACTCCTATTGTAATGTCTCCCTTTGGACTTGTTTATGGGAAAACATGTCACTTACTTGTGGAATTGAAACATAGAACCTACTAGGCTATTAAAATCTAAATTTCGATTTAGACAACACTGGCTCGCTGCAAAAGCTACAACTGAACGAATTAAAGGAGATCTGGAATGATGCATAGAGAATTCAAGAATTTATAAGGACAAGATGAAGGTGTTCCATGATAAGAACATCCTTCTGAAATCATTCTTGACCGGCCTGTAATGTCTCAGAAAATTTCATACAAAGACCCAAGTACCACCTCAGGCATAAATCACTCAGGATCAAATCCTTTAGGAATTAGACAAAGTTAACTAAGTGCTAAACTAGATTAGGTATGAAATTCGCTTGATGCACTTTAAATATGATCTGTAAGACCCAAAACTTATAGAATCAGTGACGCTAGATTACCCTAAAATCTAGGATCAATCTCATTACCCAGTTGCTCTCAAGAGCACATTGAAACTCTGTATCGGATTTGGACCGCACGTCAAAAGTCCAATTACTATGAAGTTATATAGTTAGGACCACCTTGCTGTGCTTCATAACCATCTTGGAAATCAAATCCAGAAAGTGTCCCGGGGCTATTTGCTTGAGCCCAGAGTGAAGAGTGTGAGAAAATGTGAATTTCTTTAGAAATTAAATCTAATTTAAGTAATCTGAGACCTGTCGCTTGTGGGCCTGATATAAGCAATCAGACTATCAGAATCTGACCCAAATACACCTTCGGATCAGGAGAAATTTCATACACATGTCCGTGTACTTGTAACCCTGATCGAGTTTCGGTGACCGTTGAACTGAAACTGGTCCGCCACATGTGATCTGGAAACCTGACTGAAATGAAAACTTAACTCGACCATGATCCAAGGTCAGTGAGCTTAAGTATGACGTTTGGCTCAAGGGGAAGCTCTGAAAATGCTCTGTTGAGTCGAAACAGGCTGGTTTTGGTTATAACCTAAGTATACCTTGGCCCTGGGGCCATTTCCACCAATTTTAGGCCCATATAAGGACCTTAAACCCTCTCTTATTCACTTCATACGAATTTGAGAAAAACCTAGGAGAGAGAAGAGAGTAAAGAGAGAGAAAGTGAGAGAGAAGTTGGAATGATTCCTAGGAATCGATCCCTGCTATTCTACGTGTCTATCCATCACTACCGTATCGCTTTTTCGGCGATTCTTATTCCATTTTCGGGTAAGAAATCTTAACCCTAATCAGTTCCAGAGATTCACCTAGTGTACGTGATGAAATAGCTAACCTATTTCAGGCCGTACGTTGCCGTTCTACCGTTGATAAAGACTTGGTGTTTAAACTGAGTTCGTTACTCGTTTCTACGGTATAAGGTGTGAACTATAGATGCTTAGGGTATGGTTTTCAATACTTTCAATGTCGGATAATGATAGATTCATGATCAGGGTGTTATTTCACATGTAAAATGCGATGTTCGTTTTGCAATTCAGTTACGTATGCAAATTATGGTGTTTAGTGTATTCCGTATATTTGTAGAAAATACCGTATATGTATAAAATGTGGAAGTGTGTTTACCATGATTAATTACTGTGTGTATATGCTATATATATGTGTAATACTTACTCGACAAAAGGATTCACCCTAATACATGTTTTGGCTAATATACGTTATGTATGTTAAATAAGTGTAGTCTAAGTGTTTGTGAAAATGCTTGTATGAGTAAGTACTTAGGAGATAGTGTTTTAGGTAGGTGTTGAAATAGGATTCTCAAATACCTTAGAGATGTATATGATTTCCTCCATGCAAGTTGTTTAGTTAAATCACTTATTTATGACATGTATGTGTTTGTACTTCCTGCTTACATTGTGCTTTATAACATGCCTGTTAACATGTTTGAATTACTTGTTAATTCTGCTTTGACTACTATACATGCTTTTTGGTTAAGGATTGAGTGTGATTGGGGCTATGTTATAGTCCAGGCAATTAGTAACAGGCTTGAAGTCGTGGCTGAGATTCATTCACCACGTAGGATGTGTTTGACAAACTCGAGTCGTGTGTTGGTCGTCGGTAGTGGTCAAGCCACACGAAGTGCTTATGCACTTCATGTCAATCGATACAATGTGCGCTCATGCTAGTTGAGCTTGCCAAGTAGCCCGATGTGCCCTTGTATGTTCACCATATATGGACGCTACTGCTTGAACCTAAGGTACCAAACTCACCAGTGAAATCCCATTTAACCTTAGTACCTCGATCCGCTAAGACTCATGAGCCAGACATGGTGGTATGGGACACCGCGGTTGAGCTGTCGGCCTACGCTGGGGCGATTAGCCTCCCTGTAGTGACCAGTGAGCAACCCAAACTTGTGAGCCAAATACGATGGTATGGGACACTGTATTCGAGCTGTCGGCCTACAATGTTTTGATAACAAAGCCGTGATGGGTGATGGGGGAGTGGTGTAACGATTCTGTGCAACAGCCCTGGCAGCCCTAGACATGCCCTTTATAGTGACCTTGAGCATACTCTGAGCCTACGTGGAGGTGACAACCCTTCCGTAGCATCTAGAGTATAAACTAGGCCTGTAATGATTTGGCGATGAGCCCATTGCTGTGACCTAGAACCGCAACATCGTATGAGATTTACTAGGACTGACGACCCTAGAATGGATCATTGTTTGGGAAATGATATAAGGGATGTACCTTAGTTTTCCAACCATGCTGTATGAAAAGGACTAATAAGAACTTGGTAATCATATGCATGCATTACATTACACGTGCATTCAGGCGTAGCAGGTCAAGCACTGAGGCAGTGTTGTTCATGTGCGAACATGAGAGGAAGTCGCTGAGGGAGCGTAGGTGAGGGCATGCATCATACATTCATACCATTCCTGCATTAATAAGAGTACTTAGGGATATGTGATTTACTGCTTTATCATTACTGCTTGATTGAATTGATAACATGCTAACCTATGCTTTATTGTTCCACTGAGTTGATCACTCACTCCCACGTTACGGGACGGTGTTTTAAACACCAACCAGACTCTGTCTTGATTTCAGGTGACGGCATTAACCCCTGAGGCGAAGCCTAATTGCTACGACGATCAGGACAAGTTCTCTTGCATGCAGTTCTCTAATGACTTCGCTTAGGCTCTCCTGGTCGCCGGGACTACAGGGTTTCACTAAAGTTGAACCATTTTTTTGAGACTTTTGACTTTTATAATATTACATGTAATATTTCATGTCTACAGTGACTCGGTGTTATATTCATACTCTGGAGACCGATCGTGATCTTTTGACTTGTATACTTTTATTTATATCTTTCAGTCTTTCGCTTACATTTTACAACTGATCTGGAGTATGAAATACTGTTTTGGTATAATCCCACTCATGATTAATGCACTAACTTAGACAACATTAAATCATAAGCATATATGTTGCATAAGTGATGTTTTGGAACTCGGGAGTTGAGTTGCTACTCGACCCCCAATTTTCAGGTCGTTACAAGTTGGTATCAGAGCCAGGTTTGAATTAAACCGGGACCTGGGTTGTGGTCACACAATGTACACTGACGCAAATTCAACTCAGGTGGGTGCAAAGAAATGTGAAACAGTCCTCGGTGTCCCCGTTTCGCCAATTGGCGAAGTTCACCGAAATCGACCATTTTATTTGAGTCTGTACGCATCTGTCACATGAGACAACCCCATATCACTCCTAGACCATTAAACGACGAGTCTAGACCACTGATGACCCCATCCCAACCTTTAAAAATCACTAAATGTGAATATACATCAGATAGTATCTGAAATGGTCCGAATAGGCTCAAAACGGAGGTGGGGCCCAAATCGGGCACTTCCGGGGGGACCTAGGGTGGGCCCCGCACATTTTTGGACCAAGGGGGGTAGGAGGACCTCGCTCAGGGGACGAACCCTCGCCAAAACCTTCAGCGATCGGCGAGGGGCTCACCGGTTTGGCGAGGCCTCGCCAATTAACGGGTCAGGCCCGGCGGGCTACTCGGGCCGATCGACTTTAAGGGGTAGTGTGGCCCACTGATCCTTGGTTTTTTATTAAAACCCTCCTAAACATGCCCCTCCTTCACAAAGCACCCTCCCAAGCTCTCATTTCTCTTCCAAACTTCAGATTTTTCACAAAAATCACCCATCCAACCCTTCCTCTTTCATTTTCGTGCACCACACCCACCACCCTATTACATACCCATCTCCATTGCTGCCTACCTCTCCCTTCTCTCCGATTTGAGCTCTTAAATCCCCCATTTGAGGCTCTAATTTGTGTACACCCAATACCCATCCTCTTTCTTCATTCCCTTCCATTTGAGCCTTTACACGCCCCTTGGAGGCTCAAATCCGTGGAAACCTAACGACTTCATCCCTTTTTCTCCCTTTTCTCCCTTTTTCCATGGCCCTATTCGAGTTCATTACGGCCATTTTCTCACTTTCCACCATTCTTTCTCTCATGGGAAAGAGAAAGGGTGTCGCGGATGAAGCCGGGCCTAGCCGCCCTACTCGTTCGAGAAGACCGCGAGGCACCACCGCAAGCACAGGCGTTAAACACAAGGTGCGTACTAAATGTGACCTCGATCTCCAGGCCCCTCTCCCAAGAGCTCTACTGGCAGAGTTGTCCCAAGGAATTTATGAGGGCCGTAGGGTCCTTTTTGAAGCTCAGGTGGATGGGTGGCTCTTTAGAGAGTATTTATTATTGGAGTGCCTGGATGAGGGCAGTTGGGGACCTGTGGTTGAGGGAACATATCTTATAAATGTGGGCACTGTCCGTGCATTCTATGCCTATATTCAAGAGCCTACGCTGAATCCTTTACAGTTCAAGATTCCTTCGGGATGAAGTTGGGAGGCCACAATTGACGCTGGCCTAATAGCTTGACTCATGGGAATACCTCTTGGCCAAGTTCATGCGAGTGAGACGAATTTGAAGAGTGCATGTGAAAGGGATTGTCGTACGCATTTACTTTGTGGTCGACTAGTTTAGTGGCAGTCGAATAATAATCTCCTAGCGTCGAACATGAAGGATGATTTCCTCCTACACCATATCTGCACGTTTAACATCTATCCCAAGTGGAGCAATCGTAGTGAGTGCACGCGCCTGATGGTCAACTTTCTATACCAGGCGGGGCAGGGAGAGAAGTTGTGCGTGCCCACATATGTTTGGTGACAGATCTTTCTGACCGTACGCTCAAATAGAAGGACTGATTCACTCCCCTTTGGCAATCTTATATGCAAGATTGCACGTAAGTTCGGCTACAGTCTAGGCGCAGAACTCCTAGTGCCACAACATTTCATCAATGAAACCACTCTCAATCAAATGAAAATTGGGCCATGACAGTGACAAGCCTGACTTGAGGAGAGTGAAGATGAGACAGAGAGTGAAGAGGAGCAAAGTGAGGATGAAGGCGGAGCTGAAATAGAAGAGGAAGAGAGAGAAGAAGAAGAAGAGGCCCAGGATACGGAGGAGAGCTCCCCTCCTACGCCACCGGAGCAGGATACTAATCAGGCTACTAGAGATGCTTGTATAGCTCAACTTGAGGAGGATCATGCTGCCCTACGACAGGGTCAGGCGGTCCTATGACAGGATATTATGAATCTTCGAGGCCTTGTGAAACACAAGTTTAAGAAAGTGACTCACACTTTGAAGACTATCCTGTGCTACTTGCAGGATAAGGGTGCCCCTCCTCCGTTGCCAGACTCGGATGCCTAGTCATCCATGGCATTGTCTAGCAACTTGTTTTTATTACTACTTTAAGTTATGTTTGTGTTCAGGTTGATGGGCATAGTAGTGTAGTAGTTAGTAGAATGTTACCAGTGTTTGAAGCTTGGATTGTATTAGCTCACATGCATCTTCTACCATGATTCATGTAACTTTGTATCCCATGTATTATGACAAATTTTGGTGAATGAACTGCATGAAGTTGCTTTAATTTGTGTATGAATGCTGTGTAATAAGTTTGTGTGTATGCTGAATCTGACCTGAGTTGCACCTTATGTCATATAGGGCATGCCACGGAAGGTCACGCAGAGCACGGCATGCCTCGCACTTACTGATACAATGGATCAGGCACCTCCCCAGAGGGATGGTCATACGGACCCCGGATTGGGCCCTATTCGTGAGACTATTCTTGAGTCTCAGCCTTCTCTTGGTCCTGCGGTTGGACCGCCACCGTACACACCACAGTTTGTAAGCAGAACCATACGTCATCTTTGACGCAGCATGTGCCTGAGCCTGCCCAACCTATTGATAGGTTAGAGCAGTTGATGATGATGATGCAGCAGCAGCACCAGCAACTCTTGGCTACTATTGTAGGGGCCCTAGCTCAGGGTGGAAGTGTTGCTCCACCTTCACCATCTGTATGTCCTGTTGAGATAGTAGGGGCCTTCTGATCAGGATGAGGGTGTGCCTCCCCCTGTACTTGTTACATACACTACGAAAAATCTGGGTACGTGTGATCTCCTCGAGCGATTCCAACGCTTGAGGCCTCCTACCTTTACGGGTTCTCACAGACCCGAGGAGGCTGAATATTGGCTCGACCGCATATCCAAGATGTTGAGGATGCTACATTGTACTGACAGGAGCAGGTCGAGTTTGCCACCTTTATGTTTGAAAAGGAGGCTAGCCTATGGTGGGATAGTGTATTGCAGACAGTTGCAGTTGGCTATATATGGACCTGGGCAAATTTTGAGTTCTGATTTCATGAGAAGTACTATCCCCAGATGTACCAGTACGATAAGGAGAATGAGTTTTTGCACCTCAGACAGGGAGGCATGACAGTGACTGAGTATGAGCATCGATTCACAGAGTTGGGCCAATATGTTCCTACGATATTTGCCAACGCACAGATGCGGAAGCGGCGCTTTTCTGAGGGTCTGTGCCCTGACGTTCGTTCGAAGATATGTTGTGCTAGCATACCCTCCTATGCTGGGCTGGTACACATGTCTATGCGAGCCGAGCAGGACGGGGATCGGTTGACGCGTACTCGTGGGCCTATGGTCCCTATGCCTCGACCAGATTTACTAAGCAGGCCATTCCTCACCAGGAGACCTCGCACAGACTCTCCTCCCAGGATTTCAGCGCCACCAGTTCTGATGCAGCGACCGAGCATGACTTGTACCTACTGTGGGAGGCCATGCCACCCAGCGGAGAGCTGTTTCATGTGTATGAGAGACAGTGAATTCTCGTCGCCGCAGAGGATCGATCGCACTCGCCCTCAGGCCATTTCTACACCACCCCTGCGTAATGTCCCTGTTCATCCATCATTTCGGCCCCCTGCACCTCGATTTAGGCCTCCTCAGCGACCTATGGTGCCTCAGCCCAACCGACCTCAACAGGCACGTATACATGCGCTTACAGCAGAAGAGCTAGAGATAGCACCATCAGCACCTATGGCCTTCGAGGTCACTGCACATGTTCAAGGTACTCCTATCTTTTTATTGGTGGACACTGGGTCCACTACCTCCATCATTTCATGTGTGGCAGTTAAGCGTCTAGCTTTACATATTACTCCCACGAAGGAAGTGAGACTCATTACTACTACTGGGACTTTTTCGGATGTCACACGGATGTGTGAGGGTTGCTCAGTAGACTTGGGTAGCAGGACAATATTTATTGATCTCGTTGTCGCCTCACTATGGCACTACGACATTATCCTCGGTATAGACTGGCTCACTAAGGTGAAGGCAGAGATTGATTACAATAATCGGGTCGTGACAGCTAGCGAACCTGACGGCACGGTCTTTACTTTTCCAGTGCAGGTTAGTTGGCCATGTCTTGTCGGATGTTACGCCGCTTTATTAGAGCATGTTGATGGGCTGACATTAGGAAACATGCTAGTAGTTCGAAAATTTTCAGATGTGTTCAAGATGATCCCTGGATTACCTCCTCAGCGTGAAATCGATTTTACTATTGATCTTGTGCCTGGTGCGACCTCCATTTCATTACTTATGTATTGGATGCCTCCATGTGAGATGAAGGAACTAAAGAAACAGATTGATGAGCTGGTAGAGAAGGGCTTCATACGACCCAGTGTGTCTCCTTAGGGAGCACCTGTATTGTTTGTCAAGAAGAAAGATGGGTCGCTACGATTATGCATTGATTACCACAGGTTGAATCAATTGACTGTGAAGAACAAGTATGCTTTGCCCAGGATAGACAATCTATTTGATCAGTTGAAAGGGGCGCACTACTTCTCGAAGATTGATCTATAGTCAGGGTATCATTAGTTGCGCGTGTGGGATGAGGACGTGCATAAGACGGCCTTCAGGACCAGTTTTGGGCATTACGAGTTCCTCGTGATGTCGTTCGGTCTTACGAACGCACCGGCTGTATTCATGGATTTGATGAACTGGGTATTTCGGCCATTTCTATATCGATTTGTCATCGTGTTTATCGATGACATCCTGATATACTCTGTGAGTCAGGAAGAGCACGAGGAACACCTATAAGCAGTCTTAGATACTCTGAGGAAGAACCAGTTGTTTGCACAGTACAAGAAGTGCGACTTCTGGCAAGAGGAAGTCAAGTTCCAGGGACACGTGGTGTCCAAGTAAGGGATAGCGGTGGACCTTGTTAAGGTAGCCACGGTTCAGGACTGAAGCAGCCTGGTTCGGTTACTAAGGTGAGGAGGTTTCTGGGTTTGACAGGCTACTATCGACGATTCATTAGGGACTTCTCGAAGATAACTAGACCGCTGTCTCAGTTGACATGGAAGGATCTGAAGTTCGCCTGGAATGAAAAGGCGGAAGAAGCTTTTCAGGAGCTGAAGGACAGACTGACGTCTGCCACTGTGCTAGTATTGTCAGAGCAAGGGGTCAAGTATACTATATACACCGACGCGTCTCACGTTGGTTTGGGTTGTGTCCTCATGGAGAAGGACAAGGTGATTGCATATGCCTCGAGACAGTTAAGGAAACACGAGGAGAATTACCCTACACACGACTTAGAATTAGCAGCGGTCATATTTACATTAAAGCTCTGGAGACATTACCTCTACGGAGAGGAGTTCGAGCTTTTCTGCGACCACATGAGCCTTCGTTATATATTCACTCAGCAGGACTTGAATATGAGACAGCAACGATGGATGGAGACCTTGAAGGACTTCAAGTTCGAGGTTTCCTACCATCCTGGCAAGGCTAACCTTGTGGCTGACGCATTGAGCCGCAAGAAGGTGATAGTATTTGCGGCTCCACTAATGGTTGAGGAATGGCACACGGTGGAGTTCGTACGGGACTTCGAGCTGAAACTCACCGTGGAGAAGCCATTCATAAGTGTCGTGCACATTCATCTGCGGTCACTTATGGATGACAAGATTATCGAGGCCCATAAGGGCGATGCTCAACTGTCTGAGCTTTGAGAGCAAGCTAGCAATGACGAGGACTCTGAGTGGAGAGTTGGCACAGATGGGGGCCTATGATACCATGGCCGCTTATGCGTCTCAGACATCTATGACTTGAGACAGGAGATTCTCGAGGCTGCCCACAGATCGAAGCTTGTGATGCTTCCCAGTAGCACGAAGATGTATCAGGACATGAAGAGGTCATATTGGTGGGACAATATGAAGGTCCACATAGCAGAATTTGTGCCCCGTTGTCTCATCTTCTAGCAGGTCAAGGCTGAACATTGCCGACCTCCTGTACTACTTCAGCCCATGCCCATAGCTGAATGGAAGTGGGACTTCATCTCTATGAATTTCATATCGGGGGATGCCGAAGACGATGAAGGGACATGATTCCTTCTCGATGATCATCGACCTGTTGACAAAGTTAGCTTATTTCCTTCTGGTCAGAGTTTCGAACTCTGCAGACAAGTTGGTCAGATTGTACATTAAGGAGATAGTGCGTCTGCATGGAGTTCCCTTGGAGATTGTGTTAGACAGAGACACGCGATTCACATCTATCTTCTGGACTCGTATCCAAGAAGCGATGGGTGTGAAGTTAAAGTTCAGTACCGCGTTCTACCCATAGACAGATGGGCAGACAGAGTGAGTGAATCAAATTTTGGAGGATATGTTGTGGGCCTATGTTTTGGACTTCAAGGACAGTTAGGATGACTGTCTCCCGTATGCAGAGTTCGCCTACAATAACAGTTTTCAGGCGAGTATTGGTATGGCTCCTTACGAGGCCTTGTATGGGCGCCCTTGCCGAGCACCACATTACTGGGCAGAGGTTGGCGAATGCAGTTTGATTGGCCTAGAGTTAGTACAGGTAACCTCAGAGAAGATCGATATTATCAGGCGTCGACTTCTTACAGCGCAGAGCAGACAGAAGGGCTATGCCGATACGCGGTGGCGACCGCTTGAGTTTGATGTTGGAGACCATGTATTCCTTCGAGTTTTCCCCATGAAGGGAGTCCTTCGGTTTGGCAAGAAGGGGAAACTTATGCCGCGGTTTATTAGCCCATTCCAGATACTTGACCGAGTGGGTGTGGTGGCATACCGCCTGGCTTTGCCCACTCCACTTGCTGGTGTGCATAACGTATTTCATATTTCCATGCTAAAGATGTATGTTCCTTATCCTTCCTATATCATCAAATGGGAGTAGGTACAGTTGAGCGAGGACACTACCTACGTACTGCGTCCGATGCGTATTTTAGACGGGAAGGAGCAAGTGTTGCATAACAAGGTCATCTCACTTGTGAAGGTACTGTGGATACATCAGACAGAGGAAGAGGCTACTTGGGAAACTGAAGCCAAGGTCAGAAAGAACTACCCTCAGGTTCTCGAGGAGTACGAAAAGGTACTAATTTCGAGGACAAAATTTTTCTTTAAGGAGGGTAGATTGTAACGTCTCAGAAAATTCCGTACAAAGACCCAAGTACCACCTCAGGCAGAAATCACTCAGGATCAAATCCTTTAGGAATTAGACAAAGTTAAGTAAGTGCTAAACTAGATTACCTATGAAATCCACTTGATCCACTTTAAATACGATCTGCAAGACCCAAAACATGTAGAATCAGTGACGCTAGGTTACCTTAAAATTTAGGATCAATCTCATTACCCAGTTGCTCTCAGGAGCACATTGAAACTCTGTATCGGATTTGGACCACATGTCAAAAGTCCGATTAATGCGAAGTTATATAATTAGGACCCCCTTGCTGGACTTGATAATCATCTCGGAAATCAAATCCAGAAAGTGTCCCGGGGCTATTTACTTGAGCCCGTAGTAAAGAGTGTGAGAAAACGTGGATTTCTTTAGAAATTAAATCTAATTTAAGTAATCTGAGACCTGTCACTTGCGAGCCTGATATAAGCAATCAGACCGTCAGAATCTAACCCAAATACACCGGCAGATCAGGGAAAATTTCATACACATGTCCGTGTACTTGTAACCCTGATCGAGTTTCGGTGACCGTTGAACTGAAACTGGTCCGCCACATGTGATTTGGAAACCCGACTGGAATGAAAACTTAACTCAACCTTGATCCAAGGTCAGTGAGCTTAAGTCCGACCTTTGGCTCAAGGGAGGGCTCTAGAAATGCTCTGTTGAGTCGAAACAGGCTGGTTTTAGTTATAACCTAGGTATACCTTGGCCTTAGGGCCATTTCCACCAATTTTAGGCCTATATAAGGACCTTAAACCCTCTCTCATTCACTCCATACGATTTTGAGAAAACCCTAGGAGAGAGAAGAGAGTAAAGAGAGAGAAAGTGAGAGAGAAGTTGGAATCATTCTTGGGAATCGATCCCTGCTATTCTACGTGCCTATCCATCACTACCGTATCACTTTTCCAGCGATTATGATTCCCTTTTTGAGTAAGAAATCCTAACCCTAATCAGTTCTAGAGATTCACCTAGTGTACGTGATGAAATAGCTAACCTATTTCATGTCGCAGGTTGCCGTTCTACCGTTGATAAAGACTTGGTGTTTAAACTAAGTCCGTTACTTATTTCTACGGCATAAGGTGCAGACTATAGATGCTTAGGTTATGTTTTTAATGCTTTCAATGTTGGATAATGATAGATTCATGATCTGGGTGTTATTTCACATGCAAAATGTGATGTTCATTTTGTGATTCAGTTATGTATGCAAATTATGGAGTTTAGTGTATTCTGTATATTTGTAGAAAATACCGTATACGTATAAAATGTGGAAGTGTGTTTGCCATAATTAATTACTATGTGTATATGCTATATATATGTGTAATACTTACTCGGTGAAAGGATTCGCCCTAATACATGTTTTGGCTAATATACGTTATGTATGTTAAATAAGTGTAGTCTAAGTGTTTGTGAAAATGCTTGTATGAGTAAGTACTTTGGAGATTGTGCTTTAGGTAGGTGTTACGATAGGATTCTCAAATACCTTAGAGATGTATATGATTTCCTCCATGCAAGTTGTTTAGTTTAATCGCTTATTTATAACATGTATGTGTTTGTATTTCCTGCTTACATTGTGCTTTATAACATGCTTGTTAACATGTTTGAATTACTTGTTAATTCTACTTTGACTACTATACATGCTTTCTAGTTAAGGATTGAGTGTGATTGGGGCTATGTTATAGTCCAGGCAATCGGTAACAGGCTTGAAGTCATGGCTGAGATTTATTTGTCACGTAGGACTTGTTTAACAAACTCGAGTCGTGTGTTGGTTGTCGGCAGTGGTTAGGTCACACGAAGTGCTTATGCACTTCATGTCGATGGATACAATGTGCGCTTGTGCTAGTCGAGCTCGCCAAGTAACCCGATGTGCCCTTGTATGTTCACCATGTTTGGACGCTACTGCTTAAACCTAAGGTACCAAACTCACCGGTGAAATTCCGTTTAACCTTGGTACCTCTATCCACTATGACACATGAGCCAGATATGATGGTATGGGAGACCGTGGTGGAGCTGTCGGCCTATGTTGGGGTGACGAGCCTCCCCTTAATGACCAGTGAGCAACCCAGACTCGTGAGCCGAATACGGTGGAATGGGAAACTGTATTCGAGCTGTCAGTATATAATGTTTTAATGACAAAGCCGTGATGGGTGATGGGGGAGTGGTGTAACAATTTCATGCAACAGCCCTGACAGCCTTAGACGTGCCCTTTGTAGTGACCTCAAGCATACTCTGAGCCTACGTGGAGGCGACAACCCTTCTGTAGCATCTAGAGTATAAACTAGGCCTGTAATGATTTGGCGACGAGCCCATTGCAGCGACCTAGAACCGCAACATCGTATGAGATTTACTAGGAGTGACGACCCTAGAATGAATCATTGTTTAGAAAATGATATAAGGGAGGTACCTTAGTTTTCCAACCATGCTGTATGAAAAAGACTAATAAGAACTTGGTAATCATATGCATGCATTGCATTACGTGCGTTCAGGCGTAGCAGGTCAATCACTGTTGCAGTGTTGTTTATGCGCGAACATGAGAGGAAGTCGCTGAGGGAGCATAGGCGAGGGCATGCATCATACATGCATACCATTCCTGCCTTAACAAGAGTATTTATGGATGTGTGATTTACTGCTTTATCATTACTGCTTGATTGAATTGATAACATGCGAACCTATGCTTTATTGTTCCACTGAGTTGATCACTCACTCCCACGTTACGGGACAGTGTTTTAAACACCAACCAGACTCTGTCTTGATTTCAGATGACAGCATTAACCCCTGAGGCGGAGCCTAATTACTATGACAATTAGGATGAGTTCTCTTGAATGCAGTTCTCTAATGACTTCGCTTAGGCTCTCCTGGTCGGCGGGACTAGAGGGTTTCATTACAGTTGAACCATTTTTTGAGACTTTTGACTTTTGTAATATTATATGTAATATTTCATGTACACAGTGACTCAGTGTTATATTCATACTCTGGAGACCGATCGTGATCTTTTGACTTGTATACGTTTATTTATATCTTTCAGTCTTCCGCTTGCATTTTACAACTAATCTGGAGTATGAAATACTGTTTTGGTATAATCCCACTCATGATTAATGCACTAACTCAAACAACATTGAATCATAAGCATATATGTTGCATAAGGGATGTTTTATAACTCATGAGTTGAGTTGCTACTCGACCCCCGATTTTCAAGGCGTTACCCCGCTAGAAAGTCCTTTTGTACAATTCTCGGTTACATATTTTTTTGAGAAAGCTCCGATCTCGTTGGCTCGGCCCTTTCACTGTTACAAATGTCTATCCTCATGGGGCTGTTGTGATAGAGAATCCGAACAATGGCAATAGGTTTAAAGTGAATGGACATCGTTTAAAGCCATTTATGGAGATATTCAATTTGGAGGACATGTCCATACCTCTGACTAATCCTGTGACCAAGATTAATCTCCTAGTCTGATGGAGGTATAGGTTGGTTTATCGCTTTCATAGGACTAGGGTAGTTTACTTTTTGCTGTTTAGGATAGTATGCTTATACTCTATTAAGTTTCATTTTGTGCTAACCCATTTTATGCTGAGATTCATAAAAAAGCTTCAAAATTCCTTCTTCTAGATACTATCTTTCTAACACTATCTCCTTTATTTTCGTTACCTCTTTTGCATCACATGCTTATTTCTTGTACATTGAGGACAATGTAGAATTTTTTTTGGAGGTGTGGGGGATTAGGTAACCTAATCAGTGTTTTCCTTAGTTTTGGACAAAAAAATTCTCAATATTTTTAGGTTAAATTCTATTTAGGAAGCAATAAATTGTGTACTAAGAATGCTTTGAGTATGATAAAATAGAGATTGAATCTTGAATTGCTAGAGTCTAATCATCTAAGTATAAACCTAAGTACTTGCGCTCAATTGATTAAGAGGTAGTTTGAATATCATGTTAATCTAGATCACAGGACACATTCAATTTGTCTTCTGTAAGACATGCTAGAAGTTCTAATTGTTAGTATTGAATTATTAATAGATCGTGAGAATAGAGTCTGGAGAATTTTATCCACCTTAAAAGAAGAAAAGAACCAGTTAAAAAATAGGAGATCGACAAAGAGGTCATGAAAAAAGAATGAAAAGAATACAAAAATAAAGAATGGATAAAAATTAACCGTTGATAAAAAAAAAATCAAAAACTGGAAAAAGAAGGAGATGGGTATGAGTTCAGAATCAGTACTTGAATTCAAACCAATCTTGAAGTGATGAGCATGGCTAACATTATGAAACGATAGTATTCATACAGAATGTAAGTTGATTTTCATTGAGCACACTGAAAAATATGGCATATAGACTTATACTCTGATCTGATTGACAAAGAACTTACTTGATTGGTTGCCTATGTGATTCGACTCTAGGGATTTCAAATCTCACTTTCGTATCTTATCTCTACCCATTCATACTTGAGTAAACAAAAGATTATTTTCTAAAGAAGGATTTTGAACTTGAGATTGAAGAATATTTATTGCATATTTTGCTCGGGACTAGAAAAATGCTGGTTGGGAGTGGTGTTAAGGGTCAAATATTGCATATTATCCTCCATTTATTTCTTAGTTTTACAAACATAATATGGCTTAATGGTATATTTTACATGTGTTTGTGTTACGAGGTGAATTTATGAGCTTAGATTGAAAAAAATGTTAAAAGCATGGATTTAATGCTCAAGAAATGCCAAATCAAAGAAGGGATCTTTGGAGACCAAGATTGAAGATTTAAAGACTCCAAGATCCAAGAAAACTGAGTGCCGGAGGAAGGAAGTCGAAAGAACAAGCGTAGAAATCGCAAAGATTGTTCGATGACATCAAATATCCATTCGATGACATCAAATTTATGAGAGAAAATCGAGTTGGTTACTGGACATATTGGGTACTTTTCTCGATCAATCGAAGACATGTTTGATGAATCGAAGTAAGGTGCTCAATGACATCGAAGACAGCTTGATGACATCGAATTTATTAAAGAAATTGAAGCAACTCATTGGACATGTTTTAAACACATTCTCGATGACTCGAAGATCTGTTCGATGGATCGAAGATTCGCTCGATGACATCGAAGGAAGGTTCAATGACACAGACACTTACGCAGTGCAAAAGAAGAAAAGGCGCAACTTCCAGATTCAAACCACTTCGATGACATCGAAAGGTGTTCGATGACATCGAACACGTTACGTAGTGTTTACGCAGACTGCGTAAATTTGATCCGATTTTGCGATTTTACGGAACTTTACTTATAAATAGGAGTTTACTAATATCTAGGGTTTAGAGAAGTAGAGTAAAAGGGCGGAGCCACTTCCCAAGAGTTCTTCTTCCCTTGTTCTTAGTTTTTAATGCTTTCTTCTAAGGTTTGTAATCCAATCATGTCTATGATTAGCTAGATCCCTTAGCTAGGGCTAAGGGGTGAAGCTTGTAGCATGGTTGAGATGTTTTTCTTGTTTGATTCTTGTTATTGTTGAACTCTTTTTATTCTAGTTTGATATTTAAGGAATACTTTCAGTTTTTAATGGTTTGTTGTGACTTAAATTACACTAGATCTGCAATAGCTTGAAGTATCTTCTTTTTCTGTTTGGAGTTTGTGAAAATATGAAATCCTTTTGTTCTTCATCGCCCCTTGGGCATGGCTGAGTGATGGAATTCCTTCTATTCTTCATAATTCTCCTATGCTGGTTGTTGGATTGTTATATCCTGTTGTCTACCATAGTCTCTTGGGCATGGTTAGGTGATGGAATCACTTCCAATCTTCACAATTTTCATCCGTTAAGAATTATGTCAATGGAAGTTCATATTTGATTTTATTGAATATCTTTCAATTATATAGGATAGGACTCTGATTCCCTTTGAGTGCCTTGAATCAAATAATGAAACATCTTAATAGCTGCAAGTGGATCCTTGGAAACCCTAGTTCCCCCCTTTAAATTCTTAAGTTTCTAAATTCAACATCTTACAATTACCCCCCACTTTCCTGATTTAGGTTAGATCTTCTCCTAGTTTTTATTCTAATTACTTTCAGAATAGACACACAAGATTAATCCCTATGGATTTGACCTCAGTCTCACTGGGATTATTACTACATCATAACCTTACACTTGGGGTTGTGAATAGTGGGATTGACCCTGTATTCACAGGATACTACTTATGAACCTCTGTACTTGGAGGTCAACAAACAACCCTCTTAGTTGACGCGTAATTCCTTAGGTTTGGGAAGTGGTGCACAAATTGATGTATGTAATTCGCAATGCATGTTATATCACTTCCGGAATTGGATGTCGCAAAAAGTCACTTTATGATCAAATCGTGTCACGTAATTCATTCGACTCATATGTTGTGCCAAATCGAGATGTTCACGTAAATCCACGGTACCTTTGGACACGCTGACAAATTTTCATAATTATGGGATGCGGGGCGAGTTGGGTTTTTTATGAATTATATTCCACATTGTGATGATCACTATGTATGAAGAGCCGCACACACTTTGCTCGGCATGCGTTCATGTAGATTAGTTGTTCATTCTGATACCCCTCGTAGTGGAGTAAGAGATAACCATCACTATGAGTAGGGCATTGACCTTCCCCAACCATATAGATTATGCAGGTAATGCACAGATTAAAGACCCAGAGGACCATCTTCATATAGAAGATTATATTGAAAGAATAAGAAAAAAGTTTTATGATTTAGTATTATACTTTCATTGTGAACTCAATAATGTAATAAGCTCCCATGAAGAGGGTATTTGATAATTTGTTAAATTCTTTTACTCTAATGAAATAATAAATACAATTAATTTTATTCTTGTGAATGGTTACCTTCATGAATATAACTGGATGTGATCTAAGTGAAAAAAATATGGTGCGATTTTTAAAGCATCCAATTCATTCAATTATTAACACCCAGTTTTCTCGGGCACGAGTATAAACTCTGACTGTGAAAATTTGGGATGTTACAACTACT
This sequence comes from Magnolia changhungtana, assembly GCA_030180095.1. NCBI lineage: Eukaryota > Viridiplantae > Streptophyta > Magnoliopsida > Magnoliales > Magnoliaceae > Magnolia > Magnolia changhungtana. Next base: position 2,720,270 of record JASAUF010000353.1, read on the forward strand.
TCCATCATTGGAGGGATCTATTGGGTCATGATGGCTTGTCGCACACTTTCATCAATGGACTTGAGGAAAATCCCCATCCTTGCTTTCCAATAAGAATAGTTTGAGCCATCAAAAGGAGGTGGCCTGGAAATGCATAGGCTATCGAAATTTGACATTCCAATAGCTCTGGATCTAGCTCTAAAAAGTTAATCCCAAAAAGAGCAACCTCGCTCTGATACCACTTGAAAGGACGAGCTATAGATGTCCTTGAAGGGGGGTGAATAGGAAAATGCCAAATATTTCGATACAATTTGTAATAATAAAACAATAATACTCAATTGCTTAAAGTGTTGAATTCTTGATATCAAATAGTTTATATGGCAATCTTCACCTAAAAGATTTAGGCAGGATAACCTTATTTCACGACATCTTTGAAATCAAAATATCAAAGTTACCAAGAGATAATCCATCATAAAACATGCATATAAATAATAAAAACAATCACCACAATGCACAAATGAATTATAATGGTTCGATGCTTAAACCCACACCTACTCCACTCCCAAAATTACTACTTTTACAATTTTGGCTTTCACTATTTTAAGGTTTTCACAGGGTCACCTTAACAACCTAATACAGTTCCTGTGATTTTCATGGGCTATCATAATAAAACCCACTTTATGATTTTTACAGGATCACCACAAACAAACCCCCTTAGATTTCTAGGCTATCTCAAAAAAATCCAAAATGAAATAAAGTAAATACAATACTTATCTTCGATTGGCTAGTCGAAGACATGACTATAACTTGGTTGTAACAATCTTCTTTTTGGGATATTTGATGAAGCCGTGTATGAGTTCGACCCAAAAGGAATATAGGGATCTAATGTGTTTTTCAATATATAAACGAAAACACTAGTAGTTGTAAATTCTATTCTCTTAAATCTTAAGTAGAGTATGGATTACTCTATTAAAAACGATTAAAACTATCTTAAGAAAAAGAATAAAATAAGATAAACGAACATTATAATTACCGCAAAAATATCTTAAGAAGAGCCTGGTTTTCTCTCTTGATTAGAAGAATTTTCGCACTAATTTTCGTGTGTTGAATGAATGAGAGAATGCCACTATTTATAGCTAAAGGATATGAAAATTTGGTTGGCCCGAGTGTCAGTTCGGCTAGTCGGATTCCAGAGATTTCGTTCTAACGGCACTCAGATTTCGCAGGATAAGATCTTTGAAAAATTCAGCTAGCCCAAGCTAGGATTTGGCTGGACGAACCTCCAGTTCGGCTGGCCAAATACAAGCTTCGGCTGACCCAATCTCTCTGAAATTCAAAATCTTACATTGTTGGAAACTTGACCGAACATACTTCGGGCGTGCCGAACATGATGTGGAAAATCTCTAACAATCTGTAAACTTGCCCGAATTATGTTAGGTTAGCTAAAGGTACTTAGGCTGGCCGAACCATATGTCAGGCTTGCCCAACTAGAGTGTATTTTACTTAAAATAATGTTCAATAATGCTATGTGAAATACACTTAACCTAGAGTCAATGTAAGGTTTATACCACCTGATGGTTGACTCATATAAAGTTTTATGATCTTTAAATCATCTTCTTTTTGCCTTGTGATGTTGAGTCTTCCCTGAGATGCTTGATTGAGTCGATAACATATCTTCATAAGTTGTCGAAGAATATCTTCATGATATCTTGTGTTCCTTTCAGGAATACGAAATTTGACAAACTTAATTGTGCTTAAGTATAAGCACTTACATAAGCCTAAGTTCATAGAACTTACGACATATTTGATAGATTAGCGCATATAGATCCATAGATAATATCGTCAACATAGATTTGAACAATCAGAATATCATTGTTATATTTCTTGACAAACAGGATTTTGTCAACACTACCGATAACAAAATTATGACTAAGTAAGAATTTAGTCAACTTTTCACACCATGATCTAGGGCTTGTTATAAACCATGAAGAGCCTTTTTAAGATGGTAAACATGATCGGGAAGTTTCGGATCTTCAAAATCCTTTGGTTGTTCAATGTAAACTTTTCTCATTTAAATCACCATTTAGAAAAGCACTTTTTACATCCATTTGATATATTTTGAATTTTTTATGATATGTAATGGAAATAAAAAATCTGATCGATTCAAGATGCGCAACTGGTGAAAAGGTTTCATCGTAATTAATAACTTCAATTTGAGTATAACCTTGTACAACTAGTTGTGCCTTATGTCTTATAATATTCCCCATTAAATCAGTTTTATTTTTAGAAATCCACTTGGTTCTAATCATATGTTTGTCGAAAGGTCTGTAAACCAGAAACCATACATCATTTCTAACAAATTGATTTAATTCATATTGCATGGCCATTATCCAACTTTCATCAATGAGTGCCTCATTTACATTACCCGGTTCCATTTTGGAAGTAAAGCAGACATGATTACATATATTTTCAAGTGTCTTCTGGTCTGAATACCAGTGTGAGGGTTACCAAGTATTTAATTAGTCAAATTGTCTTGACTAATTTTAACTCAATATTATCAAATTTAGACAAGGATTCAAGTTGATTAACCAAATTGATATCATTGTCATCTTGATCAAGACTGGGTGTAATAGGTTAATCATCTATTACAACATTTATCCATTCTTGTATAACCTCAGTTCTTTTGTTAAGTACTCAGTATGCCCAAATATTTAGAGCATATCCACAAAATATTCCCTCTTTGCTTATGGCTTCAAAATTTTCCAAATTTTCACGGTCACGTAGCATAAAACGTTTGCTTCAAAAGGTTTGAAAATATTTGATAGCACGATTTTCATTAAACCATAGTTCATAAGTTGTTTTATTTTTAGTTGTTCTAATGTAAACACAATTAATTATATAACATGTAGTACTAAGAGCTTCAGCCCATAAATATTTAGGTAAATTCATGTTATTTAGCATTATGCTAGCCATTTCTTACAAAATTTTGTTTTTTCTTTCAACAACTCCATTTTACTGAGGTGTTTTTTGGAGCAAAAAATTCATACAATATTCCATGTTCATTGCAGTATTTCTCAACATTGTTATTTTCGAATTCGGTTCCATGATCACTTTTAATTCTGAGCATAGATAACTTTTTTTTCAGTCTAGATGCATTTTGTAAGTTTCCTAACTTCGTCAAGACCATATGACTTTTCTGTTAGAAAGACTACTCAAGAATATATAGTATAGTCATCAACTACAACCAGAAAATATTTCTTTCCACCTCTACTCTCCATTCTAGTTGATCTGACTAAATCCATATGGAGAAGTTCAAGAGGTCTTGCCATGGATAAGGAGTTCACTTTCTTATGATTACTCTTAATTTACTTGCGTATCTTACAGGTGACATATACTTTTTTTTAAAATCTTTTTTCAGTTTGGGTAGGTCATGTAAGTGATCTCTTTTGGTCAATTTATATAGATCTCTATAGTTTACATGTCCAATATGTTGATGCCATAGTTCAGTTTCATCTGTTTGGACCATATAGCATAAATGATTTGTTGAGTAAGAGTCATCAATTATACAACAATTTTTTAAGTTCTGCAACCATTTAATATTACATGTCCTTTCTCATTAATTATCTTGCATCCATCATATGAAAATTTTACGTTATTTTTATTATCACAGATTTGAGATATGCTCAAGAGATTATGTTTTACCCCTTTAATATATAAAACATTTTCAAAGATAGGTAGGTTGAGAAGTTATACATTACCTTGGCCAATAATCTTGCAATTGCTTTTATCTCCAAATGTAACCGAGCCTCTATTTAGTGGGTTGATGTTTGAGAGTATAGCCTTATCACCTATCATGTGTCTCGAACATCCACTATCTAGGTACCATCTTGAATGGTTACTTGCTTTGAAAGTCATGTAGATTACAAGACACTTAACCTTTGGAACCCATTTCATAACAATTATAGGTTTTGTAGGATCTCTTGTTTTTTGTTGTATTTGGGAGTTAGGATTTCTCATGTTTCTATATACTCCAATCTTACCGTAGTTGGATTTCAATAGCTCTTTAAGAAAGTCCACAATTTTATTAATTAAAGGAAGATTTCTATTATTATTCCTTTGATATTTGTGGAAGTTAACACTATTCTTTGTATTAGAGGCTTGAAAAGGTTTTGAATTTTTGAAGTTATTCCTTTCATAGTATGATCATTTTAGAATCTCTGCGATAGAGTTCGAGGATTCTCGTTTTACAAAAGTAGGAGTAGAGTCCTTAGATTTCAAAGAGTTATTTTGAATATAACACAGTCCAGACTTGTCACCGCATCGCCTAGATGAGATAAACACTTTTTCAAGTTTTTGGTCACATTGGGTATACTTTCAAGTGTCCTTTGAACTCTGAGGGGAGAAAACTTCAAGTTTTAATTTCTCATTTTCAGATTTAAATTTTTGCAATTTAGAAAATTTTAAATTCAAATCTAACTTCATAACAGTAGGAAAAATGAGAATTTTCTAAAACAACTTTTCCAAGTTCTAATTGTAGTTTAGCATAATTTTCTTTTCTAATTTTCAATTTAGCCGCAATCTTACAACTTTCTCTATATAGGGCATCATATGCATCTTAAATATTATCTTCATTTTTAGAGTTACTTCTTGGAGTTTCATAATTAGACATATCACAGTCATCTGAAGAAGTGATTTTGTCTATAGTCATAAGGCTTTTAATTCATTTGATTTTTCCTTGTCTAATTTGTTAGTTTCTGAATTAGTTTCATATTCCAATGATTCATCACAAGAAGCTTTCATGCATTTTCTTATAGATTTATCCTTTTTAGGACATTTAGAAGCTAGATGCCCATATCCAGAACAGTTGAAACATTAAGTATCTTTTGTCTTAGATTTCCAAAAGTTTGAATTTCCTTTTCTTTTGTCAAATGGTATTTGAAAAAATAAAAATCTTATTTTTAAAAATTCTATAAAATTTCTTTACCAATATAGCCATATCATCTTCATTTTCTTCAATATCAGAATTTACATTAGAATCCTCTTAATTAGATTTAGAAGATTTAAGAGCAATGGACTTAATTTTAGGAACTTTGAAATTCAGCTCGTAAGTTTGAAGAGAACCAACTAACTCTTCAACCTTCAAAGTATTAGTATCCCTCAATTCCTGTATAGCAATAACTTTTGAATTAAACCTATCAAGAAGTGATCACAGTATTTTTGTGCAAACCTTGCTTTCAGGGATTCTATCTCCAAGACCCTACATGGAATTCACTATGCCATTTAGTTTTCTATAGAAGTCCGTAAAAGACTCATTTTCTTCCATACGAATTTTCTAAAATTTGGTTGTGAGAATTTGGATCTTAGATTTTTTGTCAATGTTAGTTCTTTCATGTATCATTTCAAGAATATCCCACGCTTATTTAGTTTAAATCGCATGAAATGATTCTTTTGAATTCATCTGGCAATAGAGCACAAGTTACTGCATTTAAAGCTTTTGCATTATCACTGCTTTCACTTTTCTGAACAGTAGTCCAAAAAGTGTATGCAGTTTCTTTCATTGATGTGGTTCCATTTGTCATTGATGTGGTTCCATCTTCAGCTACTACTTCCATCATAGAAGGGATCCATTTAGTTACAATATTTTACCACACACTTTTATTAATGGATTTGGAAAAATCCTCATCCTGGCTTTCTAATATGAATAATTAGAGCCATCAAAGGGAGGTAGGTTGGTAATGGATAAGCTTTCGAAATTTAAAATCATATACCTTTGGATCTAGCTCAAGGAGGTCAATCTAAAAAAAATAAAATAAAAAGAGCAACCCTCTCTGATACCACTTGAAAAGGAGAGCTAACTATGTCCTAGAGGGGGGTGAATAGGACAGTGTCAATTAATCAAAATAAAAGTAAAATATATAAAGAATACAAAATCTCAATCGCCTAAGTATTGAAACCTTTAATCCAAATAATTCGTAGGACAACATTCACCTAAAATGTTAGGCAGAACAACCTTATTTCACGAATGCCTTTAAAATCAATCTTTCAAACCAATAAGAGAATATAAAATAATTACAACATTCACCACAAGAATTAAATAATATCCACCACAAAAAAAAAAAAAAAACATTCACCACAGATGCACAAGGACTTATAGTGGTTCGATGCTTAAAACAATCACCGTAACGCCCTGAAAATCGGGGGTCGAGTTCCAACTCAACTCCCGAGTTCCAAAACGTCACTTATGCAATATATATGCTTATGATTCAATGTTGTCTATGTTAGTGCATTAATCATGAGTGGAATTATACCAAAACAGTAATTCATACTCCAGATCAATTATAAAATGCGAGCGAAAGACTAAACGATATAATTAAACATATATAAGTCAAAAGATCACAATCGGTCTTCAGAGTATGAATATAACACTGAGTCACCGTGTAAATGAAGTATTACATGAAATATTACAAAAGTTAAAATGTCAAAATGGTTCAACTGTAAATAAACCCTCTAGCCCGGCCGGACAGGAGAGCCTATGTGAATCCATCAGAGAACTGCATGTAAGAGTACTCATCCTGATCGTTGTAATAATCGGGCTCCACCTCGGGAGTCACGCCATCATCTGAAATCAAGACAAAGTCTAGTTGGTGTTTAAAACACCGTCCCATAACGTGGGAGTAAGTGATGAACTTAGTGGAACAATAGAGCAATGCTTAGCATGTTATCAATTCAGTTGAGCAATAATGATAAAGCAGTAAATTACACATTCGTAAGTACTGTTATTAATGTAAGAATGGTATGGATGTATGATGCATGCCCTCGCCTGCGCTCCCTCAGCAACTTCATCTCACATTCGCGCATGACAACATGGCCTCAGTGCTTGACCTGTAACCCCTGAATGCACGCGTAATGTAGTGCATGCATATGATTACCAAGTTCTTATTAGTCCTTTTCATACAACAGGATTGGGAAACTAAGGTACCTCTCTTATTTCATTTCTCAAACAATGATCCATTCTAGGGTCGTCAGTCCTAGGAAATCTCATACGATGTTATGGTTCTAGGTCGCTACAAAGGGCTCGTCACCTATCAGTGCATGCCTAGTTTATACTCTAGATGCTATGGAAAGGTTCGTCGCCTCTACACAGACTCAAAGTATACTCGAGGTCACTACAAAGGGCTCATCACCAATTAGTGTAGGCAGACAGCTCGAATACAGTGTCCCATACCACCGTATTCGGCTCACGAGTCTGTGTTGCTCACTGGTCACTACGGGAAGGCTCGTCGCCACAGCGTAAGCCGACAGCTCGACCAAGGTGTCCCATACCACTATGTCCGGCTCATGAGTCTTAGTCGATCGAGGTACCAAGGTTAAATGAGATTTCACTGGTGAGTTTGGTACCTTAGATTCAAGCAATAGTGTCCATAAATGGTGAACATACAATGGCGTATCGGTTTACTTGATGAGCTCGACTAGCACGAGCGCACATTGCATCAATTGACATGAAGTGCATAAGCACTTCGTGTGGCCTAACCACTGCCGACGACCAACACATGACTCGGGTTTGTCAAACACGTCCTACGTGGCGAATGAATCTCAGCCATGACTTCAAACCTGTTACCGATTGCCTAGACTATAACATAACCCCAATCACATTCAATCCATAATCAGAAAGCATGTATAGTAGTCAAAGCATAATTAACAAGCAATTCAAACATGTTAACAAGCATATTATAAAGCACAATATAAACAGGAAATACAAACACATACATTTCATAAGTAAGCGATTAACTTAAACAAGTTACATGAAGGAAATCATACACATCACTAAAGTAGTTGAGAATCCTATCTCAACACCTACTCTAAGTACTATCATCTAAATACTTACTCATACAAGCATTTTCACAAACACTTAGACCACACTTATTTAACATACATAACGTATATTAGTCAAAACATATATTAGGGTGAATCCTTTCGCCGAGTAAGTATTACACATATATATAGCATGTACACATAGTAATTAATCATGGCAAACACACTTCATATTTTGTACGTATACGGTATTTTCTACAAATATACAGAATACAATAAAAGCCATAATTTGCATACGTAACTGAATCGCAAAATGAACATCATATTTGCATGTGAAATAATACCCAGATTATGAATCTATCATTATCTGACATTGAAAGCTTTGAAAACTATAACCTAAGCGTCTAAAGTCCGCACCTTATGCCATATAAACGAGTAACAGACTCAGTTTAACACTAAGTCTTTATCAACGGTAGAACGACAACCTATGACATGAAACAGGTTAGATATTTCATCACTTACACTAATCGAATCTCTAGAACTGATTTGGGTTAGGATTTCTTACCCGAAAATGGAATCAGAATCGCCGGAAAAGCGATACAGTTGTGATGGATAGACACATAGAACGGCAGGGATTGATTCCCCAGAATAACTCTAACTTCTCTCGCACTTTCTCTCTCTTTACTCTCTTCTCTCTCATAGGGTTTTCTCAAATTCGTATGGTGTGAATGAGAGAGGGTTTAAGGTCCTTATATAGGTCTAAAACTGATGAAAATGGCCCCAGGGCCAAGGTATACTTAAGGTATGTCCAAAGGGCATCTGTTTCATCTCAACGAAGCACTGCCGGAGCCCCCCGTTAAGCCAAAGGTCGGACTTAAGCTCACAGACTATGGATCTAGGTTGAGTTAAGGTTTCATTCCAAACGGATTTCCAGATCACACGTGGCAGACCAGTTTCAGCTCAACGGTTACCGAAACTTGATCAGGGTTACAAGTACACTACCATGTGTATGAAATTTCTCCTGATCCGAGGGTGTATTTGGGTCAGATTCGGATGGTCTAATTGCTTATATCAGGCCCGCAAGTGACAGGTCTCTGATTACTTAAATTAGGTTTAATTTTTTAAAGAAAACCACATTTTCTCACACACTTCACTCCAGGCTCAAGCGAATAGCCCCTGGACACAATCTGGATTTGATTTTCGAGATTGTTGTCAAGCCCAGTAAGGCGATCCTAATTATATAATTTCGTGGTCATCGGACTTTCGACGTACGGTCCAGATCCGATTCGGAGTTTCAATGTGCTCCCGAGAGCAACTGGGTAATGAGATTGATCCTAGATTTTAGGGTAATCTAGTGTCAATGATTCTACAAGTTTTGAGTCTTGCAGATCGTATTTAAAGTGGATCAAGCAGATTTCGTAGCTAATCCAGTTTAACACTTAGTTAACTTTGTCTGATTTGGTCCTGAGTAATTTCTGCCTGAGGTGGTACTCGGGTCTTTGTACGGAATTTTTCGAGACGTTACAATCTACCCCTCTTAAAGAAAAATTTTATCCTCGAAATTAGTACCTTTTCGTATTCCTCAAGAATCTGAGTGTAGTTCTTTCTGACCTCGGCTTCAGTTTCCCAAGTAGCCTCTTCCTCTGTCTGATGTGTCTATAGTACCTTCACAAGTGGGATGACTTTACTACGCAACACCTGCTCCTTCCTGTCTAAGATATGCGTTGGATGCAGTACATACGTAGCGTCCTCGCTTAACTGCACCTGCTCCCATTTGATGATATGGGAAGGATCAGGAACATACTTCTTTAACATGGAAATATGAAACACGTTATGCACACCCGCAAGTGGTGTGGGCAAAGCAAGATGGTATGCCACCACACCCACTCGGTCAAGTATCTGGAATGGGCCAATAAACCGCGACGTAAGTTTCACCTTCTTGCCAAACTGAAGGACTCCCTTCATGGGGAAAACTCGGAGGAATACATGGTCTCCAACCTCAAACTCAAGTGGTCGCCGCCTCATATCGGCATAACTCTTCTGTCTGCTCTACGCTATAAGAAGTCGACGCCTGATTATATCGATCTTTTCTAAGGTCTCATGTACTAACTCTAGGCCAATCAAACTGCGCTCGCCGACCTCTGCCCAACAATGCGGTGCTCGGCACGGGTGCCCATACAAGGCCTTGTAAGGTGTCATACCAATACTTGACTGAAAGTTGTTATTATAGGCGAACTCTACATACGGAAGACAGTCATCCCAACTATCCTTGAAGTCCAAAAAACAGGCCCGCAGCATATCCTCCAAAATCTGATTCACTCGCTTCGTCTGCCCATCGTTCTGTGGGTAGAACGCAGTACTGAACTTCAACTTCACACCCATCGCTTCCTGAATACGAGTCTAGAAGATAGGTGTGAATCGCGTGTCTCTGTCTGACACAGTCTCCAGGGGAACTCCATGCAGATGCACTATCTCCTTAATGTACAATCTAGCCAACTCGTCTGCATAGTTCGAAACTCTGATCGGAAGGAAATGAGCTGACTTTGTTAACTGGTCGATGATCACCTAGATGGAATCATGTCCCTTCCTCATCTTTGGTAGCCCCGATATGAAATCCATAGAGATGAAGTCCCACTTCCATTCAGCTATGGGCATGGGCTGAAGTAGTCCAGGAGGTCGGCAATGTTCAGCCTTGACCTGCTGGCAGGTGAGACAACGGGACACAAATTCTGCTATGTGGACCTTCATATTGTCCCACCAATACGACCGCTTCATGTCCTGATACATCTTCGTGCTACCAGGATACATCACAAGCTTTGATCTGTGCACAGCCTCGAGAATCTCCTGTCTCAAGTCATGAATGTCTGGGACGCATAGGTGGCCATGGTATCGTAGGCCCCCATCTGTGCCAACTCTCCACCCAGAGTCCTCGTCATAGCTAGCTTGCTCTTGAAGCTCAGACAGTCGTGCATCGCCCTTCTGGGCCTCGATAATCCTGTCATCCATAAGTGACCGCACCCGAATGTGTGCGACACTAACGAATGGCTCCTCCACGGTGAGTTTATGCTCGAAGTCCCGTACGAACTCCACCATGTGTCATTCCTCAACCATCAGCGGAGCCGCAAATACTATAGCCTTCTTGCGGCTCAATGCGTCTGCCACAAGGTTGGCCTTACCAGGATGGTTGGAAACCTTGAACTTAAAGTCCATCAAGGTCTCCATCCATCGCCGTTGCCTCATATTCAAGTCCCGCTGAGATAATATATAGCGAAGGCTCTTGTGGTCGCAGAAAAGCTTGAACTCCTCTCCGTAGAGGTAATGTCTCCAGAGCTTTAATGCAAAGATGACGACTGTCAGTTCCAAGTCAGGGTAGGGTAATTCTCCTCGTGTTTCCTCAACTGTCTCGAGGCATATGCGATCACCTTGTCCTTCTGCATAAGGACAAAGCCTAAACCAACATGAGATGCATCAGTGTATATAGTATACTTGACCCCTTGCTCTAGCAATACTAGCACAGGGGCGGACGTCAGTCTGTCCTTCAACTCCTGAAAAGCTGCTTCCGCCTTCTCATTCCAGGGGAACTTCAGATCTTTCCATGTCAACTGAGACAACGGTCTGGCTATCTTCGAGAAATCCCGAATGAATTGTCAATAGTAGCCTGTCTGACCAAGAAAACTCCTCACCTCGGTAACCGAACCATGCTTCTTCCAGTCCTGAACTGCAACTACCTTAACAAGGTCAACTGATATCCCTACCTTAAACATCACATGTCCCAGGAACTTGACTTCTTCTTTCCAGAAGTCGCCTTTCCTGTATTGTGTGAACAACTGGTTCTTCTTCAACGTATATAAGATGACTTGTAGGTGCTCCTCGTGCTCTTCCCGACTCGCAGAGTATATCAGGATGTCATCGATAAACACAATGACGAATCGGTATAGAAATGGCCGAAACACCCAGTTCATTAAATCCATGAACATGGCCGGTGCGTTCGTAAGACAGAATGACATCACAAGGAACTCGTAATGCCCAAAACTGGTCCTGAAGGCTGTCTTCTGCTTGTCCTCTTCCCCGACGCTCAACTGATGATACCCTGATTATAGATCAATCTTCGAGAAGTAGCGCGCCCCTTTCAACTGATCAAACAGAACATCAAGCTTGGGCAAAGGATACTTGTTCTTCACGGTCAATTGATTCAACCTACGATAATCAATACATAATCGTAGCGATCCATTTTTCTTCTTGACAAACAACACATGTACTCCCCAAGGAGACACACTGGGCTGTATGAAGTCCTTCTCTACGAGTTTGTCAATCGGTTTCCTCAGCTCTTCCATCTCACATCGAGGCATCCAATACATAGGTAATGAAATGGAGGTCGCACCGGGTACAAGATCAATAGTAAAATCGATCTCGTACCGAGGAGGTAATCCAGGGATCGTCCTGAACACATCTGAAAATTCCCGAACTACTGACATGTTTCCTAACGTCGGCCCATCAACAGGCTTTAGCAAAGCGGCATAACATCCAACATGACATGTCCAACTAACCTGTACTGGAAAAGTAGAGGCTGTGCCATCAGGTCCGCTGGTTGTCACGACCCGATTATCGCAATCAATCTCTGCCTTCATCTCGGTGAGCCAGTCCATACTGAGGATAATGTCGTAGTGCCATAATGGAGCGACAATGAGGTCAACAAGTACCATCCTGCTACCCAAATCTACTGAACAAGTCCCAGTAGCAGTAGTGAGTTTCACGCCCTTCGTGGGAGTAGTATGTAAAGCTAGACGCTTAATTGCCGCACATGAAATGATGAAGGTAGTGGACCCAGTGTCCACCAATTAGAAGACATGAGTACCTTGAACATGTGCAGCGACCTCGAAGGCCATAGGTGCTGTCTCTGGCTCTTCTGCTTTAAGCGCATGAACACGTGCCTGCTGAGGTCGATTATGTTGAGACACCACGGGTCACTGAGTCGGCCTGAATCGATGTGCAGGGGGCCGAAAGGATGGATGTACAGGGATAGTACGCAGGGGTGGTGTTGAAATGGCCTGGGGACGAATGTGATCGATCTTCTATGGCAGCAAAAATCCACTGTCTCTCATACACGCGAAGCAGTTCTCCACTGGGTGGCCTGGCTAACCACAGTAGGTACAAGTAATGCCCGGTCGCCGCATCGGAGCTGGTGGTGCTAACATCTTGGGAGGGGAATCTGCTCGAGGCCTCTTGCCGAGGAATGCCCTGCTCAGCATATCTGGTCGAGGCCTAGGGACCATAGGCCCACGAGAACGTGTCAACCGATCCCCGTCCTGATTGGCTAACACGGACATGTGTACCAACTTAGCATAAGAGGGTATGCTAATACAACACATCTTCGAGCGAATATCAGGGCGCAGGCCCTCAAAAAAATGTCGCATCCGCATCTGTGCGTCGGCAAGGATCGTAGGAACATAATGGCCCAACTCCATGAACCGATGCTCATACTCTGTCACTGTCATGCCTCCCTGTCTGAGGCGTAAAAACTCATTCTCCTTCTCGTGCCGGTACGTCAAGGGTTAATACTTCTCATGAAAGCGGAACTCAAAATCTGCCCAGGTCCAGATATAGTCAACCGCAACAGTCCCCAATACACTATCCCACCATAGGCTCTCCTCCTTTTCAAACATAAAGGCGGCCAACTAAACCTGCTCCTGCTCCGTACAATGTAGCATCCTCAGCATCTTGGAGATGCAGTCGTGCCAATATTCTGCCTCCTCGGGTCTGTAAGAACCCATAAAAGTAGGAGGCCTCAAGCACTGGAATCGCTCGTGTAGACCACTCATACCCATATTCCATGTAGGGCATGTAGCAGGTGTAGGAGGAGGTACACCCTCATCCTTATCACAAGGCCCTACTGTCTCAGTAGGCCTACAGATGGTGAAGGTGGCGCAGTACTTCCACCCTGGGCTAGGGCTCCTGTAATCATAACTAGGAGCTACTGGTGTTGTTGCTGCATCATCATCATCAACTGCTCTAACCTATCAGCAGGTGAGGCAGGCTGAGGCACATACTGTGTCGAAGAAGTCACACGATTCTGCTCATGAACCGGTGGTCTGTAAGGTGGCAGTCCAACTGTAGGACCAAGAGAAGGCTGAGACTCAGGAATAGTCTCACGAACAGGGCTCAATTCGGGGTCCGTATGACCATTCCTCTGGGGAGGTGCCTGATCCATCGTATCAGTAAGTGCGAGGCATGCCGTGCTCCGTGTGACCTTCCATGGCATGCCTTATATGACATAGGGTGCAACTCAGGTCAGATTCAGCATACACACAAACTTATTACGCAGCATTCATACACACTTCATAGTAAAAGGAATTGCATGCATTTCATTAACCAAAATTTGTCATAATACATGGATTACAGAATTTACATGAATCATGACAGAAAATGCACGAGAGCTAAACAACCCAAGCTTTAAACACTGAAATAACTACTACACTACTAGATCCATCAACCAGAACACAAACATAACATAAAGCAGTAACTAAAACAAGCTGCAAAACAACGTCATGGATGACTAGGCATTCGAGTCTGGCGAAGGAGGAGGGGCACCCTTATCATACAGACAATACAGGATAGTCTTCAACGTTTGAGTCATCTTCTAGAACTTGTGTTTCACAAGGCCCCGAAGATCCATAATATGTTGTCATAGGATCGCCTGACCCTGTTGTAGGGCAGCTTGATCCTCCTCAAGTAGAGCTATATGAGGATCCCTAGTAGTTCATTCGGTGCCCTGCTCCGGTGTTGTAGGAGGGGATCTCTCCTTCGTATCTTGGGCCTCTTCTTCTTCCTCGCTCTCTTCCACTTCTATTTCAGCTCCGCCTTCATCCTCACTTTGCTCTTCTTCACTTTCTGTCTCATCCTCACTCTCCTCAAGTCGGGCTTATCGCTGTAGTGGCCCGATTTTCATCTGATTGAGAGTGGTCTCATTGATGACATATTGCGGCACTGGAAGTTCTGCGCTTAGACTATAGCCAAACTCGCGTGCAATCTTGCATATAAGCCGGCCAAAGGGGAGCGAATCAGTCTTTCTAGTTGAGTGTGCGGTCAGAACGATCTGTCGCAGAACATACGTGAGCACGCAGAACTTCTCACCTAATCCCGCTTGGTACAGAAAGTCTACCATCTGACACGTACACTTGCTGTGATTGCTCCACCTGAGGTAGACATTAAACGTGCAGATATGGTGGAGTAGGCGAAAATCATTCTTCATGTTGGTCGTTAGAAGGCTACTATTCAGTTGCCATTTAACCAGTCGACCATAAAGGAAATGCGTACAACGATCCCTTTCACGTGCACTCTTCAGATTTGTCTTGGTCGCATGAACATGGCCAAGAGGTATTCCCATGAGTCGAGCTATCAGGCCAACGTTAATTGTGGCCTCCCGACCTTGTCCTGCGGGAATCTTGAACTACAAGGGATTCAGCGTCAGCTTTTGAATATGGGCATAAAATGCATGGACAGTACCTGCATTCACACGATATGTTCCCTCAAACACAAGGCCCTAACCGACCTCATTCAGGCGCTCCAACAACAGATACTCTCCAAAGAGCCACCCATCCACATGAACTTCAAAAAGGACCCTACGACCCTCATATCTTCCATGGGACAACTCCGCCAGCAGAGTTAGTGGGAGAGGAGCCTGGAGATCGAGGTCCCATTTAATGCGCATCTTGCAGTCAATGCCCACGCTTGCGGTGGCACCCCGCTGTCTTCTCGAGCAAGTAGGGCGGCTAGGCCCGGTTTCATCCACGGCACCCTTCCTCTTTCCCATGAGGCAAAGAATGGTGGAAAATGAGAAAATGATCGCAATAACTTCGAAAAGGGCCATGGAGAAAGTGAAGAAAATGGAAGAAAGAGATGGAGTCGTTAGGTCTCCACGAATTTGAGCCTCGAAGGGACATGTAAAGGCTGAAATAGAAGAAAATGAAGAAAGATGATGGGTAGTGGGTGTACATGAATTTGAGCCTTAAATGGGGGATTCAAGATCTCAAATCGGAGAGAATGTAGAGGGTAGGGGGGTAGGTATTGCTTTAAATGATGGAGGTGTATGGGTTGTGACAGGAAATGACGGAATGGGTGATTGGAGGGGCAATTTCTTTTAAAAATCGAAAGTTTGCAAGAGAAAGGAGAGCTTGGGAGGGTGATTTGTGAAGGAGGGGTGTGTTTGGGAGGGTTTTAACTGAAAAATGCTGGATAGGTGGGCCACACTAGACCCTAAATGCCATCGGCCCTAGCGGCCCGCTCGACCTGGCCCGTTAGCCAGCGAGGCCTCGCCGAACCGGCGAGCCCCTCGCCGGTCTCTGAACAGTTTGGTGAGGGCTTGCCCATGGGGCAAGGTCCTCCTTTCCCCAGGGTCCCTAAAAGGTGTGAGGCCCACTCTGGGCCCCCTAGATTTGCGTGGTTAGGCCCCCTACTCCGTTTTGCTTCATTTCGGGTCCTCTCGAGTGTTTTCTGATGGCTAGCTGCATTAGTACATTATTGAGGGCTGGGATGGGGTGATTTACTATCTAAACCCATCGATAGATGATCTAAGATAGGTCCGGGGTCACCTCAAGCTATCACGGAGGTGCACGGACTCGATCTCGACGATCGATTTTGATGAACTTCGCCAATTGGCGAAACTAGGAAATCCTACTTTTGTTTCTAGATTTTTCTTGCACCCACCTAAGTTGAAATGCATCACCGTAAGGTGTGTGACCATAATCTAGGTCCGGTTTAATCCAAATCATGTTGTAATACCAACTTGTAATGCCTTGAAAATCGGGGGTCGAGTAGCAACTCAACTCCCGAGTTCCAAAACATCACTTATGCAACATATATGCTTATGATTCAATGTTGTCTGTGTTAGTGCATTAATCATGAGTGAGATTATACCAAAACAGTAATTCATACTCCATATCAGTTATAAAATACAAGTGGAAGATTGGACGATATAATTAAACGTATATAAGTCAAAAGATCACAATCAGTCTCCAGAGTATGAATATAACACTGAGTCACCGTGTAAATGAAGTATTACATGACATATTACAAAAGTTAAAATGTCAAAATGGTTCAATTGTAAATAAACCCTGTAGCCCTACCGGACAGGAGAGCCTATGCAAATCCATCAGAGAACTGCATGTAAGAGTACTCATCCTGATCGTTGTAATAATCAGGCTCCGCCTCGGGAGCCATGCCATCATCAGAAATCAAGACAGAGTCTGGTTGGTGTTTAAAACACCGTCCCGTAACGTGGGAGTGAGTGATCAACTCAGTGGAACAATAGTGCAAAGGTTAGCATGTTATCAATTTAGTCAAGCAGTAATGATAAAGCAGTAAATCACACATTCCTAAGTACTGTTGTTAATATAGGAATGGTATGGATGTATGATGCATGCCCTCGCCTACGCTCCCTCAGCGACTTCATCTCATGTTCACCCATGATAACACTGCCTCATTGCTTGACCTGCAACCCCTGAACACACGCGTAATGCGATGCATGCATATGATTACCAAGTTCATATTAGTCCTTTTCATACAATAGGATTGAGAAACTAAGGTACTTCCCTTATTTCATTTCCAGAATAATGATCCATTATAGGGTCGTCAGTCCTAAGAAATTTCATACGATGTTATGGTTCTAGGTTGCTGCAAAGGACTCATCACCAATCAGTGCAGGCATAGTTTATACTCTAGATGCTACGGAAAGGCTCGTCGCCTCTACGCATACTTAAAGTATACTCGAGGTCACTACAAGGGCTCGTCACTAATCAGTGTATGCCGACAACTTGAATATAGTGTCTCATACCACCGTATTCGGCTCACGAGTCTGTGTTGCTCATTGGTCACTACGGGGAGGCTCGTCGCCATAGCGCAGGCCGATAGCTCGACCACGCTGTACGATACCACCATGTCCGGCTCATGAGTCTTAGTGGATCGAGGTACCAAGGTTAAACAAGATTTCATTGGTGAGTTTGGTACCTTAGGTTTAAGCAATAGCGTCCATACATGGTGAACATACAATTGCGTATTGGGTTACTTGACGAGCTCGACTAGCATGAGCGTACATTGCATCGATCGACACCAAGTGCATAAGCACTTCATGTGGCCTAACCACTTTCAACGACCAACACATGACTCAGCTTTGTCTAACACGTACTACGTGGCGAATGAATATCAACCACAACTTCAAACATGTTACTGATTGCCTGGACTATAACATAGCCCCAATCACATTCAATCCATAATCAGAAAGCATGTATAGTAGTCAAAGCAGAATTAACAAGCAATTCAAATATGTTAACAAGCATGTTATAAAGCACAATATAAACAGGAAATACAAACACATACATTTCATAAGTAAACGATTAACTTAAACAAGTTGCATGAAGGAAATCATACACATCACTAAGGTAGTTGAGAATCCTATCTCAACACCTACTCTAAGCACTGCATCTAAATACTTACTCATACAAGCATTTTCACAAACACTTAGACTACACTTATTTAACATACATAACGTATATTAGCCAAAACATGTATTAGGGCGAATCATTTCACCGAGTAAGTATTACACATATATATAGCATATACACACAGTAATTAATCATGGCAAACACACTTTTATATTTTGTACGTATACGGTATTTTCTACAAATATACAGAATACACTAAATGCGATAATTTGCATACGTAACTGAATTGCAAAACGAACATCATATTTTGCATTTGAAATAACACCCAGATCATGAATCTATCATTATCTGACATTGAAAGCTTTGAAAACTATAACCTAAGCGTCTAAAGTTCGCACCTTATGCCGTAGAAACGAGTAACGGACTGAGTTTAATACTAAGTCTTTATCAACGGTAGAACGACAACCTATGACATGAAATAGGTTAGCTATTTCATTACTTACACTAATCGAATCTCTAGAATTGATTAGAGTTAGGATTTCTAACCTAAAAACAGAATCAGAATCGCCGGAAAAGTGATACAGTTGTTATGGATAGACACGTAGAACGGCAGGGATTGATTCCCCAGAATAACTCTAACTTCTCTTTCACTTTCTCTCTCTTTAGTCTCTTCTCTCTCCTAGGGTTTTCTTAAATTCGTATGGTGTGAATGAGAGAGGGTTTAAGGTCCTTATATAGGCCTAAAACTAATGAAAATGGCCCCAGGGCCAAGGTATACTTAAGGTATGTCCAAAGGGCATCTGTTTTAGCTCAACGAAGCACTTCCAGAGCCCCCCCTTGAGCCAAAGGTCGGACTTAAGCTCACAGACTATGGATCTAGGTTGAGTTAAGGTTTCATTCCAGTCAGATTTCCAGATCACATGTGGCGGACCAGTTTCAGTTCAACGGTCACCGAAACTTGATCAGGGTTACAAGTACACTACCATGTGTATGAAATTTCTCCCGATCTGAGGGTGTATTTGGGTCAGATTCTGATGGTTTGATTGCTTATATCAGGCCCGCAAGTGATAGGTCTCTGATTACTTAAATTAGGTTTAATTTTTTAAAGAAAACCACATTTTCTCACACACTTCACTCCGAGCTCAAGCGAATAGCCTCGAGACATAATTTGGATTTAATTTCTGAGATGGTTGTCAAGCCCAACAAAGTGGTCCTAATTATATAATTTCGTGGTCATCGGACTTTCGACGTGCAATCCAGATCCAATTCGGAGTTTCAATGTGCTCCCGAGAGCAACTGAGTAATGAGATTGATCCTAGATTTTAGGGTAATCTAGCGTCAATGATTCTACAAGTTTTGGGTCTTGCAGATTGTATTTAAAGTAGATCAAGCGAATTTCATAGCTAATCTAGTTTAGCACTTAGTTAACTTTGTCTGATTTGGTCCTGAGTGATTTCTGCCTGAGGTGGTACTCGGGTCTTTGTATGGAATTTTCCAAGACGTTACAATCACACCTACTCCACTCCCAAAATTACTACCCTCATAATTTTGGTTTTTATTATAACAAGGTTTTCACAAGTTCACCTTAACAACCTAATACATTTCCTTGTGATTTTCACGGGCTAACCCCTTTTGTGATTTTGATGGGCTATCATAAACAAAAATCCACTTTGTGAATTTCACAAGCTATCATAAATCAACCCACTTAGATTACCATAGGCTATCTTGGACAAACCTAAATGAAATCAAGTAAACACTACCAAAAAACAGAGCAAAGCCAACGGATGTGCGGCTGTTTTGGCTACGGCTTGTAGCCGTGGGTAATTCCGATAGCTAAAATCTGTAGCTGATATACCAATATCCGTAGCTAAAACATAGATTTTTAAAGGTGGATGTTCAATCACTATTGTTTTCCTGTGGTGTTGTTCACTTGAGATTTATTTCAAGCTGATTTTTTGGTATCAACCTTAAAAGATTGTTTACAAATGGATTTATGGTTTGGATTAAACAAAAACATCATGGTGGGGCCCATAGAGCCCTACCAGATCCAAAGCTTAAGGTACCATTTTCATTTGTACGGTGAAAACATGTTAGATCATTTGGTGAAAATTTCCTCATTCATGGTTACTTTTAAGAAAACAATAATGGAAATTAACCACAACTTTAGTTTCCCAGTAAATAATGGAGTCGATCAGGTTTAGACTTTTTTTTTTTCTTTAATACATCTACACCAAGCCTGATCCTACGCCTGGGCTTGAATTTTAGATTAATCAATATGAGCCTGATATGAAATTGGTTAGGCTCTGATCTGATCTAGGATCAACCTGCTGGGGATTTCAAGCCTATGCCCACTGCTTCAACCAGTTAGATTTATGTGGTGTATTTCTTTCAAAACTTATGGCAGGATGTAATTCTTTATGAATGTTTCTTGTAAGGCCTGAAAACTAGGATGTATTATCTGCGAACACGGCCGTGACAGATGCAATAAAATTCATTGTGGATACCTTTGTTCTCAAGGTAAAAGCAGTTGTCCATTTTGCTTTATTTTGGGGTGTGTTTTGAAATATGGTCAAACTGAAGATGTTTGGATTTCATGGCTTTTCCTTGGTGAATTTTTGTATTTGTTTTAGACAGGATTATGTTCCGGCAGTGTTTGATAATTTCAGTGCAAATGCGGTGGTTGATGGGCAGACAGTGAATCTTGGACTCTAGGATACTGCTGGTACATATCTATAATCTCTTCTAGAAATTTTGATTTTTGTTTTAAATTTCTTAGTTTAAATGTCTCTGCTTTTTTTTTTTTTTAAGAACATATTGTTGGAAATGTGGAAAGTTAACTGCTTTATTTTCTCTTTTGTTTGCTATTCTATTATGGGTGAATTTTAATTTTTACCTTTTGAGATATTTGCTTATAGTAGATGAGTATGAGACGTAGAAATTCTTATAGATCAGTTGAAGGGACCCCCTGCTAATCTTATTTGATCCAGTAAGCTAAGGGGTGATATACCCTTTGATTGGCCACAATGGGTGATATACCCTTTGATTGGCCAACCTGGAAGAAATGGCAGCTACAGTTGGCATGTGGAGCCCGACACCTTTGTAAGCCAATCGAATGGCGAGTTTGCCCCCTCTTTTCTTACTCGAGCAAATAAGATTTGCATTAGATATTTCGTTTGTTTCAAAGCTAAGAAGCATGTCTAAGTGCAGCTAGGCACGTTTTAAGTGTGTCTATATGGGTCTAAGTGACTTTTAAGTATATTGAGAAATGCATTTACACCACACTTGGA
Organism: Magnolia changhungtana; assembly: GCA_030180095.1. Taxonomy (NCBI): domain Eukaryota; kingdom Viridiplantae; phylum Streptophyta; class Magnoliopsida; order Magnoliales; family Magnoliaceae; genus Magnolia; species Magnolia changhungtana. The sequence goes on from JASAUF010000353.1 coordinate 2,741,784, forward strand.
GATAGTTAAATGCACTTAGATGCACTTAGACTCACATGGTATGCATACAAAGCTTTGAATTGGATCCTGTCTCATAGTAGAGTAGAGGCTAAGGCGAGGTTCTCTTATACTATTTTCTTTCTTGCACGTTTGGTCCAATTACTAGATGTGACATTCTATTTTCATTTTTTTTTTTCAGATTGCTTTCCTGTTCCTGTGAAAGAGTCATATATCCCTAGTTCTGTTGTGAACTGTAGAGTTTCATTCATGGGTTCATCAGGAATGAATAAGGGATTTTCTTTTGAACAAAATGTTTGGACTTGCAACTCAAGGTCAGCACCCATTTTCATTTTCAGTTGCTTGGATGTTGAACTGACTTTCCATTTTAAAGGTTTTGCTCAAAAATCATGGATAGACTTCTAAGGTTAAGAGAGACAACACTTGCGAAGATGATATGGCAATTAGCATATTGATTTATGACTAAAATTTTGAAATTCTATTTCATCCTTTGATTTAATTTCATGGTTATCTTCTTCTCATGTGCTTGTAGTCTTCTTAATGCTTGAAAAAGAAGTCAAGACGGGGACTTGTACTCATTTTACAGCACAAGAAGATAAGAATAAAATTAAATTAATTTTTCAAAAAAAAAAATAATCTGGCTTGTGTTAATGTTCACAGGCCCACTTCAACAACCATAAATCATCAATGGAAATTGCTTGGAAAGAAACCCACTGCTGCCATCATTGAATTATTGTTTCTGTGAAAAGAAAGTTCAGGGCTTTATGGTTTCATTGCTAGGGAGTTGTATATTTCAGAGAATGAGGCCCACCTGAGGTTTGCATACAATCTCAATCAGCTGGTTCGTTCAGCCTCATAGGTGTAGAGTGCTGCCCATTCTGACTTTCCAATATGGCATGCAAGATCTAAGCTTTCAATTAGGTGGGCCACACTTTTTAGATGTTCTACTTAAAAATCAGTATGCATCAGTCCTCAGGCCAGAATGGCACACCTGAGATTTAGGGTACAAGATCTAAACAGTGAAGCCCACCTGAGATTTAGGCTAGAAGATCTAAACAGTGAAGCCCACCTGATGGGAGGCTCAAATCTGTTGGACTTACTGTTGCTCCTGGTAATTTGGAGCCTGATTCATGTCTCAATGGCTTTCATTTTTAGTGTAAAGGAGAACCTGGCAATGCAGCTGAACAAAAAATCTTCTTTGAAGATGGGAGCTTTGACATGAAGAAGCACTTGCTGACTAATCTGCCCGAAGGTTGCAAACTGATGAAATTGATCAAAGTTGCAAGGCATTCATGGATTAAAAATTGGGAAATCCTTCAAGATTGTGCTATTCGCTTCCTTTGTGTACTATCATTAGATCGGTATGCTTTTTATTTATCGATTTTCAATTCGAGTCTCTTATTCTGCCTGTGAAGGCCTCTGGTTTATGTTGAATAAGAGCTTTGAATCCACATGGACAATGAATCATCATTAATGCTCTCTCTCTCTCTCTCTCTCTCTCTCTCTCTCTCTCTCTCCAAGAAAATATAAAGGAAAGAACCATAATTAATGCTACTTTCATGGTTTTGAGTGGATCTTTTCAAATGTTTATTTTTTCCCTGCTTTGATTCATTCTTATTAAAGTGCTCTTGCATTTGTCCATGTTCTTGCTCTTCTTCTTTTTGTTGAGTGATTTTCATTTAGTGAATCTTTTCCTTGATCTATTGATGCAGTTTTGGAGATTATGTTTTTGATCAGGTTGTTACCCCTGTTCGGGGAACTGGTGCTCAAGCACTAGGTGCCACACTTAAGTACATGCATCCTTCACTACTTCATGAAACACTGAATATCTTATTACAAATGCAAGTAATGATTATGAAGGAACTGGTAATGTTGTCTTCATGGTGTAATTACTGCTATTGATGGAATGAGCTTGACTATTGCCAGTTTATTTCTTTTATAATCCTCTTGCTATTTCTTTCAATGTAGACAAGAATGGGAAATTTGTCATGGAACCCTTTTGGGGATCGAATATTTGGTTGTTGTTCGAAGGGTATGGTGCTTCATATATTCTACCTACCTTCTTCTTTTGTTTTACTTTGGAGTAGTGTTTCCCATGCACGTTTGATAATTGTTATGGTCAGTACTCGGTAAATCTGCAGACATCAACTCTAGGTGTATGGTGTTGCAAGCATGAAAATTAGGTGCTGGTGAAAAATAAATTGCTGGGGCCTCTCCTGCTGTTCACATGTCATGTACCTAGAATCCAATCCATCCAAGTAATGGGACCCACTGTAGATGGCCCATGGTTCAACAATCTAAACCATCAATATCATGGCCTCACAGTAGATGGCCCATGCATGAACTTTGAATAAATCATGGGCCCACGTCTTCTTCTAAAAACTCAAGAATTCCACAGTGATTTATAGTGCTTCCTATTTAGGCTTGTTTTCCCCTATTACTATAATGCTTCGCAGGTCCCATTACGTGATCATTCTGTTTGATCTGATGCATGTCTTTTCTCTGTGGAGGATCAACTAGCTAATTTATCTATGCATACTGCCTCTACTACTATCATGCTCGGTCGGATATGTCTGGTTTCATGCAAATGTCTTTCTTTGGGTACATGGCTTGCATATGCTATGGTTTCTTCCTCATGCTTGGGACCGTTGGTTTCGGTGCCTCCCTACTCTTTGTCCGCCACATTTACCGCTCTATCAAGTGCAAGTAGTCGATCTGCACCAAGTCAGTTATGTTCCTTTTTGTTTCCGTAAAAGCTTTGCTGTAGAGAAGGATAGTAGTTGATGTTAGTTAAAGGGTAGTTAGGGAATACGTTAAAGCTCGAAAGTGACATGGTTTTTAGAAGTTTGAGGCCATGTTTCATGGAAATGGGTATTGACTCAATTTTTGTTGGTGGTGAGGAGGAAAATTCTTCAGTTATAAGAAAGGAAAACATGTATCATTCCATTATAATACATGTATCTGCAGCAACTCTCTGGAAAATAGTTTTTTTTTTTCATTTATGTTCTAATTTTAAAGGCGTTCTCACTGATTTCTTCTCCAGAGTTTTATTGGAAAATTCCTCAGCAGTTCTCATCTTACCAAACAATGTGTCCATCTGTGAGGAGATTGTACGTTCAGGGCAAGGAGATAAATGGTGCAAGATCAATTCTAGTTTTGCTATCCACCAGGTCTGGTTTTTAAGATTCCCGTACATCACCTTGCTTATTCATAGCTAGCTCTATTTCTTAATTATCATATCTGGAAGCATTGGTAACTAGAATTTACACTTCACAGAGCCTACTGTCATGAAGAGCCTACTGGCATGAAACTATCATCCCGTTCCATACAAGTTGTGTTAGCCTGGGTATTATTTTAGCAGCATGTTGTCTGACATCTTGTATCTTGTTGTGCAAGATGTTAATGGTAGAGCTACGGACGTGGCCCTTGGATGGTCGGTTGCTCTTGGTTCTCCATTTACATTTGCCACTACATTGGGATTAAGAGTACAAGAGTGAGATTTTTGGTGAGCGTGGTAAGCTCATGTTTCTTTCTTTTCTTTTTTTTTTCCCTTGGAAAGCATAAAATTTTTTTTATTGAAAGTGCTATCTGATTTTGCCATTTTACTGCAATATCAATCTAGCCTGCACAAAGACATGGTCATGGTGGCTTTTCCACTACACTGTGTCTAATTCCGTATTTCATTATTAGAGAAAATACTGCTGCCCATGCCCAAAACAGGTATACATATCTGTGCCCATGTTGCATTGTTGCAACATTCTTATTTGGTTACAGCCTACCCCTCTTTCAAGTCCTGGATTGTTTAAAATGAGTAAGATCTATTCTAATGGAATGCTTTATTCTTATAGGCTTGTTTTCTTTCAGTGATTTAAGTAGTCGTTGAAAGATATTTGAAGATTAGTCCCTGAATAAGATAAAAAAGAGGTGATGTGTTTATCTTGTTTGCAATTAGTAACATAATTACTCGTGTATTTGTTCGATGAAATGTATCTAGAGTGGTTAGGATCATCTTTCTGTTGTGCTTAAGTTTATATTGTGTTACTATTAGTACTATGTTTTTATGAATGTGGACATTTATAAATTATGTGGTTTCATTATGCAATTAATTATTATTATTATTATTTTTTTTTCATTCATGAGAAACGCCGACGACTTTTTGCTGTCGAAAATGCCGACGGTTTTTTCCGTCGTCCACAGCCGTCGGAAGCGCCGACGGCTAAAATCCGTTGGCGAACAAAGCCCATGCCCCTTTTCCCGACGGACCATCCGACTGCTAAAAGCCGTCAGGGAAGGTCAATGTCGATGGTTTTAAGCCATCGGCGTTGCCCTATTTTTTGGTAGTGAAATAACATATCTTCAAACGTAGATTCGAAGACCAAGTAGAAGCTTGTAGTAGAGGAGCTTCTTTCTTAAATGTAGAGGAAGCAATATTTGCTCAAAAGAAAGAGTATAGGTTTTTATAGATTTTAGAAATAAAAAAAATTAAATGTTACTTGATTCAATTCTCTTATATCTCAAAAGGAGTATAGAACACTCTTTAGAATAAGATTGAAATGATGTTTGAGAAAGGGAATTGAATAAGCTAAAAATAAATTATAAATACCACGCTATTAGCTTATCAAGGACTTAAGCTCCTCTCTCACTTGCAAAAGCTTCAGAGTGATTTTTCATTGTAATTTATAATGAGAGAACGCCTCTATTTATAGCCAAAGATATTAGAAATTCGGCTAGCCTAAGAATAGCTTCGGCTGGCTAGATTCTACTAGATTTGTTCCAATGATTATCGGATTCCACGAGATAAGATTTATCCAAAATTCGGTTTGCCCGAGGTCAAATTTGGGTGGCCAAACATCACAATTCGACTAGCCAAATTCCCACAAATTCCATAAAAATAAATTGCTGGAATTTGACCCAACTCACTCGAGCTAGCCGAATTTCAAGTTTAGGCTAGTCGAACCAAAACTTAGGCTAGCCATATTTTTTACAGAATTTATTAATTTGTCCAAACTTGAAGTTAGGTTAGCTGAGGAAGTTAAGCTGGCTGAAACAGAAGTTAGGTTGGCCGAACTCTAAAGTTAAAACACTATTAAAACCCAAAATAAATGAATTTTTGAAAGAGCCTAACCTAAGATCTTTATGGGGTTATACCACCTGTGTTTTAGTAAATACTTGGGACAACTTTTCTTGAACTTTAACTTGATTTTCTCTTGAAATCAGGCGACGACTACTTGAGACAATGTGCCAATCTTGAGTTGTTCTTCAGACACGTAGAGTAGTTGTGATTTCATACTTGTGATCTGACTTAAAATACTTGTCTTACGAAATTTGACAATCCATGTTGTTAAACATATAAGCATAGTTTCTTGCTTTCAATCCATTATGACTACTTCTTCTTCTTCTTCTTCTTCTTCTTCTTTTGCTCTAGCTCTTCATTTGGAATCATTTATCAAAGACTAAATGTCCTATTATTGGTAGTGATTGACGATCTTTTATTTAACGCTCTGATCAATCCAAATAACGCACTGTTGACACTTGGTCCAACCTTTCACCTAGCAGTCACTTATGACCAACTGACCGAAATCGAACTCAGATTTTTGAATTATCCTAATAAAGTCCCACTCTTCTAATCTGACAATCTTTCGGACCCTGTCAATGTGTTAAAGACTTCCAGAGTATGGCCAAAATTGATGAATGGTTGGGCTAAATGGTTCACTCGCATTGAAGCATAACATAGTGACACATGCACGCAAGTGAGAATTTATGAATGCATCAAACTCTCCAAGCATGAATATCCAGGAAATTTCTTCTTCCTTGCAGCAACGTCGTAATTCTAGAGTTGGTCGACCAATACATTTCATTTTGGCTACAGGCCTATGGTTCTGACAATCATGGATATATGTGCATTCGCCTACCTTCTGTCATTTGGGTTGCCTATCTATTTGAGCTTTGTTCTGAAATATCTACATCTCTTCATCCTACCAGACAAGACCAATGAGGAATATTCTATCTTCGTGACTTTACAAAGAAAATCTCAGGATGAGCTTGATGTACAAGAATGCACAACTTTCCTTCTGATGTGGATCCGCCAGTTCTTGTTATGGGTGAGTGCCCTTCAAATCACCAAGGAATATATCCACTTAGTCGACACATAGGCTCGAGGATGGAAACTAGCCCTTGCCCCTTTGTGTGCTCGATCACCTTTACCATAGCATGTATGTAAGAAACACCTTATGTCTCATAAATTAACCGGATATATGATTGAGAAGCGACCAGGATTTAATTTCCACTAGGTTAAGAAGTCAATACATGATTATATGAGGGAGAATAATTATCATCCACCGATTAAGAAGTCAATTTGTGATTATATAAGGGAGAACAATTATCATCCACCATTTTAGAAGACAGTGTGTGATTATTATATGGGTGATAACACTTATCAACAACCATCGAGTACACCCACATATGATCCGTATGATCTTAATTGGTGGAACCATTAGAGCATGAATTGGAGAGGTGAACTAACCATAAATTCTAACGAATATCCCCTTGGGCCTCCTACTTGTGAGATCCAACTAAAATAACCCAAGAGGACCCAGAAAAAGGAGGATTGCTCAAGAGAAAATGAAGCAAACCATGATGCAAATATTCAAAGACATTAGAACATCATTAGAGATGCTTACATCCTCCACTCAATGAATTTAGTCACGCGTCATTGATGAAAAAGAGGTTTATCTAATCCAACTTCAACCTAATCTAAAAATATAATGTGAGGAGAGTGATCTTCATTCTCTCAACTCACCTGTTGAGCATATTGAACTTGAGAATGAGGAGTTAAAGTTCATAAATTTCTCTGGATGTCCATGCTCCAGGACATTCAAGTTTATTGCAAAAAGGGCTTTTGGATGATCATGTTGAGGAACCTGTTGAGAAATTTATCAAGATACAGACCATCGGAGGAACCTATTTGTCTAGAATTAGTAGTTTTTCCTTACTTTCTTAGATTATGAATTTATTTGCTTTCTTAGTATTAGTTTCATTTATTAGTTAGTTTAGTTATTGAGAAACACCACTAGATAGGGAAGTTCGTATTAACTTATCTGTCTATCACCGTTCAGGTACTTTTCATTTACTCCTAATTTTCATTACTCTTATTGCATATGTTTATACATTAAGGACAATGTAGAATTTGGGTTAGGGGTAGAGTTTCCTTTTTAAAATCTTTATTTGTGTTTGTACTGAATTTTTGAATTTTTAAGTTTTTTTTTTCAAAAATTTAAAAATTTTCTGTGAATTTAAGTGATTTTGAAGATAATCCAGATATTATAATGATAAAACACTAGTGTTGAGGATTTTTTAATGCTATATTTTAGTTATTTGATAGATTTCAAAATTAAGTTTGTAGTTTTTAATCTTTTAATTGGAAGTGTTAAACGTTGATTGAGTCATGAATTTTCATATGTCACATCTAGCTTACACATTAAATCCTAAGTTTGATATTGTAGTGCTAACTTGATGATTATTGAGAATGATAAGAACTAAACTTGGAAAATTTGTCCATCATATTTATTGAAAATAATTAAAATGAAAAAAAAAAAAAAAAGAGAGTAATACTCAGTTAAAAAACAATTTTCATAAAAAAGGGTTACCTATCAAAGTTTCATGGAAGGACCATTGTGAGAAAAAAAGAATAAAAATTCTGAAAATAGTGTGAAAGTCGTCGATAGAAAAATCAAAACTAGATGAATAAATTATTAAATTGTAAGGAAATTTTTGGTTTGGGTTTTGGTTATCCTCGATGTTCTTTTGATTATCAATGTTACCATGAAAGTAAATAATTGAACCTTTAGTTGTGTTAAGTCTAGACTTCACTATGCATACATGGAACTCAATGTTTAGAAATTTTATAAGTATAGGATTAACGCTTTGAACTTGATTTGGACATTTGCAAAGTTCTAGAGTTTAGGTGTAAGTAGCATTCGACGTTAGTTTATTTTGAATTTCTATAATCTATATTATTTTTAAAATTGTTTAAAGGAAATTTGCTCAATTAGTTTTGAAAATATCATACGCATGTTTTGTTCCGGACTAGAAAAATCCAGGTTGGGGTGTGATACTGCCTAGATATTGCATATTTATCCTTTCAATTACATCAATTTCCCTTGCAATTAAGTGTTAAAATAATTTAATTATATATGTTTTCTTTATGTGAGGTGATTCGAAAGCCTACGATGAATACATGCTTAAAAAGATAGATTAAACCTCAAAAAGAGAAAGTTGAAGACATTGAAGAATTAGAGATTTAGTGGACATTATTAAAGAATTCAAGTGCCAAAGATCCAAGAAAACTAAAGACAAAAGATGAAGAAAAGATAGAAAATTCACAAAGTCCATTAATAGAAATAACAGACCATTCGGCCCCACCTGAGGTTGGTTCGGTCTAACTGAATGTGCACAAAATAGTACAGCAAGAAACTGTGATTTTCATAGTTAATTCGGCTCAACACTTAGTGTGACTGAAGCTATGTTCGGTCTGACCAAAGGACAATTCGGTGCGACCTGAGGAAGATAGAAACTTCAGATGAATATTAAAGAAATTCGCTATAATTGAGAGACCCATTCGGTGTGATCGAAGTGATGTTCGATGTGATCGAAGGTCACAATGGGTGGAATTAAAGCATAACAAAAGTGTGAAAATTTGAAGTCAGTTCCAAGTTAATATGAATATTTTCTATTTAAATGGGTGTTTTAGGTCTTAATCACAAATTATGGTAGAAGATATAGAGCAAGGAGTTGTAAAGCTTCTATAGAGTCTGTCTTCTCCAATCCTTCGGTTCTTCTTCAGTTTTTATGTTTTCTTTTGACTTTTAGTTCAATCATGTCTATGTTTGACTAATCTCTTAGCTGAGGCTAAGCAATGAAGTTTATAGTTCAATTACAATATTTAGTTTATTTGATTCAATAACAATGATTTGAATGATGATAGTAGATTGAAATTGAAAGATGACTTACTGATGTCCTAGAATGGGGGTGAATAGGACTAAACCAATTCCTTATAATAAATCACAGAAAATAATTCTCAATTGCAAAATATATTGAAACCTTGATTATGATTAATTTGTAGGACAACCTTCACATAAAAACTTTAGGTATGACAACTTTATTTCACAACGTCCTTGAAATCAATCTTTTAAAATAATAAAAATAGAGAATAAGATAAACAATCACTACAAATACACAAAGAATTATAATGGTTCGATGTTTAATACACACCTACTCCACTACCAAAATTACTACTCTACGTAACTTTGGCTTTCCACTAGTTTCAAGGTTTTCACAGGATCACCTCAACAACCTCTAACAATTCTTATGATTTTCACAGGCTTACCATAATAAAACCTCAAGTGGTTTTCATGGGGTAACCACCACACAATCTAATGAGATTTTTGGGCAATCTTAACAAACCCAAATGAAATAATAAACTGAATACTTATCTTCTTGAAGATGAAACGTAGATGTGAAGATATGGATGAAGTCAATGTAGCGATCTTCTTTCTTGGATGACTTTGAATTAATATGCTCAACAAGAAAGGATCTAGGGATCTATAGTTTCTCAAAAAATAAAACCCCGAAAGCTATATATTTAATTCTCTAATCTCTAGTAGAGTATTGCTTACTCTCTAATTGAATTTAAATCTAATTTGAGAAAGGGAATTGAATAAGCTAAAACAAAATAAGAATTACCACACAAATAGCTTGGAAAGGACTAAAGTTTCTCTCTTTGCTTGAGGAAGAATTATCTCACTTTTTCGTATTTAAAACAATAAGAGAATGTCTCTATTTATAGCCAAATGATTTGGTTCTTCAGTCAGCCTAAGAATAGCTTTGGCTACCTGAATTTCAACGATACTATTCCAATGGTTCTTAGATTTTGTGGGATTTGATTTATCAAAAATTCAACTGGCCCAAGCAAAAATTTGGCTGGCCCAAGCAAGATTCTACTGGCCGAATACAAGATTCGGCTGGCCGAATGTCCTTGAAATCTGAAATATTGCATTGCTGGAAACTTGACCTGAGCGACCCACGGGCTGACTTGAGCTAAGTTCAGTTGGACAAACCCAGGGTCGGGTTGACGGAACTTGCAACTGATTTTACAATACAAGTTACTGGAAACTTGACCTAAGTTGATGTTGGGCTGACATGAGTTGAATTTGGCTAGTCGAACCTAAGGTTGGGTTGGTCGAACATCCTCAATTTTACATTAAAAAATTCATAATTTAAAGTTTTTTAAACCATGATCTGGTACTTTATCCTCTGGTCTTTTCTAAGGTCAATTTACCTAAAGGTTGACATACACCTGATCTTTCACTTAAATCCTTTTTGAACTTGTATTCTTGAGATGTTAAGTCGTGCTTCTTGTAGTGTCATAAAGGCTTGATGTGTAGTGAATATCCAACCTGTATTTTGTCTACGAAATTTAACAATTACATGTGTGCTTAAGACACTAGTACTTACATAAATAGATTTAGATTATACTTTAAAACTTTTGTGTTATTTTATCTTTGATCTATTGTCAACTTCGGGCACATTGGATGCTTGGAAGTGCAATTACAATGCTTAATTAGAAAAGGATTCAATCTATATAATTCATTAATCTAGTATCACCTTCAGGTACATTGGATACCCATGATATCTTGCCATTGAGATCTGAATGCTTTATGAGAAAACCATTCAATTGAAATTATATCTTATTGGTGTTAATGATTGGTTTAACAGAATTAACTTCCAATTGGATATGGTAGAACTTTAATTCCAATTGAGTTATACATTGAATCAATGAATGAGATATTGTGATTGCTATAAGTGGATTCCTGGATTTTTAGTCTTTTATTTATTTATTTTAAAATACATTTACTTAATCGCTAGATTAAAAACCTAGACAAACTTATACTGTTAGATTACTTCTAATTTGTGTTCCCCATTCTCTGAGGATTCGACCTCATTCTCACCAAGTTATTACCACATTAAAGCCCTACAGTAGGGTTGTCAACCCTTGGGTTCACTAAACCATCTTGCACATTGGTTGCATAGTTACAAATCTTGACCGCCACGCTATATTACTTTCAATCGCTCTGCGGAATTTGAGGTCACTGTATAGAACTGTCATTGTTCAGACCTCGGTCATCGTAACGCGACATGGTAACTACCGGAACCAAGATCAACCCTCTGTCATGGTTGATCTATTTTTCATAGATTCACAGTGGCCATGTTCACGTCCAAATTAGGTAGGAAGGGATCAATATTGATCAACATCGCCTCTTCACCCTTCTCAGGGAATTTCAATAATCCCTGTTCGATGTTATCTTAGACAATATTCCTGAACACAATACACTTGTAAGACTAGTACCGTTCCATAGGCTTTCACAATCCTCCCGGTCGAATTTTGGCAACCCGCGATGCGTAGATAGCAGTTACGCGCGATCCTGAGTTGTATCCCATATTCCAGAGTCGGCTCAACTCAAGACTTATACCCTAGCGACTACGCCATCGTCGTGGTTCCGACGCCGCGTATTACGCGCTGAGGTGATACCCAGGCCAGGAGATGTGGGCCCACGTTCAGTTCGAGGAAAAAGCTGCACAATTGCAAAACCCAAGAGAGAGCTTTCAAATCAATCTCATCAATCACATCTCTTGTCAAGTACACATCACTTCACACCCCATCCCCAAGCAACCCCAAGGTTAACTTTCTCTTACAACTAAAGTACACCCATCACCTTTCACTCATCCCTCACCCATCACTCACCCCTCTCTCTCTCTCTTTCTCTTACAACTCTCTCTCTCTCATTTCCTCCTAAGCAACCCACGTCCAAGCTCCATGAGTGAGTTAGGTGTGGCCCACCTTCCTACCTCTCATCTCCACCATCCAAAGTCCATCTTGACCATTGAATCGCAAGCTCTAGATCGCATTGACGGAAGAAGGAAGAGGAGATCAAAGGTTGGTGATCTTGTATTTGTCTTTTTGTGATTTAAGGGCCCACATTGGTGGGACCCATCTTGATGTATGGATTGTATAGGGAGGGCCCATAGTGGCGGGATCCCTCCCTCTACCTCACCGATCTCTCTCTCTCTATCTCTCTCTCTTACTTTTGATGTGTGTCCCCACTAATGATGCATGTGTTTCATCCATGTTGTGGGGCCAGCCATGATGGATGGGCCTATCCACACCGTCTAGAAACTAGACATGTGGGAGCCACCCTGATGCATGTGTTTTGCCCTAGTTGTCCATCTGTGTGGACCTACCCTGATGGCACATGGACCCCAAAGCGTGGACCCCACCTTGATTGTTTACCCAGGCCGTCCGTCCAGACTAGGGAGGTGGGCCACCTAGACGATGCACCCATCTAGACAATCCGTCAATGGACATCCAGGACTGGACGGTGTTGTGCAGGTCCTGCCGTGATGTATTTGTAGCCACGCCATCCATTTGATGGCTGGCCCAGCAACCATTGCTGCTGATTCACGTCAACAGATCTAGGCCTCATCATGGTGTAGGTGTCTTATCTACACCGTTCATGAGATGTGACCCACCTTGACATTATACGTCGCATCCATACCGTCCAATTTCTGGATGGTGGAACTGGGTTGGCTGATGTATCTCAAACCAGTAATACAGCTGTGGTACCGACGTCAACAAATGCTAGTGGGGCCCACCTTGATGCATATAAATCCTGTCCGTCCGTCCAATGGAGGGCGGGCCAGCAGCCGCTACAACAGCTGCTGCACGTGCAGCAGTAGGATCTGTGGGACCTACCATGATGTAATGTTTCACCTATGCCATCCAACCTTGGTGATCCACACCGTTCGTCAGATGGTAGGTGCGCCAGCAGTCGCAATAATAGCTGTTGTGCTGATGCTGCAAGTTCTATGGGTCTGATATGGGTTGGTGACATTCGTATCGTCCAGCTAGACGGTGGACCAGTGGGCCACACACCAGCTATATACTTGCTGTACACGACAGCATGCTCCGTGGGTTTCAACCATAATGCATGTGTTTATCTAAACCGTCCATCCCCGACGGTGTGAATCCACACTGTCCATTTAGTTGGTGGGCCACGTGTGTGGACCCCACCACGATGCATGTGTTATATCGATACCATCCATCCAAACGTCCAATGTTTGGGTGCTGGACTAGATATTATAATAATAATAACATATTAAATAATATTATATTATATATGAAGTGGATGGGTTGGAGCGTCTCACACCAACAGCTTGTTGGACGTCAGCAACTCTGTGGACCACACCCTCCATGTGTGGGGCCCATCATATGGTGTATTTGTTATATCCTAACCAGCTATCAAGTGAGCCATCCTGCAAGAACAGTGAGGGGATTGAACGGCTACCCTTGAAACCCTTTTGATTGCATGGAAGCTTTGGATCAATGTAATATTCCACTTAATTCAGGTCCTTGTGAACATATGAACAGATTGGGTGGAAAATAAATGTTATGGTGGCCCTATAGGATTTTAACCGTGGAAATCATTATCTCCACTGTTACTTGTAGTATGGTCTAGATGATCTTTCGATACGATTCATTTTTGCAGAATGAGCGCGGCCCACTTGAAGTTTTTAAGGCCCATTGGTGCGGCCCATTGCGATGCATATTAGGCCCATGTGAGCAACCCATTGTGATGTACATTAAGCCTGTGTGAGTGGCCCATTGTGATATATATTAGGCCTGCGTGAGCGGCCCATTGTGGTGCATATTAGGTCCATGTGATGCGGCCCATCATGATGCGTATTAGGCCCATGTGATGCGGCCCACCATGACGTGTATTAGGACCATGTGATGCGGCCCATAGTGATGTATACGTTGCCCTTGAATGAGGCCTATTGTGATGTATATTAGGCCCTTGTGTGAGGCCATGGACCCATGATATGTTTGGCTCTATGTGGGCCACTCCTTGGGAGCAATGTTGGTTAAATGTCTACATTGATGGACAATGATGGTTGAAAGTCCTCATTGTGACCTTCCCTTAGGCCCTTTGTTAGGCCGATTATCGAGGCCAATTCTGATTATCAAGGCCGATTCCAATTGTCGAGGCTGATTCCAATTGTTGAGGCCGATCATCGAGGCTGATTCTGATTATCAAGGCTAATTATAATTATCGAGGCCGATTCCGATTATCAAGGCTGATTGTCGATGCCGATTATGAGTATGTAATAGCATAGCATCATGATATCTACACCTTGGAGCCCACCTAGGTGATGTATCTTCTACACCGTCCAGCATGGGATGGTGGGCGTGACATGATGTACGTCATCCCTACTGTCCACGTGGGACACAGGTGATGTATGTGCCCTATATCCTGACCGCCCATGGGACGTGGACCCCACACAATGTATGTTTTATCCATATTGTCCGTGGGACATGTGATCCACCTTGATGTGTGATTTTATCCACACCGTCCAAGGACAAGGGACCACTGTGATGTATGTTTTATCCTTGTTGTCCATCAGTTTACAGGGCCCACTTGTGTTATGTGCAAGGCCCACCTATGATGTATATTTGAGGCCCGATGTGATATATTTATGGCCCATGTGCCGAGGCCCATTGTGATGTATGTGCGGCCTAGGAGTGAGGCCCTATGTGATGTATTTATGGCCCATGTTCTGAGGCCCATTCTTGTTATGAGTAGGTTGTCTAGGCCTATCCTTGACATGAGGAAAGTACACCATCATTATATAGCATGCTTAGTATAGCTTCATGACCCATGCCCATGCACATCACACCATCATCATATAACATGCTTAATATAGCTCCACGACCCATGCCCATGCGCATCATATGTATGCCTGATATGAGGAATGATTGATCATAACACATGCCATTGGGCAGATTATTATGAGACTCCCTGATAGGAGGAGTTGTCCATATGAGCGCGTGGTACACCCATGTTTGATGCATGACTGGATGGTGAGACTTATGCATCTCACATTTTGTGATATGACCACCGTACGCCCTAGCGACATCAAGGATGTAGCTTCCACATGCATATCATGGATGGTCAGATGGGACACCAGAAATCTGTTCTACATGGAGTGTTATAGATATCCCTGGGTGAAATTTCATAAACCCTCTTAGTTACAGAGGTTACTCCAACGTCTAGACTGAGTGGATGCATGAGCACATGAGGACCGTATATCGTTAAGCCGTATTTTCCACTGTGTCATGGTCGGTTGGAAGGGGGTGCGGCCTTACCTACCCAAGAGGAGGGGGCAAAAGGGCTCACTCCATCACGTTACGGAGACGGTGTTGTACACACCAAACGAGTATTGTTGAAGAAGATGGCTGTATGGTGAGTAGAGTGAGTTTGACCTACGCGAGGAATGGGTCCGCTATCAACGAGACACTAATCAACATTCAATCATCATTCCCGTGATTGACAGTGGGATGTAAGCTATAGTGAGGTCTTTTCCACTCACCTTGTTTTATCATATTGTCGTGAGGACATGCGTACACCGTGATGTAATGGGCAAATGTTAATGCAATCGGGTTCGAGTGTACTAGACCCTGGTGATTTCTCAGATAGGAACCGTATTGATATGTAGACTTATTGAGTAGGAGTTGCATACTCATTCATTCATTCACTATCCACTCGAGCTGGTGATGCGCAACTAATTATTGTGTACCTTCATAATGGCAACGATTTCGCATCTCATATTTTTGTATGTGGGCGCGCCACTAACCGAGATCGAGATGGGAATCTATTACATTGAGTTTGGTCCATCGCCTTGGCAGGGCCCACGTGATGTATATTCGTTAGGTATTTTCCCCCATATTTGGAAGGGGTGCGGCCGATATCCAAAATTAGGTAAGGGACTGGTTTGGATAGAAGTCCCTGATAGACCCCATAGCTTGTGATACTATGTACTATCATCCTAACTTCACTCCAGCTTGGTCATTTCATTTGCACCACATATTGTATTGCATCCGCAACAGTAGAATTTTGGGTTGCCATGTTTCTGCATTGATATGGTCGTTAGCATTCATGCCTTGCATCGCATAGCCTTGGTACAACTAATGGCATACATGGACTTACCAGTATATTTTCGCTTACTCTGATATCGCATGATTCACGATCTCACCAGTATTTCTGCTTACTCTGATATCATATGATTCATGATCTTGTCAGTATTTCTACTTACTTTAATATCATATGATTCATGATCTTGTAAGTATTTCTGCTTATTCCAATATTGTATGATTTATAGTATTGTATTGTATACTTGGAACTTACCTTGTGCACACACTTTCACCACCCTCTAAGCTTTCTATAAGCTTATGCACGATAGATGCGTGCAGGTGGCATTAGGTCGTAGCAGCGTTAAGCTTAGAGTGTGCAACGGACTTTTGGAGCTTTGATTTTTTTGACATATGTATTTCCCTTTCAGCATTGTATTTAATATTTATATTAGTGGATATGTGCTATGATGTTGCCTTTGTAAATTTGGTAAACTTATGGTTATGCTTCTTATGAGATAAATGTACGCTGGAAAATCCTCCTTGTAGGATCCCAGGATCGAAATCTGGTGTATGCACGCTTGGGCCGAGAATGAGGTACTACGGAGGCTGTTGGCACTGGATTCGGCGATTGGAAATTTTGTGAGCCCAGTTTCCGAGGTTAGGGCATGATAGAAGTTGTTAATGGAATGAGAACACACCCCCTTCCAATTGTAGTATTCAACCTTTTTTCAATTCATCGGTTGTAGGTATTTTGTGATTAGTTGGAGCTTTAACAAGTTTCCTAGCTAATTGTATTTCGAATATTTCATCAGCCCATGTATTATTAAAAGTATATATGTAACGCCTTGAAAATCGGGGGTCGAGTATAAACTCAACTCCCGAGTTCCAATGCATCACTTATGTAACAAAATGAATGATGATTAAATGTTGTCTGTATTAGTGCATTGAACATGAGTGAGATTAAGCCAAAACAGCATATCATACTCCAGAGACAAATGAGATTGCAAGCAGAAGACTTTGATAGATATAAAAAATATAAAAACTGTGGTGAGTCTCCAGAGTGTGATAAGGTTACCAGGTCAATTCATTACAAATACAATTTTAAATTATACCAAGTTGTGGAAGTGCGATGTCTTCTATCCCAAATACCATAGTCCCGTCAATACAATACCAGGTCTTCATAGACTTGTCGGAGAGTTACATGTAGGAGAACTCCTCCTCAACATCATACTAGGAGTCCGGCGCTGCTTCATAAGCATCGCCATCACCTGCAACTATAGAGTTTGGTTGGTGTTGCAAACACCGTCCCGTAACATGGGAGTGAGTAGCTAACTCAGTGGAACAATAAAGCATAGGTTAACATATTATCAACTCAGTCAAGCAATAATGATAAAGCAGTAAAATCAATCACTCCTAACTACTCTTATTAATGCAAGTATGAATGCAGTCATGATGCATGCCTTCACCGACATACTCCCCCGTGCGGCACCATCTTACGTTCGCGGCATGCTTGCATTCCTCAGTGCTCCACATCTTCTAGGCACATGCAATGCATGATGAGCATGATTACTGAGTTGTTATTAGTCCATTTCAAACAGCAGTATTGGGAAACTAAGGTACTTCCCTTGTATCAATTTCAAACATGATCCATTCTAGGGTCGTTAGTCCTAGTTAATCTCATACGATAGTGTGTTTTTAAGTCGCTGCAAAGGCTGCTAGGGCTGTTACGCACAATGGTTACACCACTCCCCCATCACCTCTTTAACGGTTCATCACTAAATTGAAACAGGCCCAGTTCATACTCTATACACCGCGGCAAAACTCGTCGCCTCACCGCAAATTCAGAGTATGCTCAAGGTCACTACAAAGGGTTGTCAGGGCTGTTACACGCATTCGTTACACCACTCCCCCATCACCTTATCAATGTACGCTGACATCATGAATATAGTGTCCCATACCACCATAATCGGCTCACGAGTCTGGTTGCTCACTGGTCACTACGGGGAGGCATATGGCCCCGGCGTAGGCCGACAGCTCGACCACGGTGTCCCATACCACCATGCCTGACTCATGAGTCTTAGTGGATCGAGGTACCATGGTTAATGGAATTTCACTGGTAAGTTTGGTACCCTAGGTTCAAGCAGTAGCGTCCAAATATGGTGAACATACATTAGACAGATCGGGTTACTTGATGAGCTCGGCTAACTCGAGTGCACA
Source organism: Magnolia changhungtana (assembly GCA_030180095.1). NCBI lineage: Eukaryota > Viridiplantae > Streptophyta > Magnoliopsida > Magnoliales > Magnoliaceae > Magnolia > Magnolia changhungtana. The sequence continues at coordinate 2,760,022 of JASAUF010000353.1, forward strand.
ACAAGTTGAACGATATGAAGCGCATAAGCACTTCGTGTGGCCAACCACTATCGTCAACCGAAGTACGACTCAGGTTCGTCGAACACATCCCACATGACAAATGAATCACAGCCACGAATTCCATCCTGTTACCGATTGCCTGGACTATAATCATAGCCCCAATCACATTCAATTACAGATAGTTAAAGCAGTAATGGATCAAGATTCAAATCATACAATCAAAGTCTGATATTATCCGCTTAGGGCTGCCAAGGCTGTTTCACGCACTCGTTGCTCCACTCTCCCATCACCCTTCACAGATTTATGAAATACAACTTAAACATATAAAGTAGCCAGAGCAAAATTAAATAAACAAGTAATTCAAACATATTAACAAGTATGTTATAAAATACAATGCAAACAAGAAATTCAAACACATACGTTTCATAAATCAGTAAGTGGTTAAACTAAACAACTTACATGAAGGAAATCATGCACATCACTAAGGTAGCTGAGAATCCTATCTCAACACCCTATTAAACTTACTTCGTCACACAATTTCTCACATAGGCACTTTAGCAAACACTTAAACTACACCACTCCAACATACATGACGTATGTTGATTTCAACATAGAATAGGACAAATCCTTATAGTAAGGAGTTGTCGCATACACATCAATCATGTTCTTACATTCAAGACATTTAGCAGGCATAAATCATAAATCCAAATTTATTTAGTCATTTCAACAAGCACTTTAAACTACATACATCAACGTACATGAAGTATGTTGATCACATCACATAGGTATAAGGCCAAATCCTTTCACTAGGGAGTTCCCCCAATTATAACACGCGCGTACCCACGGCGGATAGTCATGGCAAGCAGGAATCCAAGTTCCATGGTCATTTAGTCATTTCCACAAACACTTGGGCTACACGTTTTAGCATATATAGTGTATATTGGCTGTGGCGTGATCTAGGGCAAATTCTTTCGTCAGAGGGGTATCGCCAATACAACAATCATATATCCATGATAATTAGTCATGGCGAGCACGAATGAGAATTCTATACTCATTCGGTCATTTTCACAAACACTTATAATACACTATTTTAACATACATAGTATATTTTAGCAAAACACATATTAGGGCGAGTCCTTTTGCCAAATAAGTATTTTATCCATATATAATATATTCATACAACAAATAATCATGGCAAACACATTTCCAAAATTTATACGTATACGTACTTTCTACAAATACCTAGAGTATGTAAAATTCCATATTCTTCATCTTTAATCAAAACAGAAAACAGACAGCACTTTGTACATGTGCAATTGCATGCAGATCATGAATTTATCATTATCTGACATTGAAAGCGTTGAAAACCATAACCTATACACCTAAAGTCCGCACCTTTTGTCGTAGCGTAACGAATCCGATAGGTTTGCTAAGCTTTCATCTACGACAGTTTGGCAACCTATAGAATGAAATATGTTAGCTATTTCATAACCTACAACCTTTACAACCCCAAAACAGATTAGGGTTAGGGTTTCTTACCTAGAAACAAAGTCGGAATCACTGGGAAAGCGATGAAAATGGGGTGGTGCAGCTTGTGTAGCGACAGGGGATAGGAGTAAGGAGTTTATCCCACTTCTCTCACTCTTTCTCTCTCTTTTCTCCCTTCTCTCTCTAGGGTTTCTCTCAAATTCGTATGGCTGTGAGAGAGAGGGTTCTAAGGTCCTTATATAGCCTAAAATCTCACTAAAATAAACTTAAAGTCAAGGTATACTTGGGTTTTGTCCAAAGGGCACCCGTTTCAGCTCAACGGAGCATTTCCGGAGCCCCCCTTGAGCCAAAGGTCGGACTTAAGCTCACAGACATTGAATCTAGGTGGAGTTACGTTTTCGTTTCAGTCAGATTTCCAGATCACGCATGGCGGACCAGTTTCAGTTCAATAGTCAGTGGGTCTCGATCAGAGATTCCGAGTACACTGACACATGTATGAAATTTTTCCTGATCCGAGGATGTAATTTGGTCTGATTCTGACGGTCAAGTTGCTTAATACTGACCCACAAGCGACAAGTCTCAGATTACTATTTGAGATATTTATTTATAAAGAAAACCAAGTGTTCTCACACTCACCGCTCCGAGCTCAAGCGAATAGTGCTGGGACATTGTCTGGATTTGATTTCCGAGATGGTTGTCAAGCCCAGCAAGGCGATCCCAATTCCTTAACTTCGTGTTAATCGGACTTCCGACGTGTGGTCCAGATCTGATACGGAGTTTCAATGTGCTCCCAAGAGCAGCCGGGTAATGAGATTGATCCTAGATTTTAGGGTAACCTAGCATCAATGATTCTACAAGTTTTGGGTCTTACAGATCATATTTAAAGTGATTGGTGCTAATTTCACAGGTACTCTAGTTTAATACTTAGTTACTTTGTGAAGGGTAAGGTAGTTAAAGTGAGATTTGTGAAGGAAATGGGTTAAGAAGCGATTTTAGACTGTGGAATTGAGTTTTGACGAGTTATTAAGGTGTTAGGAGCGACCCATTGCCTAAGGACATCTAATCCTAGGTTGGCAAAAAATCCGGGATGTTACAATATATCTTTTAAGCCTTTTGTGCAGCTGGTACAATTATTTATGTTTTTTAACCAATGCTGAGATATGAGTCCTTGGCAATCACAACCTCGTAGTTAAGGTTATGATAATATGTCCTGATTGTTGAGTTCCTTTATCTGGGTCGTTCTTGAAGAAGTTCCTCATATCTAGAAACTTTCCTGATTAGATCGTACAAATCTACAAACTCCATTCCAATGAATTTCTTTCAGAATTTATATTCCAGGCTAGCTTATGAAAGTTGCATAAATTTGACCTCGGTCATGATGATTTTACACCGGCCTTTTGCTCTCTTGAACTGGGTAATGTAACTCTTACAAGATTTTCCTAATAACTATCCAAAGCATGCGAGATTGGCCATGGTCATCTCCTTGTCCTTAAAAAAGAACTAAACATGGAACTTTTCCTCCATCTCCTTCTAGGTATGAATTGAATTCAGTAGTAAGTTGGAGTACCATATGAAGGTCGTTTCAGTCAATGAATGATGAATAGTTGTAACATATGATAGTTATTATTTGCTAGTTCACCACACTGCATAGTGAATTAACCTATGTGTTTGATGGTTGATTGACCATGATCGCCAAAGAATCATACAAAATCCAATCGATAATTCTACGACAATGGGTGTTGTTGGTCGATCCACTCGGGATATGGTATATGGTAGACCGGGATAGTATTGTGGCTAAAGACTTGGCCTACCACTTCTTAGACCATTTGCATGATTTGATCACGATTCATACGTTGAGGTTCAACCATCGGCGGTGGATCAAGACCTACCCAGTTCTGTCTCTCATAAACCAATGAATTTCCAGAAAAATACTGCAAAGGTTAACCTCCCCAGCATACCTTAATTATGAGCTTCAAAGATAAAATTACAAACCTCCCGCTCTTGTCGCCTAAACCAGACAGGGTAGTGGAGCATTCCACACATCTTTGATCAGAACGGGAGGTGTGTTCCACTACGGGGAGGTATCAATGGTGGATGAGCTATGTTACCAATAGAACTTCCTTTGCCATTATATTGCGTCGACGTAAGTGCTCTTGCAGTAATGACGACCATCAATCAATGCATGGCCATGGTCTGGTTAGCCATCCATTCGTTAACATTCAGGTAGAATTTGGAATTGCTTAGCATGAGTGTGTACCAACTCTTCCTGAGCCCTCCTTATATTCTTGAACATGTCGAATTCTTAGTTGCACATCCTGAACTCGGATCGTTATCTCTTTAAGAGAAATATTTTGAGAGGTCGATGCTCCTTCCACGTTGACGAGACTGGGTGTTGGATTAGTATTTAAATTCAATTATTCGGGAGCCACTTGAACTAGCACATCCTCAATCGAAGGTGGTGAGATTGGAGTTGAGAGTTCAGCCCCAGCAATTTGATTACTCCTATTTATATTTCCAATTGATTAATTTGCAATGTTGCACTAGTAAGAAAGGGACCTATCGGGTGTACCAAAAGATTTTCCATCTCTGTTTACAATTCGGTCATGTGGTTTGTGCGGGTGTTTCATAATTGAATGTGCGGCTTAATTCAAACCGAACAACTACCAACCCAAAGCACCAATATAGGAAGATATGTCAGAATCAGGTGATTATCATAGGGTGTGGCTCATCCTCTAATGATGGGTTGCACCTTTACCTTTTGTATGAAATAACTTTTTTAGTACAGATAACAAAGAAAAAGGAATTTCTTACAATCGGCTATAGAGAACTATTGTAGACTGCCTTTCTGAATAGAGAAGTCACTTGATATTGGAACTAAATTAATCATATGAGTGTAGACCCAAATTACAACTAAATCTAACAACTACTTGATTACTGCTACCGATTCTGTATGGAATGTAAACGGCTGATAATGTCGACTACACTAAGGAATGTAAATGATTGATAATGCTAAGGAGCATAAAGTAATTGAAAATTAGATTTGATTGGATTTGGTTGGTATGATACCCCTCTTCTATTGAATTCCCTTGTTATTTATACCTTTAAATCGATCATGTGAGGCTTTTAATATTTTGATGGTTACTGTAACCGTTTCAACACTACATGACCTTTCAGAGAGTTCGTTCTAAAATTGCCACATGTCCCAATAACTGCTTCAGGCTTATTGTCTCGACCACGTTCCGCTCGGCTAACCTTGTTTGTGAATAATGTGGCATCAGTCGATATATGTCAACTGTATCACCACATAAATTCTTTTTAGGTATTTTCAAAAATCTCGAATACACCATGTAACTCTTATAAAATTACACATTTGTCCTCAAGATGGGTTGATTATAGTAGGATCGGACAGGAATTGTGTAGAGCAGGTTGTTTTACATTTTAATGGTTAATTTTACTTTTCGTCAAATTTAATGTTTTAAAAGTGATAAAGATTTCCATCGAGGTAAATTTACCATTTGTTGTCTTTTAAGTACTTTAAGTTTGATTTTATTTTATTTTTAGCTTGTTAGTACACCCCACTATCAATTCACACTTCACTGTTAGCCACCCCCATTGGGGATTGATACTAAGACCTCAGTGTTGAAATGAGGTATCCTTCACTCAGTCTACCACTTGAGCTATGGATCAGGGTGTTAAGTAGTTTGATTTTACTATATCAGATGGAATGTAAACACCTACTATATGTATCTTAGATCGATAACATTTGCATGGTGTAGATGGTCCAATTAATGAATGCCTTGGATGTTTCACATGGCTGTCAGGATTGGTATATACGGTGGCATGGGCATTAGGTGACTTGTCCTTCTCAGGCTTAATAAAGTTTATTTATATGAAGTATAATTTCTCATATATAAAATTGTTAATTAAAATGAGATGGAATCATTTTTAAGTGGCATCTAAAAAAGGCCTTAGTGTAATTTTTTAAAAAAATACATAATACATCTAAACCGGGGCTTAAACTAAGTCCACATATCATAGGAAACAGTTGGGAGGACAATCTCGACTGTTAGTTTTGTACAGGACCTCCTTGTTGATGATGTTTATATATTGTATTCATTCATCCAATGTGCCTCGTCGGAGGAAATAATTAGCCAAAAATCACATTGTTCAAAATTAAAGTGGGCCATTCTATACGAATTTAGAGTTTCTTGTATAATTTTTTGGCATGGCCCACCCATGTGTTTAATCAACCTAATTTTTAGGATCGACGCCAACAAATGGGTGGTGAACCTGATGGATGTCATGGATTTCATGTAGGTTAAATAAATTGGCCACATTAGAGAAAGTGACACGGGCAGCTAAACCAAGTAGTCGAGAGAAGCCTGGAGTGCGTGTGGGCTAGGCAGGTTGTTGGGGGGAAAATATGACAAGTCAGATGAGTTGGCTTATGGAGTGAATAAATTATACTGACATGACTCGGACTCCTCAAGCGCCGAGCCTGACCGATGCCCACATGTCCAGAGCGCCGAAGGGAGAGACATGGCCCGGGCTTACCAGGCGCCGAGCCTGCACAGAGCCTACATGTCCCGAGCCAAAGGGCGAGACATCCATGGAGGCCAATACACCTTTACGGACACTCAAGAAGTCTTTTAGAGGTGACGTCAAGCTGACTCTGTACATCGATCGACTGTAAACCGAGCCCTGGCCCTGCGTCAGCCAGAGCTATCTTTAGGTCAGCCATGGGTCAACTATCAATCAGACGCCCAGCGTAAGTGTCACGCCCCAAACTCGGAAAGTGGGCTCACAAAATTCTCGATCGCTGAATCCGGTGCCGACAATCTCTGCAGTACCCCATTCTCAGTTCCTAGCATCCATACGCTAGATTCTGATCCTGAGATCCTACAAGGAGGATTTTTTAACATACTTTTATCTCGTAATAAGCATAATCACAAGTTTACCCAAATCACAAAGGCAACATCATCATCACATATCCACTAATATAAACATTTGAATACAATGCTGAAAGAGAAATATATATATATCGAAATCAAAGCTCCAGAAGTCAGCTACAAAGTCCAAGCTCCACGTTGCTACAACTTAACGCCACCTGCACGCATCTATCATGCATAAGCTTATAGAAAGCTTAAAGGGTAGTGAAAGTGTGTGCGTAAGATAAGTGCCAAGCACACAAATACAACGCCATAATCATACAATGTCAAAAATATTGGCAAGATCATGAGTGTCATCAGCCGTACCAAGGCTATGCAATGTAAGGCATGAATGTTAACGACAATACCAATGCAGAAACAAGGCAACCCAGAATGCTAAATGCTACAGATGCAATGCAATATGCAATGCGGATGAAATGACCAAGCTAGAGTGAAGTCGGGATGATAGTACATAGTATCGCAGGTTATGGGGTCCATCATAAGGGACGTTTATCCAGACCAGTCCCATACCTAAATTTAGATAGCTAGACTCAATGTAGTAGACTCCTGATCTCAAGTTAGTCGCTCGTCCCAACCGAAATCCTTGCCATTACGAAGGTACCACTACGTGAAAAATGGAAAAATAAGACAAATTTTGAGACGGTTGTGAACCGTCTCTAAAATCCCTTGGTTTAAAGACGGCTATGAACCGTCTTTAAAATTTCAGACAGCTCTTAACCATCTATAATATGAATGAAAATCGTCTTATAAATGTTGAACGTCCACAAATCATTTAAGATGATCAAAATCCGTCGGTAACTATGGAGAAAAGACGGTTATCAACCGTCTAGAATAAAAGACGGTCCTTATCTGTCTTATAGGCAATTATCTGAGACTGTCAGAGATCGTCTGCATTAGAGACGGTCCTTATCCATCTTATAGTGGTCATCTAAGATGGTTAGAGACCATCTACATTAGAGACAGTCCTTAGCCGTCTTATAGTGGTCGTCTGAGACAGTCAGAAACCGTCTGCATTAGAGACGGTCTTTAGCTGTCTTATAGTGGTCATTTGAGATAGTCTGAGACTGTTTGAATTAGAGATGGTCATTAGCTGTCTTATAGGCCCAAAATTGCCTTACCCTTCCACTGCCCTAACTCCCTCATGCAAGGTAGAGCATGCCTTAACGCAAGGTTACTATAGGGGCCACCTTGATGTTTGTATTACGTATCCAGACCTTCCATTAGTTCTCACTCTACATCCTTTTAATTTTATTAAAAATTGAGATTTAAGGAAATGAATTTTGAAAAAAAAAATTGAGATTTTGATAAATAATTGACATTCTGAAAAAGAAAATTGAGAAGTTTAAAAAATTTATGAATTTGAAAAAAAAAAAAAGTAAAGAAGCTTAGAAAAACAATTAACAAAGTTTGAGAAAATTTAAGATTTTGAAAAAAAAACTGTGATTTAATAGAAATCTAGATTTTGAAAAATAAAATAAAATTAAGAACTTTGAATAAAGTTGATAACTTGTAAAAATAATTAGATTTCCAAAAAAATGACATTTTGAAAAAGAAAATTGAAAATATTAAAAAATTTGTGAAAATTTTGACTACTTTGAAAAAAAAATCTTTCGAAAAAGAAATTGAGATTTTGTATTTCGAATTATTATTATTATTTAAAGTTCGATAACAAAAGTGAGATTTTGATGATGTGTTGTATATCCATGCCGTCCATAAGTTTCTCCAGTCTATTTTTGGGCGGGGTATAAAAAAAAGTGTAGATTTAAACTATTTTTGGACAATCTAATCAGTCCCGATTGAAGAGAAAATAACTTCATATGTTTAAATCAAATTTCACTCAAATTGTTAATCAATCTTATATGCCCAATATCTTTCTCATATGTAGCCTGATCGGGGCGAGTAACTAATCAAATTGAGGGTATTGATCAGTAAAATAGAGTGAATGGACCAGACATGTAAAATGGGCCAAATATTCTGGTCAAAATTGTGACCCAACTTATTGACCTCATGAGAACCTAAGAATTGATGTTAGTAAGTTTTGTGGGCCTCATCATGATGTGTGTTGAACATCAACACAGTGCATTTGATGTGTCTCATTTAGGTTATGAGATATCTCAAAAATCATCTGCATACGAAACTCAGGTGGGCCATACACTATGTGAAGACATCCTAAAAAATAAAAAATCACTTGGTGGGGCCCACATGAGTTTTGGATGTGGTTGAAACTTGGTCTGACCCCTCATCCAAGTGGGACACACATAATGAGTGGGTTGGATATGTGAATCACATTTAGGCAAGCCCAATATATGATTCTGAATGCTTTAAGGAAATCCCTCTCCACTCCATTTAGGTGAGTTACTCATTACCCTTAGCATACTAAGTAAACTCTGTGGGGTCCACCGTTATTTATTTATTTCATCCACTCTGTTCATCCATGTTAACAGATAATTTGAGGTCTAAAGAACAAAAAGGAAGCATATCCAAAGCTCAAGTGGACTACATCACAGGAAATAGTGTGATTAAACCTCTACCATTGAAAATTTCTTAGAGGCCATAAAATTTTTGTATCAAGAAGATGTTTTTGTTTTCTCTTCATTCACATCTTTTTGATATTATGAACAGGTTGGATGGCAAATAAACATTATTATGGGCCCAAGGAAGGTATCAACAGTGGAAAATCATTATTCCACATTATTTCGTATGGCATGGTCCACTTGAGCTTTGGATTTACTAAAAATTTGGGATCAACCCACACTGTTCATCCATTTTTCGAGATCATTTTAGAGAATTATCCAAAAAATGATTCATACCCAAAGATTAAATGGACCACACCACAAATACATTAGGGGTGATGATTTTCACCGTTAAAAATTTCATAGGGCCTACCATAACGTGTATTTTCCATCCAATCTGTTCATAAGGTCACAAAGACCTGGATGAAGAGGAAAAACAAATTTCATATTGATCCAAAACTTCCTTGACCGGAAAAGGGTTTCAATGGAAGACGTTCAATCCCCCACATGCTTTCGATCATGTGGTCCACTTGATAGTTAGATCTTTCTTATTTTCTATCTCATGCCTTATGACGAGCTCGCCAAATGGATGGCCGGTCTGGATATAACACATACCTTGTGATAAGACCCACAAAACTTGCTTATGTTACCCATCCCCGCTCTCAAGGGCGCGAATTGGCTACTAACAAGTTGAGTAGGGAGACTGCTACTGAAGTGACGTCACCAAGTTCTGTGGGCCTCACCATGATGTATAGTTTGTATCCATGCCGTCCATCCATCTGGAGAGATCATTTTAGGGTAAGATCCAAAGAATGAGTTACATCTAAAGCTCTAGTGGACCTCACCAAAGAAAATAGTTAGGAAAGTGACACCCCTCTCATCCACGTCTCTCTCTCTCTCTCTCTCTCTCTCTCTCTCTCTCTCTGTGCCTCTCCCTCTCTCTCTATGCCTCTCCCTCTACAGTCGATCTGCTACACCCGAACGCGTTTGTTATGTTCGATCGGTACTCTCTCTCTCTCTGCACCTCATTCCTCTCATACATCTCCCAAAATGCTAACAATTTCAGTCGATTTCTCCAATTTCAGTTCTTCTTAGGTACCCAAATATATGATTTGAATTTTTTTTATCCCTCATTTGATTATGTTTAGTATTTAAAACCATATGTGAGGCATGTTTCTTATGTGGTCCTGAACCTGTATCTAGATTAGATCCCTGATCCAAACCCAATGTCAATGCTGCTTCTAGACACTTGAAGAAGACACATGAATCTGTAAATGAGACAAGCAATAAGCATGTTGCGGCCATGGAGACACTTGTAAGGTCAGTTGTGGATGGATTTTCATTCCTATCTCTAGCTTTCGTCAGGAGGACAGTGTATGGAAAATCACTTGATAAAGTTACCTCCATTTCTATATCACATGAAAAACGGCTGATACTAAAAGAGTTCGAAACCTGTAATGGCAGCTGGTCATTTATATGTTGTTAATTATGGTAATAGTTGTACTTTGATATTTTGATATGGATGGCATGTAACTTGGTGTGGTCACTGTCATGACTTTTCTGATGATACAACTAAAGATTGGCATCGTTGGCCTCTTTTACCTATCTAGTGTGTCAATATGACAAGAAAAATGGTGGTGGAAACAGAAGCTCTACTTAACATAGGCAGGTGACAGCCCTTTGGGAGGGTTGTTGGACTATTTGGATTCTGTTCTACTTACAGAGTCTCCTTAGACAAGAACCTTTCTAAGCTCATGGATGCCTGTTGACACGCACCTCTGCTTGCAGCCATGTGTGCTGAACTGGCATTTTAGGATCCAATGGCCGGATCGAAAATCAGGCTAGTGAATTCATCAGGTGTGGGCTACACATTTATCGAATGGGTTGAAAAAAATTGCCAGCAGTTTTGTGTTTGGTACATATGGGTGGTGCACCTGACAAGTGGACCAACTGAGTTTTTGGGCACTCATCTAACCTAGTTGGACCAAACTGATTCATGGTTCTTGCTAAATGTTTGGTGGGTTCACATACCTGCTTCAAGATGTGCATGGAATCAGCTAAACTACTAGCCTCTATAACTGCTTCAGGAGTGCAGGTTGTTGCTTCATCACCCTCGTTGAAGTGTTTGGGGACTTGGACCTAAGATTGCCTTGTGTCATACCGCATCCTGTGTGCACGTTTTCATAGGGAATTAAGGATGCAATTAGAAGTCCACATGGTTCTCAAATTTGTCCAACGTGCAACAACTAAAACACCTGGAAGATATATTGTCATCGGGATTGGTGGCACATGATCTTCTGGAAAAATGTCTACTTAAGAATTGTGTTTTTCGCTTTTTAATTTTATAAAATGGTAGATAAATCTTAAGGCATATAGAGGACGTTTTAAAACTTGTTGTGGTTCACATTTGACATGTGAGTGTGGTCCACCCGATGACTATCTCATTTTCAGGCCTGGTCATCTATACAGAGCGGTCACCTAGCATTGCTAGGATGTCTCACATGTGTGCCATGCTGTCACATGTGGCCTTATGTGGATGTGTCCATGCTAACCATAACACTTTTGGATGAACGCGAACTCAGTGGAGGTATGTAGAGGTGTTTATCGAGTGCGTTGACAATAAAATGAGGGACAGTGAGCAGAAGCAACACTACCAAAAAAATGACCAAAGGCTACAGACTATAGAGGTCTATGGCTACGGCTTTAATCTGTAGCTAATTAGCTACGGATATAATCTGTAGCTAAAACTTACTTAATCTGTAGCTAAAGCATACCTCCCAATAGGACTTTATTAGAGACTGATGATGCTTAAGGGGCTCCATGGGGCCCATCGCAATATATTTATTTTATCTAATCGGTCCATCAATTTTGAAATATTATTTCAGTGCATAAGCCCAATAATTCGAAAGATCAAAAGTCTAAGTGGACCACACCATGAGAAAGAATGAAAAAAAATTATATCGTTAATATGTGGCGTGGTCCACCTTAATCTTAGATCTGACTCATTTTTTAGATAAATCCTAAAAATGAGCCGTTAAAATGAGTGGACGGAGTGGATAATTAACATACACAATGGTGGGCCCCACAAGTCCTAAAATAAATCACCCCTAAAATCCCATCCGCACACCCCATTTCATAAAAGGAAATCCCTCTCTCTCTCTCTCTCTCTCTCTCTCTCTCTCTCTCTCTCTCGCACACTGCGACTCACCCTCCCTTGCTCTCTCTCTCTCTCTCTCTCTCTCTCTCTCTCTCTCTCTCTCTCTCTCCTCTCTCTCGCACTCAGCCCTCTCTCGATCTTTCACGCTGCCTCACCCTCTCTCTATCTCTCAACCCCATTTCCCTCTTTGTTTCCCAACCTCTCTGTATCTCTCGCTAGGGTTTTCAAAACACCCTTTTGCTGCAAGAAGGAGAAGAAGAAGGAGAAGGAGAAGGAGAAGAAGAACGGTTAGTCTCTCTCTCTCTCTCTCTGAGATGGATCAAAAATCCCAATGAAGTTTTAATTGATTGCAGCTACCAATGGCCACTAATGATGTTCTTTCTTTTTCTACTTTTTTTTAGATAATGTTTTTGCATAAGGACACATTGATTAAAAAAGGAAACACACAACTGAACCATTTTTATGCATTCACTGCCGAGAATCATCCAATCTTATAAGAGTTAGTGAGAGTTAACAACTACAATGCCTTCTGTTTATGGTTATTTAATGGTGAGCTGATCTGAGTAATCATTTGAGAAATGCAGGTTCGGGGTTGGACATTCACAATATTTGCTGGATCATGAAATTTTTGATGAGGTATGTTTGATTCCTTTGGCTATTGTTTGAATCTTTTGTTGGATTGGAAGAATAAAAACACAATTTTTAGAAGAAAAGAACCGATGAAAGAAAAGAAATGTGATGTTTCTTCTGGATGACCTGCTCTTGTTAAAGGGTACAAAAAGACGTGTGGATTTTGGCATTGATGTAGATCGGTGTGGGCTTTCATGAGCATGGAGTGGGTTTCAAGTGAAATGTATTTTGACATGCACTTATAAAAGCATTGAACAAAATAAGCATGTCTACGAGGATGGAAATTATTGCTTTTTGTTTAAGTAGCTAAGAACTTAAATGACACATAGCAGTTCGACCCATATAAAATAGTCACAAAATTCAGTTTGTGTTGCTGCAACATGATATCAGAAAGGAATAAAAAGAATGAAAAATTTTCATATGTTAGGCTGCACATGCAAGTAACTATATTTGCATTGAGTGGAATGGCTAGTTGTTGAAATTACCATTGTGCTCAATTTGGCTCTCTGCACATTGACTTGCCATTTGTTGAGGCATAAAATAAAGAGAAAAGGCGGAAAATGAAAGAAAATTGTCATTGTGCAGAAAGTGGAACCCTATTGTGCGGAAAATATAATCATTGTGCGGAAAAGACTATCGTGCGAAGTAATTGGGGCGGACAGTGATTTCTGCACAAGCAGTTGGCGCATAATAATTTTCGTACAACAGTGAGCACATAGCAAGTTTCGCACAGTGGAGGAGTGCCCAACAAGTTCCGCATAGTGGGGAGCATGAGGAACCTACGTGGCACACTCACACTTGTGAGAGGGTTATAAATACCCCCCGACCCCTCCAGTGGGGTCATTAGCAACCAATCATAGAGAAAGAGAGAAGAGAGATTCCAGAGGAAGAAAGGTAAAGCCTGCATGCATTGTACAGAAGGAGCATTGTGCGGCGCACAACACCGTTGGTGCACAAAGGGTTCTGGCGCACAACAGAAGCTAGTGCACAATGGGTTCCAGCGCACAATATAGCTAGCGCACAAAGGGTTCTAACGTACGGCAGCTTCTGTCTGCACACAACTCCAATGGGCAACAGCTTCCGCCTGCGCACAATGACTTTCAATAGTGATAATGACTTTTAAGATAGTGCTCAATATTATGTTTAGTGTTTTCCTATATTCATATATAATATGAAGGCTAAATCTTTATCTTTATTATACATTAATATTCATGCATTTTCTATTTAGAATCAGATGAGAAAGGGATGTGAAGGACCTAGAATGAAGAAAAAAAAAGTGATTATCTTTATTGCTTTCCTTTGTTAATTTGTTCAAATGAATGAAAGTTCCCTATCCAAAATACATTTTGTTTCTTGTCAAAACAAAATGGTGACTCCACTGGGGAATTTCATTTTCTTTATCATTTGAATATTAACTTAGGAATTACATAGAAGATAATCACAACTATTTGGCGTCATTAAGACGCCAAAATGGTGACTTTCAGTGGGAACATCCTACCTTTCATCTCCAAAATAGAGTATAGTTTAATATAAATACTAATCTGTTATATTCTTTCAGGAATATACAAAAGAAGTGAAGAAGAATACTATAATTAACTCTCAGTAAATGGCAATTACTCAAAGGAGCACTATTTTTTTACTTCACTACAACAGAGTTTGTTGTGGAGTATGTTGATAAACCAATTGAACATCGTGAAGACAAAGCGACAGTAAATAAGCAAATGGAATCGCAAATAGCCGCTATAGTCATGACTGCTTCGCTAATAGCAAAAGGAGAGAAAGATGAATGGATCATCGTCACTCGTAGGAGGACCAGGGCTCAGCATATAACGGCAGCAAGAACTACTTCACCACCAAGCAGAGTCAGAGGTCCAGTAACCCGAAATGCTGCCAGGAGGAATCCCGAACTTGCCCCTCGTTCAATATACCCTAAGCAGATAGTTCCACAGCTAATGTCACATGATATTCCTACATTGACAACCCCGAAATCCAGGTGGACAAGAGCATAAAAGGGTAAAGCATTATTAGCAAAGTCATCGACGTCCACTTCTGTAACGCCCTGGAATTCGGGGGTCGAGTATGAACTCAACTCCCGAGTTCCAACGCATCACTTATGCAACATACACAATGATGGTTAAATGTTGTCTGAGTTAGAGCAATAAACATGAATGAGATTATACCAAAACAGTAATTCATACTCTAGTTCAATTGTATAAAGGCAAGCGGAAGACTGAAATTGTATATTTAAAGTATGTAAAGAATAAAATTTTTATGAACACCTGAGTATGAACACTAACTGAGTATCCATATACATATACTGTTTCTGAATCAAAATCAAAATACAATCTAAAAGATGAGTCCTGAAGTCCCCGCGATGCAGTCGAACTAAGCATAGCCATCAGAGTACTGCATAAATGAGAATTCATCCTGATCCTCGTCGAAATCGGGCTCCGGCTCCTGAACCGACGCACCGCCTATACTTGTGACAGAGTCTGGTTGGTGTTGCAAACACCGTCCCGTAACGTGGGAGTGAGTAGCTAACTCAGTGGAACAATAAGGCATAGGTTAACATGTTATCAACTTAATCAAGCAGTAATGATAAAGCGGTACAATCAAACAAGTTTAACTACTCTTGTTAAATGTAAGTATGAAATGACATGATGATGTATGCCCTTGCCAAACCACCCTCATGCGACAACATCTTACGTTCGCGAATGCATAACTCCCTCAGTGCTCCACATCTACTAGGCACATGCGGTGCAATGATGCGCATGATTTCCGAGTTGTTATTAGTCTGTTTCAAACAGCAGTATTGGGAAACTAAGGTACCTCCCTTGTATCATTCCCAAACATGATCCATTCTAGGGTCGTCAGTCCTAGTTAATCTCATATGATATTATGGTTTGAGAGGCGTAGCGAAGGCATCACAAAGGCCTCATCACCCGTCAGTACGGATACAGATCTCACCGTATGCGGCTCAATTGTTGACCGTCAGCTCGAGTACAGGTCTCATTGTACTTGGCTCAATCACTAGCCGTCAGCTCGAATACAGGTCTCACCGTACTCGGCTCAACTCACACTCTAGTTACTGTAAAAGACTCGTCGCCAATCATAGACCTTGGAGTATACTCGAAGATACTACAGAGGACTCGTCGCCCGTCAGCACGAGTACAGGTCTCACCGTACTCGGATCTCGCCGAAAGTATCGACAGCTCGAATACAGTGTCCCATACCACCGTATTTGGCTCACGAGTTTGGGTTGCTCAATGGTCACTACGGGGAGGCACATGGCCCCAGCATAGGCCGACAGCTCAGCTACGGTGTCCCATACCACCATGTCCGGCTCATGAGTCTTAGCGGATCAAGGTACCATGGTTAACGGGATTGCCACTAGTAAGTTTGGTACCCTAGGTTCAAACAGTAATGACTAGACATGGTGAACACACATTCGACATATCGGCTTAATTGACGAGCATGACTAGCTAGAGCCCACAACAAGTTGGGCGATATGAAGCGCAAAAGCACTCCGTGTGGCCGACCACTATCGCCAACCGAAGTACGACTCGGGTTCGTCAGACACATCCATTGTGGCGACATGAATCTCAGCCACAATCTCAAGTCTGGTACCGAATGTTTGGACTATAAACATAGTCCCAAACTCAAACAGTTCTCATCAATAGCATGTGGAGTTAAGCATGATAAACAAAGTAACACAAACATGCTAGGAGGCATGTCATAAAGCATATTATAAAGTATGATATAAAGCATATTATAAAGCATGATATAAAGCATGTTATAAAGCATGTAATAGAGCACTATACAGATAGGGATACAAATACATATACATCATATGTGAGTGGTTGTAGTAAACAACCACATGGAGGAAATCCTACATGTCTCTAAGGTAGTCGAGAATTCCATCTCAGCACCGACCTACGGTGCAAACATCCAAACATTTACTCTCACAAGCATTTACACAAACACTTGGAGTACGCTATTTTAACATACATGGCGTATATTAGTAAAATATGTATTAGGGCTATTCTTTTGGTAAGCTAGCATTTTATCTACATATATCGTAATCATACAACAAATAATCATGACAATTGCGTTTCTAAAATTTACACGTATACGATATTTCTAGAATACACAATTTCAACATACGTAGTATTTACAAGAGAACATGTATTACGGCGATTCTTTTCGCCAAGAAATTAATTTATACGCACATAATATATTTATACAACAATTAATCATGACAAACACATCGCTAAAATATACACGTATACGGTACTTCTTACAATACCGTATTTCTACATACATGGTGTATATTAGTAAACATGTATTTAGGCGAACCCTTTCGCCAAATGAGTATTTTATCCATACATCATATATCCATACAACAAATAAACATGTCAAATACATTTCCATAAAAAATACGTATATGGTATTTTATACGAATACCTAGAGTATGTGAAATTCCAAATTCTACAATTCTAATCGAAACAGAAAACGGAAAGTACTTTGTACATGTGCAATTGCATACAGATCATGAATCTACCATTATCGGACATTGAAAGCGTTGAAAACCGTAACCTATACACCTAAAGTCCTCACCTTGTCTCTTGGAATCTCAACGAATCAGCAAGGTTGGATGAGCTTCCGTATTCGGGAGTTTTCTAGCCTAAGGAGTGAAATCAGTTAGCTATTTCACTACCTATAGCCTATACACTTCAAATCAGACCTAGGGTTAGGGTTTCTCACCTTAAAACGGAGTTGATATCGCCGGGAAAGCGCTTGGAAAGAGGCGGTGTAGGCCGTGCGATGATTGAAAGCAGTAGGAGGAAGGTGCTCCCACAAATCCCAAGTCTTCTCTCTCTTTTCTCTCTCTCTCACTAGGGTTTTATCCCAAATTCGTATGGCTGTGAGAGGGGCTGTTCTAAGGCCCTTTTATAGCCTAAAACCTCCTTAAAATAGACTCAGGTTCAAGGGTTACTGCTATTATAAGCATTTCGACGATGTTCCAACTCAAAAGAGTGTTTCTAGTGGCCCCCCTTGAGCCAAACGTCAGACTTAAACTCACCACTCATGGATCCACGTGGGATTATGTTTTCAACTTGATCGGATTCCTAGATCACACGTGGCGGACCAGCTTCAATTCAACAGTCAGTGGGCCACGATCCGAAATTCCAAGTACATGTAAATGTTCCTAAAATTTTTCCTGATCCGAGGGTGTAATTTGGTCTGATTCCGACAGTCTGGTTGCTTAATACTGATCCGCAACTGAATGGTGCCAGATCACTATTCCAGATATTTATTTTGTAAAGGAAAGAGTGATTTTCACACTCCCACACTCCGGACTCAAGCGAATAGCCATGGGACGTCGACTGGACCTGATTTCCGAAGTGGTTGCCAAGCCCAGTGAGGCGGTCCTAGTTCCTGAACTTCGTTTGAATCGGACTTCCGATGTGCGGTCTAGACCTAATACGAAGTTTCATTTCATTCTCGAGAGCAGCCGGGAAATGAGTTTGATCCTAAACTTTAGGGTAACCTAGAGTCAATGATTTGGCAAGTTTTGGGTCTCGCAGATCGTATTTAAAGCGATCCCAACGGATTTCATGGCTAATTGAGTTTTGCACTTAGTTAACTTTGTTAAATTTCCACAAGATTTAATCCTAATTGATTTCTGGTCGAGGTGGTACTCGAGCCAAAGTACGGAAATTTACGGGTCGTTACAACTTCACCCTAATCGGACAATGGTAATGGAGTGTAACGACCTGAAAATTTCCGTACATTGGGTCGAGTACCACCTCGACCAGAAATCACATAGGATTAAATCCTTTAGAAATTTAACAAAGTTAACTAAGTACTAAACTCAATTAGATATGAAATCCGTTAGGATCGCTTTTAAATACGATCTGCAAGACCCAAAACTTGCATAATCATTGACGCTAGGTTACCCTAAAGTTTAGAACCAAACTCATTCCCGTCGCCGCTTTTCTGAATGAAACGAAACTTCGTATTAGGTCTAGATCGCACCTCGGATTCCGATTAACCCGAAGTTAAGGAACTAGGACCGCCCCACCGGGCTTAACAATCATCTCAAAATCGGCCTTATCCGATATTCCACGGCCATTCGTTTGAATCGGGCGAGGTAGTGTGAAAACACTATTCACAAGCCGAAATAAATATCCGGAATAGTGATCTGGCATCGTTCGTTGACGCGTCAAGATAAGCAACCGACCGTCGAATCAGACCAAATTACACCCTCGGATTAAGAAAATTTTGTGAACATTTACATGTACTTGGAATTTTTGATCGTGGCCCACTGACCGTCGAACTGAAAGTGGTCCGCCACGTGCGATCTACGCATCCGAATGAGTCAAAAATGTAATCCCACGTAGATCCATTGATGATAAGTTTAAGTCTGACGTTTGGTTCAAAGAGGCCTACCAGAACTCCCCTTTTAGCGTGGAAAGCGCCGAATATCCTATATAAGCAAACGACCCCATGAACCTAAGTCTATTCTCGTAATGTTTGAGGCTATAAAAGGGGCTTAGAGCAGCCCCTCTCACAGCCATACGAATTTAGGGAGAAACCCTAGAGGGAGAGAGAGAAAAGAGAGGGAAAGACTTGGAGATCGTTGCCGATCTTCCTCCTGCTGCTTTGGCTTGCTACACGGCCTACATCTCTCTGATCTAGACGCTTTCCCGGCGTATTCCGCCTCATTTGAAGGTAAGAAAACCTAACCCTAGGTCTGATTTGCGGTGGAATCGAAGTGGGATGTATACCGACTAACCGATTCCGCTCTTTAGGCTAGAAATCGCCCGTAGACGGAAGATCTATCACCCTTGCTGATTCGTTCCGTTTCCAAAGGCAAAGGTGAGGACTTTAAGCTTATAAGTTACGGTTTTCAACGCTTTCAATGTCAGATAATGGTAGATTCATGATCTGCTTGCAATTGCACATGTACAAAGTGCCTTCCGTTTCCTGTTTTGATTAACGTTGTGAAATATGGAATTTCACATATTCTAGGTATACGTAGAAATACCGTATACGTATTTTTTTGGATAATTGTTTGACATGTTTATTTAATGTTTATTTATATAACATATGAATAAAATACTAGTTTGGCGAAAGAGATCGCCAAAATATATGTTCCTTTGTAAATGTGCCGTATGTTGAAAATACGTATTGTAGAAATACCGTATACGTATTTCTTTTGGAATAATGTTTGACATATGTATTTAATGTATGATTATACAATACATGATTAAAATACTAGCTTGGCGAAAGGAACCGCCGAAACCTATGTTCCTTTGTAAACACTATTTATGTCGAAATTGGGTATACGTGAAAGTACCCTATACGTATAAAATTTGCTGATGTGTTTGCTATGTTTATTTGCTGTATGAATAGGATGTATATGTATAAAATACTAGCTCGGTAAAGGGACAACCCTAGTACACACTTCCCTAGCATACGTCATGTATGTTGAACTATTGCATTCCAAGTGTTGGTGGAATCACTTGTGAGTGTAAGTGCTTAAGTGTTAGAATCTTAGGTAGATGCTGAGATGGGATTCTCGGCTACCTTAGAGTCACATACGACACTCTCCATGTGGTTGTTCACTCTAACCACTCGCCTACGAAATGTAAGTATTTGTATACATATTTACATAATGCTTTATAACATGCTTTGAACATGCCTTGTGACTTGTTTATTAACATGCTTCATGTTATGCTTTTTAATATGCTTACTAGTGTTCTTGAATTACCACATTATCATGCTGTATTTCACATGCTATGGTTAGGGTTTGACTGAGCTTGGGACTATGTTTGTAGTCCAGGCATCCGGTATCGATTTGAAGATGTGGTTGGGATTCGTTCCGCCACGCACGATGTGTTGGTGAACCCGTGTCGTACTTCGGTTGGCGATAGTGGTTGGCCACACGAGGTGCTTCTGCGCCTCATATCGCCCAACTTGTTGTGCGCTCGAGCTAGCCGAACATGTCAAGTAAACCGTATGCCTTATGTATGTTCACCATGTTTGGTCGCTAATGCTTGAACCTAGGGTACCAAACTTACCGGTGAAAATCCCGTTAACCATGGTACCTCGATCCGCTAAGACTCATGAGCCGGGCATGGTGGTATGGGACACCGTGGTCGAGCCGTCGGCCTCTACGCCGGGCTACGTGCCTCCCCGTAGTGACCAAAGTGAGCAACTCAACTCGTGAGCCGATTATGGTGGTATGGGACACTATATTCGCGCCTGTCGGCCTACACCGATAAGGTGATGGGGAGTGGTGCGTCTTTGTGTGTGCACCACAGCAGCCCTTTGTAGTGACCGCGAGCATACTCGAAGTTGCGGCGTGCCTTAGGGTTCGCCGCGATATATAGAGTGTGAACTAGGCCTGTTTCGTATAGTTGTATCGTGATGAATCGTTTAAGGGGTGATGGGGAGTGGTGCAACCTTTGTGCGTAATGACCACGGCGACCTCTGCAAAGTGACCTAGAAAACACACCATCGTCGATATTAACTAGGACCGACGACCCTAGATTGGATCATGTTTGGATATGATAAAGGGAGGTACCTTAGTTTCCCAATCCTATTTGTTTGAAATGAACTAATTAAAAACTCGGTAATCATACTCATCATGCATCGCATGTGCCGGGAAGATGTGGAGCAATTGTGGGATGTAAGCATGCGCGAACGTGAGATGGTGTCGCTTGAGGGAGTATGTCGGAGAGGGCATCCATCATATCCGCATTCATACTTGCATTAATCGAGTAACTAGGAGTGTTTGATTTCTTGCTTTATCATTCTTTGCTGTATTGGTAACATGATAACTTATGTCTTATCGTTCCACTGAGTTAGCTACTCACTCCCACGTTACGGGACGGTGTTGCGCACACCAACCAGACTCTGTCTCAGGTTTAGGCGATCCGGCTATTCTGGAGGCGGAGCCCGATTACGACGAGGACCAGGAGGAGTTCTCGTATATGCAGTTCGCTGGCGGCTTCGACTAGGCTGCCGGGACTGATGGGTTTTACAGAGATTGTATTTAGTTATTTTGACATTTTGTTTATTACGCAGACATGTATATTGTGACTCAGAAGGATTCATACTCTGGATAATGAATCATTTATTTTGTTTCTTTACATACATATATACACAGTCAGTCTTCCGCTTGCTTTTATACAACTGATCTGGAGTATGAATTACTGCTTTGGTATAATCTCATTCATGTTTATTGCGCTAACTCAGACAACATTTAACCATCATTGTGTATGTTGCATAAGTGATGCGTTGGAACTCGGGAGTTGAGTTCATACTCGACCCCCGATTTTCAGGGCGTTACATGGAGGTATAGAGAAGTTGAAGCAAACTCCGTCCTCTCCTCCTTTCGTAAGCCCTCTTTCGTCAACCTACTCTTGTCCTACTCCTACTACGGTTTCATTAAAGAGTGGAGAAGCCACGGTAGACATGGCAGGAACCAATCAGGAAAATACACCAACCACAGAAGACCGTGCGAATGCAATGGCAGAAGCACAAAGAGTATTGATGGAAGAATGCTGGAATCTCAGAGAAGCTTTAGCAACACTTGCGCATAATGTCGCTCGAATGGCAGCACCCCCAGTGACTGATAATACAAATGAAAGAGAGCAACCTCCCGAGGGGTCGCAATAGCCAAGAACAGGGTCACATGGATCTGTTCCCACTCCAGGTATAGTAACACAGGAAGAAGTACGGCAGGTCGTCGAATAAGTGGTCAGATCAGAAAGAGAACGTGAAGGAATCGGGAGATTCAGATACCGAACACCATATCCAAGAGAAGTGGAAGATATACCATTCCCTAACAATTTTAAACACCCAGACTTTCAAACATTCAATGGAGATGGATCACCAGAAGAACATTTGATGCATTTCATCACTAGCATGGGGAATTTTGCCATAGTACCTCAGTACTGTCTTCGATTATTTGGGTCTTCTTTAACAAATAAAGCATTCAGATGGTATACTAATTTAACACCTAGGTCAATGAGAAGATGGGAACAAATGCAGGACGCATTTATGTTAAATTTTTGATCGTCAGAGCGTGATGTTAGCATCTCAGAGTTAGCTTCGGTGCGACAGAGAGAAGGAGAGCCAGTGGAAAATTTCATAAATAGGTGGAAGACTTTGGGAGCTTCTTGTAGGCAATTGCCAGAAGAAAAAGAACAGGTGAAAATATGTTTGAATTCTATGGAGACCGGGATAGCATTCGGCCTTACCAGTGCCGACACCCGGACCTTCTGCGACTTGGCTACAAAGGCACATGCTCTTGAATTAATGACTCAGAAAATGCCAGCATTCAAGTATGATACAGTCAGAAAGGGATCTCAGAGATTGATCACGAACATGGTTGAACATGACAAAAGGAACTAGGAAGTAAGAGAAGCAAAGGGTAAAAGAACAGAAAGGAGAGAAGAGTCGAGTCATCTTAGAGGAAAGTTTTATGACAAAAAGTTCTGATCATTGAATGCTCACGAGGGCTTTGCATTCGAAAAAGAGGATGTACTCCCCATGTTGAATCAGTTGCTAAAAGCTGGGATGATTGAATTCCACTGTCAAAGCGTCCCAAGGAAGCATCTAAAACAAAGGAAAGGGACTTCTGACAAAAAATTGTTATACACTAAAGTGTATTATACAAAAAATGATAAACAATGGCGAGATAATAGTTGGGAAAGAGAAGGAAAGAGACAGGAAAGCAACAACAAATGTACTTACCATGCGAAAAGATTATCAAATGAAGAGAAGGGCGGATGATCCGAAGATAACAAGAAAAGTTGTTGTAACTATTTTGCGATCAGGAAGGAAGATGGGTAGTCTGTCAAGGTCAAAGAGTGAAAAAACGAAGGTAGAAGCACCTGTGGGTCATGCAGGCAACAATGAGAGCAGTGGAAAAGGAAAAGGAAAAGAGGCAGGAACAGTAGAGTATGATATCATAAGTCACTTGAAAAGCATTCAGGCCCGATTAAGCATTTATGACGCTCTGAAGTTGTCAGAGGACTCCCGACAAAACTTGGTTAGAGCTTTATCAGATGAAAGCATAAGGGAAGTGTTGATGGTTGAATTAGAAAATGAGAAACGAAGAGACTGTCTGTCGGTAATGATCTCTTTCTCTGATGAAGATCTGGTTTGTAATGGTGAACATAATAGGCCATTGATGATAATGGGATATATTCAGGGTAAACAAGTAAAAGGAATAATGCTGGATAACGGGTCCGCTGTAAACCTGTTGCCGTTAACGATGCTTGATAAATTAGGTTGTCAACACTCGAACTTGCGCCCTAGTGGAATGATGATAGAGGGCTTTGATCAAGATGGGCAGCGCGAGGTTGGAAAGATTATAATAATGTTGGAGATAAGAGAACTAACTACACATGTCGTCTGCCATGTTATAGATGTAGTGACTATGTATAATCTTCTTCTGGAAAGACCGTGGATGCATCAGAATGACATCATACCTTCTACCAAGCATCAATGTTTTAAATACTGCAAAGATGGGGTACAACATAAAGTGATAGCTGATGCAAGACCGTATACGGAAGCCGAAGCTTTTTTCGTAGATGCTAGTTATTATGATGCATTTGCCGACAGGGGAGAGAAAGAGAATGATGAAAACAAATTCCAAGAAAATGCTTGCAGGGAAATAGTGAGAAAAGAAGGGATGAAATCATCTGCAAAATAGAAAGCTAAGAAGAGATTTTATTTCATCCCAAAGCATTTACGACAGCCAGAAAAACTGCCATTAACACTATTATCATCTGAACAGTTCAAAATCCTACAGACAAATTATACAGTACCACTCTCATATGCTGAAAGAAGTCAGCCATTTCCCCACATTCAAAATAGGTTTTGTGTAGAACCTAATGAGAGAAATCCGGAGCCAATTGAGTTTTATACTCCACCAGAAATCAGACATGATGAGGCAAACATCATTGAGATGAAAAATGAAAGCTTAATGCTTGAAGAATTGGAGAGATATAGCTGGACAAGTCGGAAGATTATGAAGAAAATGGGTTTTGACTACGAAGAGCCTGTCGGCTTAAATGGTGGAAAAGGAATTCAGGTTCCAATTGGGGTTAATAAGAAGAAATGGGAAAAATTCCGCAGACTGGGGGTAGAATCTTCAGTAAATATGGTGACAATCGATCAGATAGGAAAGGCAGACCTTGATATGATTAGCAAGCCTGAGACAGCTCCGAAGTAAATAGAGGATGGAGGTTAACTGACGATTGACAACCTGAAGGAGATAAATTTAGGGACAGAGGAAGATCTGCAGAATACTTTCATAAGTACCAATTTGCCGCAAGAAGAAGTCGATCGGTATATCAGTCTGTTGAAAGAGAATAGAGATGTTTTTGCTTAGACGTATGTGGAAATGTCAGGTTTAGAGCCAGCACTGGCAACGCATCGGCTATATATCTTTAAAGATAAGAGACCCGTTAAACAAACGCAAAGACGAATTCACCCAAACCTGGTTCCCAAGATAGAAGAAGAAATAAGCAAACTGATAAAGGTCGGATTCAATAGAAAAGTTAAATATCCCAAGTGGTATTAAATATAGTCCCTGTGAAGAAAAAGAATGGACATATAAGAGTTTGCGTCGATTTCAGGGATTTGAATGATGCGTGTCTAAAAGATGATTTTTCGTTGCCTATAACTGAAATGCTAATTGATAGCACCACGCAGTATGCTATTATGTCTTTTATGGATGGATACGCTGGTTACAATCAGATACGGATGGCGCCTGAAGATGAAGAGGCGACAACTTTCAAAACTCCGTTAGGGATATATTGTGATAAGGTTATGCCTTTCGGTCTCAAAAATGCTGGGGCAACGTATCAGCGGGTAATGCAGAATATCTTCCAAGACATGATGCACAAACATGTTGAGTGCTATGTTGATGATTTGGTGGTCAGGTCGAGAAATCATCAAGAGCATCGCGAACATTTGGCATCAGTCTTTCGCCAAATTAGAAAGAAGCAGTTGAAGATGAACCTGTCTAAATGCGCATTTGGGGTATCGTCAGGAAAATTTCTGGGCTTCGTAGTGAGATACAGAGGTATTGAAATAGATCCAGAAAAAGTTCGGGCTATTCAAGATATGCCCCCTCCGAAAACATTGAAAGAGCTAAAGAGTTTGCAAGGCAAGCTAGCTTATATCCGCCGTTTCATATCAAACCTAGCAAGAAGATGCCAGCCATTCTCTCATCTGATGAAGAAAGGAACAAAATTCATATGGGATAAATCCTGCCAGAATGCCTTCGATGCAATAAAGGAATTGTTGAAATAACCTCCAGTGCTGACAGCTCCCGTAAAAGGAAAGCCCCTCATTTTGTATTTATCAGCAGCTGAGAATTTGCTAGGAGCTTTGTTAGCACAAGTGAATGATAGTGGGAAAAAGGCGGCACTTTATTATTTAAGTCAAACGTTGATCAGTGTGGAATGCAATTATACGCCTATCGAAAAGATGTATCTAGCGTTAGTTTTTGCAGTTCAAAAATTAAGACATTATTGTTTGTCCCACGACATTACTCTGATATCTCGAGCAGATACTATCAAGTTTTTTTATGACAAGGCCAATGCTGTCAGGAAGGTTAGCGAAATGGATGTTACTGTTATCAGAGTATACGATCACATACGAATCAGCCAAAGCAGTGAAAGGGCAAGCGGTGGCAGACTTTCTAGTAGCTCATCCCGTAACAAATTATGAAGTCATTTTTGATGAATTTTCGGATGAATAATTTATGATGACGGAATTGCCTAAAGCATGGTAGATGTTTTTTGATGGGGTAGCCCAGACAACAGGAGCAGGTGCCGGAGTAATATTCATTACCCCGCAGGGTGACTTGTTGCCTTATTCCTTCACGTTAGGAGTGGCGTGCACGAACAATGAAGCCGAATATAATGCCCTTATCATTGGGATGGAGATAGCCAGCGAATTGAAAATAAAAGATCTGCAGATTTATGGGGATTCTAAGATGGTTATAAATCAGGTAGTGACAGAGTTTGAGACAAGGAAACCGGAGCTTTTGCTGTACTGTCGAAGGGCACAGTGCTTATTGGAGAGGTTTTTGAACGTCGAAGTTAAACATGTACCCCGAAGCAAGAACACAAAAGCAGATGCTTTGGCCAGTTTAGCAACAGCGTTGTCTTGTCCAGAAAGATGTCCTTTGCAAATAACAATCGAAGAAAGGAGATTCTTGCCGTCTGTAGAGGTGAATAATGAGACAATGGAAGTCCTACTCGTGTCGTGCGTAGAAGTGATGATAAATGATTGGCGTCAACCTTTCATTGATTATCTCAAGTATGATATCCTATCAAAAAATTCAGAAGCGAAGTTACAGATCAAGCAGAAAGCAAAGAGATTTATCTTGTATAATGAGGAATTATATAAAAAAATCTTATAATGAAATATTGTTGCGATGTCTCGGTGAAGATGAGGGATGAGGCATGCCAAGTCCTGCGGGGAAGCTCATTCTAGAGATTGCGGGGGACATCAAGTTGGGAGAAATTTGTTCCATTGAGTGCATCAGATGGGATACTACTGGCCGACAATGTTTAAAGATGAGATTGATTATGCAAAACAATGTCATGAGTGCCAGATCCATGGGGATATCATACATATTCCTCCTCAAGATCTTCATCAGTCAGTTACTTCTTGGCCTTTTGCTACATGAGGACTCAATGTCATTGGACCTATAAATCCATCATCGTCTTGAGGAAAGCAGTACATATTAGCAGCAACAGATTATTTCTCCAAATGGACGGAAGTAGTTGCGCTGCGAAATGTTAAGGAGAAAGATGTTGTCAATTTCATCCGGCATGCGATAATATATCACCATGGTATCCCAAAGAGAATCATTACAGACAATGGTACTCCTTTTAAGAATAGGGGAGTAGAGAAGTTGTGCCAGAAATTCAGTATTCATCAGTCTTTCTTGACTCCCTATTATCCACCGGCCAATGGTCTGGCCGAAGCGTTTAATAAGACGATTGTAAAATTTTTGAAGAAGACTGTGAGTGAGAATAAGCATGACTGGGATGAGAAATTACAATAAGCTCTGTGGGCCTACAGAACAATGCACCGTACGGCGACATAAGCCACCTCGTATTCGTTAGTCTATGGTGTGGAGGCAGTTATACCAATCGAGGTACAAGTAGCTTCATTAAGAGTGGCAGTGCATCAATCAATCACGAATGATGAAAATACGAAGATACGACTCAAGGAGTTGGATATGCTTGATGAGAAGAGATGGCAGCTCAACAACGATTACAGTTATATCAAGCCAGAGTTTCTGTTGCCTTTGATAAGAAGGTTAAACACAGATCTTTCAGGAAAGGGGATTTGGTTTTGATGTTGAAAAGGCTGATAGTGATCACTCGAAGAGAAGGAGGCAAGTTTGATCCTAAATGGGATGGTCCGTATGTAATAACTGAAGTTTACTCCAATGGGGCATATTGGGTAATAGATCAAGACGGACGAGGCATCAGTATACCGGTCAATGCGTGCTTCCTCAAGAAGTATTATTCCTGACAATGAAGGGACTTTTGATTTAGAAGATTATTAAGATAATTCTTTTATATCAAAAGGGGGCAATCACAGATGAAAGGATAAAATGATGAAATAGCCTTTACAGGCATAGCCTTATATTCTATCTTCATGAACAAAAGAACTGTGAAAGACAAAGTTATGTACTCTTCCTCATATGAAAGAATGAAAGGCATGAGTTCTCAAAGTAAAATTGTTCAAGTACATATATATCAGAAGCATTGACGATTGTCGCTGTTGATGATTACCCCAAGCGCCGATGATCGCCACCGATATCGACGATTATTGATAATCATCATTGCCAAAGATTGGCGATTGTCACTGTCAACACAAAATACTCGTTAACACAAAATACTGCTTATTGTTATCAAGATTGCTATCATCACCAACCCGATCCGCTATTTAAAACAAAATATGGATGTTCTTAGGACATTTGCAATGATGGTGAAATATCAATTTTTGATTCATCAATTTGGGCAGTTAGGCGGACTATATAGTCAACCACTTAAAAGATGATGTCAGCGGTGGCATCTTATTTCTTAAAGATAGCCTAGCCAGAATATTGTTCTCATTATTCGGGCAGCAGTGAGACCAGTGGCCCCAAAAAGCC
Organism: Magnolia changhungtana; assembly: GCA_030180095.1. NCBI lineage: Eukaryota > Viridiplantae > Streptophyta > Magnoliopsida > Magnoliales > Magnoliaceae > Magnolia > Magnolia changhungtana. The sequence goes on from JASAUF010000353.1 coordinate 2,788,969, forward strand.
CGTGAAAGGCCATCATACACAAGACAAAGCCCGTGAAAGACCCATGCGAGCAGTGGAGAAAGCCAGCAATTATAAAATAAAAATTGTAACATGGCTAGTCATACATAAGACCAATGTCGTCTATGAGCTCTCTGACAGCGTCGTGAACGAGGAAGAAAATACCCTCTTAGTAATGGGTCCGAACTCACAAACAAAGGAAATCAAAATCCTCGGTTGAATTTTGGTATTAACTCATGAGGAAGGATATAAAAACCTACTCATTAATGGATCGACAACCTTCGACTTGGTACTTAAGGTAGCCTGGTAAAGCCCTGCGAACTCTAGAAAGTTACTATGGCCATCCCAGTGCATAAATCCCATTCACGGCCATGATTGCTCTAACTACCTAAGAGCTTAAACTGTGTGTTACTATCTAACTAAACTGAAACATAGCACCGTCTATCAACGTAAAATCATATAGGAAAATCCCATACTGACAATCATAATATGAAATAAAGTGTCATGTTGAAATTGTTAAACAAATGAACATGTTTAAGATAATTTACGATGAAGATCTTCATTGATAAAATTGTCTAAGATGATTATATATCATAATATCAAAAGAATATTTACATATAATGTTTACAAATCTTCAGTTATGTTCAAAATTTACAAGTATGGTTGCAATTCTTGTTTCAAGTGAGATTGTAATACATCAGTTGCATGTTCGGATTCAAGAATCAAGCTAGCTTGATCAGGGACGCCGATTAATTCAGATGCCAGAGAAGTAGCAGCCTCTTCATCTCTTGATTGGTCAACTTGTATGGTATTGATTAATTGAGTATTTGTCTCAAGTTCTGCTTAGATCTGTCAGGCAGTTGAATTTTCCACTTCCCATTGACTCTTGAGTAATAAAATTTCTTTTTTAAGTAGGGCAATCTGATCGCTGATTTTGCCTTGTTTCTTTCTAAAACCTTCAATTTCTCCTGAAGAGATTGATTAACAGTATTATGATCAGCAAGGGTACCATCTGCTTTTGAGTGCTTTTCTCTAAGAAGCACCAATTCCTGCTGGCGACTTAGAATTTCAGGAGCCACGACTATATTTTGTGTCGCTTCCAAAGTCTTCGTGGAGTCGTAAAATTGTGACAAAGAGGTATAAAGACCTTGAACGTCGACACGTGCCAAGCGAGCTGCGGGAACAAGAACTGTTAGAACACCAGCCGAAAAGGGCCATTGACTCGGATCTTTAAAAGTATTGGCAATAACTGAAATTGCATGCTTAAAAAGTCCCAAAATGAGAGGGGGCACTTTTTCTAAAGAAAGTTTGTCAAAAGCCGTAGCCATCCGCTGGGTGTCAGAGTGACTGAAACTAAAAGATAGACAAAGAAGTGTAAGTTTAAAATGAAAGTATATAGCCATTGCAATGACTAAAAAAATGATGAAATATATATATATATATATATATATATATATATATATACACACACACACACACACACACACCAAGAGTAGGGGCAAGAGTAACTGAAGCAGAATGAGTTACGGGAGCTGAAGAGCTGGGAGCCTCAGTAGTTACGATGGCATTAAAAGAAAGTTCTTGACCTCCTGCGGTGCTCGAGTTTAAAGTACTTAGCGTTGGAACGTCAGTTGGGTCGGGAAGAACTTCCAAGCTTCAAGCCACCGGTTGAATAAGAGAAAGACGCATGATAGGGGAGTTGCTGGTCCGAACGGGAGCATCAGATGAGTGAGGGATTGATGGTCTAGACTCTTCTGGACTAGGAAGAAGAAGTATATTCCCCGTTACTGCTTGAGTTTCTGAGAACCGAACTTCTACATCTTTTGAAGTTAATGTTGCTTGGGCAGCCGCATCAGTAATGCGAGGGGAATAGGAAGCATCGAAAGAAAGGAAAATATTTCTGGCTGGAGTACTATCATATTCTCCGTAATCAAGTTACTCCTCGTTATCTAGCGAAGTCTCCAGAAAAGGTTGAGAGGTGTCAGGTTGATTGGCTGGAACCTCAAGGAGAGGGGACTTGACTCCAGTATCACTATCTCCTCCAATGTGTAGTTCAACGTCAGTATCTGTATTAAGTAAAGCATTCACTTCATCAGTCAGAATGGTGGGTGTGGATGTATCTTCACTCATTGTATTAGCCGAATATTCTAATGAGCTAGAGCTATCTTCGTCAGATATGGTCTGCTTCCCTTTATTTACAGTCTTCATAGGAAGAAGACGTGTACCTTGTGGAGAAGAAGGGGTTGGTTGCGCCAGAACTTCGGGAGATAGCAACTTGGTACAAGAGCGATTCATAGGAGATGTGGTAATAATGATTCAACGCACAGTTGAAGGAGTTGTTATTATGGTAGGATGAGTAGTGGACTCTATAAGATCTATAATATGGGTAACCGAAGCATTTATATGATCAACAGGTTAAGAGATTATGGAAGGATTTGCAATAGGAAGTATGGTAGGAGTTGAACGTGTAGGATGATCTTCCCCTTCTGGAGTAGGAGAAGGCAGAATATTGCCTGCTATTTTGCATTCATTTGTGGGAGTTGTCAATCTTGCTTCTTGATTTAATAAGTCTAGAGGAGAACTGAAAGCAATCCAACCCTCTAAACTAGTGTTTGAGGATTTCAATTCTCTAATGGGTTCTTCAACAAAAATTTTACAGCGAAATTGTCCCGGAGTGGTGGCATGATCCCTCTCATAGAAGTATCTAATTCCTTATTTTGGTCTGTAATTCTTCAAATAAGGAGGAGGAATCCAGATAGGCTGATCCACTGGGAAACAATTACGTACTAGATGATACTGATGACTCCACCATCGCATCCAAGAGTATGAAGCTGTTACTCTGTGATTGTATCCAGGAAGCACTAACTAAGAACCAAAATTTCTGGCCAGGAGTTGTTTCCATATCAAAGACCAGTTATAAGGACCAACTCTATAACTCCTCATAGTACAAGTGACTTCATCGATTGCTTGGGGTATAGTTTGATAATAGCTAAATTTTCAAGCGAATCGATTTGGATAATACGGTTCTCGCCAGAATTCTAGTCCCTCTCTCAGTGGAAGATTATAAGAGCGAATGTAGAGAAAGAAAGTTCTTTCGAGAGGCTTCAAGTCATTGGTATCTACCACGTCTCTGTCTTCGACTTGATAGTCTAAATAAAAAGGGAAATCAATAGACTCTATGTTGTCGATTTTGTCAGTTATCCGTTCATAACTTTTTTTTTTATCATTTTCCTCTTTAAAAAGTACCACAAAGGTAGATGATTTGGGTGAACGTAAGCCTTCTCTAGGTCATTATACGTCCAAGGAAAATAAATGCCGAGCCATCCAGAAAAATAATGCCACGAAGCAAAAGCAGATGTAACTCCTATTGCCGGGCTTGAACAATGCGCCGCGGCATGACCAAAAGACCTATATAGTGAGCTACGACGTGAGGGGCTAAGGAATATTTCTTTCTGCCTTCTGTCATTGCTCCTGCTGCCACAAATAAGGTCGGTCGAATTGAATCTGAACTTTTCGAACTAGGGAGCACAACCAAGCTCAACCAGTAGGCCAGGAAGGCAGTTAGTTCAGTGTCAGCAGTGAAATCAGCTGGGCCCTTTATTTTCTTACGATTGGCTTCTAATTCAGTACAGTGACTACAAAGAACCTGAAAGCAAAGAAAAAAAAATCAGTGAGCAAGTTTTGACCTATAAATAAGTATTGTTTGAGAATAAAAGGAAAAATTAAAATACTTACACCAAATAGCGAGAAAAATATGACAACCACTGGAGAGGAGAGGTCTTGTGGACATCAGCAAAGTAAGATGTCTCACGGAAAAGCCCGATAGTTGATACTATAATTTTGGGCACTTTATCAGATTTAACATAAGCAAACTCCAGATTTGTAGGAATGTATTCGTCGAGGAAGGATCCTGAGATAGGCAGGACGACCATTCTGTTAAGATCCCATAATGTGATGCTCACTTCTTCTATCGGGAGATTGAAAGAGTTTGTAACTGAGGACCAGTACTTCAAGAAGCCTTTATAAATCATCATGTCTTTATAAAAGAATTCAGAAGTGGCTTCTACAGCATCATAAATCTGGCCGGTACGTAAAGCATCCTCATACTTTGTTAGAATTGCTTTGGTCCAGGCACTGTAGTATGGATGGGTTGTTTAGAGGCCTCATGTTTTGAATTCATCCTTGCCCCATAAAGAGTCGTGGTGGCGGAAGCGCTTTTGAATTGTTTCAAAAAAATGAGTAGGATACCAAGAATGGGGATCATGGCTTGGTATGAGAAAATGCATGTATCTCACTTGTCCAGTCTTTTGAGTTAAACCTTTATTTGTAAAGTAACCCTCAAGGATATGTGGTTCTTTAATAACCCAATTGGATATATATAAAAGCCTGTTCTGAGTCATGAAATCTTAGGGTTCACTTTTAAGGATCGAACGATGACGTTGAAGTTGTAAAGGGAGAGCAATGGTTTCGTCTTTATACGGATTGCAAAACTTAATTGCCTCGGTGGTCAACTTTACCGAATCTCAGGCATTCTGAAAACGTGTTCGGTTGTGTTCTCGAACTTTCTCCTGGAAAACTTCGTCTAGGCGCCTCGCTCTAGTTTGCTGGGGAACAGTTGGGGGAGGACAAGCTTCTGCATCGGGGAGACAAGTAATGTCCATGCGATAATTGGTTATATATTTCAGTCAATTTTCCCTGTCAGATTCTTGTCCCGAAAGGGGAGGTCCCTCTATTTCTTTCATAATGATAACCATGCGGATATCCTCGGACAAGCGTTGAATGTAATCAGTAAAGTTCATGAGGACAGGGGCGGTTCCTCAAAGAAAGAACTGTAATTTTCACCAGAATGAGGCCTTTTGGGGTTAGGAGTTTCATCGGATTGTGGGTTAGATGATCCAGCAGTACTTGAAGAAGCAAGTGGTCTTTTAGAGCTTGCCACTTAAGAATCTGAACAAGAGTTAGTAAAGAAAATTAGAGTTAGGAGAAAAGATTGCCGGGGAAAGGAGATAGATAAATGGAAGGGTAGAAAATATATGCGGGATTAGAGTCATGCGTGAAATTGTTGTACAACTGAATACTGTATGTAGGTTTTTTTGCGCAGACTATCGTGTGCAGGTTATAATGCACATATTACTGTGCGCAAAGTGAATGTGCACTGGCTTTTGTGTCCGGGCTATTGTGCTGTAACAACTTGTAAATTTCTGTACAAAGACCCGAGTACCACCTCAGGCAGAAATCGCTTAGGATCAAATCCTTTAGGAATTTAACAAAGTTAACTAAGTGTTAAACCAGATTATCCATGAAATCCATTTGAATCGCTTTAAATACGATCTACAAAACCCAAAACTTGTAGAATCATTGACGCTAGGTTACCCTAAAATCTAGGATCAAACTCATTACCCGACTGCTCTCGGGAGCACATTGAAACTCAGTACCAGGTCTGTACCGCACATCAGGAGTCCAAATAATACGAAGTTAAGGACTTGGGACCGCCTCGCTGGGCTTGACAACTGTCTCGAAAATCAAATCCAGACAGTGTCCCACGGCTATTCGCTTGAGTCCGGAGCGAGGAGTGTAAAAACACATGGTTTTCTTTAAAAATAAATATCTCAAATAGTAATCTGAGACTTGTTACGTGCGGACACTTTGTTAGCAACCAGACCGTCAGAATCTAACCCAAATACACCCTTAGATCAGAAAAAATTTCATAAACATATCCATGTACTTGGAATTTCAGATCGAGGTCCGCTGACCGTTGAATTAAAACTGGTCTGCCACGCGTGATCTGGGAATCCCATTGAAACGAAAACTTAACTCCACCTAGATCCAAGGTTGGTGAGCTTAAGTCCGACCTTTGGCTCAAGGAGGCCCGCCAGAAGTCCTCTGTTGAGCTGGAAAAGTGTCGCTTTGGTTATAACCTAGGTATACCTTGACCACAAGTCTATTTTAGAGTGTGTTTAGGCAATATAAGGACCTTAGAACCCTCTCTCTCACAGCCATACGAATTTGAGAGAAACCCTAGAGAGAGAAGAGAGAAAAGAGAGAGAAAGAGTGAGAGTTGTGGGAGATCCTTCCTACCCTTTTCCCTACCGTTCTACAAGCCCATTCTCGTCGCTTTCCCGGCGAATCCGACTTCGTTTCTAGGTAAGAAACCCTGACCCTAAAATGTTTTGGGGTGTGAAGGTTATGGGTTATGAAATAGCTAACCTATTTCATTCTTTAGGCTACCAAACTGTCGAATACGGGAGCTTAGCAAACCTAGTAGATTCGTTGTGATTCTAAGATGAAAGGTGAGGACTTTAGGTGTATAAGTTGCAGTTTTCAATGCTTTCAATGTCAGATAATGATAGATTCATGTTCTGCATGCAATTGCACATGTACAAAGTGCTATCTGTTTTCCGTTTCGTTTAAAGATGAAGAATATGGAATTTTACATATTCTAGGTATTTGTACAAAGTACCGTATACGTATAAATTTTAGAAATGTGTTTGCCATGATTATTTATTGTATGAATATATTATATATGGATAAAATACTTATTTGGTGAACGGACTCGCCCTAATACATGTTTTGCTAATATACACTATGTATGTTGAATTAGTGTATTGTAGAAAGTACCGTATACATATAAATTTTGAAAATATGTTTGCCATGATTATTTGTTGTATGAATATATTATATATGTGTAAAATATTTGTTTGGTTAAAGGACTCGCTCTAATACATGTTTTGCTAATATACACTATGTATGTTGAAATAGTGTATTCTAAGTGTTTGTGAAAATGCTTGTGAGAGTAAGTGCTTGGATGATGGTGCCTTAGGTAGGTGTTGAGATGGGATTCTCAACTACCTTAGAGACGTGTATGATTTCCTCCATGTTGGTTGTTTACTTTAACCGCTTCCTTATGAAATATATGTGTTTGTATTCCTGTTTATATGGTGCTTTATAACATGCTTTATAACATGTTTTATAACATGCTTATTAACTTGCTTGAATTACTTTGTTTAATATGCTTTACTCTACATGCTCTAAATAAAGATTGATTGAGTTTGGGACTATGTTTATAGTCCAGACAATCGGTACCAGACTTGAGATCGTGGTTGAGATTCATTTCGCCACGTAGGATGTGTTTGACGAACCCGAGTTGTACTTCAATTGGCGGCAGTGGTTAGGCCACACGAAGTACTTATGCACTTCATGTCGTTCAGTTGATTGTGCGCTTGAGCTAGTCAGGCTCGTCAAGTAACCCGATATGTCTTATGTATGTTCACCATGTTTGGATGCTACTGCTTGAACCTAGGGTACCAAACTTACCAGTGGAATCCCGTTAACCATGGTACCTCAATCCGCTAAGACTCATGAGCCGGGCATGGTGGTATGGGACACCGTGGTCCAGCTGTCAGCCTACGCTGGGGCCACATGCCTCCCCGTAGTGACCAGTGAGCAACATTAACTCCTGAGCCGAATACGGTAGTATGGGACACTGTATTCGAGCATCGGCCTAAACTGATTGGTGACGAGCCCTTTGTTGCGACCTCGAGTATACTCTGAATTGCAGTGATGCGACGAGTTTTGCTGTGATAGATAGAGTACGAAATAGGCCTGTATTAATTTAGTGATGAACCGTTAAAAAGGTGATGGGAGAGTGGTGTAACGATTGCGTATAACAGCCCTGGCAGCCTTTACAGCGCCCTAGAATCACACTGTCGTATGAGATTATCTAAGTTTGACGACCCTAAAATAGATCATGTTTGGGAATGATACAAGGGAGGTACCTTAGTTTCCCAATCCTGCTGTTTGAAATGGACTACTAACTACTCGGTAATCATGCTCATCATCGCACTGCATGTGCCTGGTAGATGTGGAGCACTGAGGGATGAACGCATGTCATGAACATAAGATGGTGTCGTATGAGGGTGGTTTGGCAAGGGCATTCATCATGTCATTTCATACTTGCATTAAATAAGAGTAGTTAGGATTGTTTGATTGTACTGCCTTATCATTACTGCTTGACTGAATTGATAACATGTTAACCTATGCTTTATTGTTCCACTGAGTTAGCTACTCACTCCCACGTTACGGGACAGTGTTGTACACACCAACCAGACTCTGTCTCAGGTATAGATGATACGTCGATTCAGGAGGTTGAGCCTGACTACGATGAGGACCAGGACGAGTTCTCATACATGCAGTACTCAGACGGCTTTGCTTAGAAATTTGGATCGGATCGGGGATTTCAGGATTTATCTTTTTAGGTGTATTTTGACCTTTTGATTTAGAAACAATACATGTATATGGTTACTCAGTTAGTGTTCATACTCTGGAGATTGAGATGGTTTTGTTTCTTTACATACCTTATATATACAGTTTCAGTCTTCCACTTGCCTTTATACAATTGATCTTGAGTATGAATTACTGTTTTGGTATAATCTCACTCATGTTTATTGCACTGACACAGACAACATTAAATCATCATCATCTATGTTGCATAAGTGATGTTCTGGAACTCGAGAGTTGAGTTGCTACTCGACCCTCAAATTTCAGGGCGTTACAAGTTGGTATCATAGCATGATTTTAATTAAACCGGACCTGAGTTACGTTCCCACAACATACCCTTACACTTTGACTTAGGAGGGTGTGAGAAAAATATAGAAACAGTCCTAGGTTTTCCTCGATTTCGCCATTTGGTGAAGTTCATCGAAAACGAGCGTTTTGATTGCACGAGTCGATTCCAAATCACTTCTAGACCATCTATTGACATGTCTAGATCACAATACACCTCATCCCAGCAGTCAAAGATCTGTAAATGCAAGTACATGTCCAAAAGTACCCGAAAGTACCTGAAATTGAACGAATCAGGGTCGGGGGCCTACCCACATTAATCTAGGGGTACCCTGGGTGGGACCTAGGGTTTTTTGGGGCCAAGGGGGTATGAGGGTCTCGCCCATGGGGCGAGCCCTCGAAATCTAGACCATTGGTCGGCGAGGCCCTCGCCAGGTCGGCGAGGCCTTGCCAGATTTTGGGCTGGGCCGGGCCTGCGGCTCGGGCAGATCCACTTCGGGGGTCTAATAAACCCCCTGATGTAGGTCTCGTCCTTTTCCTCCCTCCCAAACCCCTACTTCCTTCACAAACCTTCCCTCCAAGCCATTTTTCTCTCTACACTTGCTGTCTCCTCTCTCCAATCGCCCTTCCAGTCGTCCAATCTACTATTTTCGACCATCACCCACTCCCTTCCATCGTTCACAGCCCTTCCTACCTCCCTACTCTCTCCATTTTCTCTCATTTGGGCTCTTACATGCCCCATTTGAAGCTCTAAAACGTGTAAGCTCCCTAAGCCATCCTACCTCTTCATTTTCCTTCTCCATTCACTGTCCTTTGGGCCTTTGTAATACCTGTTGAGCCTCCTATCTGTGGAGAACTCACTTTTTTGGCTCCTCTCTTTTTCCTTCATTTTTCATGGCTCTTTTTGAAGTCATTACTCAATATCCTCTATCTTTTCTCTCATGATGAAGAGAAAGAGCGCCGCTGATGAGGCTAGTCGCCCTACACGTTCAAGGTGGCCAAGGGGCACCGCCGCTAGCTTAAGCATTGCCCGGGAATTTCGAACGAAGCGGGATCTTGATCCCCGGATCCCTGCCGAACGAGCTCAGTTGGCGGCACTACCTCATGGAGTTTTTGAGGACCGCAGGGTTCTCTTTGAAGCCCAGGTGGATGGACGACTCTTCGGTGAATACTACTTGTTCGAGCAGGTGGAGGCGGCCTATTGGGGTCCACTATTTGAGGCCAAAGGTCGCACCAATCATGGTACTGTCCGAGCCTTCTAAGCCAACATTCGTGAGCCTACACTGGAACCATTGCAGTTCTGGATCTTAGTTGGGTGGATCTGTTTGCCACTGTTGATGTGAGAGTGATTGCGAGGCTTATGAATATGCCCCTTGGTGACGTACATGCTAGCAAATAGAATCTGGGGACTGCTCGTGAAAGGGATCGTCGCACACGTTACCTTTATGGTGGCCGACTGTTTGAGTGGTAACCGAACAAAAGCCTGCTAGCTTCCCACATGTCAGATGACTTCCACCTACTACATCACATCTTCACATACAACCTCTACCCCAGACACGATAATCGCAGCGAGTGTATGCGACTCATGGTAGACTTTCTGTATCAAGTGGGGCTGAGGGTGAACTTGTGCGTGCCTACATTCATGTTGTGATAGATTGTGAGTATTGCATATTCCACCAGGAGCTCTGATTCACTTCCCTTCGGCCGACTCGTATGTAGGATTGCATGGGAGTTTGGCTACAGCCTGGGGGTGGAAAGGCCATCATCGATCCATCAAATCGATGAGAGTACTCTCCATCAGATGGAACTTGGGGCACGGCTACGACGGGCCCGACATGAGGAGAGTGAGGATGAAATGGAGAGCGAAGAAGACGAGAGTGAGAATGGGAGTGAACCTGAAGAAGAAGAGGAACCTGAGGCCCAGGATACAGAGGAGAGTTCACCTCTTGTGGCTCAGGAGCAGGGCACTAATCGGGCTACCATAGATGCGCGTTTAGCCCGTCTCGAGGAGGGCCAAGCCGTCCTGAAACAAGAAGTCAGGCGGGTCCAAACCAAGCTCAACAAGGTGTCTCGCACCTTGAAGGCCATCCTGTGCTGTCTACAGGACAAGAATGCCCCTCCTCCATCGCCTGACTCAGATGCCTAGCCATCCATACTGTTGTTTTGTAATTGTTTTGGTTTCCTCTGTAGTAGGTTTATGTTTCATGTTGATGATGTAGTAGTTAGTAGTATGTTTTAAGTGTTTGATGTTGTGGATGTAATTGGCTCACATATAATTTCTGTCATGATTCATGTAACTCTGTATTCCATGTATTTTGACAATTTTGGGTAAATGAAAAGCATGCAGCCTCATTTGCTATGAGATGTGTGGAATGCTTAAAGTGCTTGTATAATGTGTTGTTATACTTTATCTCACATACATTACACTCTATGTTGTATAGGGTATGCCGCGGCAATATACACGGAGCACAGTACACCTCCTTCTCACTGACTCGATGGACCAGACTCCTTCTCGTAGTGGTGGTCCTACGGACCGAGGGTTAGACTCAGATCAACCTCCTGTTGGTCCTACTAGTGGACTACCACCTTATACACCCCCTTTTCACGAGCAGCACCGGGCATCCTCGTCTACACAGTATGACCCACAGGCTGCTCCACCTCTTGACAGGTTTGAGCAGATGATGACGCTGATGCAGCAGTAGTATTAGCAGCTTCTTACAGTCTTATCAGCTCAAGGTGGCAGTGCGGCTCCACCTTCACCATCTACATGACCAGAGACCGTAAAGCCTCCTGCTTAGGCTGACGCTATACCTCCCCCTACGCCTGCTATACCCCCTACTGGAGATGTTGGTACTCGTGGCCTACTCGAGCGAGCCTCCCACATTCACGGGTTCTCACAGACACGAGGAGGCTGAGTTTTGGCTAGACCGCATCTCCAAGATGCTATCGATGTTGTATTGTACTAAGGGAGAGCAGGTCGAGTTGGCTACTTTCATGTTCGAGAGGGAGGCCAGCCTGTGGTGGGACAGTGTACTGCGGTCTGCCGCAGTGGGCTATGTGTAGACTTGGGCAGCATTTGAGTTCCGGTTCCACGAGAAGTACTACCCGCAGACCTACAGACACGAGTGGGAGGATGAGTTTTTATGCCTCAGGCAGGGAGGCATGACTATTACTGAGTACGAGCATCGCTTTAAGGAGTTGGGCCGCTTTGTCTTAACCATCCTTGTTGATCAGCAGATGCGGATATGCCATTTTTTTAGGGATTTACGACCTGATATACGGTCGAAGATGTGCTGTATCAGTATACTTTCTTACGCAGAGCTGGTTCACATGTCTATGATGGCGGAGCAGGATGTTGATCGGCTGACACGTTCTCGTGGTACTATGGTCACGAGACCACGACCTGATGTACAGAGTAGGCCTTTCCTCGGCAAGAGGCCTTGCATCGACTCTCCCCCCAGGATCGCAGCACCAGTACTTCCGATGAGGTGCCCAGGAGTGACCTGTTCTTTCTACGAAAAACCGGGTCATCCTGCAGAGAGTTATTTTTCACGTATGAGGGCTAGCGGGTTCTCACTACCACCGAGGCTGGATCGCCCTCGCCCTCAGGCCATATCAGCTCCTCTACGGACTGCCCCTGCTCATCCTTCCTTTCGACCTCATGCATCTCATTTGAGGCCGCCTTAACGGCCCATGATTCCACAGCCGAACCGTCAGCAGTGGCTCGAGTGCATGCGCTGGTAGCTGAAGCACCTGAGACATCGATTACGGCCCCGATGGCTTTTGAGGGTACGTCCCACATTCAAGGTACTTCCATCTCCTTGTTGGTGGACATTGGGTCCACTACTTTTATTATTTCATGTGGGGCAGTTAAGCGTCTAGCTTTACATACTACTCTCACGAAGGGAATGAGACTCACTACGGCTACTGGGACTTTTTCGGATGTCACACGGGTGTGTGAGGGTTGCTCCATGGATTTGGGTAGCAGAACAGTGCTCGTCGACCTCATTGTTGCGCCACTATGACACTACGACATTATCCTCGGTATGAACTGGCTCACTAAGATGAAGGCAGAGATAGATTGTGATACTCGGGTCGTGACGGCCTATGGATCTGACGGCACAACTTTCACGTTTCTAGTGCAGGTCAGTTGGCCCTGCCGTGTTGAGTGCTATACTGCTTTATTAGAGCCGATTGATGGTCCGACATGAGGAGATATGCTGGTGATTCGGGAGTTTACAGATGTGTTTGCGACGATTCCTGGGTTGCCACCTCGGTGCGAGATCGACTTCACCATTAATCTTACGCCCGGTGTGACACCCATCTCTTTACCGACATATCGCATGCCTCCGTGTTAGGCTGTCTTATAGCGATCCTTTTCGGCAATGCGGACTTGCCAAAATCCTGATTTGAGGTCGAATTTGCTGTATATGCAGGATCCGGTGATTCGGTGCACCTCCAGTCGACATGGTGTCAGTAAACTTGAATCCGGACCAAGTTAATAAATTTGATAAATATGGTCTGTTATTCAGGTGTTACGACCTTGTTCGAACCTTACGTCTGAAACCAATCAGAGGAGGAAAACAGTCAAAACGTGACTGTTAGGTGCTGCTAATCGAGAAGAAAACAGTCAATATAACAGCGACGTGTATATGCTGTTAACCAAGAAAAAAAAGGGCAAAGTGCGGATTTGCAAGCAGAAAAAAAAGGAAAAGAGTTCAGTGTGGAATGCAGATAGAAAGTACGGGAAAAGCACGCAGGACTGCTGATAACAATAAAAAGAGGCAGAGCAGAACTGAAGTAAAAACAGTTGTGGCGTCCCCCAGAAGTCAATTTTTTAGGTCCAAGGGGCCAAAAGACAAGCTGAAACTGCTCCAGTCTGGGGGTCAGGCTTCGCCGTGTGAGATAACCTGGTCACTTTCATCGGGAATCAATGAGTTTTTCAACACCCGAAGGTAGCCGCACAAGACATTGTGGTGCTGGTTCCTTCATTATTTTAGCAAAAGTTCCTGCGGCTCGAGCCAGCTTTGCGCAAAGCTTCACATTGGTCATTGAGTAAAGTTCTGACTGTTTCTGGGGCTCCATGCATGTCAAGCTGTTTCCTAGGTTACTGGACCGAGACTACGCAAAGGTAGAACACCATAGAAACTTCGCTGACTTTCTCATAAACCGTCGATTTCGCTACGCTCAATAAGAGTAGAGAGGGGCTTTATAGAATGAGATGGAGGAACTACGAAAATAGAATGACGAGCTAGTAGAGAGGGGCTTTATACGACCTAGTTTGTCTCCCTGGGGGGCACCTGTATTGTTTATGAAAAAGAAAGATGGCTCACTGCGGTTGTGTATTGATTATGGTAGGTTGAACCAGGTCACGGTGAAGAACAAGTATCCTTTGCCCAGGATAGATGATCTGTTTGATCAGTTGAAGGGGGTGAAGTACTTTTCGAAGATTGATCTGTAATCAGGGTATCATCAGCTGTGCGTTAGAGATGAGGACGTGCAAAAGACAACTTTCAGGACCTGCTTTGGGCACTACGAGTTTCTAGTGATGTTGTTCGGTCTTATAAACGCACCGGCCGTGTTCATGGACCTGATGAACCGGGTACTTCGTCCATTCCTATACCGATTCATCATCGTCTTTATTGATGACATTCTGATATACTCAACGAGTCGGGAGGAGCACGAGGAACACCTGAGAGCGGTGTTGGATACGTTGAAGAAGAACCAGTTGTTCACGCGGTATAAGAAGTGCGACTTTTGGCATGAGGAAGTAAAGTTTCTCGGACATGTGGTGTCCAAGGATGGGATAGCAGTGGACCTTGCTAAGGTAGCCGTGGTTCAAGATTGGTAGCAGCCTAGCTCGGTTACCGAGGTAAGGAGTTTCCTTGGTCTGACAGGGTATTATCGACGCTTCATTCGAGACTTCTCGAAGATTGCCAGGCCGTTGTCTCAGTTGACACGGAAGGAACTGAAGTTCGCCTAGAATGAGAAGGCGGAAGCAGCTTTCAAGGAGCTGAAGGACAGGTTGACATCTGTCCCTGTGCTAGTATTGCCAGAGCAAGGGGTTAAGTACACGATATAGACTGACGCTTCTCGCGTTGGTTTGGGTTGTGTCCCTATGCAGAAGGACAGGGTGATTTCGTATGCCTCGAGATAATTAAGGAAGCACGAGGAGAATTACCCTACACACGACTTGGAGTTGGCAGCTGTCATCTTTGCATTGAAGCTTTGGAGACATTACCTTTACGGAGAGGAGTTCGAGCTTTTCTGCGACTACAAGAACCTTAACTATATATTCACGCAGCGAGACTTGAATATGAGACAACGTCGCTGGATGGAGACCTTGAAGGACTTCAAGTTCGAGGTTTCCTACCATCCTGGTAAGGAAAACCTTGTGGCAGACGCATTGAGCTGCAAGAAGGTTATAGCATTTGCGGCTTCGTTGATGATAGCAGAGTGGGACATGGTTGAGTTCGTGCGGGACTTCGAGCAGAGACTCACCGTGGAGGAGCCATTTGAGTGTGTTGCGCATGTTCGGGTGTGACCACTTATTGATGACAGGATCATTAAGGCCCAGAAGAGCGATGAGCGGTTGTCTAAGCTTCGAGAGCAAGTTAGCGATGCCGAGGACTCCGAGTGGAGAGTTGGTTCAGATGGGGGTCTACGATTTTGTGGCTGCCTATGCATTCCTGACATACTTGACTTGAGACATGAGCTTCTCGAGTCTGCCCATAACTCGAAGCTTGCGATGCATCCTGGTAGCACGAAGATGTATCGGGATATGGGACGGTCGTATTGGTGGGATAACATGAAGGCCCACATCGCTGAGTTCGTTTCTCATTGTCTAATGTGCCAGTAGGTCAGGGCAGAACATCGCCGACCTCCTGGACTGCTTCAGCCCATGCCCATAGCAGAATGGAAGTGGGACTTCATTTCCATTGATTTCATATCAGGGTTGCCGAAGACGGGGAAGGGACACAATTCCATTTGGGTGATTGTGGACCAGTTGACCAAATCGGCCCATTTTCTCCCTATCAGAGTTGTGAACTCTGTAGATGATTTGGCCAGATTATACATCAGAGAGATCGTCCGTCTGCATGAAGTTCCTTTAGAGATCATGTCGGACAGAGACACTCGGTTCACATCTATCTTCTGGGTACGTATCTAGGAAGCGATGGGTGTGAAGTTGAAGTTCAGTATGGCGTTTCACCCTCAGACTGACGGACAGATAGAGCGGGTGAATCAGATTCTAGAGGATATGTTGCGAGCATGTGTGTTGGACTTTAAAGGCAGTTGGGATGACTGTCTTCCTTACGCAGAGTTCGCCTACAACAACAACTTCCAGGGGAGTATTGGTATGGCTCCATATGAGGCCCTGTATGGTCGCCCTTGCAGAGCACCGCATTATTGGGCTGAGGTTGGCGAGCGCAGTTTGATTGGCCCAGATTTGGATCAGGCGACCTCAGAGAATATTGACATTATCAGGCATCGACTTCTTATAATGCAGAGTAGGCAGAAGAGCTACGCCGATACGAGGCGGCGACAGCTTGAGTTTGAGGTTGGGGATCATGTATTCCTCAGAGTTTCCCCTATGAAGGGAGTCCTTCAGTTCGGGAAGAAGGGGAAGCTCACACCGAGGTTTATCGGTCCGTTTCAGATACTAGATCGAGTGGGTGCTGTGGCATATCATCTTGCTTTACCCACACCACTTGCAGTTGTACACAACGTATTTCATGTATCTATGTTGAAGAAATACGTTCCTGATCCTTCACATATCATCAGATGGGAGCAGGTACAGCTGAGCGAGTATGCTATGTATTAGCTGCGTCCGACGCATATCCTTGACAGGAAGGAGCAGGTACTGCGTAGCAAGGTGATTCCACTCGTGAAGGTATTATGCACACATCATACAGAGGAGGAAGCTACGTGGGAGACAGAGGCCGAGGTCAGAAATAACTACCCTCAGATACTCGAGGAGTACGAAAAGGTACAAATTTCGAGGATGGAATTTTTGTTTAAGGGGGGTAGATTATAATGACTCGTAAATTTTCGTACAAAGACTCGAGTACCACCTCAGGCAGAAATCGCTTAGGATCAAATCCTTTAGGAATTTGACAAAGTTAACTAAGTGTTAAACTATATTAGCCATGAAATCCGTTTGAATCGCTTTAAATATGATCTAGAAGACCCAAAACTTATAGAATCATTGATGCTAGGTTACCCTGAAATCTTAGATCAAACTTATTACCCGACTGCTCTCGGGAGCACATTGAAACTCCGTACCAGGTTTGGACCGCACATCAGGAGTCTGAATAATACGAATTTAAGGACTTAGGACCACCTCACTGGGCTTGACAACCATCTCGGAAATCAAATCCAGACAGTGTCCCATGGCTATTCGCTTGAGTCCGGAGCAAGGAGTGTGAAAACACATGGTTTTTTTTAAAAATAAATATCTCAAATAGTAATCTGAGACTTGTTACTTGCAGACACTTTGTAAGCAACCAGACCATCAGAATCTGACCCAACTAAACCCTCGGATCAGGAAAAATTTCATAAACATATCCATGTACTTGGAATTTTGGATCGAGATCCGCTGACTGTTGAACTGAAACTGGTCTGCCACGCATGATCTGGAAATCCCACTGAAACGAAAACTTAACTCCACCTAGATCCAAGGTTGGTGAGCTTAAGTCCGACCTTTGGCTCAAGGATGCCCGCCAGAAGTCCTCCGTTGAGCTGGAAAAGTGTCGCTTTGGTTATAACCTAGGTATACCTTGACCACAGTCTATTTTAGAGTTTTTTTAGGCTATATAAGGACCTTAGCACCCTCTCTCTTACAACCATACGAATTTGAGAGAAACCCTAGAGAGAGAAGAGAGAAAAGAGAGAGAAAGAGTGAGAGTTGTGGGAGATCCTTCCTACCCTTTTCCCTGCCGTTCTACAAGCCCATTCTCATCGCTTTCCCAGCGAATTCGACTTCGTTTCTAGGTAAGAAACCCTAACCCTAATCTATTTTGGGGTGTGAAGGTTGTGGGTTATGAAATAACTAACCTATTTCATTCTTTAGGCTACCAAACTGTCGAATACGGGAGCTTAGCAAACCTAGCTGATTCGTTGCGATTCTAAGACGAAAGATGAGGATTTTAGGTGTATAGGTTGCGGTTTTCAACACTTTCAATGTTAGATAAAGATAGATTCATGGTCTGCATGCAATTGCACATGTACAAAGTGCTATATGTTTTCCGTTTCGTTTAAAGATAAAGAATATGGAATTTTACATATTCTAGGTATTTGTAGAAAGTACCGTATACGTATAAATTTTGAAACTGTGTTTACCATGATTATTTGCTGTATGAATATATTATATATGGATAAAATACTTATTTGGCGAAAGGACTCGCCCTAATACATGTTTTGCTAATATGCACTATGTATGTTGAAATAGTGTATTGTAAAAAGTACCATATACGTATAAATTTTGGAAATATGTTTGCCATGATTATTTGTTGTATGAATATATTATATATGTGTAAAATACTTGTTTGTCGAAAGGACTCGCCCTAATACATGTTTTGCTAATATACAATATGTATGTTGAAATAGTGTATTCTAAGTGTTTGTGAAAATGCTTGTGAGAGTAAGTGCTTGGATAATGGTGCCTTAGGTAGGTGTTGAGATGGGATTCTCAAATACCTTAGAGACGTGTATGATTTCCTCCATGTTGGTTGTTTACTTTAACCACTTACTTATGAAATATATGTGTTTGTATTCCTATTTATATGGTGCTTTATAACATGCTTTATAACATGTTTTATAACATGCTTTATGACATGCTTGTTAACTTGCTTGAATTACTTTGTTTAATATGCTTTACTCTACATGCTCAAAATAAGGATTGATTAAGTTTGGGACTATGTTTATAGTCCAGACAATCTGTACCAGACTTAAGATCATGGTTGAGATTCATTTCGCCACGTAGGATGTGTTTAACGAACCCGAGTCGTACTTCAGTTGGCAACAGTGTTTAGGCCACACGAAGTGCTTATGCACTTCATGTCGTTCAGTTGATTATGCGCTCGAGCTAGTCAGACTCGTCAAGTAACCCGATATGTCTTATGTATGTTCACCATGTTTGGATGCTACTGCTTGAACCTAGGGTACTAAACTTACCAGTGGAATCCTGTTAACCATGGTACCTCGATCCGCTAAGACTCATGAGCCGGGCGTGGGGTATGGGACACCATGGTCGAGCTGTCGGCCTACGCTGGGGCCACGTGCCTCCCCGTAGTGACCAGTGAGCACATTAACTCGTGAGTCGAATACGGTGGTATGGGACACTGTATTCGAGTTGTCGGCTTACACTAATTGGTGACGAGCCCTTTGTAGTGACCTCGTGTATACTTTGAATTTGCTGTGAGGCGACGAGTTTTGCAGAGATATATAGAGTACGAACTAGGCCTGTATCAATTTAGTAATGAACTGTTAAAAAGGTAATGGGGGAGTGGTGTAACGATTGCGTGTAACAGCCCTAACAGCCTTTGCAGCGCCCTAGAACCACACTGTCGTATGAGATTATCTAGGTTTGACGACCCTAGAATGGATCATGTTTGGGAATGATACAAGGGAGGTACCTTAGTTTCCCAATCCTGCTATTTGAAATGGACTAATAACTACTCGGTAATCATGCTCATCATCGCACTGCATGTGCCTGGTAGATGTGGAGCATTGAGGGATGAACGCATGTCGCGAATGTAAGATGGTGTCGCATGAGGGTAGTTTGGCAAGGGCATTCATCATGTCATTTCATACTTGCATTAAATAAGAGTAGTTAGGATTGTTTGATTGTATTGCTTTATCGTTACTGCTTGACTGAATTGATAACATGTTAACCTATGCTTTATTGTTCTACTGAGTTAGCTACTCACTCCCACGTTACAGGATGGTGTTGTAGACACCAACTAGACTCTGTCTCAGGTATAAATGATACGTCAATTCAGGAGGCTGAGCCTGACTACGATGAGGATCAGGACGAGTTCTCATACTTACAGTACTCAGACGGCTTTGCTTAGGCTGACTGGATCACGTGGATTTCAGGATTTATCTTTTTAGTTGTATTTTAACCTTTTGATTCAGAAACAATACATGTATATGGTTACTCAGTTAGTGTTCATACTCTGGAGATTGAGATGGTTTTATTTCTTTACATACCTTATATATACAGTTTCAGTCTTCCGCTTGCCTTTATACAATTGATCTGGAGTATGAATTACTGTTTTGTTATAATCTCACTCATGTTTATTGCACTGACATAGACAACATTAAATCATCATTATCTATGTTGCATAAGTGATGTTCTGGAACTCGAGAGTTGAGTTGCTACTCGACCCTCGAATTTCAAGGCGTTACATGTGCGCCGAAATGTTACTCGCAAAGTGTCAAGTTTTTGGAATCCTAGCTAAGTGTTGTGCACTACCTATTGTGCGCTGAATTCTAAGTCTGGTTGTGTGAAGTGGGCGTTGTGCGGCGCATAAATAAGGTCAGCGCACAAAGGCAGTTGATCTAATGAAGAAATAAGTATGGGGTGGTAGAGGGAGATGGTGAAAATAAGAACGAAGTTCTGAATTTATAGGCAGAGTCTAAAGTGTTGTGCGCCACCCATTGTGCGCAAATCATTATACGCAACACATTACGCGCAACTCATTATGCGAATTTGATTTTGCACAATCTTGCGCACAACAAAGAGAATATGCGCAAAATGCTATAGATCTAAAATAAGTTTAGAAATTTCTTGGTATTGATCCTACATATTTATTTTATGAGTGTCAAAACAAAAATGTAGGATCAAGGGGGCATCTGTTGAGGCATAAAATAAAGAGAAAAGGTAGAAAACAAAAGAAAATTGTCATTGTGCGGAAAGTGGAACGCTATTGTGTTAAAAATATAATCATTGTCCGGAAAAGACTATCGTGCGAAGTAATTGGGGTGCACGGTGATTTCCGTACAAGCAATTGGCGCACAGTGATTTCTGTACATCAGTGAGCACACAGCAAGTTCCGCACACCGGAGGAGTGCATAGCAAGTTCTGCATAATGGGGAGAGCGAGGAACCTACGTGGCACACTCACACGTGTGAAAGGGCTATAAATACCCCCCGACCCCTCCAGTGGGGTCATTAGCGACTAATCATAGAGAAAGAGAGAAGAGAGATTGCGGAGGAAGAAAGGTAAAGACCGCATGAATTGTGCAGAAGGAGCATTATGCGGCGCACAACACCATTGGCGCACAAAGGGTTCTGGCGCACAACAGAAGCTAGTGCACAATGGGTTCCAGCACATAATACAGCTAGCGCACAAAAGGTTCTAGCACACAACAACTTCTTTCTGCACACAACTCCAATTCACAACAGCTTCCGCCTGCGCACAATGACTTTCAACAGTGCATAATGACTTTTGAGATAGTGCTCAATATTATGTTTAATGTTTTCCTATATTCGTACATAATATGAAGGCTAAATCTTTATCTTTATTATACATTAATATTCATGCATATTCTATTTGGAATCAGAGGAGAATGGGATGTGAAGAACCTAGAATGAAGAAAAAAGTGATTATCTTTATTTCTTTCCTTTGTTAATTTGTTCAAATGAATGAAAGTTCCCTATCCAAAATACATTTCGTTTCTTGTCGAAACACCATTTCAAGCCAGATGGAAGTGCATGACAAGCAAAGATAGAGCTAGCTTTATATGATAGTTCCCTCTTTGGAAAATGGGTTAGTCCTCGTACATTCACAAAGGATAACATTTACACGCCACCCCATGTGGGGCTAGATGATTATGGGTTGTTCATCAAGTCCATATCAGTTGTATCATGAGATTTGGTGGACTATGATTTTTATACCATGTGATGGTACCTATAAGGTTTACTATTTTTCATAATAGAAATGTCTTACACAATGGCATTTTAATAGGATATGTATGGAAATTTAATGCAAGGTGGATTATGAGGTTGAAGTTTGGCCAATGTGCCTAACACCATCCAACTAGCTAGTGTTGGGCTATTGTGCCTAACACCATCCAAATAGCTGGTGTCAAAGGTCTACATATGGCCTATACTATGATGTTTGCATTTTATTAACATCGTTTGTCTATTTTGTCAACTCATTTTTTAACATTAGCTCAAAAATAAGGCAGATCTAAATTTTAAGTGGACCACACAATGGAAAATAGTGGCGATTGAGCGTCCACATTAAAATTTCCTAGGGCCCACTATAGCAATTATTTGCCATCTAACTTGTTAATAAAGTCATACTTGGATTAAGGGAAAACACAAATTTCAGCTGGTTCAAATGTTTTTGTGGTCCCCAAATTAAAAAGTTTTCAATAGTAAGCAGTCAATCCCCATTATTTCCTGTGGTGTGGTCTACTTGATATTTTCTGTGCTGTGGTCCACTTAAGATTTGGATCTGCCCCATTTTTGCTACCTGACTTACATAACAATGTTTAGTTTTCTTAATTAGACTTTCATGTTAGTTTTTAACCATTTAAAGATGGTGGTGAGGCTTCAAATTAAACATTGCACAATTGTATGACAATCTATATCGAATTGAGAATAATGGAATGATTCCATATGAAGATTAGCTCAATTAATCAGGTTGCTTGAACAATGTAACTAGAGATATGCTTCATCCACATGGGCTGCACAAGTCAAATGATTGAGTCAACACCATTATCATTAGTGTTACATGTGAGAAGGTTGAGTCACCCTATTATCAAAATAGTGCTAAACTAAAAACGGTAGTGATAGTCTTAGATTTCTTCGCTTCTATGTTAGCTAACACATCATATTTAAGATTATTGAAAAAAATTATTGGGCGATGGTAAAACTTCAGGTAAATGATTTTCAAAAGCATATGGTTTCATAATTCAACCAATTCAATGAGAGCGGAGAACTCCAAAAATTCAATGAGTGGTGACTAAAAATCATAACATATCATCCCATGCTTTGTAATTTTTCAAAACTATGCCGTCATGTTTTTCTTTTTAGCTAATCTATTAATGTCAGCAGGCTAATGGTGCAAATTGAAAAAGTTTCAATATCAGATAAAATAGGTTTGTAGATTTTTTTCAAGATATTAGTCATTGCATTGAGATTTTTTATTATGTTGCACAGTATTTTGTGACAGCTTTCGGGCAATAAGGTGGTTGTGCCCCTCACTCAATAGGTGTATCTTTTTCTTTTTCATTTCTACATACTTCTCTTCTCAGTGGTGCCATCCACCACTACCATTAAAAAAGAAAACAAAAGAAAAAAAAAACTAACAAAGTAAGAAACAAATAGTTCATAACTTTGTAAAGAAGAGAATCATGTGGCAAGGGATTCCAAAATTTTTATGAAACGGGATCCGCAGTTCCTGGTCAACAACGAACATGACCTTGATAAGAGTTACAAGCTTCAAACAAACATTCCACCAGGAAAAGAATTAAAAAGGAACAAAAAGTACTTCTAATAAGGAGCTATAGTTAAGGCAATCTGAACCCTTTGTCCTGTGGGTCCTGTTGCGAATGTCTTGTTCTTGAAAAATATAATGTCTTTTGTGATAAGTATGCATTGAATGTGGATTGTTGATCACTTTTGGCCAACCATTCATTTTCTTCATTCTCATGTGGCACACATTGAATAGACCAAGCTGATTTGACTGCCATGACACAAAAACGAAGTAGCCTAAGTGGGGGCATTTAAAGGATCTACTTGCAGCTATAAAACTCTGTGAACCGGCTTTACTTGCTGTTGACGATGCGCCAGAATATATAAAATTGGGACAAAAGCAAGATGTGGGCAACTAGCTACTGATACTCATTGATGATTAGTTCATTAAACTGTTCATGCTAAATATGGAATATCTATTTAATTCAGTTGGCATTTTCTGGTATCATTTTCTTAGTACCATACGAGTAATTTAGATTTATTTCCCAAACTAAAATGATCATGAAAAGGCATTCTATTAAGCTTCTGAAAATTTGTTTTACTGGTAAGAATGATCTGTCATCCTTCGATGTGCTCCATTGGATAAAAGTTTTAGTAAGAGAAAAGGTTAAGGTCCAATGACAATATTTTTATCTTTTGAGAAAAGTGGTTCTAGTACCCACATGTACCCTCTTAACAAAAAGAGAGCCAAGCTTGTTGTTCCTTTAGGAGCCAACTATAGGCTGATTGATATTCCTATTAGCAACAACATATCGAAGATCTATGTTCTAGCACAATTCAATTCTGTTAGCATTCTACATCTAGTTCTATTTATTCCCATTCCTAGATAACTAATCATCTTCTATATTTTCTCATTGAATAGGTTCTATGGATTTTTTTTTCTTCAAAAGATTTGTATTGTAGCTACTATCTTGCCTAAGGAATGCCTTACTATTTGGTTGCTTAAGAATGGAGTATGGCTTTACTATCTAGATGACCAAAACAGGGCTGCATTTGTACGAATGACCTGATGATGGTATGCATATCCTTGGGCAAGCAGATCATATAATTTGTCTTACTAATATGCCATTCTATGCAAGGATACTAAGTGGATGTATAAGTTGTGCATTAGGTGAGGCCAATGCATGGATGAACTAGGCTTTCAAGTCAAGTTATCAAGTTTTTGAATTATGCTTAGTTCAAGATAGGCCCAAGAAACATATTTGTATTTAGCCTAAGCCATCTTTAAAGACAACCTCCATACTAGAAGGGCCTTATTGCCTTTTGAATCTGGCCTCCATAATGTCAATGTCTTTCATATAGTGGCAATTGTTAGGCAAACACCATGTCTTTTCAAAATTCTTAAAGATGGAAATTTGTGCAATTGTTATGGAAATTTATGCAGCAAATTTAATTAATTTTGGTAATGGTCCTCTATAATTTTGCCTAATGGTGGGCATTCCCTTCGATTTTGGCAACACTCCTCTTCAAACTAGACTGATTGATCATGTACTTTCATGATATTTCGGAGCAACCAAATGATCCCTTAATGTTGGTTTTATTTTAAATTTTCTCTGCATGGAAAAATTATGGCAGTTGTCTATCAATTTTGAGGGTTTTATGGACCGACTAACATCTGCATTGTTGGTTTGATATGTAGGTGATTTTGATTTAAAATGTTCTAGTTTTTTTCTTTCTTTCCTTCATAATTGGAGGCAATTTTCTTCCTTTGTTGACTACGTAAATAGGTTGAGCTGGGGAAGGACTGATATGTAGTTCATTGATTGCTTGGAATTTCTTATTACTAGACACTGATTGGCAGTAACTAGGAGAAAGTTTACACATGCTAGAATTTACACTTGAATGCTGGGAATTGTGATCAGATTGCTAGATTTTTTTATTTTTATTTTTGGAAAGATGATGATCTTGTTAAGGCCAAAGGCCAAAAAAACAAAACAAAGAAACAAAACTACAGAAAAACAAACACAAATATTTGCTAGAATATTGATCATAAAAATTGAATAAACTTGTTGGAATTTCAGTTTAATTGCTAAAATTTCACCATTACTTGATACTTTTGTGATTAAATACTTCGATTGTCATATTTCATGAATGCTTACTTAAGTTGCCTTATTCTGGATCAATTGTCTTTCCTTACTTAAGTTACCTTATTCTGGATCATCTCCAAATCCTTTGATCCTTTCCAACCCTCGGAATCTGCATTTTCCAAGATTCCTATAAGCATCAGAAATTCCTCAATTTTTCTGTTAAAAGAAACAAATGAAATTTATTTATATTAGAAGTTGCTAACTTATGGATGGATGTTTGTTTGCTTGTTTTCATTTGCACATCAATATCAAGCATAAAGACAAAAAAGACAATAGTATCTTATCATTAATCTCACATCTTGCTAGCCTTTTTTGGCAATATGCCTTCAATTACGTGAATTTTGTAATTTTGATGAAATGTCTGGATGTTGTATGTCTTACTACATGCGAGGAGATTATTTTAGGAGAGAAACAACCATTGAACACGAAATAACAGCTGAGAGTCAGGAAATAACTACCATATTTCTTCTTTTTTTGGCCTTTTTCCATCTAGAGTTGATTCAAACAATCTACTTCGTTTACTTCTTACTTTTACTCTATATGGGAATTATGGTGTCTTTGGAGTTTATTAGGTGGGATAATTGAACTATACTATATTTTCAGGTTTACCCATCCTGTTTGGTGGGCGTTGAAAGGGACTACTTAGCGTTAAGCAAGCAGTATCCAAAATTATCAATATCCCTGGAATTCACTGAGGTATGACTTTTCTTATTTCAGTTGCTGCTTGCAAGTAACGGCTATCTTACTTGTCTTGAATCTAGGCTAAAGTGTGTACTCAGTATGTATTGTAATGGATCTTCTCGATTTTCCTTAGATTGTTCTGCATTGGCCAAAGGGAAACCTGATCTGTCATTACACACTCTTGTCAGGTATCTTCTCTTTTTAAATTGCCCTATTACAATGCAATGTAGTTTTTCATCTGCCTTCTTTCTATTGGCTGTGTAGTTACTTCTGCTAATTTCCAACTTTAATTTTTGGTAAGGTGTAGGTTGAAAATGATCCATTGGTTAATCGAGATCCAGATGTAATGAATAGGGAGTGGATGACACTAAGTTTCCCAGACCCACGTTTTCTTTCTGGAATCAGAAGTTTTTCAAAGTTTGCACAAGAAAACCTTCCTGGTAGAGAATCCGTTCCTTGTCCATGCACCAATTGCAGATGTGCACGTTTTTCGGTTTCTTATGATGATATGGAAATACATCTAATGAAAAATATATTCGACCCAAGCTATAAGGTTTAGAACATGCATGGAGAACATGTATCACCTAAGTGTACTGTATGTGAATCAAGTTCCCAACAATACCATAGTGTCCCGAACTTAAATGAGATTCACAACGCGATCGTTCAAGAACTTGGTGATAATAACCTAGATGGAGTTGTACAGGATGAGCCTAATGTGACCCCTATAGTTGAAGGCGTCTTTGGAGAAAATTAAACTAATTAGTTTAAAGCAAATCTACAAGATGCAATGACTGAGCTATACCGTGCGGCCCAAGATTTCACCGTGCTGACTTTCATTGTACAGCTTTTCAAATTAAAGGTGAATCATGGATGGAGTGAAAAAAGCTTTACAAAGCTCCTTCAACTACTAAAGAAGGTGTTACCTTCCGGTAACAAGGCCCCAACTAATACATACTAAGCAAAGAAGATCATTACAAAGTTGGGTCTTGATTATGTGAAAATCCATGTGTAACGCCCTGAAAATCGGGGGTCGAGCATAAACTCAACTCCCGAGTTCCAGAACATCACTTATGCAACAAAATGAATGATTATTGAATGTTGACTGTATTCGTGCATTGAACATGAGTGAGATTAAGCCAAAACAGCATATCATACTCCAGAGACAGTTAAATTTTGCAAGCGGAAGACTATGATAAATAGATAAAATATATAAACTATGATGAGTCTCCAGAGTGTGATAACATTACCAGGTTAAATAAATACAAGTACAGTTCTAAAATATACCAAATGTGTAAGTTTAATGTCTTCTATCCCCGCACCACGGCCCCAGACAATACAAGCACTGAGGTCTTGAGAGACCCGTCGAGGGTTACATGATAGGAGAACTCCTCCTCATCACCATAGAAGTAGTCGGCTCGCTTCATAAGCATCGCCATCATCCGAAATTCAACAAATGTTTGGTGTGTACAACACCGTCCCGTAACGTGGGAGTGAGTAGCTAACTCAGTGGAACAATAAAGCATAAGTTAACATGTTATCGATGCAGTCAAGCAGTAATGATAAAGCAGTAAATCAAGCACTCCTAGTTTCTCTGATTAATGCAAGTATGAATGCAGGTATGATGGATGCCCTCACCGACAGACTCCCTCATGCGACACCATCTCACGTTCGCGCATGCTTACATCCCACAGTGCTCCACATCTTCCAGGCACATGCGATGCATGATGAGCATGATTACCGAGTTTTTAATTAATCCATTTCAAACAGCAGGATTGGGAAACTAAGGTACCTCCCTTGTATCATTCCCAAACATGATCCATTCTAGGGTCGTCAGTCCTAGTTAATATCAGACGATGGTGTGTTTTCTAGGTCACTACAGAGGCTGTCAGGGCTGTTACGCACAAAAGGTTGCACCACTCCCCCATCACCCCTTAAACGATTCATCACTATACAGAAACAGGCCTAGTTCATACTCTATATATCGCGGCGAACCCTAAGGCGCACTGCGACTTCAAAATATGCTCGTGGTCACTACAAAGGGCTGCCAGGACTGTTACGCACAAAGGTTGCACCACTCCCCCATCACCTTATCAATGTAGGCCGACAGCGCGAATATAGTGTCTCATACCACCATAATCGGCTCACGAGTTGAGTTGCTCACTGGTCACTACGGGGAGGCACGTAGCCCCAGTGTAGGCCGACAGCTCGACCACGGTGTCCCATACCACCATGCTCGGCTCATGAGTCTTAGCGGATCGAGGTACCATGATTAAAAGGGATTCCACTGGTAAGTTTGGTACCCTAGGTTCAAGCATTAGTGACCAAACATGGTGAACATACATAAGACACATGGTTTACTTGACGTGTTCGGCTGGCTCGAGCGCACAACAAGTTGAGCGATATGAAGCGCAGAAGCACCTCGTGTGGCCAACCACTATCGCCAACCGAAGTACGACACGGGTTCGCCAACACATCATGTGTGGCGGAACGAATCCCAACCACATCTTCAAGTCTGATACCGGATGCCTGGACTATGAACATAGTCCCAAGCTCAGTCAAATCCTAACCATAGCATATGAAATACGGCATGATAACATGGTAATTCAAGAACACTAGCAATCATCTTATAAAGCATATCATGAAGCATGTTAATAAACAAGTCACAAAGCATGTTCAAAAGCATGTTATAGAGCATTATGCAAATAGGGATACAAATACTTATTTTTCATAGGCGAGTGATTAGAGTGAATAACCACATGGAGGATGTCATAGGTGACTCTAAGGTAGCTAAGAATCCCATCTCAGCACCTACCTAAGGTTCTAACACTTAAGCACTTACACTCACAAGTGATTTCACTAACAATTGGAATGCACTATTTCAACATACATGACGTATGCTAGAGAAATGTGTACTAGGGTTGTCCCTTTGCCAAACTAATATTTTATACATATACATCATATTCATATAGCAAATAAACCTGACAATCATGTCAGCAAAATTTATACGTATAGGGTACTTCCTAGTGTACCCAGTTTCGACATACATAGTGTTTACAAGGGAGCTTGTAATACGGCGATTCCTTTCGCCAAGCTAGTATTTTATTCATATATTGTATAATCATATATTAAATAAGTATGTCAAACATTATTCCAAAAGAAATACGTATACGGTATTTCTAACATACACAATTTCAACATACGTCGCATTTACAAGTGAACATGTATTTTGGCGATTCCTTCCGCTAAACTAGTATTTTATTCATATATTATATAATCATACATTAAATAAACATGTCAAACATTTATCCAAAAAAATTACGTATACGGTATTTCTACGTATACCTAGAATATGTGAAATTCCATATTTCACAACGTTAATCGAAACAGGAAACGGAAAGCACTTTGTACATGTGCAATTGCATGCAGATCATGAATCTACCATTATCTGACATTGAAAGCGTTGAAAACCGCAACTTATACACTTAAAGTCCTCACCTTTGCCTTTGGAAACGAAACGAATCAGCAAGGGTAGTAGAACTTCCGTATACAGGAGATTTCTAGCCTAAAGAGCGGAATCAGTTAGTCGTTACACATCCTACATCGATCCCACCTCAAATCAGACCTAGGGTTAGGGTTTCTTACCTTCAAATGAGATGGATACCGCCGGGAAAGCGCCTAGAACAGGGCGGTGTAGGCCGTGTAATGATCCCAACACAAGTAGGAGGAAGATCTAAAAGAAAACCCAAGCTCTTCTCTCTCTTTTCTCTTTCTCC
The DNA here is from genome assembly GCA_030180095.1 of Magnolia changhungtana. NCBI lineage: Eukaryota > Viridiplantae > Streptophyta > Magnoliopsida > Magnoliales > Magnoliaceae > Magnolia > Magnolia changhungtana. The sequence continues at coordinate 2,818,556 of JASAUF010000353.1, forward strand.
CTCTAGGGTTTTTTCTCAAAATTCGTATGGCTGTGAGAGGGGCTGTTCTAAGCTCCTTTTATAGCCAAAAACATTCGAAATTAGACTCAGTTCAAGGGGTACCGCTAATATAGGATATTCGTCGCTTTTCCATCTCAAAAAGGAAGTTCGGTGGCCCTCCTTGAACCAAACGTCGACTTAAGCTCACCATCTATGGATCTACGTGGGATTACGTTTTTGACTCGATCGGATTCCCAGATCACACGTGGCGGACCACTTTCAGTTCGACGGTCAGTGGGCCACGATCAGAAATTCCAAGTACGTGTAAATGTTCCTGAAATTTTTCTTAATCCGAGGGTGTAATTTGTGATTCTCGACGGCGACGGTTGTTTAATTGACGCGTCAACAAATGATGCCAGATCACTATTCCAGATATTTATTTTGGATGGGAATAGTGTTTTTTCACACTCCCTCGCTCCGAATCGAAACGAATGGCCATGGAACATCGGATGGAGCTGATTTTTGAGATGATTGTTAAGCCCAGTGGGGCAGTCCTAGTTCCTTAGCTTCGGGTTAATCGGACTCCCGATGTGCGATCTAGACCTAATACGAAGTTTCGTTTCGTTCCTGAGAGCAGACGGGAAATGAGTTTGGTTCTAAACTTTAGGGTAACCTAGCGTCAATGGTTCTACAAGTTTTGGGTCTTGCAGATCGTATTTAAAGTGATTCAAACGGATTTCGTAGCTAATCTGGTTTCGCACTTAGTTACTTTGTCTCATTTCTAAAGGATTTAGTCCTAAGTGAATTCTGGTCGAGGTGGTACTCAGGCCTTTGGAGTTTGTATATAAAGTGATCCAAGTTATACTACTTAGCTAGTTTAAGATAGTATCTAGGGTGAAAGTTCTTAGAAAAATTGGAAGATCAAGGTGATGAAGGGTGAGGTTTGTGAAGGAAATGAGTTCAAAGGCGGCTTTAGACTTTGGGATTCAGTTCTGACAAGTTAACGAGGTATTAGGATCGACCCATTGCCTAAGGACATCTAATCCCAGGTTGGTAAAAATCTGGGGCGTTACACCATGCTTGTCCAAATGACTGCATCTTATACTGGAGAGAGAACGAGATTAAAACCATTTGTCCAAATTGTAAAACTTCTAAGTATAAGATTGAAATGAATTATGAGAAAAAATAATCTCGAATACCTAGGAAGGTGTTAAGGTATTTTTCATTAACACCAAGGCTATAAAGAATGTTCAGTGTACCATGGTTGGCGAAAGAAATGTCTTGGCACTCAACCAGGAAATTTCAACATGAAAAGATGGAGCATCCAGCTGATTCTATTGCATGGAAGAATCTTGATGATAAGTATACAGATTTTTTAGTTGAGCCTCTCAATGTTTGATTGGGTTTGGCTACAGATGGGTTTAACCCATTCGACACTTTTAGTATGTCGCATAGTTCATGGCCCGTTATGTGTGTGATGTACAACCTTCCTCCAAAGCTTTGCATGAAACCTCAGTTTACTATGTCGACTTTGCTCATTGAGGGACCGCGACAACCGGGAAAGGATATTGACGTTTATTTATATCCATTGATTGATGAACTGCAAAAGTTATGGCGAGAAGGGGTCACGACATTCGATGCATACCATGAAAAAAAATTCAACACGTGTGCCATTCTACTTTGGACAATCCATGACTTTCCAACATATGGTAACATTTCTGGTTGTAGGACAAAGGGTAAGTATGGTTGTCCTATATGTGGTCCTAACACAGATTCTCTACGACTCCAATATAGAAAGAAACATATTTATATGGGCCACAGATGATGGTTACCAATGTCAGAATAGGCTAGGAAGGACACAAGTGCTAGCACGTTCAACAAGAAGGTGGAGATACGACGTCAACTGATCCGTCTAGACGGGATTGAGGTCAAAAGACAACCGCGAACTTGAATATGCAGTGGGGGAAGACTGGGAAGAGTAATATAAGGGGTATTAATGGAGGTAGAGAATGTGACAAAAGAACAAGAGAGCGTAACTCAAGAGTTTTTTCAGGTGAAGAAAAAATTGGATGATATGACTCATGATATAGTTGAGATGAAGAAAACATTGGTGGATATGCAGAAAGAGAGACAGTATCTCAAAATCTGTCATCACCAACAGTCGTTAATTCTACTCAGGCATTGTCAGTATGCAAGTATAAATTTTTTACTGTATTGAGCTTACAATTATATTATAAACGCTAACAATACTGATGTCATTTTATGTGTAAATGTAGCCAGATATTATATATATCGGTAAGAGATGCGACTTGCTTGGTTTTAAAAAACGTGGTGTAATTGCTCGTGGTGAAGTACACGAAGTTAATCCAAATGCAACTGTCCATTGCGAACCGTTGGAGGATGGAGCTTTTGTTGTTGTCCTGACTGAGGTTATACAACCTCACACTCCTTTATGGAAAGAAGATGGGTTCGCATCTACACTTGGAGAGGTTGGTCCAGGATCATTTGTGTAATGGGGGAAAGAGGCTTTGAGAATTCAATAATTTGAACAAATTTGGTACTCTATAATTGAACATGTGTAGTGTGCATTTTGAACTAATTTTGAATGTGTAGTGTGCATTTTGAACTAATTTAGCACTTTTTTTTTTTTTAATATTGAATGAATTTTGTACTTTATATTTGAACATATTTATAGTCTTAGGCTCCATTTGGTCATCTCATTAGTATTTATGAAAACATTTTTTTTGAAAACTAAATGGAGCCTAAGCCCTTTTTTAACTCCGCCAATGCAACTCCTTGCATTGCCGGTCCCAAGCCCAAGTAAAGGAGGAGGAAGAAGGGCTTTAGAATGAGATCGTTAACTATGGAGGAGATCCTGAAAATGCAGTGAGTATCTCTAGTTTTATGGTTTTACTTATACATTCCTGTATTGATTACTCAAGTATGACAGTTATGCGCATTCTTTTAGGTGGATGTCACATGTGAGAGGATTGAAGCTGCATATTTCAGATTCAAGCATCTGGTACATCTCTTGTCAAGAATGCACATGTGTAGTTCATCAAACAATACATTATGTGATATCGTGTGCATGATATCTTTATTGTAATTACAGTTATCTATAATAATAATAATTTGTTCACTATAGTGCATTTACAATAGTTATCATTGTGGTTACAGTTACTCATTATATGACAGGTTTTCAGGTGAGATGAACGAGTTTCAAAATAAAGAAGTCTGTGGTTTTGAGAAGTGATTCCCAGGATGTATGTGTGTTTTAGGGGCCATCTGCACCTCGGAAGCATACAATGGAAGGTAAGCAAAACCCTCGAGTTCCCTTTTTTGAATCATGAAAAGATATTTGTGTTGAATCTCATGCATTGGCAATATTAGGCATGCTCATGAGTAGGACATGCATAATTCCATAAAAATTGATGGAGCAGACCCAGATGTATGTCGGAGCTATCCAGATGTTGAGCGGGGGTCCCTAGAAGGTGGGAACCAATGTTATGACCATGATGAAGCTGTCCATTTCCTATAGACAGCATTGGAGGGGCCTAGCCATTTGGATAGGCCGTGTTTATGTATTTGCTCGAAATTAATGGAGTAGACCCGAATGTGTGTCGGAGCTATCCGGATGAGCGGGGGTCCCTGGAAGGTGGGAACCGCTGTTATGATGATGATGAGTTGTCCATTTCCTATGGATAACATTGGAGGGGCCTGACCATTTGAACAGGCTGTCTTTATATACTTGCTCAAAATTAATGGAGCAGACTTGGATGTGCGTTGGAGCTATCTGGATGAGCGGGAGTCCTTAGAAGGTGGGAACCACTGTTATGACCATGATGAAGCTGTCCATTTCCTATGGATAGCATTGGAGGGGCCTAACCATTTGGACAGGCCATGTGTATATATGTATTTACAAGTACCACACCCTTAACCTAAACCACACCCTAAACCTATAACCTAAACCTATTCTCAAGTCCCTAAAGCAATAACCTATAACCTAAACCTAGCCCTAAACTAAAGCCTATAACCTAAACCTTAACCTAAACATAAACCTAAACCTAAACCTATAACCTAAACTTATAACCTTAACCTATGACCTACACTTATAACCTTAACCTAAACGTATAACCTTAACCTAAATCTAATCTCAAATACAAAAACCTATACTTATAACCTAAACCTAGACCTTAACCTAAACCTAAACCTATACTTATAACCTATAACCTAAAAGTTAACCTATTATCCAAACCTTAACCTATAAACTAAACCTATAACCTATAACCTATAACCTAAATTTATACTTAACCTTAACTGATAACCCAAACCTAAACCTAAAACCTAAAACCTAAAACCAAAACCCAAACCTAAACCCGAACCCGATTTCCTAAATCTAAACCTTAACCTAAACTTATCCTCAAATCCCAAAACCTATACCTATAACCTAAACCTAGACCTTAACCTAAACATAAACATATACTTATAACCTATAACCTATACCTAAACCTATAACCTATACCTAAACCTTAACCTAAACGTAACCTAAACCTTAACCTATAACCCAAACCTAAAGCTATAACCTATAACCTAAAACCTAAACCCAAACTTAAACTCGATCTCGAACCTCAACCCGATTTCCTAAACCTAAACCTCAACCTATAACCTATACTTATAACCTTAACCTAAACCTATTCTCAAATCCCAAAACCCATAACCTAAACTCGAACCTTAACCTAAACCTATAACCTATAACCTAAACCAAACCAATAACCTAAACCCGAACCCGAACTCAGATCCTTAAACCTTAACCTAAAAATATAACCTAAAACCTATAACCTAAGCCTATACCTAAACCTAAACTCAGTAAATTTAAACCTAAACCTATAACCTAAACCTAAACCTAAAACCAAAATGTATTCTCAAATCCTAAACCTAAACCTACACCCAATCCTAATCTCAACTCCCTAACCTAAACCTAAACCTAAACTTGAAAACCCAAACCTAAACCCGATCCCGAACCCAGGAACCCGATTTCCTAAACCTAAACCTTAACCTATAACCTATTCTTATAACCTTAACCTAAACCTATTCTCAAATCCCAAAACCCATAACCTAAACCTAAACCTTAACCTAAACCTATAACCTATAACCTTAACCAAAACCTATAACCTAAACCCGAACCCAAACCCGAATCCTTAAACCTTAACCTAAACATATAACATATAACCTATAACCTAAGCCTATAACTAAACCTAAAACCTAAATCTAAACCTAAATGTAAGACCAGAATCCTGTAGCGTACCATTCCGTAGACTTCCGCGGTCTTTCCGGTCGAATTTCGGCAACCTTCGACCCTTAACCAATATTTGTGCGCAACCTTGATTTACACGCCGTCAGCCTAACTCGACTCAAACCGAGACTTGTTGTAACATCTCAGATTTTTGCCAACCTGGAATTAGACGTCCCTAGGCAATGGGTCACTCCGATCACCTTATTAACTTGTCAGAACTGAATCCCACAGTCTAAAATCGCTTCTTAACCCATTTCCTTCACAAATCCCACCTTTCACCACCTTGTTCTTTCAATTTTTCTAAGTACTTTCATCCTAGACACTATCTTAAACTATCTAAGTAGTATAACTTAGATCACTTTATATACAAACTACAAAGGCCCATGTACCACCTCAGACAGAAATTACTCAGGACTAAATCCTTTAGAAATTAGGCGAGAATTAGCCAGTGTTAAACTAGAGTACCTGTGAAATTAACACCAATCACTTTAAATACGATCTGCAAGACCCAAAACTTGTAGAATCATTGACACTAGGTTACCCTAAAATCTAGGATCAATCTCATTACCCAGTTGCTCTCGAGAGCACATTGAAACTCCATATCAGATCTGGACCACACATCGGAGGTCCGATTAACACGACGTTAAGGAATTAGGATCGCCTTGCTGGGCTTGACAACCATCTCAGAAATCAAATCTAAACAGTGTCCCAGCGCTATTCGCTTAAGCTCGGAGCGGAGAGTGTGAGAACACTTATTTTCTTTACAAAATAAATATCTCAAATAATAATCTGAGGCTTGTCGCTTGCTGGTCAGTATTAAGCAACCTGACCGTCAGAATCAGACCAAATTACACCATCGGATCAGGAGAAATTTCATACACGTGTTAGTGTACTTGAAATCTCTGATCGAGTTTCACTGACCGTTGAACTGAAACTGGTCCGGCACGTGTGATATGGGAACCCCGATTGGACTAAAAACGTAACTCGACCTAGATCTAATGTTTGTAAGCTTAAGTCCGACCTTTGGCTCAAAGGGGGCTCCGGAAATGCTCCGTTGAGCTGAAACAAATGCCCTTTGGACAAAACCCAAGTATACCTTGACCATAAGTGTATTTTGGAATATTTTTAGGCTATATAAGGACCTTAGAACCCTCTCTCTCACAGCCATATAAATTTGAGAGAAACCTTAGAGAGAGAAGAGAGAAAAGAGAGAGAAAGTGTGAGAGAAGTGTGGGAATCTCCCTGCCACTTTACCCTGTCGCTACACAAGCTACACCACTCATTTCTAATCGCTTTCCCAGTGATTTCAGCTCCGTTTCTAGGTAAGAAACCCTAATACTAATCTGATTTGGGGCTTTGGTGGTTGTAAGTTATGAAATAACTTACCTGAATCATGTAATAGGTTGCTAGATCATCGTAGGAGGAAGCCTAACCAGTCTAGCAAGTTTATTTCGATTCTACGACAAAAGGTGAGGACTTTAGGTGTATAGGTTACGGTTTTCAATGCTTTCAATGTCAGATAATGATATATTCATGATCTGCATGCAATTGCACATGTACAAAGTGCTGTCTGTTTTCCGTTTCGATTAAAGATGAAGAATATGAAATTTTACATAATCTGGGTATTTGTAGAAAGTACCGTATACGTATAAATTTTAGAAATGTGTTTGTCATGATTATTTACTGTATGAATATATTATATATGGATAAAATACTTATTTGGCGAAAGGGTTCGCCCTAATACATCTTTTGCTAATATACACTATGTATGTAGAAATAGTGTATTCTAGAAAATACCGTATATGTATAAATTTTAGAAATGTATTTGCCATGATTATTTGCCGTATGAACATACCATATATGCGTAAAATACTTTCTTGGCGAAAGGACTCGCCCTAATACATGTTTTGCTAATGTACACTATGTATGTTAGTGTATTCCAAGTGTTTGTGAAAATGCTTGTGAGAGTAAGTGCTTTGATGATGGTGCATTAGGTAGGTGTTGAGATGAGATTCTCAACCACCTTAGAGACATATATGATTTCCTTCATGTTGGTGGTTTACTTTAACCGCTTACTTATGAAATATATGTGTTTGTATTTCCTGTTTATATGGTGCTTTATAACATGCTTTATAACATGCTTATGATATGCTTGTTAACTTGCTTGAATTGCTTTGTTTATTATGCTTTACTAGTCATGCTCTAAATGAGGATTGATTGCGTTTGGGACTATGTTTATAGTCTAGACAATCGGTACCAGACTTGAGATCATAGTTGAGAATCATTTCGCCACGTAAGATGTGTTCGACGAACCCGAGTCGTACTTCGGTTGGCGATAGTGGCTGGCCACACGAAGTGCTTTTGCACTTCATATCGTTCAACTTGTTGTGCGCTTGAGCTAACCGAGATCAACAAGTAGCTCGATCTGTCTTATGTATGTTTGTTGAGGCATAAAATAAGCAAGGAAGAGAAGAAGAAAAAGATCAAGAAATCACTTTGAAGATGAAAGAAAACAGCTTCAAGACCACTTTGCGCGAGGTCGCGCAAAGTGAAATGATTACACAAAGACCGCGCAAAGTGAAGAGTGTGCGCGGATTGGACAGAGGAGACTTTGCGCGAGATTGAAGGGTTTGCGCGAGACCGCGCAAAGCATATTATCTGCGCGAGTCATATAAAAGTCTATAATCTTTGCGGTAAAAATAGTTGGATGATATTTTTGTCCCACATCGACCAGATCAGAGATTTTCACTGGTGAAAATGTCTATAAATACCCCATTCCTTCTCTCAAAAGGGGTTCGAAGATTTCAGAAGTGAAGCAAAGGCGAGAAAGAAGACAGAAGGTGCGGAGTATTGGACTCCTGCACTTTGCGCGACCCCGCGCAAAGGAGTATTGGACTCCTGGAAGTTTGCGCCGATCAGCGCAAAGCAACAGAGTGCTTATATGGTTTGCGCGGACCCGCGCAAAGCATATGGTTTGCGCGGACCCGCGCAAACCTATTTCTTGACAGTTTTGACAGCAATGGGCTGAAATGCTGTTGGAATGATTGGAATCCTCAAAGTTTCAAGTTCTTCTTGATCAAGAAAAAAGGAAGAATCATCGATGAAGAGACGTATTCCTCCTAAGTTTCAGGAGATGACCAAAATAGCACTGAAATGCTGCCGGAATTTCCGTTCTCTTGAAGATTATTGAATAACTTGTCTATTCCCTCCTAAGTCATAGGAGATGATTGACATCATTGCCGTTATGCTGTCGAAATTATATTTAGCTATAATAATAAACATTTGTAATGAGTTCTTTGTAAGCTATCTTAGAATCAAGGGATACCAGAGGATGTAAATGAATTCAGAATCAATAAAGTGTGATGATTGTCTTTGTAATTATTTCATTGTTATGTTTAAATAAGATGACTTTCCCAAATCAAATACCTTTGTTTCCTTGTCGAAACAAAATGGCGACTCCACTGGGGAGTTATCTTATTTAACACTAACATTGGGAAAATTGCAAGACTCTCGTCACTATTTTTTTTTTGGCGTCTATTAGACGCCAAAATGGCGACTCTCAGTGGGAACATCCTCCCCTTCATCTCCAAGGTAGTTTACTTAGTCTTTCACGTACTAATTTTAGATGTGTTTTGTTATTGAAGGTACTCAAATTCAATCACACAACACTGCTAATGGCTAACACTGTGAGAAAGGTGAACTTCCAATTTATAACTACTGGGTTTGTAATTGAGTATGCGCCAAGAGAAATTCCTGAGCATACAAAAGCAAGCACTTCAAACGGGTGCAATGTGATTCAAGTGACAGCAGGAGTTATTTCCGTTTCACCTCAACTACAAGAAAACAATGAAAACTGGACTCTGGTTTTATCCAAAAGGACAAAAGCAAAGGCCTCAAAGATTCGCAAGGCAAAATTGTTTGCACCAAGAACTGAGGGACCAATTACACGGAGTATAGCAAGAAGAAAACCCGAACTCGCTCCCCCGGCGATTTACCCTGAACAAGTTGCTCCGCAGTTCTCGTCGCAGGATTTTCCAGCTTTGGTCGCTCCAAAGACCAAATGGACACAAGCACAAAAAGGTAAGGCACTGATGGTAGAATCACCGATGCAAGTATCACCGCAAACAAGCTCGCCTATAACTGTATCACCTCGATCGGTTAAAAGCACAGAAAGCACACGAGAGTCAAATGAGACTCCAATTTCTCCCCTCTTTATAAGTCCTGTTATATCAGCATACTCTCGTTCTACTCCAAAAACAGTTTCGACAAACAGTCAAGGGGCCGCAGTATATATGGCGAAACAAGGTCAAGGAAATAGACCAACTACTGAAGAACGTGTTGATCAAATGGCGGAGGCACAAAGAATGGTAATGGATGAATGCCGGAATCTCAGGGAAGCTTTGACAACCCTGGCACATAATGTAGCCCAAATAGTAGCTCCACCCATGATGGGAGCGACAAATGGACAAGAGAACCGCCTGAAGGTTCCCGTCCCTGAGGGGATAGGATCACGAGGTTCGGTTCCAAAGAACAAGAGCTATAACACAAGATGACGTAAGACAAGTCGTCGAAGAAGCAGTTAGAATAGAGAGAGCGCGCGAATACCGGTCGTTTCGGATCGAGACCGAACACCCTACCCGAGAGAGGTAGAGGATGTTCCATTTCCAGCCAACTTCAAACACCCAGATTTCTAAAAGTTCAATGGGGAAGGATCGCCGGAAGAACACCTGATGCATTTCATCACCAGCATGGGGAATTTTTCCACGATACCTCAATATTGCTTACGCTTATTTGGGTCATCGTTGACAAGCAAAGCTTTCAGGTGGTATTCAAATTTGGCACCAGGGTCCATACGGACATGGGAAGAAATGCAAGATGCTTTCATGTCGAACTTCTTCTCGTCAGAACGTGACGTTAGCATCACAGAACTAGCTTCAGTACGACAGCGAGAAGGAGAACCCGTTGAAAAATTCATAGACAGATGGAAAACACTGGGGGCATCGTGCAGGCAGTTGCCAGAAGAAAAGGAACAAGTCAAAATGTGTCTGAACTCTATGGAGACAGGAATTGCGTTCGGACTCACTAGCGCTGATATTGGGACTTTTCGCGATTTGGCTACCAAAGCCCATGCATTGGAGCTAATGACTCGCAAGATGCCGGCATTTCATCATGAAACTGTCAGAAGAATGCCTGACAGGACAACCGTCAATACCATTGACCGGGATAAAAAGAATCAAGATGTGAGGGGTTCAAGAGATAAAAGGCCAGAAGGAAAAGAAGGCTGGAATCAAACAAGAGACAGGTACGGTGGAAAAAAGCTCAGAATGCTCGATTCACATGAAGGATTTGAGTTCGATAAAGAAGACGTGGTGCCTATGATGCAACAATTGCTAAAGGCAGGTACCTTGGAATTACCAGAACCAAAACGTCCTGAAGATGCGACAAGGACTCGGGAAAGAAACTTCTGCCGTTATCATCGCCTAGTAGGGCATCCGACGGAAAATTGTTATACGTTAAAATGCATTATACAGCGGATGATAAACAGAGGTGACATAATAACCAGCGGAAGCAAAGAAAAGAATGCAAAGGCAACAGTAAATGTACTGTCAATACAAGAAAACAAGCGGGGACTAAAAAAGGAAAAGTTGACAAGAAGTGCAACAATGATTACGTTGCGATCAGGGAAGCAAATAACAAGTCCGGTAAAGCAGAAAGCAGAAATAATAAGGAAAGAAGTGACTAAAAGACAGAATACTGAGGACAAGAATAGAAATGGAGCTGCAGTGACAAAAGTAGCTTATGATGTAGTCGGCCACTTGAAGGGTATACCGGCACGGTTAAGTATTTACGATGCGCTCAAGTTGTCAGAAGAATTTCGACGAGTTTGATTCAAGCACTTTGTCGATCACAATGTGAGAGAAACTTTACTGGCAGAAATGAAGAATGAAAGAAATAATGAGAAGATGAATTGTCTACCAGTAATATCTTTCTCTGATGATGATTTAATTGGTGAAAAGGAACATAACAGGCCATTGATGATAGAAGGATATATTTGTGAGAAGAAGATAAAAAGAATTATGATAGATAATGGGTCCGCAGTAAATCTTTTGCCACTCTCAATGGTTACTAAATTGGGTTTTCGCCGATCAGACTTGCGCCCCAGCGGAATGATGATACAGGGGTTTAATCAAGATGGGCAACGTGCACTCGGTAAAATCACAGTAACATTGGAAATAGAGGAATTAATCACTACTGTTGTATGTCATGTTATAAATGCTGTGACGACATATAACCTTCTCTTGGGAAGGCCATGGATACATCAGTATCATATCGTACCTTCTACTCTACACCAATGTTTCAAATACTGTAAAGATGGGGTGCAGTGTAAAGTAATGGCTGATGCAAAACCCTACACAGAAGCTGAGTCTTTCTTTGCAGACGCCAGTTATTACAAATGTTTCTCTGAAGAAATAAGAAATGATGATGGGAAGAGAATCGTAAAAGATGCCGGGGTAAATAAAGAAGAAAGAGCAGAATCTTCTGGATCTGCAGAAGCAAGAAAGAAATTCTATTTTGTACCAAAGCGCCTGAGACAACCGGGACAACCGCCGTTGACTCTTGTTGTCGATGTAGGCTGTTGAAAGTTTTTGATCCAATTACACAGTGCCATTACCCAATATCGAAAGATGTAAGCCATTTGCAGCCGCTCCAAGAACATTTCGAGTCAAAGCCAGTGCTAAATATCCGGAACCGATAGAATTCCATGCTGCATCAGAAGAGAAGAGTGAAAATGTAAGCAATGTATATCATGGAGAATTAGCACCGCAGAATTTAAGAAAGTACAATGCAATAAGCAAGAAGATTATGAGAAACATGGGTTTTGATTGTGATGAACCCACGGCTTGAATAATGGGAAAGGAATTCAAATCCCACTCGGGGTTAATCAAGAAAAGCGAAGAAAATTTCAAGGATTGGGAGTAGAATCGATAAACATGATATCGTTAATATGACTTCAACCACGCAAGATACTAAGATAATTGAATATCCTGAAACCGCTCCAAAGCAAATAGAAGACGGGGGGCAACCGACGATAGATGGCCTGCGAGAAATAAATTTGGGAACAACAGAGGAGCCAAGGAACACATTCATCAGCATCAGTCTTTCAGATCAAGAGTTTGAGAAATATGGTCAACTTCTCAAAGAAAACAAAGATGTCTTCGCTTGGACATATGAAGAAATGCCGGGACTGGAACCCTCCGTAGCAATGCATCGGTTAAATATCTCCAAAGAAAAGAAACCAGTCAAGCAAGCACAAAGGCGATTTCACCCAGACCTGATTCCATTAATCGAGAAAGAAGTAAATAAGCTAATAAAGGTTGGGTTCATCAGAGAAGTTAAATATCCCAAATGGATATCAAACATTGTTTCGGTGAAAAGAAGAACGGACAGATCAGAGTATGCATTGATTTCAGAGATCTGAATGAAGCATGTCCAAAAGACGATTTCCCCCCTCCCGATAACATAATTATTAATCGAAAACACTACTCAATATGCTATCATGTCCTTTATGGACGGATATGCAGGCTATAATCAAATCAGGATGGCACCCGAAGATGAAGAGGCGACGGCTTTCAGAACGCCGCTTGGAATTTACTGTTACAAAGTCATGCCTTTCGGTCTCAAAAATGCTGGGGCAACATATCAAAGGGCAATGAAAAATATTTTCCAAGATATGATGCATAAACATGTCGAATGCTATGTTGATGACTTGGTAGTCAGATCTGGAGATCATCAAGAGCACCGCGAACATCTGGCATCGGTCTTCCGACGACTCAGAAAGAAGCAATTAAAGATGAATCTGGCTAAATGTGCATTTGGAGTGTCTTCCGGCAAATTCCTCGGTTTTGTGGTACGGCATAGAGGAATCAAAATTGATCCAGAAAAAGTTAAAGCTATTCAAAATATGCCACCACCAACAACGCTGAAGGAATTAAAAAGCTTACAAGGAAAATTGGCATACATTCGCCGTTTTATTTCAAACCTCGCAGGAAGGTGTCAGCCATTTTCCCGGTTAATGAAGAAAGATACAGAATTCGTATGGGATCATGCTTGCCAGAATGCCTTTGATTCAATTAAAGAATTATTAAACAATTACGCAGGTAACAAGCACCAGTAAAAGGTAAGCCACTTATTTTATATACATACGCATTGCAAATTCTTTGGGTGCTTTGTTGGTACTGCAATGTAAACGGCCGGAAAAGAGACTGCTCTTTATTATCGAGCCGAACACTGATGGGGGCAGAATCCAATTATTCTCTGATTGAAAAAGAATGTTTGGCGTTGGTATTCGCTGTGCAAAAGTTAAGGCATTATTGTCTATCCCATGATATAACTCTGATCTCGAGAGCAGATCCGATAAAATTCTTGATGACCAGGCCAATGCTATCAGGGAGACTAGCCAAGTGGATGCTATTGTTATCTGAATATACTATTTCATATAAGCCTGCGAAAGCAGTGAAAGGACAAGCTATGGCAGATTTTCTCGCAGCACATCCCATAGAGAAAATGAAGAAATCAATGATGAATTCCCAGATGAACAGGTTATGGTGGCTGAATCCCAGAATCTTTGGCAGATGTATTTTGATGGTGCTGCTCGAGTATCGGGAGCGGGGGCAGGAGTAATATTCATTACACCTCAGGGCGATTTATTACCATACTCTTTCACACTGGGTATCGCATGCACAAACAATGAGGCCGAATATAAAGCTCTTATCATCGGAATGGAAATAGCACGGCAAATGGAAATAAAATCATTGCATATCTTCGGAGATTCTAAATTGGTTGTAAATCAGTTAACCACAGAATTTGAAGTAAGGAAAGAGGAACTCTTGCCTTATTATCGGAAGGCACAACAGTTGCTTGAACAGTTCTATTATGTGGAAATTAAACACATACCGCGGTCGGAGAATGCAAAAGCAGATGCTTTAGCTTGATTTAGCAAATGGCTTTGTCTTCACAAACCAAAGGCCTCTTCGAGGTAACTATAGAAGAAAGAAGATTCCTCCATCTGCAGAGGTTATCGAAGAAAGCTGTTGAAATATTGCCTATATCCTGTCTGGAAGTAACAATGGATGATTGGCGTCGACCTTTGTCGATTATCTCAAATATAATATCTTGCCGAAGACAATATACAAAGACGATTAGATTAAGCACCGATCAAGGAAAATTTGTCATATGCAGCGAAGTATTATATAGAAAATCTTATAATGGAATGCTGTTAAGGTGCTTGGACAAGCAAGAAGCAAACCAAATGCTGCGGGAGGCACATTCGGGTGAATGTGGAGCACATCAAGCTGGCCGGAATTTATGCCATAGAGTGCATCGAATGGGTTATTATTGGCCTACTATGTTTAAAGATGCAATAAAATATGCAAAGTGATGCCATGAATGTCAAATACATGGAGATATAATACATATTCCTCCAGAAGAATTACATCGATCTGTTGCTTCTTGGCCCTTTTCACTGGGACTCGACGTTATTGGTCGATAAACCCTCCTTCATCTAAAGGAAAAAAGATATATTATAGCAGAACGGATTATTTCTCCAAGTGGACCGAAGCAGTCGCCTTGCGTAATGTTAAAGAGAAAGACGTGGTCAATTTCATCCGTCATGCTATAATATACCGTCATGGTATTCCGAAGAAAATCATCACTGATAATGGCACCCCTTTTAAAAATAGAGGCATGGAAAAGTTATGTCAGAAGTTCGGCATCCAACATTCTTTTTCAACACCTTATTATCCTCCGGCCAATGGATTAGCAGAGGCGTTTAACAAAACAATTGTCAAGATAATGAAGAAAACAGTGACAGGCAATAAGCGCGATTGGGATGAAAAGTTACAAGAAGCATTATGGGCCTACAGAACCACCCATCGTCAAGCCAACAGGAGCGACGCCATATTCATTAGTCTATGGTATGGAGGCAGTTATCCCAATTGAAATCCAAGTGGCATCACTCAGAGTGGCAGTGCACCAGTCTATAACAGATGAAGAAAATGCAAAAATAAGGCTGAAAGAATTAGACTTCCTCGATGAGAAACGTCTCAAGACAAAGAACGATTGCGGTCATATCGAGGCCGAATATCGGTACGCCTTTGATAAATGAGTCAAATATCGCTCTTTCAAAAAGGGGATATGGTGTTAATGTTGAAAAGACCTATAGTGGTCACTCGCCGGACAGGGGGCAAGTTTGAGCCTAAGTGGGACGGCCCATATGTGGTAAAAGAAGTATACTCCAATAGAGCATATAGAATCACAAATCAAGAAGGACAGGGTATCGGTGTACTTGTCAACGCCCGTTTCATCAAAAGATACTATCCTTAAAGATAGGTCTCTGGATTTTGACCCAAAATATTATCGGCATAATGATTCTGTATCAAAAGGGGGCAAAAATAAATAAGATCATGTCCATATTCATGTCTATATGCCAACAAAAGAAGCTGTAAAGAAGAGATTCACAAGCATGTCAATTATCAAAGCAGCAAATCTTGAAAAAAAATATATATGCTCATCATCATCATCTTGAAGATTCTCTTGAAGATACTATCTAAGCTGAGAATTATATTGCCTTACAAGGCACGGATCTTCTTGAAGATATTATTGCCTTATAAGGATATATCAATATCAATCAAAGAGGCAGTATAGCCAAGCCAAAATCCCAAAAGAGCAAAATTGAGCAAAATAAAAAAGATCAAGCTCTAAAAATAAAAAATAAAAAAAAAAAAAAAATGCTCTCAAAGGATCAAGCTCTAAAAATGAGCCGGCCAACTATACGTAAGACCCATGAAGATTGCCATTCGGGCGGCGAGAGAGTCGGTGGCCCTAAAAAGCCCGCGAAGACCATCGTGCGCACCCATGCGGGTAGTGACGAAGTCAAGGATTCAAAGCCTAAAAGGCCATAAATCCGCGAAGACTAGTCACCGTAATTCCCATGCCGTCGTATAGCTTCCGGCAGCGCACGGGAACGGATGAAAATGCCCTCCTGTGAATGGGCTCGACCTTGCAGACGAAGAAAACAGGGGCCGCAGTGCGAGCTTTATGCCAACCGTGCGTAAGACCCTCCAGGTCTAGGGTTTGATTTCAGTAGTAACTCGTGAGGAAGGGCTTAAACCTACTCATTGATGGTGGCGACCCTAGATTTGGTGCCCAAAGGTAGCCTTGCGAGCCCCGCGAACTCAGAGAGTTACCGTGGCCAACCCTGCGCGTAAATCCAACAGTTCACCGTCCGGTAGCGTCAATGGGCCCCTCTGATGGACCGTGACCGTGAGCTCAAGGCAGTGAGAAGCCCAAAAGCGAACTCTAGAGAGTTACAGTGGCCATCACATAAGACCCATAAATGCTCCACTACTCACGAGCTTAAACTCTGTGTGTGCGCACGCTCCACTACTCATGAGCATAAACTGCATGTGGCTAATTGAACTGAAACTTAGTACCGCCAATTTAAATACTCACCTAGAGAATCCCTTACTAACAAAGCATAAAAGGTTTAGAAATTATAAAAATGTGTAATGAAAATTATTATATAAAGAATAAATATAACTTGATAATATTAATATTAATAAAAAATATAATAAATAAAATAATAAAAAATAAATATAATAAAATTATTATATAAATATAATATGATAATATTAGTATAAATATCATCAATATGCAAGATAGAAAATACCATCATAAAAACATTCCAAAATACTATCATGAGATAAAATGATAGATTACATCCAAGAAACATGAAAGCAAATATCACATGTTTTAAATTACATGATTCAAAGATTCTCTGTGATCCCCATTGCTTCTGAATATCTGAGCAAATCTTCTTTTAATTGTGCTTGAGCTGCATTATGTCGAGATTTTTCTTCAAGAATAAGTTTCGCCTGATCAGGAACGCCAGCAAGCTTGTTCTCCAAAGAAACAACCATTTCTTGATTCTGAAGTTGTGCAGATTTTTCAGTATCAATAGACTTGGCATTCACTCGCATCTTCTCTTCAACCTCTTGAATGATTAAAGCTTGCTCATGATTCTTTCTCTCCAGCTGAGAGATTTCTTCCTTGAGTATGCAATGCGATCTTGGATAGTTATGCTTTCATCAACATGAATCTTTAATTGATCTTGAAGAATCATACGTTCTTGTTCAAATTTGGAAATTGAAGAAGCTGTTAAAGAGACTTGTTCTTGAGAAAGAGCCAGCAGCTTTCTATATTCTAAAATCTCAGGCGCAATGGTGATATTTTCCACTGAAGCTAAAGAAATTACAGAATCACGAAACTTGAAGAGTGAATCCCGTAAGGGAGATATGTTGATTCTGGCCATCTTAGCAGAGCTTTCCAAAATTTCTATAGCAACATCCAAGTCCGACCACGATCAGGATTTCTGAAGATATGGATTATTGCTAATGAGAGAATGTTTCACCATCAGCATTTTGTGAGCGGGAATCTTTGCAAAGGATGATAGTTCAGAAGTAGTGGTTATAGAATCAGAACTAGCCGCACCGCTACGGGGATAAGCTCCTATAGCAAAAGAAGAAGAATATTCAATATATTACTATGAAATATATATAGTCTTGAATGAAGATAAGCAGCGCACATATATATATATATATACCTGTCACTGGGACACAACTAACAGAAGGAGAAGCTCTTGGAGCTATGGAAGGGCCAAGTCCCACCATATCAGCGAAAGATGGTGCTCTAGCCTCCGTACTAGAATCTCTTGTGGCTGGAGTTGGCAAATCAGTAGTTTCTGTAGAAAATATAATCTCACGAGCAACTACTCTTGGTACTACCAATAGCAGCTACTGATGCTCTCGGTGAAGATATTACAAGAGGGCCCCTTTGGAGAGATGACACCTACTTATGCAACTTGGACACCTAAAAAGGGAGATCAATAATTTTGGATAAATAATAGTTGTTAAAATATAAATCAAAATATTTATATGAAAAATTTTCCTTTACCTGGTGAATATCCATATTCTCCATAATCTAAAGGCTCCTCTTCATCTTCCTCAGCTGCAGGAGATTTAGCAGGGATATTAATGCTAGAGGAGTCTTAGCAATTGCGAGGGGAAGATGCTATCTCAACTTCTTTCGCATTTGTTTCCTCTTCTTCACCAATATCAACTTCTCCTTCTTCAAAGTCATCATCTTTATCTTCGCCATTATCACTATCTCCGCTATCTTCATCCTGCGAAGATTCGGTTGTACTTGATGATGAAGTAGAACTTTCATCTCCCAAAATTTCTTCGTCAACTTCTTCAACGATAACTTGCTTCCCTTTATAAGAAATAGGTCGACTGCTCTCGGTGCAAGCTCTTGGACTATAGGAGAAGCAGAGGCTAGACGAGTTCATTCTGGAGGGATAGGAGATGATGATTGTAAACGTGTTCTTGATCTAGTCATCGGAGAAGACGGACTAGGACCAAGGGGGTCACGGAGGAGATGTGGAAGTACCAATAGCTGTCCTTCTTGAACATTGCGTCTCTGCGGGGATTGGAGAAGATGTACTGCTGACATCATCTATGCACTGGTTTGAAGAATCCCGACGAGATTTCTCAAATTCTCTCAAAACTCCGTGGGCAAACCTGACCATCCAAAGTGTTGATGGGCTTGATTTCACGGATGGGATCTTCTAATGATATCTTTCGCAAATCTCTCTGGATGAGATGCATGGCTCCTCTCAGGAATATAGCCAATCCCGCTCTCTAAATTTACGCCCTTGGCACTGGGTGGATGAAGAAAGATAGAGAGTCTACGGCGAGGCATTTATTGACCAAGTATGATTGATGATCCCACCATCGCATCCAGCTATATGATGTACGGACTATGCGATCACAGCTTGGAATTATGAAGGAGGAGCCAACACAGCTATTCAGCAATTGTTTCCATATCATGGCCCAGTTAAGAGGACCAGTTCCATAACAGCGCATTTGTCTGGTAACCAACCCGCGATCTTGTGGCACGGTTTGATCATAACCAAATTGACGAGCAAAACGACCGGGGTAGTAAGGTTCTCTCAGTCTGTCCCTTCCCGCATGAGGCAACCGCATGAGCGAATAGAAAAGAAGAAAGCTCTCTGCTGTGAGTAAGAGTTTCGTCGTCCACCACCATGTCCGTGTCTCCAGGATAGCGATAAAGGCGGAACTGAAAGAAGTTTATCGATCATCATCCCGAATCTTATTTATGACCCATTCATATGCTCTTCTAGCCATTGCCCTCTGTTGGAAGAACCAGAGTGGAAGGTGAGAAGGATGAGAATATGCTTGCTCTGAAACCTCGAAAGTCCAAGGGAAGTAGACTCCAAGCCAGCCTGTAAAATAGTGCCAAGAAGTATGCGCGAGATGAAGTTCCCAGAATGGGGTCTTTTATATGAGTCGCTATTTCTCCAAGGGCCAGTAGATAGAACATAGTATTGGAGGAGCAAGTGAGTATTTATGTCCCTCCGCCAAGGCACCGGCCATGACAAAGACACTTGGACGGATAGCATCGCCCATTTAGAGTCAGGCGAACGACTAAGCTTAGCCAATAGGCCAGAAATCTTTGCAAGCTCTCTAAAAGAGCTATATTCGGGCTTTCCTCGTACTGCATCCCGAAGCTTTGTCAGTTCTTTGGAATTGCAGTCGCGAAACCTTCAAAGGAAATAAAAATGAAGAGGTTAATATACATAAATGGCTGAAGAATACAAAGAGGAAGATCAATTATCAGATTGATAAATACCTTAAACCCCTAGAAAAATGGGCCTGACCATTGAAGAGGGGGAATTTTGTGGAAATTGGGGAATTTGCCCATCTCTTTGAAGAGCTCTATGGTAGTCTCGGATATGGAGGGCTTGCGATCAGGAAAAGATACAAAAGCCAATTCTCTGTTGGTAGGAATGAATTCATCGTAGAATTTCCCGTTATTGTGAGACCACTATACGATGAAGGTCCCAAAGAGATATGCTCATTTCGAAGTAAGGAAGATGAAAGGAGTTGGTTGTAGGCGACCAATATTCAAGGAAGCCTTTCAGAACATTGGGCTCCCGATAGAAGTATTTGGAGGTTACTTCTATTGCATCATATAGGCCTATCTTTGCAAGAGTGCTCGTATGTTTCAGCAAAATAGCCTCGCCCATTCGAGTAATAGCGACGAGCAATTAGCGAGGCCTCGATGCGGAACTCGCTTGGCCCCGAGTTGCTCTCGATCTACGAAACGCTTATTTGTCTCACTTTGTCTCATAGAAATGAGAAGGAAAGAGATCATGAGGATTGTGGAAGGGAGTCAGGAAAATCATGGGCGAGCTTCTCACGACATTCTGTCGTGGCTTTTGAGCTTAAATAGTGCCTTCTAGAATTCGGGGCTCTCTTGTGGCCCATGATTCGGTGTACATCGATCTTTCGCCATGAACACAATCTTTAGGTTCACAGTCCAAAGCATGGGCGATGGCGATACACCTTTATGGGAATGATAGTCATACCCTCTGCATGAGGGTTGTCGAATTTCATGACCCCTTCAACGACTCGAACTGAGTCCCATGAGTTTTG
This sequence comes from Magnolia changhungtana, assembly GCA_030180095.1. NCBI lineage: Eukaryota > Viridiplantae > Streptophyta > Magnoliopsida > Magnoliales > Magnoliaceae > Magnolia > Magnolia changhungtana. The sequence goes on from JASAUF010000353.1 coordinate 2,839,403, forward strand.
AAGTCGCTTCTTCTTGTGTTCCTTGATCTTTTCTTCAAATTCCTTCGCCTTATTGTGACGAGTCTTCTTCGGACGGGAAGGTGGAGGAGTATCCTCTCGGACGGGCGGTCTTTCACTGTTGGTACGAATGTGGTGTGGTCTTAAGCCACTCATCCCAGTCATATTCCCTTCCATGTTTTGGAGGACATTTTATATCTCCTAAAGATATAGATCTGTGAATAGGGGAGGGTAAGGATTTGATACGATCAGAAAAATCAAAGGTAGGGAGAACGGGTTCTTTGAAATAAGCAGGATTCCTGGAAGTTGTTTTTACCCACTTAGCAGGAGGTTGATCAGAAGGTGAACTAGAAGGAGACACAAGACGGCTTTGTTTGTTTAATACGAGCCATGGAAAAGGGACAGAAGAAAATTTTCTAAGTACAGAAGAAAAGATGAAAAGTGACTAAGTATTGAAAATTTTCTAAGTACAGGGAACTTTGCGCGAGGTCGCGCAAAGTCTGGGAGTTTGCGCGGAAAATCTCAAAGTTCAGAAAGCTCGCGCAAAGCTAAACGGTTTGCGCGGGGTCGCGCAAAGTTGGAGGTTTGCGCGGAATAAAATCGTCAGAGCGAATGTCAGCAGAGGGAAGTTCGTGAAAATGACTAAGTCATTGGACTATTTATAGGCTTTATGGCCGAGTACGGTACTCGGGTAGGGCTTTGCGCGAGGTCGCGCAAACCTTGGAAGAAAGGAATAGTTTGATCCTTTTCTTTGATTTCTGAACGAACAAAGAACGGATCGGGGCATCTGTTGAGGCATAAAATAAGCAAGGAAGAGAAGAAGAAAAAGATCAAGAAATCACTTTGAAGATGAAAGAAAACAGCTTCAAGACCACTTTGCGCGAGGTCGCGCAAAGTGAAATGATTACACAAAGACCGCGCAAAGTGAAGAGTGTGCGCGGATTGGACAGAGGAGACTTTGCGCGAGATTGAAGGGTTTGCGCGAGACCGCGCAAAGCATATTGTCTGCGCGAGTCCGCGCAAAGTCTATAATCTTTGCGGTAAAAATAGTTGGATGATATTTTTGTCCCACATCGACCGGATCTGAGATTTTCTTTGGTGAAAATGTCTATAAATACCCCATTCCTTCTCTCAAAAGGGGTTGAAGATTTGAAGTGAAGCAAAGGCGAGAAAGAAGACGAGAAGGTGTGGAGTATTGGACTCACGCACTTTGCGCGACCAGCGCAAAGGAGTATTGGACTCTGGAAGTTTGCGCGCCGACCGCAAAGCAACAGAGTGCTTATATGGTTTGCGCGGACCGCGTATGAAAGCATATTGCGGACCCGCAAGCTAAACCTATTTCTTGACAGTTTGTGACAATGAATGGGTGAAATCTTTGTTGGAATGATTGGAGTCCTCAAAGTTTCAAGTTCTTCTTGATCAAGAAAAAAGGAAGAATCATCGATGAAGAGACGTATTCCTCCTAAGTTTCAGGAGATGACCAAAATAGCACTGAAATGCTGTAGGAATTTCCGTTCTCTTGAAGATTATTGAATAACTTGTCTATTCCCTCCTAAGTCATAGGAGATGATTGACATCATTACTGTTATGCTGTCGAAATTATATTTAGCTATAATAATAAACATTTGTAATGAGTTCTTTGTAAGCTATCTTAGAATCAAGGGATACCAGAGGATGTAAATGAATTCAGAATCAATAAAGTGTGATGATTGTCTTTGTAATTATTTCATTGTTATGTTTAAATAAGATGACTTTCCCAAATCAAATACCTTTGTTTCCTTGTCGAAACAATATTCATCATGTTTGGACGCTACTGCTTGAACCTAGGGTACCAAACTTACCAGTGAAATCCCTTTAACCATGGTACCTCGATCTGCTAAGACTCATGAGCCGGGCATGGTGGTATGGGATACCATGGTCGAGCTGTCAGTCTACGCTGGGGCCACATGCCTCCCCGTAGTGACCAGTGAGCAACCCGACTCGTGAGCCAATTATGGTGGTATGAGACACTATATTCGTGTTGTCGGCCTACATTGATAAAGTGATGGGGGAGTGGTGCAACAAATGCATGTAACAGCCCTGGCAGCCCTTTGTAGTGTGACCTTGAGCATACTCTGAATTTGCGGTGAGGCGATGAGTTTTGCCGTGGTGAATAAAGTATGAACTAAGCCTGTATCAATTTAGTGATGAACCGTTAAAGAGGTGATAGGGGAGTGTTGTAACCATTATGTGTAACAGCCCTGGCAGCCTTTGCAGTGACCTATAAACACACCATCGTATGAGATTAACTAGGACTAACGACCTTAGAATGGATCATGTTTGGGAATGATACAAGGGAGCTACCTTAGTTTCCCAATACGGCTGTTTGAAATAGACTAATAACTACTCGATAATCATGCTCATCATCGCACTGCATGTGCCTGGTAGATGTGGAGCACTGAGGGATGAACGCATGTCTCGAACGTAAGATGGTGTCGCATGAGGGTGGTTTGGCAAGGGTATTCATCATGTCATTTCATACTTGCATTAAATAATAGTTAGGATTGTTTGATTGTACTGCTTTACCATTACTGCTTGATTGAATTGATAACTTGTTAACCTATGCTTTATTGTTCCACTGAGTTGATCACTCACTCCCACGTTACGGGACGGTGTTGAACACACCAACCAAATTTGTTTGAGTTTCAGGTGATGGCGATGCATATGAAGCAGAGCCGAACTATTACTATGATGTTGAGGAGTTCTCTTACATGTAACTCTCTGGCAAGTCTATGAAGACCTGATATTGTATTGACGGGGCTATGGTATTTGGAATAGAAGACATTACACTTCCACAACTTGGTATAATTTGAAATTATGCTTGTAATTGATTAACCTGGTAACCTTATCACACTCTAGAGACTCACTGCAGTTTATATATTTTATATATCTATCACAGTCTTCCGCTTGTAATTTAACTATCTCTGGAGTATGATATGTTGTTTTGGCTTAATCTCACTCATGTTCAATGCACTAATACAGACAACATTCAATCATCATTCATTTTGTTGCATAAGTGATGCGTTGGAACTCGGGAGTTGAGTTTATGCTCGACCCCCAATTTTCAGGGCATTACACTTATACCCTTGTAACCGCACCATCACCGCGGTTCCGATGCCACGTCTCGTGCGCCGATCCAATACGCAAGCCAGGAGATGTGGGTCCGCGTTCGGTGCAAGAAAATCACCACGCATCCAAATTCTGAGAGAATCTCTATGACTTATCACATCAATCAATCAATCCCATCATGTCAAGTACATGTCAAGTAAACATCACCTCACACCTTTCCCCAAGCAATCCCCAAAGTCAAAAAGGTTCTTACACACCCATACTTTTCTTACACCATCTACCACAAAAGTCAAAAAGTCTCTAACACATCCATCACCATCACATCCATCATCCATCTCTCTCTCTCTCTTTGCAACCCTCTCTCTCATTCCTCAAAACATTTTTCCAACCAACAATAAAAATATCCCAAGTATGTGCTTCTTAAGCTCTTATGGAGAAACTCTAGTTTGGCCCACTTCCTACCCTCCTCATCTCCCATCTCAACCATCTAAACTCCATCTCCTCCGTTGTGATCGAAGCTAAGGAGTCAAGGAAGCCTTGGGAGCAAGAAGGAATGGTGGGTGATCTTGGATCTCCACTTATTTGTTGTTTTATGAATTAAGGGCCCACTTGTTGTGGGACTCACCTTAATGTAGGCCTTGTATCAAAGAGGGGCCCATAGTGGCGGGGCCCCTCCATCCTTACCGATGTCTCTCTCTCTCTATTTCTTGTATTGTGGACCCCACTATGATGTATGAACCACGTCGTCCCATCCGTAGGGCCCACGTTGCTGACCGCCTTTGGATGGGCTGGATGTAGGAGAACACAAATATTAAATTGATCCAAAGATGGTGGGCCACGTCTGAGTGGGACCCACCATGATGCCAGTGTTGTATCCAGTCCAGTGTCCAGGGAACTGGACGCGCAACACAGTGAGGTGTGGACTATCATTGGGTATGCTAATAGTGTAGTGTTAACTAACAGTGGGTACATTAACGTGGGTGTACCAATAGTGAAGTGTGTGCAGATGGTGGAGTCCATGGAACCCACCCATGTCATCCATCCATTTTGGAGGGCCACCCCCTTAGTGCATGTGTTTTATCCTAACCGTCCATCGTTTAGGGATGGTGGGACCCACGTCCGTGTGGGGCCCTCCTTGGTGCGTGTGGAGGGCTAGATCCATAGCTCAACTGGCAGACTGACTGGAAGATACCTCGTTTCAACGTCGAGGTCTTGGTACGACTCCCTAATGGAGGTGGCTAGCAAAGAAGTGTGAGTTAACAGTGGGGTCCATGGGACCTACCCCCATCCTTCATCCATCTAGATGGGCCACGCCATCATGTATGGATTTTATCCAAACCATCCACCGTCCTTGGACGGTGGGACCCACCCCATGTGTGGGGTTGTAGTGGTGTATGCAACCGTCCAGGGCCTGGACGTTGTATATACCTTATATTATATACATATATATTATATATTATTTATTATATACTATATATTATTATATATATGTACTTGCTGTGTGGGCCCTATGTGGGACCCACCTCTGTTTTTTTTAAAAAAAAGAAAAAGAAAAAGAAAGGGAAAGGAAAAAGGCAGGCGTGCTGCAGGTCCGACGTGATGTGTGTGTTTTACATGTGTCGTCCATCTGCTTTTGATGGTGGGACCCACTTTCATCTGATGACAGCAAGTTCTATGGGTCCCACTGCTAAATAATATATTATATATTATATGTTATATATTATATATTATGTGCATGGTAGTGGGTCCTACGTGGGACCCACCTTTGGTTTCCTAAGTGCAGCCAGTTGCCTGTGCAGCAGCCATCTATCTGCTTCTTTGTTGGCAGCAAGCTCGCAGGCCCCACATTAATGTATATCGACATCGTTTATTATTTGAACGGTGGGGCCCATCATGATGCATGTATTATATCCATGCTGTCCAACTATTCGTGAGATCATTTTACAACATGGGAAAATAGTGGTGAGTCAGATCTAAAGTTCAAGTGGACCCCACCATTTAAATAGTGGACTGTGCCATCCACCATTCAAACTCCTAAGGGCCACGGTAGTTTCCAATTAAGTTAATAATTGTTTTCATTTCATCTATCTCTTTGATAACTTATGAATATGTCGGTTCTCAAATACCTAAGGGGGGGCGACTGATATACTAGAGGCCCATTTGATTGGCTCATTTGATTCAGCCCATTTAATCGACCCATTTGATTCGGCCTATTTGATCGGCCCATTTAATTCGGCCCATTTGATTCGACCCATTTGAATCAGCCCATTTGATCAGCCCATGTGATTCGACCCATTCGATCGGCCCAATGCAATGTGTGTGAAGCCCATGAGCGAGGCCCAATCTGATGTATGGGTGGTCGTTACAATATGTATGAATTCCTCATGTAGGCCACTCCTTGGGAACAATGTTGGTTTGACGTCTACATTGATGGGCAATGATAGTTAGACATCCTCATCGTGACCTTCCCTTAGGCCTTGTTACGCCCATTCTCTTCATGGGTTAACCCAAATAAGTGGGCCCCATTTGCTGTAGGCGAATGACTTCATGACCACAGCCGACGTCGATTATCGACCTTGATTATCAGTGTCGATTACCAATGCTGATTATCGGTGTCGATTGTCAAGGCCGCCGCCGATTATCGACCCTGATTATCGATGCCGATTACTGATTCTAATTATTGGTGCCGATTGTCGAGGCCGACGACGGTTATCGATACTGATTATAAGTATGTGATAACATAACATCATGATACATGCCAATGCGCATCATCTGTATGCTTGTGATGAGATGAGTGATTGATCATAATACCTACCATTGGGCAAATTGTTACGGACTCCCTGGTAAGGGAAGTTGTGCGCATGAGCGCGCGGACACACATGTTTGATGTATGACTGGATTGCGTGATTCATGCAGCTTGCATTGCATGACATGTTTATTGTACGCCCTAGCGACATCAGGGCCATAGCCTCCACAAGCATATCATCGTTGGTAGGATTAGATACCGAAAATCTTGTTCTATATGGGGTACTATAGATATCCATGGGTTAAAGTCCTTAAACCCTTATGGTACCAGGAGGTTGCTCCAAATCTAAACCGAGTGGGTGTATGAGCGCCGAGTACCGATTACCAGACGGTCGCGCTTTCCACTATGTCATGGTCGGTTGGAAGGGGGTGCGGCCTTACCAGCCCGAGAGGAGGGGGTAAAACTAGGCTAAGTTTGACCAGCTTGGGGAATGGGTCCACTATCGATGAGCCAAGCCCGATATTGGCAGGTGGATAGTGAGGTCTCTTCCACTTACCTTATTGCGTGCGATGGGGCGGCAATCTGGTTTGGAGTGTACTAGACCACGGTGATATTCCAGAGTTGAGCTGTATTGATATATAGACTTGATGAGGATTCGTATACTTGATTTGCATCTCGCATCGCATAGCCTTGGTACGGCCGATATCATTCATGCCTTGCATCGCATAGCCTTGGTATAGCTAATTGTATTCATGGATTCATTAATATTTTTCGTATTACTCTGATACTACATAATTGTATTACTACCTTGCGCACACACTTTCACCACCCTCTAAGCTTTCTATAAGCTTATGCACGACCGTTACATGCAAGTGACGTTGGACCACAACAGCCCTGAGGTAGAAGCGCATAGCATATCATCTTGGAGCTTTTTATCCATTACCATTGTATTTCCCTTTATGCTCATTGTACTTGTAAAGTTTTTTATCATAATGTAAATGTGATGGAGTTTTTGGTTGTTGTTTGTGGGTTATACCTTTGGTTATGATTATTACAAATCAAACTGATGTTAAAAATCCTCCTCGTTGCATCCCAGGATCAGAACCTAGTGAATGGGCACCGGGAGTAGAGAATGGGGTACAATGGAGGCTGTCGGCGCCGAACTTGGCAATCAAGAATTTTGTGAGCCCGATCTTCAAGTTTGGGGCGTGACAGAAGTTGGTATCAGATCATAACTTGGAAATAACCAAGAACAACATTATATGTCTGCTATGAATGATTAAGTCATGAGTTCGATAACTTAGTAATCTTTTATTACAGACCCTTAACATGTGTGCCTTCGAGAGTTTTCAAAGTTGATAGGTGCCTTCGCTCTTTCATGTAGGACAAGATGCCCAGGAGAGTGACCCGATCGACTCCCACACCACCACCTGAAACTCCCGCACCACCACCTAACACCCTCGCACTACCACCTATGATTCCCACTCCACCACCAGAGATTCCTACTGACCAGCATGAAGATGCACCTCCTCTACCAGAGACCGGTATGGTTCCGACAGTATCCGTGAGTGCCTCCCAGTTACAGCAGATGTTACATGCTGTGACGGCTGCACTTCAGGGTCAGGGCAGGCACCCTGTCATTTCGCCAAGCAGAGCAAGAGTGCGTGAGCGCCCTTCTTCGTGAGTTTCGACAGCTTGATCCCCCGCATTTCCAGGGCAAGCCAGACATGATAGTAGCTGAGAGATGGCACTCCGATGTGGAGAAGATATTCGATATAATGGGATGTACGACCTAGAGGCGAGTCTAATTAGTAGTATTTCTTCTCCATAGTGAGGCTGAGCACTAGTGGACATCAGTCTCTCGAGTGGCAGGCACCAATTTCATGTGGACTTGGGAGGACTTTGTTGATCGGTTTGACCGATAGTATTTTCCTTATCATATCTGATGACAGCGAGCGTTGGAGTTAGAAGCCCTGTTGTAGGGTAATATGACGATGGCTCAGTACGCGGCTCGTTTTGTACCGCTGTCCAGATTTGCACCATACTTGGTAGATGATGAGGAGCGGGGAGCCCACTGATTGGAGGATGGTTTGCATTACGGTCTTCGACACCGTGTTATTGGGCATGAGCTCCCGACTTTTAAGGGGGTAGTATGGAAGGCCGAGATTTATGAGGCTGAGTGGGCCAGTTCTCAATCTGATCGCGGTCAGAGGAGAGACAGAAAGAGGCAGGTTCCTTCCGGTGACTCCCAACAACGTCGACCACAGTAGTAGAGGTGCACAGTTGCCCAGCCTTCTGAGCGCCAGCAGCACCTCCAGCACCACATCCAAGGTAGGTCACCAGCACCTGTTTTAGGTGCGGTGCGACGGGGCACTATATGTGGGAGTGTCCCCGCCCCCAACAGCAGCAACAGCCGAGAGGTCCACAGCAGCCTCGACTATAGCAGCAACAGAGACCTCCACCGCATTAGCAGCAGAGACCCCCACAGCAGAACCGATAGTAGCCCCCACCACCGAGGCCACCTCAGCAGCAACATCAGCACCAGCCTCCGAGGCTATAACAGCAGAGTCGGCAGTTTTGACCACCTCAGCGATAGCAGCAGCACGCTCAGAGGGGACAGGCACCTCCCCGGCCGGCTCAAGCTAGGTTCTATGCGGCTCAATAGGATCCGCAGTCATCTGAAGGAGTCGTTGAGGGTATACTTCCAGTCTTTGTATGCATTGATCGAGTTTTGTTTGATTCGGTGCTTCACACTCGTTTATGTCCAAGAAATTCTATCGTTCGACTGGATTGCCGACAGAGTCTGCTCGAGAGGGGTTGACCATATCGACGCCCTTAGGAAATATTACAGTATTAGGCTGCTTCTGTTCATCTTGCCCCATGCTAGTGGGAGAGATTTTCTTGTCCGCCGACTTGTACGTGCTTCCGATGTCAGATTTCGACGTTATCTTCCGCATGGATTGGCTTACCGAGTACCACGCCATCTTGGACTACTTCTTGAGGATAGTCACATTCTGTATACCAGGCTTGCCATAGTTTCAGTTCGTTGTAGAGCCTTGAGGAGAGCCATTATCTTGCTTGATGTCTTATGCCGTTGAGGAGTCTGTTGTTGCTTGCATTGATCAGTTAACGATTGTTTACGATTTTACCAATGTGTTCCAGGAGATTCCGGGATTACCGCCTCACCGACTCACTGAGTTTCAGATTAATCTCGTGCCCGGTACGGTGCCTATTTCGAAGGCCCCATATCATATGGCACCGTTGGAGTTGCTGGAATTGTAGAAGCAGTTGGACGAGTTGCACAAGTTGGGCTTTATCCGTCCGAGCAGTTCGTCGTGGGAAGCGCCGGTACTCTTCGTGAAGAAGAAGGTTGGCTAGTTGCAGCTCTGTGTAGACTACCGCGAGCTCAACAAGGTCACGATCAAGAACAAGTACCCATTCCCAAGGATTGATGATTTGTTTGATCAGCTGCAGGGTGCACAGTTCTTTTCGAAGAATGACTTACGTTCCGGTTATCATTAGATTCGGGTTCGAGAGGAGGACATTCCAAAGATGGCTTTCAAGATGCGTTATGGTTATTTTGAGTTCCAGGTCATGTCTTTCGGACTGACTAATGCACTGCGACGCCTGCGAGTGAGCATTTATGGAGTTGAAGGACCGCCTCACATCCACTCCTATCCTCACTTTTCCTTCTGGGAGTGATGGATTTATTATATTTACCGATGCCTCACATATTGGTTTGGATGCTGTCCTAATGCAGCACGGGAGACCAATGGCCTTCGCGTCTCATCAACTCAAGGTCCATAAGCAAAACTACCCCACACATGATTTGGAGCTGGCCGCAGTTGTCTTCGTAGTGAAGGTGTGGAGGCATTATCTCTATGGGTTAGATTTAAGCTCTTCTCTGACCACAAGAGTTTGAAGTACCTCTTTTCATAGTATGAGTTGAACATGAGGTAGAGAAGCTGGATGGAGCTACTGAAGGACTATAATTTCGATCTTCAGTACCACCCGAGTATGGCGAACGTGGTGGCAGATGCCCTCAACCTTCAGCCTGGTAGCGCATATGATAATTCAGGAGTGGCGGATGCTTGAGGATATAACAGAGTATGATTTCGAGTTCAGCCTACAGTCTTTTATCGTGTAGTTATCGAGCCTGTTGATTCAACCCTCTCTTGTTGCAAGAGTGATCGAGGGTCAGGAGGCTGATGAGTCATTGCAGAGTTATATGGCTGAGGCGGCATCTGAGAGTTAGGCAGATTGGCAGATTGATACAGATGGTGGACTTCGCTTTAGAGGTCGATTATGTGTCCCGGATATTCCTGAGTTACGCAGAGATCTTATGATTGAGGCACATCGATCGCGATGTTCTATCCATCCTGGCTCGACGAAGACGTACCATGACATGAGGCGTCAGATCGTCAGTTTTGTGGCCGAGTGTGACACATGCCAGCATGTCAAGACTGATCATTAGAGACCACCTGGTCTATTACAGCCATTGAGTGTCTCGATGTGGAAGTGGGAGCTCGTGTCGACAGATTTTATTATGGATTTATAGAGGACTCAGTACAGTCATGACGCCATTTGGGTTGTTGTGGATCGTTTGACGAAGTCGGCACATTTTCTTGCGATTCGTATGACTTAACCTTTGCACCGGCTTGCGAGTTTATTCATCGAGGAGATTGTGAGACTGCATGGTGTTCCAGTCTCTATCGTCTCTGACCGAGACCCGAGGTTTATGCCTCAGTTTTGGGGGAGCTTTCAGAGAGCGATGGGGACTGATTTGCAGCTCAACACTGCATATCATCCGCAGACCGATAGCCAGACCGAGAGGGTTAACCAGATCCTTAAGGATATGCTTCGAGCCTATGCGATTGATTTCAGGGGTAGCTAGGATGAGCATCTGTGATTGGCTGAGTTCGCATCCAACAATAACTATTAGGCGACCATTGGCATGAGTCCTTTTGAGGCACTATATGGCAGACCATGCAGATTACTGAGTTATTGGACTGAGGTTGGAGAGCACCATCTCCTAGGTCTCGAGTTGTGCAGGATATGTCAGAGGCTATTGATATCATCAGGCAGAGGATGCGCACAGTTCAGAACCGGCAAAAGAGTTTTACTGATCGCCGGCGTCGTCCTTTAGAGTTTGATGTGGGGGACCATGTGTGTCTCAAGGTCTCACCATGAAGGGCGTAGTTCGATTTGGAGGGCAAGCTTGCCCCGGGATTCATAGGAACTTTTGAGATCAGTGGGCGCGTTGGCATCGTGGCCTATCGACTTGCCTTGCCATCTCAGTTGTCTAGCGTCCATAACATTTTCCATGTCTCTATGTTGATGAAGTATGGGTCAGACATCATTCCTGTTATTGATTGGCAGCCGTTAGAGGTTCGTGAGGACGCTTCCTAGATTGAGCAGCTAGTCCATATCCTTGATCGGGAGGATCGGGTCCTCCGGATCAAGGTCATTCTGTTGGTGAAGGTTCAGTGGGGTCACCATTCTGTTGAGGAGGCTTCTTGGAAGCACGAGGCCGAGATTCGAGATCATTATCCCCACCTTTTTTATGATTGATTATGTTGTATTTTGTATGTTATCTTTGATTTTATATGATGATGTTACGTTTCTTCTTCCTCATGAGTTATGACTAGTTGCGACGATTGTGTAAATTTCGAGGATGAAATTTTTATTAGGTGGGAAGAGTTGTAAAACCCGTATCCTATAACGTACCATTCTGTAGACTTCCGCGGTCTTCTCGGTCGAATTCTGGCAACCTTCGACCCTTAACCGATATTTGTGCACGATCCTGATTCACACGCTATCAACCTAAATCGACTTAAACCGAGATATGTACCCTTGCGACCGGGCCATCGCCACGGTTCAAATGCCACGTCTCGTGCGTCAATCCTATACCTAGGCCAGGAGATGTGGGTCTGCGTTCGATACGAGGAAATCGTCGCGCGTGCAAATTCTGAGAGAATCTCTATGACTTGTCACATCAATCAATTAATCCCATCATATCAAGTACACATCACCTCACACCCTTCCCTAAGCAACCCCCAAAGTCAAAAAGGTTCTTACACACCCATACTTTTCTTACACCATCTACCACAAAAGTCAAAAAGTCTCTTACACATCTATCACCCATCTCACTCTCTTCCTCTCTTTACAACCCTCTCTCTCATTCCTCAAATCACTTTTTCCAAGCAACAAAAAAAATATCCCACGTATGAGCTTCCCAAGCTCTCATGGAGAAACTCTAGTGTGGCTCACTTCCTACCCCCCTCATCTACCATCTCAACCATCCAAACTCCATCTCCTCTGTTGGAATCGAAGCTAAGGAGCAAAGGAAGCCTAGGGAGCAAGAAGGAATGGTGGGTGATCTTGGATCTCCACTTATTTGTTGTTTTGTGATTTAAGGGCCCACTTGCGGTGGGACCCACCTTGATGTAGGCCTTGTATCAAAGAGGGGCCCATAGTGGCGGGGCCCCACCATCCTTGCCGATGTCTCTCTCTCTCTCTCTCTCTCTCTCTTTCTTGTATTGTGGACCCCACTATGATGTATGATCCATGCCAACCCATCCGTAGGGCCCACCTTGCTGACTACCTTTAGGTGGGCTTGGATGTAGGAGAACACAAATATCAGATTTATCCAAAGATGGTGGGCCACGTCCGAGTGCGACGCACCATGATGCCTGTGTTGTATCTAGTCCAGCGTCCTGGGATGTTGGATGTGCAATACATTGAGGTGTGGACTGTCATTTTGTGTGCTAACAGTGTAGTGTTAACTGACAGTGGGTGCACTGATGTGGGTGTACCAACAGTAAAGTGTGTGCAGATGGTGGAGTCTATGGGACCCACCCACGTCATCCATCCATTTTGGTGGGCCACCCCCTTAGTGCATGTGTTTTATCCTAACCGTCCATCATCCAGGGATGGTGGGACCCACGTCCGTGTGGGGCCCTCCTTGGTGCTAGTGGACGCCCAAATCCATAGCTCAACTGGCAGACTGAGTGGAAGATACCTCGTTTTAACATTGAGGTCGTGCTACGACTTCCTAATGGAGGTGGCTAGCAAAGAAATGTCAGTTGATGGTGGGGTTCGTGGGACCACCGCGGTCCTTCATCCATCCAAATGGGTCACACCATCATGTATGCGTTTTATCCAATTCGTCCACCATCCTTGGACGGTGGGACCCACCCCATGTGTGGGGTTGCAGTGGTGTACCCAACCGTCTAGGCCGTCCAGGGCCTGGACGTTGTATATACCTTATATTATATATATATTATTATATTATATTATATATATTATTTATTATATATTATATACTATATATTATTATATACATGTACTTGTTGTGGTGGGCCCTTCGTGGGCACCTCTGTTTTTTTTTTTTCAAAAAAAGGAAAAAGAAAAAGAAAGGGAAAGGAAAAAGGCAGGCGTGCTGCAAGTCCCATGTGATGTGTGTGTTTTACACGTGCCGTCCATCTCCTTTTGATGGTGGGACCCACTACCATCTGATGACAGCAAGTTTTATGGGTCCCACTGCTAAATAATATAATATATATTATATATTATATATTATATACTATATATTATGTGCATGGTAGTGGGCCCTACGTGGGACTCACCTTTGCTTTCCTAGGTGTAGCCAGTTGCCTGTGCAACAAACTTCTATCTACTTCTTTATTAACAGCAAGCCCACTGGCCCCACATTGATGTATATCGACACCATTTACTATTTGAACGGTGGGGCCCACCATGATGCATGTGTTGTATCCATGTCGTCCAACCATTCATGTGATCATTTTACAACATGGGAAAATAGTGTTGAGTCATATCTAAAGTTCAAGTGGACCCCACCATTAAAATAGTGGATCGTGTCATCCACCGTTCAAACTCCCACGGGCCACGGTAGTTTCCAATTAAGTTGATAATTGTTTTCATTTCATCTATCTCTTTGATAACTTATGAATATGTCGGTTCTTAAATACCTAGGGGGGCGACTGATATACCTGAGGCCCATTTGATCGGCTCATTTGATTCATCCCATTTGATCGGCCCATTTGATTCGGCCCATTTGATCGGCCCAATGCGATGTATGTGAAGCCCATGAACGAGGCCCAATGTGATGTATGGGTGGCCGTTACAATGTGTATGAATTCCTCATGTAGGCCACTCCTTGGGAGCAATGTTGGTTTGACGTCCACATTGATGGGCAATGATGGTTAGATGTCCTCATTGTGACCTTCCCTTAGGCCTTGTTAGGCCCATTCTCTTCATGGGTTAACCCAAATAAGTGGGCCCCATTTGCTATAGTCGAATGACTTCATGACCACGGCCGACACCAATTATCGACCCTAATTATCGGTGCCGATTACTGATGCTGATTATTGGTGCTGATTGTCGTGGCCGACGCCGATTATCGAACCTGATTATCAATGCCAATTATCGATGCTGATTATCGGTGTCGATTGCCGAGGCTGAGGCCGGTTATTGATACCGATTATAAGTATGTGACGACATAACATCATGATACATGCTCATGTGCATCATTTATATGCCTGTGATGAGATGAGTGATTGATCATAGCACCTATCATTGGGTAGATTGTTACGGACTCCCTAGTAAGGGAAGTTACCTGCACGAGCGCGCGGTACACACATGTTTGTTGTATGACTGGATTGTGTGATTCATGCATCTTGCATTATATGACATGTTTACTGTACGCCCTAGCGACATTAGGGCCATAGCCTCCAAAGGCATATTGTGGTTGGCATGATTGGATACCGAAAATCTTCTTCTACATGGGGTGTTATAGATATCCTTGGGTGAAAGTCCCTAAACCCTTATGGTACTAGGAGGTTGCTTCGACATCTAGACCGAGTGGGTGTATGAGCACCGAGTGTTGATTACTAGACGGTCGCGCTATCCCCTGTGTCATGGTCGGTTGAAGGGGGTGTGGCCTTACCCGCCCGAGAGGAGGGGGCAAAGCTAGGCTGAGTTTGACCAGCTCGCGGAATGGGTCCACTATCGATGAACCGAGCTCGATATTGTCAGGAGGATTGTGAGGTTGTTAGTGCTATGATTTCATATCCCTTTGGTTGTCAAATTTTGTAGTGCCAAAACCTATATGACTTGTACTTCTTGTGTTTCTTGTTTGTGACTAAACACTGCTTCAAGACGACTACACACTGTTTCAAGACAAGATCATGAATGAAGAATGTTTTCAAGACAAGATCATGAATGAAGAATGTTTTCAAGACATGTCATGGATGAAGTCTACAAGAATAGAAGACTTCAAGTTTGCTTCTAACTAGTTCAAGATTAAAAGACTTCATCAAGACAAGTCAAGGAAGTACCAAGCTCTAGAATGCTGTCAACTCGATTCAAGCTTCTACTTCAAGATCATCTGAGAATACAGACCTTCAAGAATTCAATGTCCATCTCACTTCAAGGTTTGTTTGACCTTAGATTGACCTTAGGTTGGTCTGTACGATAGGTCATTCTGGATACATAATCTGAATATTTTAATATACTTGGTGTGACTGTTCTAAGACCAGTCCTAGAGATCTTAAGACCAGTCCTAGGTCTGCTACGACCAGTCTTAGGTTTCTCAGAACCAGTCTTATGTTGTTACAGATTTTTGGATTTTCCTGGTTGTCCTTCGACCAGTCCTGGACTTGCTTCAACCAGTCCTGGGAAGTCCTACGACTCATCCTTCGACCGGTCATAGTCCTACGACTCGAAATCCAGCGACCTATATCGAGTCCTACGACCAGTCGTAGGTGACTCACGACCAGTCGTAGGTTACCTAAGACCAGTCGTGAGTACAGATAATCTAATCCTGCGGAAATCTTTCGAAATCTTTGATGCTACGACCGGTCCTAGGGATCCTAAGACCAGTCGAAGATGGAATTTTTCAGGCTATAAATAATGCACGAATTTCAGAGTTTATTCATTTCATTCCATTCAATTCAAGCGATTTAAGGCTATACTCTGAGATAAGTTGTGATTATTTTTTTAAGCTATTGTGCATATTTAATATTCCTTTTGATAGCATTATTCTATTATGATTTTGATCCACATTCCAATCTTATTTAGAAAAGAGGAACTTGTGATATTCCTTCTTCTCGGATCAAAATCAAATAGACCTTGCTCTTCTTGATTTAATCTAAAATCAATTAGACACAGAACCTTTCTTTATGTGAGTATTGGACATTGAACGACGTATCATACATCTACTCTGATTGGTTCTACTATCTACTTCAAAAGGAGATCCAGGTATTTTACTTTGTAATTTACTTTCTCTAGTTTTGTTTGAGATTTGCTAGAAAAATCTCATTGTATTGGTTATCTGAGGAGAGCCAGAAAACTCAGATTGTGGGGGTTTTTGGATTGTATAAGCCCGAGATAAAAAGACACAATTGTGAAGGTTTTTGGTGAACCTGTGAAAACGTATTTTGAGAGTGCATGCTAATATCCTCTGTGTGAGGATATTAGGAGTGGAATAGCATTCTGTGTGGCTGTTGGCTAACAGTTGGTGAACACACAGGCGAACCACTATATATCATTCTGTTGTGGATGTGCTTGATTTCTTTATTCATTTATTCCTTCAGTATTGTGGATTGCTTATGTGGATGAATGTTGTAATTTTCATTTCAAGCAAGTGTGGTTGAATGGTGTAATAACTTAGGATTTATTTCTGTAAGTTATTCTTGATTTATTTTCCATATCATTTGTGATTGCTAGTTTGTTCTAGAAATAAGATTGTCCTACCATAAGCCATTGGTTTTGGTGTAAGGTTGTCCTTAGAACAAGATTCAGTATCATTCTCATATTTTATGTGCTTTGAGATTGTTATTATTTCAGCATTGTTCTTTATATCTTTTATTATTCTGCTGTTTTAAGTTTTATTTGGCATTGCCCTATTCACCCCCCCTCTAGGGCATATAGCTTGGCCCTTTCAAGTGGTATCAATGCCAAATAGCTCGTCCTTATTGCTTATTTATTGGATTTATTTCCTGAGCTAACGATCTAAGCTATATTAAGATGTCAAATTTTGATAGCCTATCTGTCACTAGGCCACCACCCTCTAATGGCACAAATTATGCCTATTAGAAAGCAAGGATGAGAATCTTTCTCAAATCCATGGATGAAAGTGTGTGGCTGGCCACAGTGAATGGATGGAAACTACCTATCACTGAAGTAACTGATGAAGATGGTTCAAAATCAATGAAAGTAATATCTTATGCCCTTTGGACCACAATTCAGAAAAGTGAGAGTAGTGCCAATGCAAAAGCACTAAATGCAATTACTTGTGCATTGTCACCAGATGAATTCAAAAGAATCATCTCATGTGAAAATGGTAAACAAGCATGGGATCTCTTAGAAATGACACACGAGGGTACATCTATTGTCAAGAAATCTAAAGTCCAACTCCTCACAACAAAATTTGAAGAAATTCATATGGAGGAGAATGAAATGTTTATGGACTTCTACACTAGATTGAATGACATTGTAAACTCAATGTGGGGTCTTGGTGATAGAATCCCAGAAAGTAAAGTGTGTGCAAAGATACTACGCTCACTTCCTGAACAGTTCAATTTAAAAGTAACCGCGATTCAAAAACTTCGTGATATGGATAACATGAGGGTTGAGGAACTAGTTGGTTCTTTACAGACCTACGAATTGAACTTTAAAGCTCCAAAAGGAAAATCAATTGCTCTCAAGTCATCTAAAAATATTCCACAAGAGAGCACTTCAGACTTTGAAAATTTTGAAGATGATATGGCACTTTTTGTAAAAAAGGTTTTATAAAATTTTCAAAAATAAGAAAAAAGTAGATTTTCAAAAATCAAACGATAAGAGACAATCTAAACCTAGAGCTCGAAAATCTTTGAAAGATAGTCAATGTTACAATTGTCAAGAGTATGGGCACTTGGCTAACAAATGTCCTAAAAAGGACAAATTAAAAAGAAAGAGTATGTTGGCTACTTGGGATGAATCATCTGATTCGGAATCCTCTTCAAAATCAGAAGATTCTGAAAACTAGTCGGGAGATGATATTAAAGCCCTTATGACTCTAGCCAAAGTCACTTTTTCAGATTATGATGAAGTAACTAGCGAAGAGAATCTGAATAGTGATTGCGACAATGAAGATGATCTTGAGGATGCATACAATGCCCTTTATAAGGAGAGTTGTAAAATTGTTGTCAAGCTTAAATTACAAAAGGAAAAATTTTCTAAACTTAAAGAAGATTATGAGTCTCTTGTTTTAGAAAAATCTCATATTTCTGATTTTTTTGAAAAGACCAAATGTGATTTAAAAATCAAAACCTCCCAAGTTGATGATTTGAAAACCGAGAATGAGAAACTCAAAAATGAAGTAGCTTCTCTTTTGAGTTTGAAAGATAGTTGGAGATATGCCCAAGGTGATCCTAAATTAGAAAAATTTTTATTCGGATTAAGAAAATGTGGCGATCGATCCGGGTTGGGCTATGAAAAGAATACTTCTCCTAAAAATACTACTCCTAAGTTTGTGAAAGGAGAGTCTTCGAACTTAAAAGTAAAGAATACTTATCAAGGTTTTCCAAAAAATTCGAAGACCCTTCGAAAACCTAAAAATAGCCATGCCAACTTCAATCTTCAAAACCAAAATCCTTTGGTTGAAAAGATTATTGATCTTCTCAAGGAGCTATTAAAATTTAACTCTATAGGTCATTCGTATAACAACAGACAGAAAAAGTCCAACTACACTCCCAAACCCAAAACAGTACTGAAATGGGTTCCTAAAGTTGGTTGCTTGGTTGCCGACACTGCTTTCAAAGCTACAAGCCATTCAAAGTGGTACCTTGATAGTGGTTGCTCCAGGCATATGACAGGCGACAAAGCTTTATTCACCGATCTAAAACATAAGACTGATGGATTAGTCACTTTTGGTGATGGAAGCAATTGCAAAATCATTGGGCAAGGTACGGTTCAGCTTTATAACCTTCCCTTATTTGAAAATGTTTTATATGTTGAGGGTTTGAAACACAACCTATTGAGTATATCTCAGATATGCGACAACAACCATAATGTAAAGTTTTCCAATCAAGGTTGTGAGATTATTGATAAAGAGGGTTCTGTTATATTAACTGGTCGCAGAACTTCTGAAAACTGCTACATCGTTAGTGATGCTAGCTCATCTACTCAATCGTGTTACATGGTCCATACTGATGAGACTGAATTATGGCATAAACGCCTTGGACATGTACACTACCGGAACTTATTTAGATTGAGCAAAAGAGAACTTATAAGAGGTCTACCCAAATTACAAAAAATAGACAAAATATGTGGTGAATGCCAGTTGGGCAAACAGATTAGGAGCTCTCACAAGAAAGTGAACTCCAATACCACATCTAGACCTCTCGAGCTTCTCCACATAGATCTCATTGGACCAACCAGAACGGAGAGTCGAGGTGGCAAAAAATACATCTTGGTTATCGTAGATGATTTTACTAGATTCACTTGGGTATCATTCTTAAAAGACAAATCTGAAACCCTAGATGAAGTAAAGAAGATCATCAAACGAATCCAAAATGAAAAAAGGTTCTCAAGTTTATAAGATCCGTAGTGATCATGGATCTGAATTCGAAAATAGTAGTTTTGAGAAATTCTGTAGCGATCAGGGAATATCACATGAATTCTCTTCACCCAAAACTCCTCAACAAAATGGATAGTTGAGAGAAAAAATAGAGTGCTTCAGGATATGGCTAATTTCATGTTAAATAGTATGAAGCTCTCCAAAAATCTTTGGGCTGAAGCAATTAATACTGCTTGCTACATTATTAATCGTGTTTATACTAGTAAATCTGAAAATAAGACTGCTTATGAGTTATGGTTCGAAAAGAAACCTACTGTCAAATACTTTCGAATTTTTGGTAGTAAGTGTTACATTTTACGTGATCGTGAAAATTTGGGAAAATTTGATACGAAAAGTGATGAAGGTATTTTTCTTGGATATTCCTTAAACAGTCGAGCCTATAGGGTTCTAAATAAAAGAACAGGTGTGATTCAAGAGTCCATCAATGTGGTCATTGATGATCATTTGAATACACTTGCTCCGAGTTCAGATGATGATGAAATTCTTATAATCGACAATCAAGATACCTCTTCATCTCAATCTGAACCTAGGACTGTCAAAGATCATCCAACCAATCAAATCCTTGGAAACCCTCTCACTGGAGTTCGTACACGCAAACAACTTGAAAACATATGTAATTATGTTTATTTTACATCCCAAATAGAACCGGTCAATGTGAAAGAAGCTCTTTCTGACGAAAATTGGATAGTAGCTATGCAGGATGAACTCAATCAATTTGTTCGTAATACTGTCTGGTATCTTGTTCCTAGACCTAAAGATAAACACATTATTGAAAGAAAATGGATCTTTAAAAATAAGTTTGATGAACTTGGAAATATTATACGAAACAAGGCTAGATTGGTTATATAAGGGTACACTCAGATTGAAGGCATCGATTACGATGAAACCTTTGCTCCATTCGCTTGCCTTGAATCTATTAGACTTTTTATTTCCATCGCTTGCTTTAGAAAGTTTAAAATTTATCAGATGGATGTAAAGAGTACCTTCTTAAATGGTGATTTACATGAAGAAGTTTATGTAGAACAACCCTCTGGGTTTGAAGACCCCAAGCTTTCTGATCATGTATTTCGTCTCAAAAAGGCTCTCTATGGTCTAAAACAAGCACCCAGGGCATGGTATGAAAAATTGACTAAATTCTTACTTAGTCATAGTTTTCAAGTGGGAAGTGTCAATAAGACGCTATTTGTTAAGAAACATAATAATGAGATTTTAATGGTACAAATCTATGTAGACGATATGATTTATGGATCAACTTATTCTAACATGTCTATTGAGTTTGCAGAGTTGATGAAATCAAGATTCGAAATGAGCATGGTTGGTGAACTAAATTACTTCCTAGGGTTACAAGTAAAACAACAACCTGATGGAATCTTCATTTCTCAAACCAAGTATGCTACAAACTTGGTTAAAAGGTTTGAATTTGAAAATGGTAAAAAATTTGATACTCCTATGAGTACAACCTTGAGACTCTCAAAAGACTCTACATGTAAAGATATAGATCCTAAGCTATATCGTAGTATGATTGGTAGTTTACTATATTTAACTGTTAGTAGACCTGATATCGCTTTTAGCGTTGGTATTTGTGCGAGATATCAGTCTAGTCCTAAAGATTCACATCTCAATGTTGTCAAACGGATTATTAGATATGTCGCAAGTACAACTGAGTTGGGTCTTTAGTATCCTTTTGATACTAATGTTAAATTAGCTGGGTATTCAGATGCTGATTGGGCTGGTAATATTGATGATAGAAAATCAACCAGTGGTGGTTGTTTTTACATTGGAAACTGTTTGGTTTCTTGGCAAGAAGCAAAGTTTAGTATCGCTTTCCACTGCTGAGGCTGAGTATATCGCAGCAGGGTATGCATGTACTCAACTCGTACGGATGAAACGCATGTTAAGCAATTATGGAATTAATCAAGATTCAATGATCTTACATTGTGATAATTCCAGTGCTATCAACATTTCAAAAAATCCAATTCAGCATTCGCGTACTAAGCATATTGACATTAGGTATCATTACATTCGTAAATTAGTTGAAGAAAAAGCTATCTCTTTGGAATATATTCCAACCAATGTCCAACTTACTGATATATTTACTAAACCGCTCGACAAAAGTAGGTTTACTAAAATGAAATTCGATCTTGGTATGTGCATTTTAAATTGAATATATTTGTCTGCATGTATCATAGTGTACTATATTTAAAAATTTTATATGTACAAATTTCAATTTTTGCATAAAAATATTTATTTTTGTCGATGCTCGACCGGCCCTTGCCATACACGACCCGTCCTGACTCGACTGGTCATAGACTGCACTCGACCGGTCGTAGAGATCGTGAGCATCATATAATTTGGGAAAAATCACTTTGTTCTTCATTTCCTCTTCTTCCTTCGACAAGTCGTGGCTCGACCAGTCTTGAGAGTTCGTGATTTTCTTCAAGATAAGTCGTTTTTCTTCATTTTTATTGAAGATTTATGCTTTCTATGCTTTGATTTGTAAATTCCATAAGCTTGATCTCAACTTTTGTTGATTGTTTAGGGTTTCCTCTCTAAAAATCTGATCTAGAGAAACCCACCACCTCTTGTGTTCTTTGTGCTTGCTCCTTGGTAAATCTTGTTGAAAATGGATGTTAGAGGGAAAAAGAAAACATCCCGGGGTCCATCTTCATCTAAATCTACATCTATAACAAAACGGCAACTTCGGTCACCCGAAGATGATCCCAATGATGTACGGGATTTACGTAGCCGTAAAGTTATTGTTGAGCGTCCTGTAAGTGTCAATCACATTGAACAATTTGGGATTGTCGTCTCCTTGAATCTGTTGGCTGGGCTAACATTTTGTTTTGGGGTGGGCCTGCATACCAATCCATTGCACAATCTATGGTTGCATGTATCTCTGATTTTTCCATTGATAATTTAACGTTCTCAATTGCTACTAGAGAAGGGAAATTTTTAATAGATTGACATTTGATATCAGGTATTATGGATATACCAGTTAAGGATGAAGGTATTCCGATCCATACATTATATGACAAACCATCAGAATCGAAAAAACAAATGTTGACAAGAGATTTATGCAATATGGAAGTATAATGGACGCACAAAGGAAATGCGCTCCCTTTAAAAATTTTATTACCCAGATACAGAGTTTTGCACCGGATCTTCATTTCAAACTTGTATCCTCTGTCTAGCAATAAAACCGAGTTAACTGCCTTCATGGTTCGGGTATTGCACTCTGTTGTGTCCGGCATCGTTGTCTGTTTACCTTATTTGATATGTCATTTTATCATTCAGTTTCGTCTTCATCCGGGTCATAGTGATATTCCATTTGGTTATCTTATGACTTGTTTAGCCACAAATATGCTTGTTGCTTTACCTGAGAATGAGGCACCAATTCATCATCTTTCATTCAATAATACTAATTTAAATAAGATGAAGTTGGATTTGCTTCCTGGTCAATTCTATGAAGGTGGTGGTGAAGGTGCTGAAGCAGAAAATGAAGGGGAAGCAGCTGATCTTCCTCCATAGGCGGATATAAATATGGATGATATATTTGAAGAAATTAAAACTGACTCCCAAAATGATTCTGATTACGATCCATCTTCTAATTATGATGCACGTCTAAGTGCATTGGAGGAGAAGGTTGATAACCTGAGTGTAGCCCATGATATGCAATTTAAATATATGCAAAAATATCTTCGTCGCATTAATAGGAGCTTACTTCAGATTGATCCAACCATCCCTGCTCCTTCATCTGGATCTGATTAGGTGGATTTTATTTTTTTTTTGGTTTGAATATGATGGATTCTGTATTTCTATTATGGTTGATGACTTTGGTTGTATGTTTTGGATTGATGATATTGAAGTGTTGTACTAATTTGATAATTAATCTTGACTCTTCATATGGTGTTCTGTTCTCTCCTTTAGCCTTCCCTTGTCATTTTATGACAAAAAGGGGGAGTAGTATGGAAAGGGGGAGAATGGGAGAAAGGGAAATATGGTTGATTGTTTCTACTCACTTAGGGGGAGTAGAGTATTTTTGATGGCTCTGATGGCTCATGATTCTTTCTTCATTTTACTCTTATATTTATAAATGTGTTTTGTCACAAATTTGACAAAGGGGGAGATTGTTAGTGCTATGATTTCATATCCCTTTGGTTGTCAAATTTTGTAGTGCCAAAACCTATATGTCTTATACTTCTTGTGTTTCTTGTTTGTGACTACACACTGCTTCAAGACGACTACACACTGCTTCAAGACAAGATCATGAATGAAGAATGTTTTCAAGACAAGATCATGAATGAAGAATGTTTTCAAGACAAGATCATGAATGAAGAATGTTTTCAAGACAAGATAATAAATGAATGTTTGCAAGACATGTCATGGATGAAGTCTACAAGAATAGAAGACTTCAAGTTTGCTTCTAACTAGTTCAAGATTAAAAGACTTCATCAAGACAAGTCAAGGAAGTACCAAGCTCTAGAATGCTGTCAACTCGATTCAAGCTTCTACTTTAAGATCATCTGAGAATACAGACCTTCAAGACTTCAATGTCCATCTCACTTCAAGGTTTGTTTGACCTTAGATTGACCTTAGGTTGGTCTGTATGATAGGTCATTCTGGATACATAATCCGAATATTTTAATATACTTGGTGTGACTGTTCTAAGACCAGTCCTAGAGATCTTAAGACCGGGCCCCTAGTCCGCTACGACCAGTCTTAGGTTTCTCAGGACCAGTCTTAGGTTGTTACAGATTTTTTGATTTTTCTGGTTGTCCTTCGACCAGTCCTGGACTTGCTTTGACCAGTCCTGGGAAGTCCTACGACTCATCCTTCGACAGGTCATAGTCGTACGACTCAAAATCCAGCGACCTATCTCGAGTCCTAAGACTAGTCGTAGGTGACTCACGACCAGTCGTAGATGGTCCATGACCGGTCGTAGGTTACCTAAGACCAGTCGTGAGTACAGATAATCTAATCCCGTGGAAATCTTTCGAAATCTTTGATGCTACGACCGGTCCTAGGGATCCTAAGACCAGTCGAAGATAGGATTTTTAAGCTATAAATAATGCACGAATTTCAGAGTTTATTCATTCCATTCCATTCAATTCAAGTGATTTAAGGTTATACTCTGAGATAAGTTGTGATTATTTTTTTAAGCTATTGTGCATATTTAATATTCCTTTCGATAGCATTATTCTATTGTGATTTTGATCCACATTCCAATCTTATTTAGAAAAGAGGAACTTGTGATATTCCTTCTTCTCGGATCAAAATCAAATAGACCTTGCTCTTCTTGATTTAATCTAAAATCAATTAGACATAGAACATTTCTTTATGTGAGTATTGGACATTGAACGACGTATCATACATCTTCTCCAATTGGTTTTACTGGGCTACTTCAAAAGGAGATCCAGGTATTTTACTTTGTAATTTACTTTCTCTAGTTTTGTTTGAGATTTGCCAGAAAAATCTCATTTTATTGGTTATCTGAGGAGAGCCAGAAAACTCAGATTGTGGGGGTTTTTGGATTGTATAAGCCCGAGATAAAAAGACACAATTGTGAAGGTTTTTGGTGAACCTGTGAAAACCTATTTTGAGAGTGCATGCTAATATCCCCTGTGTGAGGATATTAGGAGTGGAGTAGCATTCTGTGTGGCTGTTGGCTAACAGTTGGTGAACACACACGCGAACCACTATATATCGTTGTGTTGTGGATGTGCTTGATTTCTTTATTCATTTATTCCTTCAGTATTGTGGATTGCTTATGTGGATGAATGTTGTAATTTTCATTTCAAGCAAGTGTGGTTGAATGGTGTAATAACTTAGGATTTATTTCTGTAAGTTATTCTTGATTTATTTTCCATATCATTTGTGATTGCTAGTTTGTTCTAGAAATAAGGTTGTCCTACCATAAGCCATTGGTTTTGGTGTAAAGTTGTCCTTAGAACAAGATTCAGTATCATTCTCATATTTTATGTGCTTTGAGATTGTTATTATTTCAGCATTGTTATTTATATCTTTTATTATTCCGTTGTTTTAAGTTTTATTTGGCATTGCCCTATTCACTCCCCTCTAGGGCATATAGCTTGGCCCTTTCAGAGGTCTCTTCCACTTACCTCATTGCGGGTGATGGGGAGGCAATCTGGTTTGGAGTGTACTTGTAACGTCCTAGAAAAATTCATATAAAGACCCGAGTACCACCTCAGGCAGAAATCACTCAGGACCAAATCCTCTTGAAATTATATGAAATTAACTAAGTGTTAAACTAGTTTACCTATGAAATCAGCATTAATCACTTTAAATGCGATCTGCAAGACCCAAAACTTGTAGAATCATTGACACTAGGTTACCCTAAAATCTAGGATCAATCTCATTACCCAGTTGCTCTCGAGAGCACATGAAACTCCGTATCGGAGCTGGACCACACATCGAAAGTCCGATTACTACAGAATCATATAATTAAGACCGCCTTGCTGGACTTGACCACCACCTCGAAAATCAAGTACAGATAGTGTCCCAAAGCTATTCGCTTGAGCCCGGAGTGAAGTGTGTGAGAAACGTGGATATCTTAGAAATAAAAATCTAAAATCAAGTAATCTGAGACTTATCGCTTGCTGGCCGAATATAAGGATTCAGACCGTCAGAATCAAATACACCCTCGGATCAGGAGAAATTTCATACACAGGCCAGTGTACTTGTGGCCCTGATCGGTGATCGTGGACCGTTGAATTGAAACTGGTCCGCCATGGGCGATCTATAAATCCGATCAGACTGAAAACTTAACTAAACCTAGATCCATGGTCAGGGAGCTTAAGTCCGACCTTTGGCTCAAGGAGGGCTCCGGAAGTGCTCCGTTGAGCTGAAACAGACTCCCTTTAGCTATAAACTAAGTATACCTTGGCCCTGGGGCCATTTCCATCAGTTCTGGGCCTATATAAGGGCCTTAAGCCCTCACTCTCTCATCCCATATGAATTTAGGAAAAACCCCAGGAGAGAGAAGAGAGGAAAGAGAAAGAAAATGAGGGAGAAGTTGGAGTCACTCCTGGGATTTGATCTCTGCTATTCTACTTGCCTATCCATCACTACCAAACTGTTATTCTGGTGAATCTGACTTCATTCCTAGGTATGAAAACCTAACCCTAATATGTTCTAGGGTTTCAATTGTCGCTAGTAGCGAAATAGCTGACTCAACTCATGCTATAGGTTGTCATTCCATTGTTGACGAAGACTTAGAGGCTCTATCAAATTCGTTATGCTTCTACGGCATAAGGTGTGGATTTCAAGGCTTTCAATGTCGGTTAATGATTTATAACTGACGTGGGTGCTATTTCATATGCAAAATGTGTCGTCTGTTTCGCTTTACAATTATACATGAACTATGTGAAATATAGTGTATTCTATGTATATATTGAGATGTTTGAATACGTATGGAATATCTGTCGTGAATATATGCTTGTTACATGTGCGACAACTCCTCAACGAAAGGACTTGCCTTAAATCACGTCACGGCAAATATACGTTATATGTGATACAGTGTGTGGCCCAAGTGTTTGTGGAAATGAATGGATGAATATGGAACTTGGATTCATGCTTGCCATGACTATCCGTCATGGGTGAACGCGTGTTATAAATGGGGCAACTCCCTAGTGAAAGGATTTGGCCTAATACCTATGTGATCAACATATGTCACGTATGTTGATGAAAGTAGTCTAAAGTGTTTGCTGAAATGTCTGAATGAGTAAGTAGTTAGTAAATTGTAATGTATAAGGGTGTTGAGATATGATTCTTAACTCCTTTAACTATGTGTATGTTTTCCTCCATGTACCATATATTATAGTGTTTGTTTATCTATGTAATGCATATGTAGAAATTCATGTTTAAGTTGTATTCCATAAAATGTAAAAATAAAACCGTGAAGGGTGCTGGGGGAGTGGTGTAACGATTCCGTGCAATAGCCCTGGCAGCCCTAAAGGGGACAATATAGGACCTTTGATTGTATGATTTGAAATCTTGATCCATTACTGCTTTAACTATCTTCTAGGATATTTTGTTGTAATTGAATGTGATTGGGGCTATTGTATAGTCCAAGTAATGGATAATAGATTTCGTGTTAATGGCTGAGGTTGTTTTACCACAAAGGACGTGTCTGACGAATCTGAGTCGTACTTCGGTTGTTGATAGTGGTTAGGCCATACGGAGTGCTTACGCACTTTATGTCGATTTACTTGATGTACGCTCGTGCTAGTCGAGCTCGTCAAGTAACCCAATTGACCCGATGGATGTTCACCATGTTTGGACTCTACTGCTTGAACCTAAGGTACCAAACTCACCAGTGAAAACTCCGTTAACCTTGGTACCTCGATCTGCTAAGACTCATGAGCCGGACATGGTGGTATGGGATACCGTGTCAACCTGTCGGCCTATGCTGGGGCGACAAGCCTCCCCGTAGTGTCTAGTGAGCAACCCAAACTCGTGAGCCGAATACGGTGGTATAGGACACTGTATTTGAGTTGTCGGCCTCCATTGGTGCAACTTGATTGTGGTCCCCAGTTGGGTTGGCGACGAGCCTTCAAAAATAGACTACCAGTTGGTAGGGCATTGGTGGAGTGACCTCGAGTATAAAATAGGCCTACCCTAGCACAGCCTGGCTGTGATCCCCATTCGAGTTGGCGACGAGCCTTCGAAAATAGATTGTCAGTTGGTAGGGTGTTGGTGGTAGTGACCTGAACTTGCCTATCGTATGTGATTAACTAGGATTGGAGACCCTAGATGGATCATTGTTTGGGAATTGATATAAGGGAGGTACCTTAGTTTTCCAATCCTGCTGTATGAAAAGGACTAATAAAAACTTGGTAATCACACTCATAACATCGCATTGCATGTGCCCCAGGTTGAAGAGCATAGAGGGAAGAAAGCATGCTGCGACCGTAAGATGGTGTCGCATGAGGGAGTGTAGGGGAGGGCATGTATCATTATTCAAATCATTCTTGCATTAATAAGAGTATTCAGGGATTGTTTGATTTTACTGCTTTATCATTGCTGCTTGACTAAATTGATAACATGTTAACCTTTGCTGTATAGTTCCACTGAGTTGATCATTCACTTCAACGTTACGAGACGGTGTTTTAAACACCAACCAGACTCTATCTTGATTTCAAATGATGATGTGACCTCAGAGGCGGAGCCTGATTACTATAACGATCAGGACGAGTTCTCGTATATGCAGTTCTCCGGCGGCTTCGCTTAGGCTATCCGGATCAACGGGGCTACAGGGATTATCATTGTAGTTGTACTGTTTGACATTTTGATTTTGAGACTATTATATGTATATGGTGACTCAGTGATGTATTTATACTCTGGAGACCGATCGTGGTCTTTTGACTTATAAACATTTATTTATGTCTTTTAGTCTTTTGCTTGCATTTTACAACTTGATTTGGAGTATGAATTACTATTTTGGTATAATTCCACTCATGATTAACGCACTAACACGGACAACATTCAATCATAAGCATATATGTTACATAAGTGATGTTTTGGAACTCGGGAGTTGAGTTGCTACTCGACCCCCGATTTTCAAGGCGTTACAGTACTAGACCCTGGTGATATTTCAGAGTTGAGTTGTATTGATATGTGGACTTAGATGAGGATTCGTATGCTTGATTTGCATCTTACATCGCATGGCCTTGGTACGGCCGACATCATTCATGCCTTGCATCGCATAGCCTTGGTATGGCTAATGGTATTCATGGATTCTTCAGTATATTCTACATTACTCTAATACTTCATAATTGTATTACTACCTTGGGCACATACTTTCACCACCCTTTAAGCTTTCCATAAGCTTATACACGACCGTTGTGTACCGGTGACATTGGACCACAGCAACGTTGAGGCAGGAGCGCATAATAGATCATCTTGGAGCTTTTTGTCCATTACCCTTTGTGCTCATTGTACTTGTAAATTTTTTTATCATAGTGAAAATGTGATGGAGTTTTTGGTTATTGTTTGTGGGTTATGCCTTTAGTTATGCTTATTACGAATTAAACTGATGTTGAAAATTCTCCTCATAGCATCCCAGGATCAGAACCTAGCGAATGGGCACCAGGAGCCGAGAATGGTGTACTACGGAGGCTGTCGGATCCTGATTCGGTGATCGAGAATTTTGTGAGCCCAGTCTCCGAGTTTGGAATATGACACTAAACCTAAACCTAAAACCTAAATGTATTCTCAAATCCCTAAACCTAAACCTACACCTATTCCTAATCTCAACTCCCTAACCTAAACCTAAACCTAAACTTGAAAACCCAAATATAAACATGATCCCGAACCCGAACCTGAACCCGGTTTCCTAAACCTAAACCTTAACCTACAACCTATACTTATAACCTTAACCTAAACCTATTCTCAAATCCCAAAACACATAACCTAAACCTTAACCTAAACCTATAAGCTATAACCTAAACCAAAACCTATAACCTAAACTTGAACGCAAACCCGAACCCGAACCCGAATCCCTACACATTAGCCTAAACATATAAACTATAACCTATAACCTAAGCCTATACCTAAACCTAAAACCTAAACCTAAACCTAAACCTAAACCTATAACCTAAACCTAAACCTATAACCTAAATGCATTCTCAAATCCCTAAACCTAAACCTACACCTAATCTTAATCTCAACTCCCTAACCTAAACTTAAACCTAAACTTGAAAACCCAAACCTAAACCCGATCCTAAACCCGAACCCTATTTCCTAAACCTAAACCTTAACCTATAACCTATACTTATAACCTTAACCTAAACCTATTCTCAAATCCCAAAACCCATAACCTAAACCTAAACCTTAACCTAAACCTATAACCTATAACCTAAACCCGAACCCAAACTCGAACCCAAATCCCTAAACCTTAACCTAAACATATAACCTATAACGAATAACCTAAGCCTATACCTAAACCCAAAACTTAAACCTAAACCTAAACCTAAACCTATAACTTAAACCTAAACCTATAATCGAAACCTAAAACCTACATGTATTCTCAAACTCCTAAACTTAAACCTACACCTAATCCTAATCTCAACTCCCTAACCTAAACCTAAACCTAAACTTAAAAACCCAAACCTAAACCCGATCCCGAACCCGAATCCGATTTCTAAACCTAAACCTTAACCTATAACCTGTACTTATAACCTTAACCTAAACCTATTCTCAAATCCCAAAACCCATAACCTAAACCTAAACCTATAACCTATAACCTAAACCAAAACCTATAACCAAAACCCGAACCCGAACCCGAACCCGAACTCGAATCCCTAAACCTTAACCTAAACATATAACCTATAACCTATAACCTAAGCCTATATCTAAACCTAAAATCTAAACCTACACCTAAACCTATTACTTAAACCTAAACCTATAACCTAAACCTAAACCTATAACCTAAACCTAAACCTATAACCTATATGTATTCTCAAATCCCTAAACATAAACCTACACCTAATCCTAATCTCAACTCCCTAACCTAAACCTAAAACTAAACTTGAAAACCCAAACATAAACCCGATCCTGAACCCGAACCCCATTTCCTGAACTTAAACCTTAACCTATTCTCAATTCCCTAAAGCTATAACCTATAACCTTAACCTAAACCTAAACCTATAACCTAAACCTAAACCAAAACCTATAACCTATAACTTAAACTTATAACCTATAACCAAACCTTAACCTAAACCTATAACCTAAATGTATTCTCAAATCCCTAAACCTAAACCTACACCTAATCCTAATCTCAACTCCCTAACCTAAACCTAAACCTAAACTTAAACCCAATCCCGAACCCGAACACGATTTCCTAAACCTAAACCTTAACCTATTCTCAATTCCCAAAAGCTATAACCTATAACATATAACCTATAACCTAAACCTAAACCTTAACCTAAATCAATATCCTAAACCTATAACCTTAACCTAAACCAAAACCTATAACCTATAACCTATAACCTATAACTTAAACTTATAACCTATAACCTAAGATTAACTTAAACCTAAAACCTAAACCTAAACCTAAAAGTTAAATGTATTCTCAAATCCCTAAACCTAAACCTACACCTAATCCTAATCTCAACTCCCTAACCTAAACCTAAACTTGAAAACCCAAACCTAAACCTGATCTCGAACTCGAACCCGATTTCCTAAACCTTAACCTATTCTCAATTCCCTAAAGCTATAACCTATAACCTAAACCTAAATGTATTCTCAAATCCCTAAACCTAAACCTACACCTAATCCCAATCTCAACACCTATAACCTAAACCTAAACCCGAACTTGAAAACCCAAACCTAAACCCGATCCCGAACCCGAACCCGATTTCCTAACCCTAAACCTTAACCTATTCTTAATTCTCTAAAGCTATAACCTATAACCTAAACTTATAACCTAAACCTAAACCTATAACCTTAACTTATAACCTTGACCTAAACCTAAACCTAAAACATAAATATATTCTCAAATCTCTAAACCTAAACTTAAACCTACGACATTAACATAAACTGATAACCTAAACCATATGGTGAGACCATTCCTTGGGAAGTGGGTACTTGTGGCTACCGATGGTCCTCCTTGCGGAAATCATCTAGACATTTATTTTGGCCCTACAAACCATATGGTAAGATCATTCCTTTTGTGTCAATTTCATTCCTTTTTTAGTTTTTATTAATTGATTAAGAAAAAAATGGTTATATATGATGCACTTCTTTCACTTTATTTTTCTTTCCCCCAATGGTCATTCTAATTTATGAATGTCATGACTATTTGTAGAATGATGGAATATACAAAGCTGTTGCAGGAGGTGACTTTGTCATTACTAGAGTTGCATTTCGAGACAACTCTTCAAAGTACTACATAAATAACCGTGGAAGTAATTTTACAGTGGTCATTAAGAAATTGAAAGGAAAATGAGTGGACTTGGACAACAATCGGTTTTTGATTCTTCACGTGGGTGATGGCTGAAAAAGGCCTATTTACTTGTGAAAAAATATCATATCGCCAAAATATATCTTCTCTTTCAATTCTTTATCATTGAAATTTCAAGGTGAAGTCGAGCAAATTTCTCTAATGAAGCCAAAGATATGTATTTTCAGCATTATTGTAATTGTAATTGTAATTGATTGAATGAAGGATTGTAATTGATTGTAATTGAATGAATGAATGATTGTAATTGATTATAATGGAATGAATGAATGATTATGCAGGTGGTAATTGAATGAACAAATGGTTATATATATCTTTTTTTTTACAAAATAGCTACGGATATTGACTGTAGCCGGTAATCTGACAGCCATAGCCATTATTAAATTTAACAAATTACTACGGACTTTTAGTTACAAATAATATCTGTAGCTGTTTGTGGTTTTCACTACAGATATAATTGCTACGGATTATATCTGTAGCTATTGTAATCTATAGCTACGGACTAAATTCGTAGCCATAGGTTGAAAACTTGTTGTTACGGCATCTACAGTTACAGTCATGCTACGGACTAAAACCGTAGCCATAGGTCTATGGCTACGGTTTTAGTCCGTAGCCTTTGCCTAGTTTTTTGTGTTACTTTTCTTCTTTTGAGTGACTAATTCTGGTTGTGCTTCTTTATGTACATCATCTACATCATTGTTGTCATCACCACAACCACCATCTTTCTAGATGTTGATTTATGTGCTATTTAATGGTTGAGACAATGAGCTCCACACCATTGGATTAGATTAGATGCTTATAGTCTTTCTGGTGCATTTGCCACTGAGAATAATGAACAACATGATCTAGAGATTGTTTCTGCGCGGGCTGCTGCAGAGCAGGATGTGGCCGTGAACAGTGGTGCTATCCTTCACCACTTTGAGAGTAAGTCCTACATTATTCTTACTTTCATTGCCCACATCTTTTAGTAGCATATATTTGAGCCAAGAAATATGGCATAGAGGAGCTGAATATCTCAAAATCTCCTAATCATTTGGTTATCATGGCTCTGTGATTTGTTTCAAAGAGTTCTAATTTATCTGTTATTGTTGTAAGAACATGTGTTCAATAATACAGTGCTCTTGAAATACATTTTGAGTTAGAAATGGCAATGGCAGAAAGATTTCATAGAAATATCTTACATTTGAGTTAGACATGGATAAACTGATAACGGTTACATGGTTTTTTCTGGAAGCGGATTGCCTACTGAGTTACTCAGTACGCTAACCGTACTGAGTAAACCATGTGGGGTCCACCGTGATTTATATATTTTATCCACTCCTTCCATTCAAATTACCATATAATTTTATGTTTTAAGCCAAAAAATGAAATATATCAAAAGCTCAAATGGACCACACCACCGGAAACAGTGTGAATTGAATATCTACCATTGTAAATTTCTTGAGGGCCACTGAAGTTTTGGATTAAGCTTATATTTATTTTTTCCCTTAATCCATGTTTTTTTTTTATGTTATCAACAGGTTGGATGATAAATAAACATCACTATGGGGCCTAGCAAGGTTTCAACGGTGGAAATCATTATTCCCACTGTTCCTGTTCTATGGTCCACTTGAGCTTTGTATGTGCTTCAAATTTGGTTTCAACCCCTTAAATGAGCTGAGGAAACGGATGGACGGCGTGGATGAACCACATACATTCATAGTGGGCCCAACAGATTTTACTCAGTACGATAAGAGCGTACTGAGTAACTCCGTACGCAATCCGATTCCGTTTTTTCTTAGAGCAGTACATATGTCTAGGAAACAAGTTGTAACATTACTAAGATGGAAGGAGTGATTGTCTTTGGAAAAGCATGTAAATTATCTCATTTTGAATGCAGAACTTGTCCTATTTAAAAAATTTCAAACGGCAGTGGAAGTCTTCTAACATGTTGTGCCTATCATGATGGAGGGGAAAAGCTGTACCACAGCAAAAGAATCCACAGCCTTATTCCTTTTTTTTTTTTTTTTTTTGGAGCAGTCACAGCCTCATTCAATTCTCCTTGATTATGAGAAAAAGGAATTCCAATCAATTACCTAAGATTTGAATCTCCTAGGGATAATTTTTCAAGCCTCTACAGGGAAGGACCGACCATTGCCACAAGCCAATTTGAACACAATCAGCCGGTCACCTTCAACAACTTGTGAACCATGTGACATTCAAAGAAAGTGTCAAACCTTCTAATACTACACCCAACTTGTCTCCATTGCAGTCATCAGTTCCTGAGGAAATTGCTTTAGCTCCCATAACATCTTGCTCAGTATCTCTAAAGAGATTATGTTGCCTAGCGAATGAGTCACCTTCAGAGGTCATGTTGGCTGGTTAAATTATTATGCATTCTTTGGTATATTTTAGGCATGGATAACCTGTGTTTAGGTAATAGGTTATGTGGCATGATCTTCTATACTGATATTACATTTATGCTCTGTCTGATCTGTGTCATATGGCAATGTTTCTACAGTTTGGGACATTGGATTGTCTGAGAAACTTTAAATGACCTCTCTGACAACTGCTGCAGTTCAGAATAAAAATTCACGCATCCATACAGGTAGCTTTGTTTCACTTTTGTACTTGGGATA
This sequence comes from Magnolia changhungtana, assembly GCA_030180095.1. NCBI lineage: Eukaryota > Viridiplantae > Streptophyta > Magnoliopsida > Magnoliales > Magnoliaceae > Magnolia > Magnolia changhungtana. The sequence goes on from JASAUF010000353.1 coordinate 2,874,496, forward strand.
TTAGTGTTGAGCATGTGTTGCATGATCTCGATATTACTAGATTTTCTGTTAGCATGTGCTGCTAGACTGTTTGGTTCATACCAATAGTCCACCATTGTTTTTCTCACTTATATGGTCTGATGGAACTATTAGATAACCCTAGGCATCACTTATCTCTACTTATTTCAGATTATTAGTCATTTATTTATTATTATCATTTCAGAATGGGCATCCTGAGTATGCGGTATTAGGCAATGTCTTTCCTTGTCGTGACTCAAGATCTACAGCAAAATAAGTTGGGTCTTCTCCGGTTACATGAGGGTAGAGCACAGGGAAACAGTTTAGGAGCAGTTTATAGAAAAGGCCTGGTGTTGTCTCGTGCAACTGGAAATAAAGACAAGGTAAATAAGCTTCAATGTAGTTAGTTATTGGATGTCCTGTTTTCCATCTTGCTATTAAGCTCCTTATTTTTCAGATTGTGTTTTTCACTGTTCGTATTTTGCAAATTCAAAAAAATAAAATTAATAATAATAAAATAAAATAAAATAACACTTTGTAATTTTCTCTTCAATTAATTCTCCTTTTTGGGTTGCCTCTTCCTGAACACAATTCCATTCTCTTTAAGTGCTTTGAGATGGTCTCATCCGTCCTATTCTTTACTAAGCAACACAAAAATGTGTCTCAGTATGTGGGTATATTATCTGCCGTCATGCATGCAGACGTTTCTGAATATGAGGTTTCTTTGATTGTATGCCTGTCCAAAGTTGAGATGGTATTAAATTTCATGTGATAGCCTTTGGTAATGCCGAACTTTGTTTTATACCATTTTACCTGGTTCATGTAATATTTTTTTCAGCATCATCATCTTTTACACCTTCATGTGATAGTTCTCATTTGCTTGTGCTAATTTTCATAGCTTTGAAGATCTTAGGCTTGTTTAGAGGTGCATGTTCATATTTGAATTTTGAACTATCACTTGTTTTTCTATAACAGTTCAATGCTTTTTTAGTGCGGTTTGACATTCTAGATTCCGATGACAAGCAAATGAGAAAATAAAGAAAATAAAATCATTCCTTCCATTTTTGTGACATGCTACTAGTAGTATGGACTATTGTTTCCTGAAGAGTGAAGTAACATGGGAACAGATTCGGGTGTGGGAATGAGGAATTGCATGTTACAAATGTTATCAAGCTGGAGTGGGTGATTCCACTTGGAAGCTGGAGCGGGTGTGTTAGACCAAAGCATGATTTAAAGCGGGATCATCACCTAGTTAGAAGGATCATGCAACTAAGGTATGGGCTGATTGTATTCCTGCTTTAAACTCTTCAGTCTGGTGAATCCGCTGGAAGGCATGGGTTTGTATCCAGTACAATAAAGTGTAGGAAACAATTTACGAGGAAATAGAAAGAGAAGGGCGATAACTTTGTTGACTCTCCTCCAAGCTAGTAGGTTTTCATGATATTTTTGAGAAAAGATAACAAAACAATATTATCATGAAAATTTCAAAATATCAACGAGATTCAATTTCTCGTGATTTTATGGCATTATTATCTCCATATTATCATAGAAATTATTTAGGATTTAAACTAACTCATTAATAATTATGTACTTAAAAATTTATAACTATTTATTAATTTGTAATAAATATTGTATTGCATTATTATCTCCATATTATCATAAAAGTCTTTTTAGCCTCGCTTGCTAAAATCGAGGCCAAAGCCTTTAGCCATGGCCTTTCCAACCTCGGTTTAGATAACTGAAGCTATAGGCTTTAGCTTCAATTTTTAACCCCTTTAGCCATGGTTTTGAACTGAGGCAAAAGCCCCTTTTCTTGTAGTTTTTATGAATGGATTAAAAGTAATGAATGATTATGGATAGGTTTATGAATGTATTAAAATGAATGATTTAGCCTAAATTGTTAAGAATTGAGGTTAAAAATTGAATTTAACCTCAGTTGATGCCAACTGAGGCTACATTGGTCTTTAACCTCAATTATCCAAACCGAGACTATAACTCCTGTAGCTAAAGGCTTTAGCCTTGATTGTTAAGAACCGAGGTTAAAAACAGTTTTAGCTTTAGTTGGAGGTAATTGAGGCTAGAGGTAATTGAGGCTAAAAATTGGATTTAGTAATGGTTGGAAACAATGGAGGTTAAGATTTTGATTTAGTCTCATTTCAAGGCAATCAAAGCTAGAAAACTTCTTTTCGCTTCACTTGAAAAACCGAGGTTAAAAAAGCCTTTTTTAGCTTTGGTTGCTAAAACCGAGGCTAAAACCTTTACCCATGGGGGTTCCAACCTCGGTTAGGATAATTGAGGCAAAACTGATGCTATGCTTTAGCCTCAGTTTTTAACCTTTCTAGCTACGATTTTAAATGGAGGCTAAAGCCCTTTTTTCATGGGCAATGGAAGCTACTATGGATTTGACTTTTGGCTATGGAAATGCTAAAAGTTGATTTGCCTAAACACTTGCCAATAAAAATAGTTTGCCAATATCGTGAAAATAAATTTTCAAAACTTTATAAATGCTTCATGGTTGCAAATTCACGTGGACTATAGAACCAATGAATTTAATAGTCTTTTGTTTTATGCTACTAGATTTTATAATGCTATTATATTAGAAGTTTGTAAACCGTGAAGGCCATCTCATTAAATGAATACTATTGTTTACATTTTCTTCAAACCCTCTTTTAATTCATTGATTACTTTTCATAAGATCATACATATTTGGGTCCTTACTCTTGCTCGGGTGGTAGACTCTCAGGAGTTTCTGAAAGTGTCCTGGTTTGTCAAGTTACGTGAGTGGTGGGTTAGACTGCCTACAGAACTTGATAGGAAGATCAATTCAAGCGTCTGCCTCAATCGGATGTATGGAAGCTCGCCATAGGTAAATCATAGCCTCACATCCTATGTCCCAAAACACCAAGTGATTAAAACCCTTAAAACAAGATAGACATCTTAGGGTTTTAGGGTGAGAAAAAACTTTTTGCAAAATAGGAAAATCTCTAAGTTTTTCTTGCCTTGTCGATTTTATCGAAGCACCCTCGATATGATCGACCTGCTCTGTCGATGTCCTCGATACCTTAACGATATTATCAATATGATGACCAAAAGTATCCAGCAACTAAATATTTATCTGAACGGATTTATCGATGTATCGATACATCTATCGATATCATCGATATAAGCACTAAATATGTCCAACAACTTCACAACATATCTCGACGAAATACCGATGTATCGATACACATACCGATATCATCGATATTCATATCTCGAGTCTATCGAGAGTAGCTCGATAAGATCGACAGACAAATTTTCGGCGCCCCTATTTTTTAATAAAAATCTTAAATTCCTTCGATATATCGATGACCGTCCAATATGATCTGAATTCAAATATTGAAAAGATCGGAGGTCCATCGATGATATCGATCGAGGGTGCGCATTTCTTACAGAGGATATTTCAGGTCATTTTTAACTATGATCAAGGGTCATTCGATAGAATTGATATTCAAATATCGATGATATCGACACCAGGTCGATTGCATAAAAGAAAGACATAAATCATCCAGTAAGCTTAAAGTCAAATCCGCTGGATTTATCAATGCATCGACTCTGATCTCGATATCATCGACATTCAAATTCTGATGATCTCGATGGTTCCCCAATCATTCATGAAAATCTAAAATATTTCAAAGTCAAGTCTCTCTCATTTTTCAAGCGTCGGTGGATCGAACCTGTCATCGATGGAAACAAAGTTCGAAATTCGATGACATCGACAATAATTTCGATTCATCGACCAATTAGCAAAGAGTTTCAAAAGCGTATGACATTGAGTCCGAGTCATCGAGCAGCCATCGATGTTATCGAGAGTATACGCTCGATGATATCGAACCTGCTCGATGATATCGAACTCTGTCATAAATGTGACCGTTTTATATCCATTGGAACTTTTTGCCTATATATAGAGGACTTGTCTTTTGTTGCTGTGAGAGAAAGAAGAGAGAGCTTTTGAGTGTTTCAACTTATATCTTATATCTAAAGCCCTTTCTCTCAAGGGAGTTCATCCTCCAATCCACCCTCACCATTAACATTCAATAGAGTTGATTAGGGAATGAACTTCCGCATTTAAGGATCCTCCAGCTACTACCTTAATGACAAATCATTAAGCTGGGATGCCTTGAATGCCTTGATGATTGGAACTACCCTATCTTCCTTATAGGAAAATCTTTAGAGAGTAGGATTTCATCATAACCTTGACCCAACTAGAATCCAAGTACTGGTACATCTTTTGTGTTGCTGATCAAGGGAGCCAAAGACTCTTCAACAACAAGGATGAGATCTCCGTCATTACGCTGAATGTGACTCATCAACTTATTTGTAAGTATCCAGAGTGCAAGAGGATACTTGTGATCATTCTTTTTTAGGATTGGGTCTTAAGTGGTTCTCACCCTTTGAAGTCCTCAAGGAGGCCTCCAGTGGGAGTGTACGTAGTGGGTGCATTGTGTGGACCTTTGCTCTATGGAGAGCATAAACATCCGGGTGTGTTGTGTGGACCTTTGCTTTATGAAGAGTATAAACATCTGGTTAGGAGTGAACCAGTAAAACTTCAGGGTTAGAGGTGAACCGAGTAGAAACCTCTGTATAAAGGTTGAAGGTGAACCTGATTTAAAACCTTAGGTTTGAGGTGAACCTTGGGAAACCTCCCTAGTGAAATCCAGTACACTCAAGGGTTGAGTGCAGCAGTCGGGAGTGGAGTAGAATTATCGTCGAACCACTATAAAATGATTGTGTTTGAGATTGTTATTTTGATTGAGTGATTTGCTTTAATATTTTTGTATCTGAATATCTGATCACTTCTCACACACCTACATAGTCATATCCATCATGAACTAGACTTTATATTGTTTACTCTTTAAGCAGCTTGTGATTGGATCCTCTATCAGGCTTGGAAGCCAGTAGAGTTACATTTCAGTAATCCTGAGAATTGCATGATCATGGGATTAGTGAAATAGGTTTTGTTTATAAATCATAAAAATTTTAAAAAGTCTTATCCACCCCCTCTAGGACATATTGGCATATTCCTTCTTCAACTCAAGCGGTCTTCACCGCTATTTCAATTAGTATCAGAGCAGGTCTCTCTTTAAGGGCTTCACCGCCTAGAGAGTGCTCTTGATTGAAGCTGGGAATATGGTTAAAGGAGAGGGCTCATCAGTCACTAGAACTCCAGTATTTAATGGCTCAAACTATGCATATTGGAAGGCTAGGATGCACTACTTACTGAGATCTTTTGATCATGATGTTTGGGTTATAGTTGAAAGTGGATGTGTGCCACCTACTGAAAAAATTGTACTTGATAGTGGCACAACAATCAAAGCCCAAATCCAAAGAAAAGTGGATAGCATTTGACAAAGAAAGGCAGACATCTGAAACCAAGGCTATGAATGCTATCTACTATACCATGTCCCAGGATATATTCAATCAGATAAGTATGTGTGGGACATCCAAGGAAGCATGAGATTTATTGGAAACAACCCATGAAGGCACAAGCACTGTGAAGCAATTCAAACTCAACTCCTAACTTCACAGTTCGAAAGTCTCAGAATGGAAGAGCATGAGACATTTATGGAGTTTCTCACAAAGTTAAATATAATTTGCAACTCAATGGGTGGATTGGGAGAGATAGTTCCGGTATCGAAAATTTGTAGGAAAATTCTAAGATCCCTACCGGATCGATTTAATCCCAAGGTTACAATAATTGAGGAGTGTAGGAACATAGATGAAATGAAAGTAGAAGAACTGGTAGGTTCCCTACAAACTTTTGAACTATACTTTAAACAACCCCAAAAATCCAAAAACACTGTCTTAAAAACCTCAAAGAAAACAATTCATGAGGACAGTGAAAGTGGCTTTACTAGTACAAAAATTCAGAAGATTCTTTCAAAGGAATCGTGGTCGTCCTTCTAGAGGAAGAAAGGTGAATAACAAACCTTCTACAGGCAAATTTGGTAAAAGGACCAAAGAACCACAATGTTATGCCTGTCGAGAGTATGGACACCTATCTATCAAATGTCCAAACAGAAAAACCAAGGGTAAGGCAATGGCCACCATGTGGGATGATACGGAGGAGTCAAATTCAGAATCAAGCGACTCAAGGAGCGATGGAGACCGAAAATCTTTAAAAATGCTTATGGTCTCCATTGCTTTGATCATTCCAACTGAATCTGAGGAAGAACAACAAGCTACTGAATCATTTTTATCTGACAATGAGGAAATTGAAGAAGAGGAAGAAAGAGATCAAGATGAATTACAAGATGCTTACATTCAACTTTACATTCATAGCGTCAATATTGTCAAAAGAATTGGAATAGTTGAGAACAGAAAGGAATTGCTGCAACTAGATCTAGACAAAACTTTAGATATTAATACTCATCTGATTAATGATTTGCAGCAATATCATTCAGATAATGATAAACTTGAAAGAATCAACATTTCTCTTAAATCCGAGTCTGAAAGATTAAATAAAGAAATTAAAACATTAAACGAGAAAAACATGATTCTTCAAAATGAAAATCATACACTTCAAGTTGAATTAGAGGAATCCAGAAAAATGGCCAAGCTAAACTACAAATTTTCCCAAAGTGGTGAGAAATTAGAAAAACTGTTAGGCATGAGAAATTTTGGAGAGGACAAAAAGGGATTAGGTTATGGAAAAGCTAGAACAAAAACTAAATATGATGCACAACCCTTTGGAAAATTTGTTGCCTCTAGTAGTAACATCAGACATATCCCAACTCGTCACAAAAATGGTGAGTCAGTTTATGAGTTGAACAAAAGAAATAAGCAATCATCACCACTCGAGCTAGTTGACAGGATGAAGGAGTCATTAAGTCATGTGGACAAATCGGATAAGATGAATAAATCTACCACAAGTAAAACTCCTGTCATAAAGTGGGTGATTAAGGAAAAGACAAATTGCCTTGTTACACATTCAGATCGTCTACCAGGAAATGAGGCCAAACGGTACCTTGACAGTGGTTGCTCAAGACATGTCACAGGTGACAAATCCCTTCTCTCCAACTATAAAAATCTTCATAAAGGGATAGTCACCTACAGAGATGGAGCCACTACCAATGTAATTGGACAAGGATTAATAAGAGGAATTGATTTGCTCAAAAATGAGAATGCTTTTTGCATAAAAGGACTAGCACATAATCTGTTAAGCATCTCTCAAATCTGTGATAATGGGCATGTGGTCAAATTCAATAGACAAGAATGTGAAATCCTAAACCAATCAGGAAAATCAGTAATGAAGGGTCATCGCACAAATAACCACTACTACATTATCAAAGGCATAGAAAGGACTGATGCTTAGAAATACTGAGCAGAGAAAGACAATTCCAAATCATGCATCTAGATTAGGATATTTGCTGAAATGATGCAATTTTTTTTAGCGTCAAATGATATATTTGAGGTTCATCACCTCAATCTTTTGTAAATAAACATGCAAATGTTTATAATTTTTATGTACAATAATTGTACATAATTTTGCTGAGTATGCTATTGATATACTTGAAGGGTCGAAAAAGAAAAATATTCCTCTTCATACCTATCGATTTGTCATTTTCGATTAATCGATTATGGGTAGATATCATTGACATCTCTTCAGAATGTGGAAAGTCATAGATCGAGACTACTATCGAAGCAATTGCCAATAACATCGGATGTGGATCATCGATATAATTGAAAGTAAGTTCGATAAAATCGAAGACTTCCTGGCTGATAAAAGGCAATTGAGTGAAAGAATTGTTATTTCTCTGGAACTTTTTTTCCTGTTTTGCTCTCTGCTCAAATCCTCGGCCAGTAGACCATCAATGGGTCCCAGAGCTTCAAAAGAAATGGGTATTATCCTTCCGTCCCTTCCACTCCAGAGTCTAATCTCACTTTTGGTCGGGTACTTTCCATTCTTTTGGTTGACCTTCCTTACCTTTACTCGCCTCTTACAATGAAAAATCATGAACAAAGGGAAAGGTAAGTCTCTTTCTCAATCTTCAAAAGGGAAAGCAAAATAACACAGTTTACATCAACTCACTCCATTGATGAGATATCCAGACATTGTTGTTGAACATTTGGTTCTCAACAGCGCCATCGAGTCTTTTGGTGTAGACTTGCTTCTAGAAGTAATAGGATGGCAAAATATTCTGAATCTTGGTGGTACTTATCAAATTGGAGTGATCCATGACTTCCTTAGTAGAAGTCATGTTATTTGTGATGATCCACCCTGTGTTCAAGTAGAATTATTGCACTACTCCAAGCACATCACTCCCATCACCTTGAGTCACCTTTTAGATCTCCAAGTCACTCGCATTCCTGTTACCAGTCGGAATCTAAATGGTCTTGGTGTGTGGGGAGAGATAACTCATGCACTATGTCAAGGAACTACTATTTCTTAGAACGATGATAATTCCCTTCATATTAATCATCTTGGACCCACTTTTAAAATCCTTCATGACATCTTTGGGTCCAATGTCTATCCGTGTGATGTGAATGGTAATCATTTGTCTCCCTTTATATTAAATGTGTTGTATGATGTATATCAGGAAGTTCAGGTGTGCCTCCCAACACTTCTTCTTAAGCAGCTCATTCGGGTCATTCAAGGAACTCAGTATGATACACTAGCTTTTCCTGTACTCATCTATAAATTAGCCCATCATGTTAATATTCCTGTCTCATCTGACAAAGTCTATCCAGAAAAGTGGTTTGACAGTGATTCAGCTCAGGTGGCACAACAGCTTTGTCTTCCTTCAGTTCTTCCTGAGAACAGTGCTCCCCTGTAGCTGGCTGCACCACATGCTCCTACGTCATATCCATGGGGATCCAACCGAACGTCATTGCTGAGTCCGAAGTCTATCACAAATCGTCAAACTCATCATCTAGAATGTCATCTACTAAACGATATGGCAAACATGGAGGAGCAACATCACAATTGTGAGAGATGTCTCACCGTGATTGAAGAAAAAGTCGATTCTCTCCAACAAACTAATCAGCAAGTAGTTGATTTACTCACATGTGGTGACTCGCGAAGACAGTAGAAGCTGGTTATGCTAATTGAATATCATTTTTTTGGTGGGCTTGGTGTTTTCACTGGGATAACTGTTAATTTGCTGCCAATCTTGGGCAGTCTATTTTGGATAATCGGATAACTTTAGCTTTATTTTGAATATGACTTAATAGAATTCGTATCATTAATGCCATATTTTTGTATTAACTTCCCTTGGTTTCTCAAGTTATGGATTGCATGTGATTGCAAACTGCTGTATAACTGCTCTAAATTGCATCCATAAGGTTTTGTAATTGATGTTTGTTTAAATTGTATTAACTATTAAACATCTCTTAACCTGCTTCTACCTAATTGGTTCTCCCATGCAATTCACTCTTCAGTCAATACCAACTAGGATATCTTTGTCAATGACCGACAAAAAGGGAGAGAACATTTGCAAACACCCCGAATGGAAAATTTTGTATTTATCTATGTGTTGTAGGTGTTAGGGGGAGCAGCTACACCAAGAAAGGGGGAGTTTTAAAGTAAGGTGGAGCAAATAATATATTGTGTACATGGGTTTCCTAGAATTTATAAAATTGTGTAAAAGCATGTACACACAATTTAGGGTGCATTTGTCTAGAAGTATTCTAGGGTGTTTTGGGGGTTTTGTCACGTAATTGACAAGGGGGAGATTGAAAGTGACCTGGTTTGTCAAGTTACGTGAGTGGTGGGTCAGACTGTCTACAGAACTAGATAGGAAGATCAATTCAAGCGTCTGCCTCGACCGGATGTGTGGAAGCTCGCCATGGGTAAATCATATCCTCACATCCCATGTCCCAAAACATCAGGTGATTAAAACCCTTAAAACAAGATAGACATCTTAGGGTTTTAGGGTGAGAAAAAACTTTTTACAAAATAGGAAATCTCTAAGTTTTTCTCGCCTTGTCGATTTTATCGAAGCACCCTCGATATGATCGACTTGCTCTGTCGATGTCCTCGATACCTTAATGATATCAATGTAAGGACCAAAAGTGTCCAATAACTAAATATTCATATGGAAAGATTTATCAATGTATCAATACATCTATCGATATCATCGATATAAGCACTAAATATGTCCAGCAACTTTACAACATATCTGGACAAATTATCGATGCATCGATACACATACCGATATCATCGATATTCATATCTCGAGTCCATCGAGAGTGGCTCGATAAGATCGACAGGCAGATTTCCATCACCCCTGTTTTTTAATGAAAATCTCAAATTCCTTCGATATATCGATGACCGTCCAATATGATCTGAATTCAAATATCGATAAGATCGGAGGTCCATTGATGATATCAATCGAGGGAGCGCATTTCTTACAACAGATATTTCAAGTCATTTTTAACTATGATCGGGGGCCCTTCGATAGAATCGATATTCAAATATCGATGATATCGACACCAGGTCGATTGCATCGAACAAAGACATAAATCGTCCAGCAAGCTTAAAGTCAAATCCACTAGATTTATTGATGCATCGACTCTGATCTCGATATCATCGGCATTCAAATTTCGATGATCTCGACGGTTCCCCGATCATTCATGAAAACCAGAAATATTTCAAAGTCAAGTCTCTCACATTTTTAAAGCGTCGATGGATCGAACCTGTCATCAATGGAATCAGAGTTCGAAATCTGATGACATCGACAATAGTTTCAATTCATCGACCAATTGGCAAAGAATTTTAAAATCGTATGACACTGAGTCTGAGTCATCGAGCAGACCATCGATGATATCGAGAGTATACGCTCGATGATATCGAACTCTGTCATAAATGTGTCTGTTTTATATCCGTTGGAACTTTTTACCTACATATAGAGGACTTGTCTTTTGTTGCTGTGAGAGAAAGAAGAGAGGGCTTTTGAGTGTTTCAATTTATATCTTATATCTAAAGCCCTTTCTCTCAAGGGAGTTCATCCTCCAATCCACCCTCACCATTGACATTCAATATAGTGGATTAAGGAATGAACTTTTGCATTCAAGGATCCTCCAGCTACTACCTTAATAGTAAATCATTAAGTTGGGATGCCTTGAATGCCTTGATGATTGGAACTACTCTATCTTTCTTATAGGAAAATCTTTAGAGAGTAAGATTCCATCATAACCTTGACCCAACTCGAAGCCAATTACTGGTACATCTTTTATGTTATGGATCAAGGGAGCCGAAGACTCTTTAACAACAAAGAGGAGATCTTCGTCATTGCGCTGAATGGGACTCATCAACTTATTTGTAAGTATCTAACATCCAAGAGGACACTTGTGATCATTCCTTTCTAGGATTGGTTCTTAAGTGGTTCTCACCCTTTGAAGTCCTCAAGGAGGCCTCCGGCGGGAGTGCACGTAGTGGGTGCGTTGTGTGGACCCTTGCTCTGTGGAGAGCATAAATATCCAGGTGCGTTGTGTAGACCCTTGCTATATGGAAAGCATAAACATCTGGTTAGGAGTGAACCAGTAAAACTCCAGGGTTAGAGGTGAACCGAGTAGAAACCTTTGTGTAAAGGTTGAAGGTGAACCTGATTTAAAAACTTAGGTTTGAGGTGAACCCTGTGAAACCTCCTGTGAAATCCGGTACACTCAAGGGTTGAGTGTGGCAGCCGGGAGTGGAGTAGACTTATCATCGAATTACTATAAAATGACTGTGTTCGAGATTGTTATTTTGATTGAGTGATTTGCTTTAATATTTCCATATTTGAATATCTGATCACTTCTCACACACCTACACAATCATATCCATCATGAACTAGACTTTATAGTGTTTACTCTTTCAGCAGTTTGTGATTGGATCCTCTATCAGGCTTGGAAGCCAGTAGTGTTACATTTCAATAATCCTGAGAATTGCATGATCATAGGATTAGTGAAGTAGGTTTTGTTTACAAATCATAAAAATTTTAAAAAGTCCTATTCACCCCCCTGTAAGACATATTGGCATATTCATTCTTCAACTCAAGCGGTCTTCACCGTTATCTCAGTTTTAACTCTTGGTCAAGGGTTCGAGTACCCATAGGTGGTGAAATTCCACCTGCGTGAGTGTGTGGGGGTGTGTACATGTGTTAAAAAAAAAAAGATTATACATATTCTATTGCAGAGGAAAATAAAAGGGCTTGATTAGTTTTTGAGCTCTTCTGAGCTGCCTTATCATTCATGTATGACAATGCAAACCTTTGCTAAACTGTAGCTCTAATCCGAACTTGTGTGCAATCTGATCAAGTACATTAATGGTTCAATTTGATCAAGTGCATTAACATCTAATACTACAGTTAACATCTAATACTATCATATTTCTTTGCAGGATAACATTGTCGTATTTATGGACCCTCATGCTGCAATTTTTGTTTACATCATCATTGGACTCTTATGCATGAGAATCAATGAGGTATCCCTTTAACACATGCCTCTTTTTACAAAGCTTTAATTTTTGTTGTTGTTTCTAGTAACTTAAATTGGAACTCTTTTTTATTATTTCAAGTCCACTTAAATGAAGCTCCTATTTAAGCTTAACAATTCTTCTTAATTCTGCATTGTAACCATGTTTTGTTGGTTGAATATTTTTTTATTGGACGAAAGAAAAAGAAAAAGAAAATTGCTGCTGGTTTTTTTTTCTAATGCATGAAAATTTTTGATAATTTTAGGTCATATTTTTCTAAAATATTGAAATCCAAGACAGTCCATAACTATCCTTTTAACGTCCATCTTTAATGACCGTCCATTTTTAAAGACGTTAAATGAATGCTAGCAACGGTCACAGACTATCAGTTCCATAACAGACCTTTTATTGTCCATCTTTAATGACGGTCCATGACCGTTCTTCTTTACAGACGGTCCATAACCGTCCTTTTAACGTCCATCTTTAATGACGGTTCATGACCGTCCTTTAACTAATATGACTGGCAAAATAGGACAGCCTATGCTACAGTTCAAAACCGTCATTTATTGAGATTTAAGACGGTTTTCAACTGTCCCTTTTTCACTGTTTTGGCGTGGTATACACAACAATTAGTTGCACACCATCAGCCCGAGTGGATAATGAATGAATGAATGAATGAGTATGCAACTCCTACTTAATAAGTCCGCTATCAATATTGTACACCTTTGGGATCATCACCGGGGTCTAGTAAACTCTAAGCTAGCTGCCGCCCCTGCCGGCAGCGCAGCCTATCGAGTAGAAAAGACCTCATTACCCGCCTGCCAGTAGTATACCAATGCCTTCCCGGCTTGTCGATAATGGACTCGTATGGGAGCTGGTCAAACTCAGCCTAGCTTACAGCCCCTTCACTCGGGCAGATAAGGCCACACCTCCTCCCAACTGACTACGACACAGTGGGAGACACGACCTACTAGTATCCGGCACTTGAGCGCTCATGTATCCACTCGGTCTAGACATTGGGGTGTCTCCTAGCCTCAGAGGTTTAGGGACTTTCACTCACGGACATTCAAAGTGCCTAGATGCTCGAACCAAACATTTCCAGTGTCCCATCTAGTCATCCACGACATGCCTGTAGAGGCTATGGCCCTGATTTCACTAGGGCGTACAGTAATTATAACACACAATGCAAGAGGTTTATGGACTTTCACTCACGGACATCCAAAGTGCCTAGATGCTCGAACCAAACATTTCCAGTGTCCCATCTAGTCATCCACGACATGCCTGTGGAGGCTACGGCCCTAATTTTACTAGGGCGTACAGTAATTACAACATACAATGCAAGATGCATAAGTCATACAATCTAGTCATACATCAATCCTTCGCATGTCATGTGCTCATGTGAGACAAACTCCGCCTATCAGGGAGTCTCATAACAACCTGCCCAATGACATATGCAATGGTTAACCACATCTCATAATAAACATACATATTATGTATATGGGCATGTATCATGATGCTATGCTATCACATACTCAGTATCGACAATCAAAATTGGCCTCGACAATCGGAACCGGCCTTGATAATCGGAATCGTCATTGACAATCGGAATCGGCCTCAACAATCGGCCTAAGCAATCGACCTCGATAATCAGAATTGGCAATCGGAATCGACCTCAGCAATGGACCTTGATAATCGGAATCGGCCTCAACAATTGGCTTTGATAATCGGAATCGGCCTCGACAATTGGCCTCAACAATCGCCCTCGGTAATCGGCCTCGACAATCGAAATCGGCCTCGATAATTGACCTCGACAATGGTAGTCGGTCTCAACAATCGGAATCGGCCTCGACAATCAGAATCGGCCTCGGTAATCGGCCTCGACAATCGGAATCAGCCTCAATAATAGGCCTCGACAATCGAAATCGGCCTCGATAATCGAAATCGGCCTCAAAAGGCCTAAGGGAAGGTCATAATGAGGACATTTAACCATAATTCTCATCAATGTGGACATTTAATCAACATTACTCCCAAGGAGTGGCCCACATAGAGCCAAAATAAAGTGGGCCCATGGCCTCACACAAGGACCTCATACAATCACAACGGGCCTTGTATGGGTTGAAAATATATCACAATGGGCCACGTCCCATGGGCCTCAAATACATCACAATGGGCCGCATAACCTGGTCCTGGAATGCGTCACAATGACCATAACCCATGGGCCTCAATACATCTCAATAGGCTACAACCCATGGGCATCGAATACATCACAATGGGTCTCGCCCATGCGCCTCGAATACATCACATTGGGCCTCGCCCATGGGCCTCGAATACATCACATTGTGCCTCATATATACATCAAATCGGGATGCATCACAATGGGCCTCATACACACCAAGTGGGCCCCATCCACGGGCCGCACCAATGGGCCTCATATACTCATATACATCAAGTGGGCCACATCACATGGGCGAAAAATACATCATGATGGGCCTTATGGATGGGCCGCATCAATGGGCTCAAATGGGCTTAGACCACACCAAAAATCATTTCAATAGTTGTAGGTGTAACATGTGTATCACTGTACACTATCATTTTATGGGGCACATGGCACCCTAATGATGATCAGCACTGCCCAAACATTTTCTATGTAAATCAGCACTGTTCAAACATTAGACAGCACCGTCCAAACATTATCCATGTAAATCAGCACCATTCATCCATTGTCCATGTAAATCAGTACCGCCCAAACATTGGACAACACCGTCCAGCATGATCTGGACGGTGTGGATGAAATAAATACATCATGGTGTGGCCCACATGGCACCGTCCAGATGGACGGTGCAGATATACTAAACATACAATGAAGGTGGGTCCCACAAAATTTGCTGACGTCAATCAACCATGTAGCTGGTGGGAGACACACCAGCCAATCTGCATCCATCTCTCATGTAGATGGATGGCAGGGATATAAATACATATATTAGAGGTGGGGCCCACCCCACACATGTTACACGTGTGGGTGGGTCCCACCTATCAGAAAATGGACGATATGGATATAACTCATACCGCATGATTAGACCCCTGACGTCAATACAACTATATAGCTGGTGAATGTACTCCAGCCAATTGGCTTCTATGACATGTGGGTCCCACATGGGGCCCACCATATGATATAATATATATATATATATTATATAATACTATATTATATTATTATATAACACATGCGTCATGTGGGTCCCACGTCCAGACCTTGGACGGTGCGGACGCACAAAACATACATCACAGTGAAGTCCCACCGTCCAGCCATTTGGACAGTGCAGACGGTGTGGATCAAAGCATACATCATGGTGGGTCATCATACACGAAAAGAAGAGAGAGAGAGAGAGAGAGAGAGAGAGAGAGAGAACGTGAGGAGGGGAGGGAACCAGCCACTATGGGCCCTCCCTATACATTGCATACATCAAGATGGGTCCCACCAAATGTGGGCCCTTAAATCACAAAAAAATAAAGATCACCCACCGTTTGATTTCCTCTTCCTTCTTCCGCCAATGCATGCTAGAGCTCTAATGGATGAATTTCAATGGTTGAGATGGACTTTGGAGGTGGGGCACATATGACTTCTCTCTTGGGAAGCTTGGACGTCCATGGCTAACAATGGGAATGAAGAAGAAGAAGAAGAAGAAGAGAGAGAGAGAGAGAGAGTGTGGTTGTAAGGTAGAGGGATGGGTGTGATGGGTGAGTGAGTGATGGGTGATGTGTACTTTCACATGTAAGGGATAAGTTGCTTTAACTTTGGGGTTACTTGGGGATGGGGTGTTGTACTTGACATGTGAGGTGATTGATGGGATATCTCTCTTGGGTTTTGTAAAACGTGACATTTTCCTTGAACTGAACGCGGACCCACATCTCCTAGCCCGGGTATCGCCTCAGAGCGTAATGTGCGACGTCGGAACCGCGGCGACGGTGCGGTCGCTAGGGTATAAGTTTCGAGTCAAGCTGACTCAGAATCACTAGATTCGACATAGGATTATGTGTAAATATCGATTTCAAGTTGAGGGTTGCCAGAATTCGACCGGGAGGACCGCAGAAGCTTACGGAATGGTACAGGCTAGGGTACGGTCTCACAATAAGCCATCCAGATATACCAATATTCGAGATCAGTGAACGGTCAGCTAAGCCTCAGTCAACCAAATCTCAACTATTAGTACCTCTTACGGAATTAGAGCCGAGTCAAGAAGGCAGCTAAATCTCCTTCTGAGATCTTAGGAGGATAAATTCCGATCCTGGAAATCTAGAGGGTCAAAGATCTTAAAATCCTTGAAGTTATCAATCAATCCCTTCAGGGAAAGGTCTACATGCCATGAGATTACGTTACCTCTACAAATAAGAGGATCTACTTACGGTAAAAGGTATGAAAAACAGATTCGTTCCTCACCCCTAGATCTAAACTATTAGACCCAGATTTCAGGCCTGACTTAGGCATCGTAGGGTCCCCTGAACTAGCCAAGGTCTCCTTTGTCTTCTTCCTGTGCAAGCACCAGGTACTTAAGTGCAGAAAGGGGGAGTGTGTAACGCCCTGAAAATCGGGGGTCGAGTATAACTCAACTCTCGAGTTCTAGAACATCACTTATGCAACATAGATAATGATGGTTAAATGTTGTCTGTGTTAGTACAATAAACATGAGTGAGATTCTACCAAAAACAGTAATTCATACTCCAGATCCATGTATAAAGCGTAAGCGGACGACTGAAAGGTACATATAGATATATATAAAATAAAATGTTCTCGATCTCCATAGTATGAACACTAACTGAGTCACTGTATATATATATATATATATATGTTGGTTCTGAATCAAGATGTCAAAATAGTACAACTGAAATTATCAACCCTGTAGCCCCGTAGCACTGGACAGCCTATGCGAAGCCTCCAGCGAACTGCATGTAGGAGAACTCCTCCTGATCGTCATAGACATCGGGCTCAGTCTCCTGTGCTCCAGTAATACCTGCATCTGATACAGGGCCTGGTGGGTGTTTTAAAACACCATCCTGTAACGTGGGAGTGAGTAGCTAACTCAGTGGAACAATAAAGCATAGGTTAACATGTTATCAATACAGTCAAGCAGTAATGATAAAGCAGTAAAATCAAACACTCCTAACTACTCTTATTAATGCAAGTATGGATGCAGGTATGATGTATGCCCTCACTGACATACTCCCTCATACGACACCCTCTTCGTTCGCGGCATGCTTTCATCCCTCAGTGCTCCACATCTTCCAGGCACATGCAATGCATGATGAGCATGATTACCGAGTTTTTTAATTAGTCCATTTCAAACAGCAGGATTGGGAAACTAAGGTACCTCCCTTGTATCATTCCCAAACATGATCCATTCTAGGGTCGTCAGTCTAGTTAATCTCATACGATGGTGTATTTCTAGGTCACCTGCAAGGGTGGCTGTTACACAGAATCGTTGCACCACTCTCCCATCACCTTATCAATACAGGCCTAGTTTATACTCTGTTACTACGGGAAGGCTCGTAGCCTCACCGCAGATTAGAGTATGCTCGAGGTCACTCCACTGACACCCTACCAACTGGCAGTCTATTTTCGAAGCCCGACCAGTCCGCTTATTGAGAATGGAACCCGGATGCATCCCGACTGGGGACCACAGTCAAGCTGTGCCAGTGTAGGCTGACAGCTCGAATATAGTGTCCCATACCACCATAATCGGCTCACGAGTCTGGTTGCTCACTGGTCACTATGGGGAGGCACGTGGCCCCAGCGTAGGCCGACAGCTCGACAACGGTGTCCCATACCACCATGCCCGGCTCATGAGTCTTAGCGGATCGAGGTACCATGGTTAACGGGATTCCACTGGTAAGTTTGGTACCCTATGTTCAAGCAGTAGCAACCAAACATGGTGAACATACATTACACATATCGGGTTACATGATGAGCCTGACTAGCTCGAGCGCACAATCAATTGAACGACATGAAGTGCATAAGCACTTCGCGTGGCCTAACCACTGTTGCCAACTGACGTATGACTCGGGTTCGTCAAACGCATCTCACGTGGCGACATGAACATCAGCCACGATCTCAAATCTGGTACCGATTGTCTGGACTATAGACATAGTCCCAAACTCAGTCAATTCTCATCCATAGCATGTAGAGTAAAGCATGATAAACAAAATAGTTCAAGCATGCTAGTAGGCATGTTATAAGGCATGTTGTAAAGCATGATAATAAGCATGTTGTAAAGCACTACATCAATAGGAATACAAACACATGTATTGCAAGTAAGCGGTTTAAGTGATAAACCTCATGGAGGTAATCATACATGTCGCTAGGGTAGTTGAGAATCCAATCTCAACACCCTCCTAAGGCATCTACATCCAAACACTTACTCACTCAAGCATTTTCACAAACACTTAACATACACTATTTCACATACTTGGTGTATGTTAGCAAACATGTATTAGGGCGAGTCCTTTCACCAAGAAAATAATTTACACATATATAGTATATTTATACAATAAATAATCATGGCAAACACATCTCTAAAATACATATATATACAGTACTTTCTACAATACAGTATTTGTACATACATAGTGTATATTAGTAAAACATGTATTTGGGCGAATCCATTCACCAAATAAGTATTTTATCCATATATCATATATTCATACAACAAATAATCATGTCAAACACATTTCCAAAAAATATACGTATACGGTATTTTCTATGAATACCTAGAATATGTAAAATTCCATAATTTGCATCTTTAATCGAAACAGAAATCGGAAAGCACTTTGTACATGTGCAATTGCATGCAGATCATGAATCTATCATTATCTGACATTGAAAGCATTGAAAACCATAACCTATACACCTAAAGTCCGCACCTTGTGTCGTAGAATCGTAACGGAGTCAATAGGTTTGCTAAGCTTCCGTATACGGGAGTTTGGCAACCTAAAGAACGAAATAGGTTAGCTATTTCATAACCTACAACCTATACAACCCTAAAACAGATTAGGGTTAGGGTTTCTTACCTAGAAACGGAGCTGGAATCGCTAGGAAAGCGATTAGAACGGAGCGGTGGAGCCCGAATAGCGGCAGGGAACAGCAGCAGGGAGTTCCTCCCACATCTCCCACACTTTCTCTCTCTTTTCTCTCTCTCTCTCTCTCTAGGGTTTCTCTCAAATTCGGATGGCTGCAATGAGAGAGGGTTTAAGGTCCTTATATAGCTTAAAAACTCACCGAAATAGACTCCTGTTCAAAGTATACTTAGGTTATAACCAAAGCAGGACTTTTTCAGCTCAACGGAGGACTTCTGACAGGCCTCCTTGAGCCAAAGGTCGGACTTAAGCTCACTAATACTGGATCTATGTTCTATTAAGTTTTCGTTTCGGTCGGGATTCCAGATCACGCATGGCGGACCAGTTTCAGTTCAACGGTCAGTGAATCTCGATCGGAGATGCCGAGTACATGTAAATGTTTATGAAATTTTTCCTGATCCGAGGGTGTAATTTGGTCAGATTCTGACGGTCTGGTTGCTTAAAATTGATCCACAAACGAGAGATGCCAGATTACTATTCAAGATATTTATTTTGGAAAGAAAAATGTGTTTTCACACTCTCTCGCTCCGGACTCAAGCGAACAGCCGTGGGACACTGCCTTGGGCTGATTTCCAAGATGGTTGTCAAGCCCAACAAGGCGGTCCTAATTCCTTAACCTCGCATTATTCGGATTCCCGATGTGCGGTCCAGATCTGATACGGAGTTTCAACGTGCTCCTGAGAGCAGTCGGGTAATGAGTTTGATCTTAGATTTTAGGGTAACCTAACGTCAATGATTCTACAAGTTTTGGGTCTTGCAGATCGTATTTAAAGCGATTCAAATGGATTTCATGGCTAATCTAGTTTAGCACCTAATTAACTTTGTCAAATTTCTAAAGGATTTAATCCTAAGTGATTTCCGTCTGAGGTAGTATTTAGTCCTTTGTAGTTTGTATATAGAGCGATCCAAGTTGTACTACTTAGCTAGTTTAAGATAGTGTCTAGGGTGAAAGTGCTTAGAAAAATTGAAAGATCAAGGTGGTGAAGGGTGGGATTTGTAAAGGAAATGGGTTCAAAAGCAGTTTTAGACTTTGGGATTGAGTTCTGACAGGTTAATAAGGTGTCAGGAGTAACCCATTACCTAAGGACGTCTAATTCCAGGTTGGCAAAAATCCGGGATGTTACAGAGTGAGCCAAAAAAGACATCAACAGTTTGACGCTGTCTGTGGGATGCGACATTCCAAGTCATGTTCCACTCTATCAAAGCCTACAACTTGTCATGGCAAGAGGAAAGGAAAAAGCCCGAACCCCTCCAGAGTCAATTCCAATCGCAACCTTGCCACCAGCAGAGCACGGCCTACAAACTATGGATTGGTCAGAACAACAAGAGAGCTGTCAAGGCTCTCCAGCTCGCAGAGCCACCTTTGGTCCATCCAAGTATGGGCAGCGAGACACCAGAGGGAATAAGCGACATGATTCACTGGAAAGAGAAGTCAGAGATATGAGGGCCAACATGAATTACATGAAGCAGATGCAAGAATGGATGTAGCCTCCACAAATGCAGCGGCCTAACCTAGGGGAAGAGTTGTCGAGCGATGTCCAATAGTTCGCCAATCCTCAACCGTCTGCCCCTGGGCCTCTCCCCAGGTGAGACAGCATCAAGGGCCTCCCGAGCCCGTTTCGACTCACGTATCAGAAACGACTCTGCTGCCCGCTTCCAACCTTCGGCATGAGATAGACCGAAAGAGACGAAACCGATCCCCGGCCAAAGGAATGGCGGATAGCAAAGCACCCTGGAAGGCCGCGTTCCTGGCACTGATGAAGGAAAAGTACGGACACGAAGCAGAATCATATGAACAATGCATTCGGGCTATAAGAGAAGGAATCACCATTCGTGGCTGATATAATGTGCGCTCGACTCCCTGATTGGTTTCGCTTGCCTCAAATTGCATCATACAATAGGAAAGCCGACCCTACTGAACATATAGAGTCCTTCTGGACTTATATGGAGTTACATGACGACCCAGACGTGGTAATGTGTCGCGCCTTCTCGCACACCTTAACCGATGCTGCTCGACTCTGATTCAAACAATTGAAGCCAAGGTCCATTAGCTCGTTCGACGAGCTCAGCGAGGTCTTCGTCGCGAACTTCACAGGGGGCAAGAAAAGGTTCGAAGCCTCGACCCATCTCAATAATGTAGCCCAGAAGGATGGAGAGCTCCTCAAATACTACATTCAACATTTCAACCTTGAGTCACTACAAGTCCAAAAACACGCAGATGAAACGGCCCTAAATTCCATCATGCAAGGGGTAAGAGGCAAGCCGTTTCTCCCTTCCCTGGATAAAAATCCTCCATCCACTTTGGCTGAGTTCATGGCTCGATCGCAGAAGTACTCCAATACCGAGGAAACTAGAATCTTATGAGAAGCGACTTAGAATAGAAACTCCTCGGCCAAGGGATCAACGAAGAAGGATGCCGACTCAGCCAACGTCGGCAATAAGCGCAAGGAAGATTGGTCTTGAGACGAATGAAGGTTGAACAAACGACCCAACAACAAGTTCTCCACATACACCCCTCTCAATAAGCCCTAGGAACAAGTCCTAATGGAGATAAAAGGTGAACGATTCGTCAACTGGCCGAATAAGTTGCGGTGCAATCCTGACCAACATAACAAAAACAAATATTGTCACTTTCATCGCGATCATGAACACAACATGAGTGACTGCTACACTTTGAAGTAGGAAATCTAATGGCTCATTTGTGAAGGCCATCTCGATGAACACGTAGACCAAAGAGCCAACAGGACCGCCGCACCAAAAGAACGCCCAAGTGAAAACCGACTGATAGAAGATATTCGAACCATCATTGGTGGTCACAAGGGTGCAGGTGACTCAAACAATGCTTGAAAAACCCATGTGAGAAACATGATCCAGCCTGAGTCTGAGATCATGGTCCTAGCTCGGCCCTTGAAGGAAATGAAACTAGAAAAGTACAGCGTGACCTTTATTGAGGCAGACACCCGAGGCATCCATCATCTACATGACGATGCTTTGGTCATCGCTATCACTATTGGTAATCGTAAACTCTTCAGAGTCCTTGTCGACATAGGGCAGTCTATTAACGTCCTATTCACCCAGGCATTCGATAAGATGAGCATCGAACGGTCCGCATTGTGACCCGTCTGAACTCCTTCGATTGGATTTTTGGGAGGACAAATCCTGCCCGAGGGAACCATTCAGCTCCCGCTCACTGCTGGGGACACGCTGAACTAGGCAACAACTATGGTCAACTTCCTGATAGTCGACCAATCTTCGGTCTACAATAGTATTCTCGACCGTCCTTCGCTCTATCTTCTCCGAGTAGTAGTTTCGACATACCACCTTTCCTTGAAGTTCCCGATCGAGTCAGGAGTCGAAGTCGTCAAGGGAGATCAACATGATGCCTAACGTAGCTACACCATCACCTTAAAAGCTTTATTCGAAGTAGCAACGATTGAGTCCCTGGAGCCACGTGACGAAGCTCCTGAATGAGGCCAATTGGTGGAAGACCTTGTCCAGGTTCGTCTAGATGAGTCTGACCTCACCAGAACTGTTCGAGTTGGCTCATCCTTGACTCCTCCGCTGAAAGAGAAGTTGGTGGCCTTATTGCACCGATACATCGACGTCTTCGCATGGTCACACGAAGACATGCCCGAGATCAACCCTTCGATCATTACTCATCGCCTTAACATCGATTCGACCTACAAGCCGATCTGACAGAAGCTGGGTGCCCTCGGCCCTGAGAGGTATGTCATTATCAAAGAAGAGGTCAACAAGCTCCTCAAGGCCAAATTTCTCAGAGAAGTGCACTACCTCGACTGGATATCGAACATCATGCTCGTTAAAAAGGCCAATGGGAAGTGGCGGGTTTGCGTGGATTACACCGACCTAAACAAAGCCTACCCGAAGGACAGTTTTCCTCTCCCTAGGATCGACTAGTTAGTCAACAATACCGCGGGGCACAAATTACTTAGTTTTATGGATACCTACTTAGGATATAACCAAATTGTAATGCACCCCTCTGATAAATAGAAAACCACCTTTATCACTGACAAAGGGCTTTATTGTTACCGAGTGATGCCATTTGGTTTAAAAAATGCAGGAGCTAAAAGTGCCCTGGTTTGTCAAGTTATGTGAGTGTTGAGACAGATTGTCTACAGATCCTGATAGGAAGATTAAGTCAAGCGTCTACCTCAACCGGATGTGTACAAGCTCGCCATAGGTAAATTTAAAGCCTCACATCCCTTGACCCAAAACACCAAGTGAATAAAACCCTTAAAAAATAAGTTAGAAAAGAATAGGGTTTTTAGACGAGAAAACTTTTTCAAAAAAGGAAAATCTCTAAGTTTTTCTCGCCTTGTCGATTTTATCGAAACACCCTCGATATGATCTACCTGCGCTGTTGAGTCCTCGATGCTTCATCGATATGAACGGAAAGAGGACCAAATATGTCTAGCAACTTCACAAAATATCTGGACGAATTATCGGTGCATCGATACACCTATCGATACCATCGATACTCAAATCTCAAGCCCATCGAAAGTGGCTCGATAAGATCGACAGGAAGATTTCCAGTGCCCCTATTTTTTAGAAAAAATTTAAAAATTCTTCAATGCACCGTTCGATATGATCTGAAATTAAATATTGATAAGATCAGAAGTCCATCGATGGTATCGACCGTGGGCGTGCATTTCTTTCAGCAGATATTTCAAGTTATTTTTAACTTTGATCGGGGGCCATTCGAGGAAATCGATATTCATATGTTGATGATATCGAGGCCGAGTCAATTGCATCGAAACTGGACACAAACTGTCCAGCAAGTTTACTGGTAAATCTATTGGATTTATCGATGCGTCGACATTGCCTTCGATATCATCGATATTCAAATTCTGATGACATCGGCTGACCCTCGATCATATCCTAAAAACATAGAATATTTCATGTCAAGTCTCTCTCATTTTTCAAGTGTCGATTGATCGAACCTACCATCAATAGAATCAGAGTTCAAAATTCGATGATATCGACAGTGGTTTCGATTAATTGACCATCTGACAAAAGGGTTCGAAAACGTATGACTTTGAGTTTCAGTCATCGAGCAGACTATCGATGCTATCGAGAGTATACTCTGGATGATATCGAACCTGCTCGATGATATCGAACTCAGCCATAAATGTGACCATTTTATATCCGTTGGAACCTTTTGCCTATATATAGAGGACTTGTCTATTGTTGCTAAGAGAGAGAAAGTAGAGAGAGCTTTTGAGTGTTTAACCTTATATCATATACCCAAAGCCCTTTCTCTCAAGGAAGTTCATCCTCCAATCCACCCTCATCATTGATATTCAATAAAGTGGATTGGGGAATGAACTTCCGCATTCAAGGATCCTCAGCTACTACCTTAATGGAAAATCATTAAGTTGGGATGCCTTGAATGCCTAGATTATTGGAACTACTCTATCTTCCTTATAGGAAAACCTTTAAGGAGTAGGATTCCATCATCACCTTGACCCAACCCGAAGCCAAGTACTAGTATATCATTTTATGTTACGGATCACGGGAGCAGAAGACTCTTCGTTAACAAGGAGGAGAAGATCTTCGACATTGTGCTAATCAAGACTCATCAACTTATTTGTAAGTATCTAGAGTCCAAGAGGACACTTGTGATTATTCCTTTTTAGGATTAGATCTTAAGTGGTTCTCACCCTTTGAAGTCCTCAAGGAGGCCTCTAGGGGGAGTGTATGTCACGCCCCGAACTAGGAAACTGGGCTCACAAAATTCCCGATCGCCGAATCCGGCGCTGACAGCCTCCGTAGTACCCCATTCTCGGCTCCCAGTGCCCATACGCCAGATTCCGATCCTGGGATCCTATAAGGAGGATTTTCAGTATAATTTTTTTTTTTTGTAATGAAGCATAACCACAAGTATACCCAAATCATAAAGGCAACATCATCATCACATATCCACTAATATAATCGTTTGAATACACTGCTGAAAGGGAAATACATATATCGGAATCAAAACTCCAAAAGCTCCAGAGGTCAGCTGCATGCCCCAAGCTCACGCCGCCACTAATCTAACGCCACCTGCACGCATCTATCGTGCATAAGCTTACAAAAGCTTAGAGGGTGGTGGAAGTGTGTGTAAGGCAAGTGCTAAGTATCAATAAAGCACATAATTCATACATCATCGGGATAAGCAGAAATACTAACAAGATCATGAATCATATGACATCAGAGTAAGCGGAAGTATACTGGTAAGTCCATGAATGTTATCAGTCGTACCAAGGCAATGCGATGCAAAATATAATAAGACAATAACAGATGCTGAGAATGCAATGCAATATACCAATCCTGACGAGCCACGAATACCATCAACCTCATCTAGGTCATATAAGTGCAAAAACATATTAACCCAAAATGCTAAGTACTGTGGATGCAATGTAATATGCGGTGCGAATGAAATGACCATGCAAGAACGTGAAGTCGGGATGATAGTACAAAGTATCACAGGCTATGGGGTCCATCACAAGGGACTTCTATCCAAACCAGTCCCATACCTAAATTTGGATAGTCAGACACAATGTGGTAAACTCCTGATCTCAGGTTAGTCGCGCGCCCAACCGAAATCCTGGCCATGCGATGGTATACGTAACAAATAGTTACGCACCACCAGCCCGAGTGGATAGTGAATGAATGAATGAATGGGTATGCAATTCCTGCTCAATAAGTCCACATCTCAGTACGGTTGCTCTCTAGGATCATCACCGGGGTCTATTACACTCTACGCCAGCTTGTCGCCCCTATCCAAGCTCACAACTGGGTAAGTGGAAGGGACCTCACTATCCGCCTGCCAATATCGGGCCCGGCTCGTTAATAGCGGACCCATTCCTCAAGCTGGTCAAACTCAACCTAGATATTGCCCCCTCACTCAGGCGGGTAAGGTCACACCCCTTCCCAACCGACCACGACACAGTGGGAGACGCGGCCTCCTGGTATTCGGCCCTCGTGCGCTCATTATCCACTCGGTCTCGACGTTGGAGTCATCTCCTGGCCGTGGAGGTTCAGGGATTTTCACCCAGGGACATCTATGGCGCCCGTATGCTAGAACCAAACATTTTCGGTGTCCCGTCTAGCCATCCACGATATGCCTGTGGAGGCCATGGCCCTGATGTCGCTAGGGCGTACAATGATCAAGTAACATGTATGCGAGATGCATGACTCACACCGTACAAACATGCAGCAATCTCGCGCGTACCATGCGCTCATGTCGGGCACTCTATCTCATATGGAGTCCCGTAAATGTCTCAGCCCAACGGCTCATGTTATAACCAACATTCCTCATATCAAGCATACATATGATGCGTATGGGTATGAATCATGAAGCTACACTAAGCATGTTATAAGGTGATGAACTATCCTTACAACGCAGATGGGCCTAGACGGCCTACACACAACAAGTATGAGCCTACCAACGGCCCTAGGGAGAGTCGTAATGCGGACATTTAACCAACATTAAACTTACAATGTGGACGTCAAACCAACATTACTCCCAAGGCATAGCCCACCATATAGGTCAACACATAAAACACGGTGGAATCACATTCAATGGGCCTTGTGTACTTCCCATTGGGCCTCGACCTATGGGCCTCCAATACGTCAAATGGATCTCATAACATGGGCCCTATGCACACCACAGTGGGTCTCAACCCACGGGCCTTTATACATCACAATGGGTTTCGACCCATGGGCCCTAAGATACACCCAAATGGGCCTTATAACATGGGTCTTGCATTCATATCAAGGTGGGCTTCAACAATGGCCACAAGTACTCATCCAGGTGGGCCTCAACAACGGCCATAAATACACATCAAGGTGGGCCTCAATGGATGACCACAAATAAATCAAAATGGGCCTGTACACGTACCAAGGTGGGATCCACTTGAACTATAGATCTATCTTATTTTTAATCTTGAGCCCATTAAGAGAAGCTTACCAAATGGTTGGGCGCGCGACTAACCTGAGATCAGGAGTTTACCACATTGTGTCTGACTATCCAAATTTAGGTATGGGACTGGTTTGGATAGAAGTCCCTTGTGATGGACCCCATAGCCTGTGATACTTCGTACTATCATCCCGACTTCACATTCCTGCATGGTCATTTCATTCGCACCGCATATTACATTGCATCCGCAGTACTTAGCATTTTGGGTTAATATGTTTTTGCACTTATATGACCTAGATGAGGTTGATGGTATTCGTGGCTCGTCAGGATTGGTATATTGCATTGCATTCTCAGCATCTGTTATTGTCTTATTATATTTTGCATCGCATTGCCTTGGTACGACTGATAACATTCATGGACTTACCAGTATACTTCCGCTTACTCTAATGTCATATGATTCATGATCTTGTTAGTATTTCTGCTTATCCCGATGATGTATGAATTATGTGCTTTATTGATACTTAGCACTTACCTTACACACACTTCCACCACCCTCTAAGCTTTTGTAAGCTTATGCACGATAGATGCGTGCAGGTGGCGTTAGATTGCAGCAGCGTTGAGCTTGGAGCATGCAGCTGACCTCTGGAGCTTTTGGAGTTTTGATTTCGATATATGTATTTCCCTTTCAGCAGTGTATTCAAACGATTATATTAGTGGATATGTGATGATGATGTTGCCTTTATGATTTGGGTATACTTGTGGTTATGCTTCATTACAAAAAAAAAAAAAATTATACTGAAAATCCTCCTTGTAGGATCCCAGGATCGGAATCTGGCGTATGGGCGCTGGGAGCCGAGAATGGGGTACTACGGAGGTTGTCAGCGCCGGATTCGGCGATCGGGAATTTTATGAGCCCGGTTTCCTAGTTCGAGGCGTGACAGAAGTTGGTATCAGAGCATAACTTGGGAATACCTGAGGATAACATCACATATCTGCTGATAGCTACAGTTCATTGTGTGATTGTTGAGAACTTAGAATGGTTAGACCCCCGAGTTTGAATAACTTAGAAACTTCCTGATATAGCTCCCTATCATGTATGTCTTCGTAGTGCCCAATGATGATAAACCCTTGTTCCTTCCTGTAGGACATGGCACCCAAGAGAGTGATCCGAGCGACTTCCGTTTCCTCGCCTAAGATTCCTGTTCCCCTACTCGAGACTTCTGCACCCCCATCTGAGTCTAGTGCAGGGCCAACCGTGTCCGTAAGTGCGGACCTGCTACAGCAGATGTTGCTAGCAATGACCGTCATTCTTCATAGAGGAAATCGGAATAAGAAGGCCCCCTCTGGTAGCTCCCAGCTGCTGCGATGTCGACGACCACAGAGGCATAGGAACCGTCCGTCCTTTCGAGCATTTGCACCACCCAAGCGTCAGTCCTCAAGTGTATGCTTCAGATGTGATGAGGCGGGGCACCGCTTCTGGGAGTGTCCCCACCCTCGGCAGCCCCTGCCACCCAGACCGTTCTCTGGTGCTTGCTTTGGGTGCGGTGGGATAGGGCATCGTAGGAGCGAGTGTCCCCGTCCTCAGCAGCAGCAGCAGCGACGACAGTATCTGCCGTCGGGACCCCATCAGCGGCAGCAGCAGCAGCAGGATCCTCAGACATCAGGAGGAGTCGTCGACGATTCATGTGACTTGGCCCCTACACCGTCTTCTTAGATTGTTCATGAACGAGACATTTTGGGAGTTAGAGCTTGAGATTTGTGGGCGTTATCCCCATCTTTTAGATGTTTGATTATGTTGGTATGTTGTGTTCTGATTATCTATATATAGTGGTGTGGTTTCCCTCCATTGGTAAGCCTTGTATTGGTTATATTGTGATTTAAATTTCGAGGACGAAATTTTTATTAGGTGGGGAGAGCTGTAAGACCCGTATCCTAGTTCGTACTGTTCCGATGAATCCTGCGATCATTTCCGTCAAAGTCTGGCAATCTGCGACTGATAATCGACGTTGCGATCGATTATAAGTCGTATCCTTTAGATTCGAGTCGGTTTAATCCAAGACCTGTATCATTGCAACTGCACCGTCGCCGCGGTTCAAACGCCGCAACTCACGCACCGATCCGATACCCTGACCAGAAGATGTGAGTCAGCGTTTATTTTGAAGAAACGCCACGCTTTCTCGATCCCAAGAGAATCTCTACACAATGTCAAATCAATCCCATCAATCAATCAATCACATCAATCAATCAATCACTTCAATGTCAAGTACAAGCAACCCATGCTTTCTCACCCTCTCTCTTACACACCCATACCTAGTCAAGTACAACATCACCTCACCCATCACTCACATCCATCACTCTCTCTCCTTACATCCCATCTCTCCATTTCTTTCTCTCCCTCTCTTTTTATTTAATTATTTATGTATCTTTGTGTGTGATGAGGTGGCCATGTGGCCTACTTGGATGGACCCCACCTTAATGTATGTTTTATACTGGCCATTTATCCATTTGGTGGCCCACCTGTAGCAAGCAAGTCTATAGGTGGGGCCCACCTTATATATTCGTTACCTAAAACGTCCAGCGTCCTTGGACGCTGGACGTGGCTAGACAGTAAAGTGTGAACTAACGGTGGGAGTACTGTCACGCAACAAAAACAAATGTCAGCTTGTTTCCAAAACTTAGAGTGGGTTGCTCATGTAGGACCCACCATGATGTATTTTTTTTATCCAAGCTGTCCACTCCCTTCCTTAGATCATTTTAGGCGTTGAGCCGAAAAATGAAGTTAATCCGAATCCCAGGTTGGCCATACCGCAAATGCTAGGGGTTGAGTTACCCACATCATTTCTTGGTTTTTTGCATGGGAGGTTTGGAGTGAGTTTTCACTCATGGGACCCATACTGATGTATTTCTTAGATCCACACCATACATCTATTTTCTGGCACATTTTAGCCATGTAGCCCAAAAATCTACTCGATCCAACCATCAGACGGACCACACCACAACCGATGGTGGTAGTGGGAGCACCCCTCACGTCAACCATGCGGACGTGGGGTGGGGGCGTCCCAACCATGGCCCCACCTTGATGTATTTATTTAATCCATGCCGTCCACCACCTTTCCCCTGTAGTTTTAGGGTATGAGTTGAAAAATGAGACGAATTTAAGTTCTTAGTGGACCGCACCAAGGGAAACAAATTCCCACTGTTGGAACTTTCTAATACTTAATGTTGTGTGTATAAGTAGTGGACCTATCCATCATTAGACTCATTTGGTCCATAGAGAGCTAGTCGATGTAACAGATGGTATGGATTATCCACTAGTGGGCCCCACATAGTAGAAAAAATATATATATATAAGAGAAGAAGAAGAAGAGAAGAAAATGTCCCTGGACGTCCAGTGACGGTGAGGGTGGAAGCATTATTGGGCTGACACCACACGTGGACCCACCATCGTAAATTTATTTAATCCACACCATCCACCATCTCCTCATTATAATTTTAGTCCATGTGCCAAATTTTGAGGTAAATATGAGTCTCGAGTGGGCCGTACTAAGCATATTAATGCCCATCTGTTGAAACACTCTAGGGCCCTCTTTGGAGTCCCTTGTCATCCAAACCAGTCCTAATCAGAGTCTATTTGACCTCATTCGAGGTGGCCAAGACAGTGAACGAATTAGATTATTCACCTCGGGTGGCCCACATTCTGGCGTGTGGATTGAACGACCGCCATTGAGACCCTTATTGGGTTGACGGAAGTTTTGGATCAGGTATGAAATTTGATTTTTCTTTTTCATCCTGGTCGGTGTGACCTTATCAACAGTTGGATGACGAATAAACGTTACAGTGGGCCCCACGTGGGACCCACCAATGATGTATGTGTTTTATTCACACCACCATCCAGTGGTGTGGATGGGACCCCAATGATGTATGAGTTTTATTTACACCACCGTCCAGTGGTGTGGACGGTGGGTACCCACCATGTGATATGTGTTTTATCATATTCCAGCCACGGGACGTGGGACCACCATGATTTATGGGTTTCAAGTCTGCGCCGTCTGTCCATTTTGATGGACGGTCCAGACGGTGGGACCCAATCTGATGTGTTGTTATGCAAGTCGTCCATAGCTGATGTGGGCCCACACCACGATGCACCTGTTGCATCCACTCTATCCATCCATCTTAAAAGCCCATTTTGAAGTATGGGCTGAAGAACGAGCTGGACCCATTGTTTTGTGGGCCCTACCCTTGATGCATGTATTACATCCAAACGACCCAACCATTTGGTAAGCTTCTCTTAATGGGCTCAAGATTAAAAATAAGATAGATCTATAGTTCAAGTGGATCCCACCTTGGTACGTGTACGGGCCCATTTTGATTTATTTGTGGCCATCCATTGAGGCCCACCTTGATGTGTATTTATGGCCGTTGTTGAGGCCCACCTGGATGAGTACTTGTGGCCATTGTTGAAGCCCACCTTGATATGAATGCAAGACCCATGTTATAAGGCCCATTTGGGTGTATCTTAGGGCCCATGGGTCGAAACCCATTGTGATGTATAAAGGCCCGTGGGTTGAGACCCACTGTGGTGTGCATAGGGCCCTTGTTATGAGATCCACTTGACGTATTGGAGGCCCATAGGTCGAGGCCCAATGGGAAGTACACAAGGCCCATTGAATGTGATTCCACCGTGTTTTATGTGTTGACCTATATGGTGGGCTATGCCTTGGGAGTAATGTTGGTTTGACGTCCACATTGTAAGTTTAATGTTGGTTAAATGTCCGCATTACGACTCTCCCTAGGGCCATTGGTAGGCTCATACTTGTTGTGTGTAGGCCGTCTAGGCCCATCTGCGTTGTAAGGATAGTTCATCACCTTATAACATGCTTAGTGTAGCTTCATGATTCATACCCATACGCATCATATGTATGCTTGATATGAGGAATGTTGGTTATAACATGAGCCGTTGGGCTGAGACATTTACAGGACTCCATATGAGATGGAGTGCCCGACATGAACGCATGGTACGCGCGAGATTGCTGCATGTTTGTACGGTGTGAGTCATGCATCTCGCATACATGTTACTTGATCATTGTACGCCCTAGCGACATCAGGGCCGTGGCCTCCACAGGCATATCGTGGATGGCTAGACGGGACACCGAAAATGTTTGGTTCTAGCATACGGGCGCCACAGATATCCCTGGGTGAAAATCCCTGAACCTCCGTGGCCAGGAAATGACTCCAACGTCGAGACCGAGTGGATATATGAGCGCACGAGGGCCGAATACCAGGAGGCCGCGTCTCCCACTGTGTCGTGGTCGGTTGGGAAGGGGTGTGACCTTACCCGCCTAAGTGAGGGGGCAATATCTAGGTTGCGTTTGACCAGCTTGAGGAATGGGTCCGCTATTGACGAGCCGGACCCGATATTGGCAGGCGGATAGTGAGGTCTCTTCCACTTACCCAGTTGTGAGCTTGGATAGGGGCGACAAGCTGGCGTAGAGTGTAATAGACCCTGGTGATGATCCCAGAGAGCAACCGTAATGAGATGTGGACTTATTGAGCAGGAATTACATACTCATTCATTCATTCATTCACTATCCACTCGGGCTGGTGGTGCGTAACTATTTGTTACGTATACCATCGCATGGCCAGGATTTCGGTTGGGCGCGCGACTAACTTGAGATCAGGAGTTTACCACATTGTGTCTGACTATCCAAATTTAGGTATGAGACTGGTTTGGATAGAAGTCCCTTGTGATGGACCCCATAGCCTGTGATACTTCGTACTATCATCCCGACTTCACGTTCCTGCATGGTCATTTCATTCGCACCGCATATTACATTGCATCGCAGTACTTAGCATTTTGGGTTAATATGTTTTTGCACTTATATGACCTAGATGAGGTTGATGGTATTCGTGGCTCGTCAGGATTGGTATATTGCATTGCATTCTCAGCATCTGTTATTGTCTTATTATATTTTGCATCGCATTGCCTTGGTACGACTGATAACATTCATGGACTTACCAGTATACTTCCGCTTACTCTGATGTCATATGATTCATAATCTTGTTAGTATTTCTGCTTATCCCGATGATGTATGAATTATGTGCTTTATTGATACTTAGCACTTGCCTTACACACACTTCCACCACCCTCTAAGCTTTTGTAAGCTTATGCACGATAGATGCGTGCAGGTGGCGTTAGATTGCAGCAGCGTTGAGCTTGGGGCATGCAGCTGACCTCTGGAGCTTTTGGAGTTTTGATTCCGATATATGTATTTCCCTTTCAGCAGTGTATTCAAACGATTATATTAGTGGATATGTGATGATGATGTTGCCTTTATGATTTGGGTATACTTGTGGTTATGCTTCATTACAAAAAAAAAAATTATACTGAAAATCCTCCTTGTAGGATCCCAGGATCGGAATCTGGCGTATGGGCGCTGGGAGCCGAGAATGGGGTACTACGGAGGCTGTCAGCGCCGGATTCGGCGATCGGGAATTTTGTGAGCCCGGTTTCCTAGTTCGGGGCGTGACAGTGTACGTGGTGGGTACGTTGTGTAGACCCTTGCTCTGTGGAGAGCATAAACATCTGGTTATGAGTGAACCAGTAAAACTCCTGGGTTTGAGGTGAATCATGTAGAAACCTCCAGTAGGGTCTTATAGAAGATCCTTGGCCAGTGTGCCTAAAAGTGGGTGCGTTGTGTTGACCCTTGCTCATGAGAGTATAAACAGTCAGCCTCAGTGTAGGTTGTAAAGGTTGAAGGTGAACCTGATTTAAAACCTTAGGTTTAAGGTGAACCACTGTGAAACCTCCTTAGTGAAATCCGGTACACTCAAGGGTTGAGTGCGGTTATCGGGAGTTGAGTAGACAAGTAGTCGAACCACTATAAAAATGATTGTGTTTGTGATTGCCTTTCTTCTGAGTTTATGATTCGTGTTGATGCATTCATATTTATATATCTGATCACACCTCACAAACATTCACAATCATATCCATCATAAACTAAGTTATATATTGCTACTTCTTGAATAGTTTATGATTGGATCCTCTACCAGGCTTGGAAGCCAGTAGAGTTACATTTGAGTAATCCTAATATATGTCTGTTGTTAGGATTAGTGCAATAGGATTTTAAAATAAACCATAAAATCTTTAAAAGTCCTATTCACCCCCCTCTAGGACATAGTGGTGTATTCCTTCTTCAACTAGTGCGGTCTTCACCGCAATTTCAATTGGTATCAGAGCGGATCTCTCTTTAAGGGCTTCTCCGCCTAGAGAGTGATATTGACTGAAGTTGGGAATATGGCCAAAGGAGAAGGCTCATCAGTCACTAGACCTCTAGTATTTGATGGCTCAAATTATGCATACTGGAAGGCTAGGATGCACTACTTTCTAAGATCTTTAGACCATGATGTTTGGGACATAGTTTAGAACGGATATGTGCCACCTACTAAACAAATTGTACTTGACAGTGGCACAACCATCACAAAACCCAAACCCAATGAAAAGTGGACAGCATTCGACAAAGAAAGGCAAACATCTGAAGCCAAGGCTATGAATGCTATCTACTGTGGCATGTCCCAAGACATATTCAATCAGATAAGTATGTGTGAGACATCCAAGGAAGCATGAGATCTATTGGAAACAACCCATGAATCCACAAGCACTGTGAAGAGGTCTAAACTTCAACTCTTGACTTCATAGTTCGAAAGTCTCAGAATGGAAGAGTATGAGACAATTATAGAGTTTTTCACAAAGTTGAATATCATCTGTAACTCCATGGGTGGATTGGGAGAAAAAGTTCCAGTACCAAAAATTTGTAGGAAAATCTTAAGATCCCTTCCAGAACAATTTAATCCCAAGGTTACAACAATTGAGGAGTGTAGGAACATTGATGAAATGAAAGTAGAAGAACTGGTAAGTTCCCTACTAACTTTCGAAATACACTTCAAACAAATCCCTAAATCCAAAACAACTATCCTAAAGACCTCTAAGAAAACATTACATCAGGACAGTGAGAGCGAAAATGAAAATGAAGATGAGGAAGTGGCTTTGCTGGCCCGATGATTCAGGAAATTCTTTCAAAAGAATCGTGGTTGTCCTTCCAAAGGAAGAAAGGTGAACTATAAACCTTCTATAGCCAAATTTGGTAAACGAACCAAAGAACCACAATGCTACGCCTGTCATGAGTATGGACACCTGTTTACTGAATGCCCAAACAGAAAAACTATAGGCAAGGCAATGGCTGCCCCGTGGGATGATACTGAGGAGTCAAATTCAGAATCTAATGAATCAGAAAGCAATGGAGATTAGAAATCATTGAAAATACTCATGGTCTTCACTGCTTCAATCATTCCTACTGAATCTGAGAACGAGAAAGAATAGCTAACCACCGAATCATTTTCATCTGATAATGAGGGAACTGAAGAAGAAGAAGAAGAAGAAAAGGACAAGCTACAAGATGCTTACAATCAACTATATATCCATAGCATCAAAGTGGTTAAAAGACTTAGAATATCTGAGAACAAATTAGAATTGCTGCAAAAAGATTTAGACACAACTGTAGAAATCAATACACATCTAATCAATGAGTTACAGCAACATCACTCAGATAATGATAGACAGGAAAGAATTAACACCTTCCTCACATCTGAGACTAAACAAATAAGTTGAGCAATTAAAAGACAAAAACTTGCTCCTTCAAAATGAAAATCATACACTACTGTTCAATCTAGAAGAGTCCAAAAGAATTGCCAAGCAAAATTGTAAGTTTTCCCAGTGTAATGAGAAGTTAGAAAAACTTTTAGGTATGGGAAAATCTGGAGGTAACAAAAATGGCTTGGAACATGAGAAAGTCAGAACTAAAACCGGGTATGGAATAGAAATGCGTGAAAATTTTAATGCATCCAGTAGCAACACAAAGACTAATCAAGTAGTTGAATTAGATAAGAAAATCAAATCTACTGCAAGTAAGAACCCTGTCACAAAGTGGAACTAAAGCAAAGAAGAACTGTCTTGCTACTCACTCAAATCACTTAACAGGCAGTAATACTAAGTGGTATCTTAACAGTGGTTGCTCAAGACATGTAACCGGTGACATGTCTCTTCTTTCAAATTATAAGAATCTTCATAATGGGATGGTCACCTATGGAGATGGAACCACTGCTAAAGTAATTGGACAAGGAATCATAAAAGGAATTCAGTTGCTTGAAAATGAGAATGCTCTCTGTATAAAAGGTCTGACACAATCTCCTAAGCATATCTCAAATCTGTGATATTGGACATGTGGTTAAATTTAACAAATAAGAGTGCGAAATCCTAGACCAATCTGGAAAATTAGTAATGAAGGATCATTACACAAGTAATCACTGCTACACTATTAGAGACATAGAGAGAATTGATGCCTAGAAGTTTTGAGCATAAAAAGACAAGGCCAGATCATACATCCAGATCTGGATATTTGCTGAAATGATGCAATTTTGTTGAGCGTCAAATGATATATCTGAGGTTCCTCACCTCAATCTTTTGTATATAAACATTTAAATGTTTATAATTTTTTATATGTAGAGTCATTGTACATAATTTTGCTGAGTATGCTATTAAGTTATAGAAATACTATAAGCATACTTGAAGGGTTGTTTGTATGCTGAAAAAGAAAAATATTCCTCTTTGGTATGTCCATCTATATGACCTTCCCGATTAATCGATCATGATCGATATCATCGACATCTCTTTAGAATGTAGAAAGTCACATGATCGGGACTGCTATCGAAGCAATTGTTGATAACATCGGACGAGGATCATCGATATAATCAAAAGTCAAGTCGATAAAATCGAAGACTGTCACCCAATAAAAACCGGTCGAGCGGGAAATCTTATTTTTCTGAAAAAAATTTCTGTTTTGCCCTCTGCTTGAATCCTTGGCCAAAATTTCATCGATGGGTCCTAGAAGCTTCAAAAGAAACGAGTATTATCCTTCCAATTCTTCCACTCCAAAGTCTAACCTCACTTTTGGTCGGGTATTTTCTGTTCTTTTGGTTGACCATCCATACCTTTACCTGTCTCTCACACTGAAAAATCATGAACAAAGGGAAAGGTAAGTCTCCTTCTCAGTCTTCAAAAGGAAAAGCGAAACAACCCAGTATGCATCAACTTAATCCATCCGTGAGACATCCAGCCACTGTTGTTGAACGTCTGGTTCTTAACAGTGCCATTGTGTCTTTTGGTGTAGACCTTCTTCTAGAAGCAATAGGATGACAAAATATTCTAAACCTCGATGGTTCGTATCAAATAGGGGTGATCTATGACTTCCTCAGTAAAAGTCATGTTATTCGTGACGATCCACCTTGCATTCAAGTCGAATTATTACATTACTCCAAGCACATCACTCCCATCACCTTGAGTAATCTTCTGGACCTCGAGGTCACTCGCATTCCAGTCACCAGCCGAAATCTAAATGGTCTGAGCGTCTGGAGAGAGATAACTCGTGCACTATGCCAGGGAACTACTATTTCTCAGAACAATGATAATTCCCTTCATATTAATCATCTTGGACCCACTTTTAAAATCCTTCATAACATCTTTGGGTCCAGTGTTTATCCTTGTAATGTGAATGGTAATCATCTATCTCCCTTATGATGTGTATCAAGAAGTTCAGGTGTGCCTCCCAACACTTCTTCTTAAGTAGCTAATTCGGGTCATTCAAGGCAATCATCAGGATACACTAGCTTTTCCTATACTCATCTATAAATTAGCCCATCATGTTGGTATTCCTGCTTCATCTGATGGAGTCTATCCAGAGAAGGGGTTTGATAGTGATTCAGCTCAGGTGGTACAATAGTTGTATCTTCCTTCAGCCCTTCCCGAGAACAGTGCCCCCTGTAGTCGGTTGCTCCATATGCTCATCCGTTATATCCATAGGGATCCAACCGAATGCCATTGTTGAGTCCAGAGTCTATCACAAATCACCAACTCATCACCTTGAACGTCACCTACTGAATGGTATGGCGAGCATGGAGGAACGACTTCACAATTGTGAGAGACGTCTCACCATGATTGAAGAAAAAGTTGATTCCCTTCAGCAAATAAATCAGTAAGTAGTTGATATGCTCACACGTGGTGATTCACGAAGACGGTAGAAGCTGATTGTGATAGTTGTATATCACTATATTCTTTTTGGGGCACCTGTGCGTGGGCTTGGTGTTTTTGCTAGGATAACCGTTAATTTGCCGCCAATCTTGGGCAGTTTATTTTGGATAGTTGGATAATTTAGGTTCATTTAGATAATGGCTGAGTATAATTCTTACTTTTACTGCCATAACCATGATTCTGCCTTGAGTTCCCATGATTTATCAAGTTTCTGATATGGTATGCATGGACTATGCTTTACTGATTATTCTATCTGCTATATCACTGTTTTATCTAATCTACTATGCATCCATACATTCTGGAATTGATGTTTGCTTAAACTAAGTTGATTGTTATGCATCAATTGATCTACCTCTACCTGGTCGGTTCTCCCAAGAAATTCACTCTTTAGTCAATATCACATGATCTATCTTTGTCAATGACTGACCTGCGCTGTCGAGTCCTCGATGCTTCAACGATATGATTGGAAAGAGGACCAAATATGTCCAGCAACTTCACAAAATATCTGGACAAATTATTGATGTATCGATACACCTATCAATACTCAAATCTTAAGCCCATCGAAAGTGGTTCGATAAGATCGACAGACAGATTTTTGGTGCCCATGTTTTTTAGAGAAAATTTTAAAATTCTTCGATATATCGATGCACCATCCGATATGATCTGAAATCAAATATTGATAAGATCAGAAGTCCATCGATGATATCGCCCGTGGGCGCGCATTTCTTTCAGCAGATATTTCAGGTTGTTTTTAACTTTGATCAGGGATCATTCGAGGAAATCGATATT
Organism: Magnolia changhungtana; assembly: GCA_030180095.1. NCBI lineage: Eukaryota > Viridiplantae > Streptophyta > Magnoliopsida > Magnoliales > Magnoliaceae > Magnolia > Magnolia changhungtana. The sequence continues at coordinate 2,913,907 of JASAUF010000353.1, forward strand.
CATATTCGATGATATCGAGGCCGAGTCGATTGCATCGAAATTGGACACAAACTATCCAGCGAGTTTACTGGAAAATATATTGGATTTATCGATGCATCGACACTGCCTTCAATATCATTGATATTCAAATTCTGATGACATCGGCTGACCCTCGATCACATCCTAAAAACCTAAAATATTTTATGTCAAGTCTCTCTCATTTTTCAAGTGTCGAATGATCGAACCTTCCATCAATAGAATCAGAGTTCAAAATCCGATGATATTGACAGTGGTTTCGATTCATCGACCATCTGACAAAAGGGTTCAAAAGCGTATGACTTTGAGTTCAAGTCATCGAGCAGACCATCGATGTTATCGAAAGTATACGCTCGATGATATCGAATCTACTCAATGATATCGAACTCAGTCATAAATGTGACCGTTTTATATCCATTGGAACCTTTTGCCTATATATAGAGGACTTGTCTATTGTTGCTGAGATAGAGAAAGTAGAGAGAGCTTTTGAGTGTTTAACCTTAGATCATATACCCAAAGCCCTTTCTCTTAAGGAAGTTCATCCTCCAGTCTACCCTCATCATTGATATTCAATAGAGTGGATTGGGAAATGAACTTTCGCATTCAAGGATCCTCCGGCTACTATCTTAATGACAAATCATTAAGCTGGGATGCCTTGAATGCCTAGATGATTGGAACTACTCTATCTTCCTTATAGGAAAACCTTTAGGGAGTAGGATTCCATCATAACCTTGACCCAACCCGAAGCCAAGTACTGGTATATCATTTTGTATTGCGGATCTAGGGAGTAGAAGACTCTTCGTCAACAAGGAGGAGGAGATCTTCGGCATTGTGCTAATCAGGACTCATCAACTTATTTGTAAGTATCTAGAGTCCAAGAGGACACTTGTGATCATTCCTTTTAAGGATAGGGTCTTAAGTGGTTCTCACACTTTGAAGTCCTCAAGGAGAGTGTACGTGGTGGGTGCGTTATGTGGACCCTTGCTCTGTGGAGAGCATAAACATCTGGTTAGGAGTGAACCAGTAAAACTCCTGGGTTTGAGGTGAACCGTGTAGAAACCTCCAGTAGGGTCTTAAAGATCCTTGGCCAGTGTGCCTAAAAGTGGGTGCGTTGTGTTGACCCTTGCTCATGAGAGCATAAACAGTCAGCCTCAGTGTAGGTTGTAAAGGTTGAAGGTGAACCTGATTTAAAACCTTAGGTTTGAGGTGAACCACTGTGAAACCTCCTTAATGAAATTCGGTACACTCAAGGGTTGAGTGCGGTTACAGGGAGTGGAGTAGACAAGTAGTCGAACCACTATAATAATGAATGTGTTTGTGATTGTCTTTCTTCTAAGTTTGTGATTCATGTTGATGCATTCATATTTATATATCTGATCACACCTCACACACATTCACAGTCATATCCATCATAAACTAAGTTATATATAGCTACTTCTTGAATAGTTTGTGATTGGATCCTCTACCAGGCTTGGAAGCCAATAGAGTTACATTTGAGTAATCCTAATATATGTCTGTTGTTAGGATTACTGTAATAAGATTTTAAAATAGCCCATAAAAATCTTTAAAAGTCTTATTCACCCCCCTCTAGGACATATTAGTGTATTCCTTCTTCAACTTGTGCGGTCTTCACCGCAATTTCAGGCGTGACCTACCAAAGGTTGGTCAATAAATGTTCGCCCAACAAATAGGGTGGATGATGGAAGTGTACATCGACGTCATGCTTGTCAAAAATATCAAAGCAACAGAGCACATTACCGACCTCGAAGAGATGTTCCTCATCCTCCAGAAATACCAGGTGAAGCTGAACCTGAGCAAGTGCGCATTCGGCATGGGCTCGGGTAAGTTTCTCAAATTTCTGGTCAGCCAGCGAGAAATTGAGGCAAATCCATAAAAGATCCAGCCTCTTCTCAACATGGACTCGCCAAATACGATCAAAGATATTCAGCGGCTGATCGGAAGAGTTATTGCGCTTAACCGATTTGTGTCCCAAGTCACAGATAAATGTCTTCCCTTCTTCAAACAATTGAAGGGTCGACAAATGGTGAACTAGACAGAAGAATGCGAGACAGCCTTCCAGTAGTTGAAACAGTACTCGGGATCACCACCGCTGCTCTCCAAGCCTGAGCCGAGTGAAACATTATTGATTTACTTAGTAGTATCTGACGCGGCTGTAAGCTCGGCTCTAATTAGTGAACATGAGGGGAAGCAGTTTCTAGTTTACTACGTCAGTAAAGCACTGGTCTCGGTAGAAAAATGATTTTCAACCTTGGAAAAAGTGGCCATAACACTGGTTATCTCTTCTCGACGTGTGCGGCCATACTTCTAAGCCCATTCGATTGTTGTTTTGACCAATCAACCGTTACAACGGATACTTCAAAAACTAAAAGCATCCGGATGCCTCACTAAATGGGCGATCGAGCTAAGCGAATTTGACATTCAGTATACGTCCCAAGTCACAATTAAAGGCCAAGCAGTAGATGACTTTATCGTTAAAGCCACACAGCAGTCTGAGCCAATTGTGGCCGACCCTCACCAGGTCGATCCACCTGAAAGCTCGGCAGATGCTCCAAATTCAGAATATCCTGATTTCGCTGCCTTACCCGCCCCACCCCATTGGCGACTTTATATCGACAGTTCATCCAACTCCAAGGAAAGTGGGGCAGGGGTCGTCATGAAAACTCCCGATCATACATACATGCAGTATGCCTTGAGACTTAAATTTTAAGCTTCTAACAACATGATAGAATATGAAGCACTGCTCCTCGTACTCCATTTAACGGCCAACCTGGGGGTCACTCACCTCGATGTATACATCGACTCACAGTTGGTCGTCAATCAAATAGTTGATGTTTACCAGACCAGGAAAGAGCGGCTAAAGGCTTACCTCTAACAAGCAAAGGAACTTATCAATGGTTTTCAACATTGTTCCGTCATCCACATCCCGCGAGCAGAGAATGCCCAAGCCAACTTACTGGCTGAGCTCGCTACAGCTGACGAAGATGAGATCCCCAGGTCCATCTCGATCGAGTACGTCGCCAAGCCAAGCATCAACGAGACCGAGGCTGCAACCGTACTCCCGATTAATTTGGGACCCTCTTGGGTTGATCTTATCATTCGTTACCTCGAAGTAGACGAGCTACCGGAAGACTGAGCCAAAGCCTAAAGACTGAAGATCCGATCCGCCCATTATGCCTTGCTCAACGGGATACTATTCAAGAAAGGATACTACGTGCCTCTATCGAGGTGCTTGTGTAAGACCCGTATCCTAGCCCGTACCGTTCTATAGGCCTCCGCGGTCCTCTCGGTCAAATTTCGATGACCCGCGATCTATTATCAGCAGTTGCGTGCGAACCTTAGTCATATCCTGTATTCCAGAGTCGGCTCGATCTAAGACTTGTATCCTTACGATCGCGTTGTCGCTGCAGTTCCATTGCCTCATCTCACATGCTGAGGCGATACCCAAGCCAGGAGATGTGGGCCTGCGTTCAGTTCAAGGAAAACGCCGCGCATTTGCAAACCCAAGAGAATCTCTACAACATGTCCCATCAATCAAGTGCACATCAATCACCTCATGTCAAGTACATACCCATCAACCATCACTCACTCCCCAAAGTCAACTCTCTCTCGTACACACCCATACATGTCAAGTACATACCCATCACCCATCACTCACTCCCCATCACTCCATCACTCACACCCATCCCTCTCTCTCTCATCTCTCTCTCATTCTTCCAAGTACCCAACGTCCATGGCTTCCATGGAGAAGCTAGTGTGGCCCACCTTCCTACCTCCCATCTCCATCATCCAAACTTCATCTCGACCATTGAAATGCATTCCACGGAGCTCTAGGATGCATCAATGGAAGAAGTCCAAGAAGAAGCATAGGTGGGTGATTTTGTTTGGATTTGATGATTTGAGGGCCCACTTGAGGTGCGACCCATCATGATGTATGCTTTGTATAGAGGGGCCCAAAGTGGCGGGGCCCCTCCTCCACCCGATCTCTCTCTCGATCCCTCTCTCTTTCTCATGCGTTGTGGACCCTACTGTGATGTATGATCCACATCATCCCATCCGTGGGGCCCACCCCACTGGTGTCCAGCGGATAGGCCACTGCCTGTCCACCCGGATAGATCTGGATGAAGGGATATCACAAATAGTAGCTTGATCTAGAGCTTTGTGGGACCACCATGATTTATATATTTTATCTCCATCGTCCATTGTTTGGGATGGTGGGACCCACCCCACGTGTGGGGCCGTGCCCTGATGTATGAGTTCATTCAGGCCTAGACGCTACTTCTACGTGGGACCCACCTTGGGAAAACAGATTGGCTGGCTACCGAACAACAGCTATGTAGCTGCTATGGGATGAATCCACATTGCCCTTTCATCTTTGTGGGCCCCAGCAGCATGTGGTTGCTAAGATAACGTCAGCAAGTTTCGTGGTCTCATCCATACCAACCATTCAATGGTGGGACGCACCATGAGGTATGGTTTCATCCAGCCGTTCATTGGCCAGGATGGTGGGTCCCACCACTAAATTACGTCAGCAACCTGTGAGGGCCACCAAGATGCATGTGTCTTACACACACCGTCCATCTGGACGGTGCTTGCAAGCCACTGTGATTGATGTGTTTCTCCAGCCATCCATTTGTTTGGATGAGGAGCCACCCCACATGTGTGGGGCAGGGACCCACCTTGATGTATTTATTCAACATCCACCATCCATCTGTTTCTAGATGGTGGGCCCTCCTATGATATATGTGTTTACCTCCACCGTCCAGCACCCTGGACGGTGGGAACCACCGTGAGGTATGTGTCCATCTAGGTCGTTCGGCCATGCACCCCACCATAAATGTTTGTGGTGTAAGTGCACCGTCCAGTAGATCTGGACGACGGACCACTTTGATGTATTTATCGTATGCACACGGTCCAGCAGATCTGGACGGTGGGCCATACCTGGATGTACTTATTTCATCCTCATCGTCCAGGGGGTGGGGCCCATCCTAGTATATGTGTTTTACCCAACCTGTCCACCTATTTTGCAGCATGGGACCACCATGACGTATTTATTTCATCCACACTGTCCAGATTGTGATGGACGGTGCTGGACAATGTTTGGACAATGCTGATTTACCTGGACAATGCTCGGACAATGTTGATATACATGGACAATGTTTGAACAGTGTTGATCACATTAGTGAGCCATGTACCCCTATGATAGTGTACAGTGATACACATGTTGCACCCACAACTATTGAAATGATTTTAAATGTAATCCAAGCTCCCATTTGTGGCCCACTTTGATGTATTTTGTGGCCCGTTTGAGAGGCCCTCTTTAATATACTTATGGCCCATCTGTGAGGTCCATCTTGATATATTTGTAGCCCACCTATGAAGCCCATTAGTGCGACCCATTGATGCAACCCACTTGATGTGTATGAGGCCCATTAGTGCAGCCCATTGAAGCAACCCACTTGATGTGTATGAGGCTCATGTGCAGGGCCCACCTGTGATGTATATTAGGCCCATGTGTAGGGCCCACCTATTGTGTATTTGTAACGCCCCGGATTTTTGCCAACCTGGGATTAGATGACCTTAGGCAATGGGTCGATCGTAATACTTCATTAACTTGTCAGAACTGAATCCCAAAGTCTAAAGCCGCCTTTGAACCCATTTCCTTCACAAATCTCACCCTTCACCACCTTGATCTTCCAATTTTTCTAAGAACTTTTACCCTAGACACTATCTTAAACTAGTTAAGTATCATAACTTGGATCACCTCATATACAAACTCCAAAGGCCTGAGTACCACCTCGACCAGAAATCACTTAGGATTAAATTCTTTAGAAATTTAACAAAGTTAACTAAGTACTAAACTCGATTAGCCATGAAATCCATTAGGATCGCTTTAAATACGATCTGCAAGACCCAAAAGTTGCAGAATCATTGGCGCTAGGTTACCCTAAAGTTTAGAACCAAACTCATTTCCCGTCTGCTCTCGGGAATGAAACGAAACTTCGTATTAGGTCTAGATCGCACATCGGGAGTCCGATTAACCCGAAGCTAAGGAACTAGGACCGCCCCACTGGGCTTAACAATCATCTCAAAAATCAGCTCCATCCGATGTTCCATGGCCATTCGTTTCGATTCGGAACGAGGGAGTGTGAAAAACACTATTCCCATCCAAAATAAATATCTGGAATAGTGATCTGGCATCATTCGTTGACGCGTCAGTATTAAGCAATCTGACCTTCAGAATCAGACCAAATTACACCCTCGGATTAAGAAAAATTTCAGGAACATTTACATGTACTTAGAATTTCTGATCGTGGCCCACTGACCGTCGAACTGAAAGTGGTTCGCCACGTGCGATCTGGGAATCTGATCGAGTCAAAAACGTAATCCCACGTAGATCCATAGATGGAGAGCTTAAGTCGACGTTTGGTTCAAGGAGGGCCACGAACCTCCCTTTTGAGCTGGAAAAGTGACGAAAATCCTATATTAGCAGTACCCCTTGAACCTGAGTCTAATTTCGAAATGTTTTTGGCTATAAAAGGGGCTTAGAACAGCCCCTCTCACAGCCATACGAATTTTGAAGATAAACCCTAGAGGGAGAGAGAGAAAAGAGAGAGAAGAGCTTGGGTTTTGCTGCCGATCTTCCTCCTACTGCTTGGGACTGTTACACGGCCTACACCGCTTCATTCCAGGTGTTTTTCCAGCGGTTTCCGTCTCATTTGAAGGTAAGAAACCCTAACCCTAGGTCAGATTTGTGGTGGGATCGATGTGGGTTGTGTAACGACTAACCGATTCCGCTCTTTAGGCTAGAAATCTCCCGTATACGGAAATTCTTCTACCCTTGCTGATTCGTTTCGTTTTCAAAGGCAAAGGTGAGGACTTTAAGTGTATAAGTTGCGGTTTTCAACGCTTTCAATGTCAGATAATGGTAGATTCATGATCTGCATGCAATTGCACATGTACAAAGTGCTTTCCGTTTCCTGTTTCGATTAACGTTGTGAAATATGGAATTTCACATATTCTAGGTATACGTAGAAATACCGTATACGTATTTTTTTGGATAAATGTTTGACATGTTTATTTAATGTATGATTATATAATATATGAATAAAATACTAGTTTGGCGAAAGGAATCGCCAAAATACATGTTCACTTGTAAATGCGACGTATGTTGAAATTGTGTATGTTAGAAATACCGTATACGTATTTCTTTTGGAATAATGTTTGACATACTTATTTAATATATGATTATACAATATATGAATAAAATACTAGCTTGGCGAAAGGATTAAGCCTAAATACATGTTTACTAACAAACACTATGTATGTAAAAATACGGTATTGTATGAAATACCGTATACATGTATATTTTAACGATGTGTTTGTCATGATTAATTGTCGTATAAATATATTATGTGCGTATAAAATATTTTCTTGGCGAAGGAATCGTAGTAATACATGTTTGCTTGTATACACTATGTATGTTGAAAATCGTATTCTAGAAAATATCGTATACGTATAAATTTTGGAGATGTATTTATCATGATTATTTGTTGTAGTAATATATTATACATGAATAAAATACTCACTTGGCTAAAGGATAGCCCTAATACATGTTTTGCTAACATACACCATGTATGTTGTAATAGTGTATTCTAAGTGTTGTGAAAATATTTGAATGAGTATAGAATTCTCATTCGTGCTCGCCATGACTAATTGTCATGGATAATTGATTGTTGTATTGGCAATACCCCTTACGAAAGGATTTGCCTAAATCACGCCATGGCCAATACACACTATATATGTTAAAATGTGTGGCCCAAGTGTTTGTGGAAATGATTTGAATGAATATGGAATTTGGTTTCTGCTTGCCATGACTATCCGTCATGGGTGTATGCGTGTTATGATTGGGGTAACTCCCTAGTGAAAGGATTTGGCCTTATACCTCTGTGATCAACATATGTCATGTATGTTGATTCATGTATTTTAAAGTGTTTGTTGAAATGTCTGAATGAGTAGTAGTTAGTAAATTGTAATGTTTAAGGGTGTTGAGGTATGATTCTCAACTCCTTTAACTATGTGTATGATTTCCTTGAATAGCTATGTGATTAGGAATTGAATATATACAAACTCATGCTTGTGTTGTTCTTTACAACATGCTTTATATCATGCTCTATAATATGCTTATAATATGCCTACTAGCATGTTTGAATTACTTTATTTATCATGCTTGAATTACTTTGTCTATCATGCTTTACTCCATATGCTAAGGATGACAAGTGATTGTGCTTGGGGCTATGATTATAGTCCGGACAATCGGTACTTAGAATTGAATTCGTTTGTGATTCATTTGCCACGTGAGATGTGTTCGACGAACTCGAGTCGTACTTCGGTTGGCGATAGTGGTTGGTACGCGAAGTGCTTATGCACTTCATGTCGTTTAACTTGTTGTGCGCTCGGGCTATTTGAGCTCGTCGAGGCAACCCGTCTGTCTTTTGTATGTTCACCATGTTTGGTCACTAATGCTTGAACCTAGGGTACCAAACTTACCGGTGAAAACCCTTTTAACCATGGTACCTCGATCCGCTAAGACTCATGAGCCGGGCATGGTGGTATGGGACACCGTGGTGAAATTTGTCGGCCTCTGGCTGGGGCTACGTGCCTCCCGTAGTGACCGGTGAGCAACTTAACTCGTGAGCCGATTATGGTGGTATGGGACACTATATTCGCGTTTGTCGGCCTACATTGATAAGGTGATGGGGAGTGGTGCAACCTTTGTGCGTGCAGCCACAGCGACCCTTTGTAGTGACCGCGAGCATATTCGAAGTCGCGCGTGCGCCTTAGGGTTCGCCGCGATATATAGAGTATGAACTAGGCTGTTTACGTCTAGTGATGAATCGTTTAAGGGGTGATGGGGAGTGGTGCAACCTTTGTGCGTTGACCACAGCGACCTCTGCGGTGACCTAGAAAATACACCATCGTCTGGTATTAACTAGGACTGACGACCCTAGAATGGATCATGTTTGGGAATGATACAAGGGAGGTACCTTAGTTTCCCAATCCTGCTGTTTGAAATGGACTAATTAAAAACTCGGTAATCATGCTCATCATGCATCGCATGTGCCTGGAAGATGTGGAGCACTATGGGATGTAAGCATGCGCGAACGTGAGATGGTGTCGCATGAGGGAGTATGTCGGTGAGGGCATCCATCATACCTACATTCATACTTGCATTAATCAGAGTAACTAGGAGTGCTTGATTCTTGCTTTATCATTATTGCTTGACTGCATCGATAACATGTTAACTTATGCCTTATTGTTCCTTGAGTTAGCTACTCACTCCCACGTTACGGGACGGTGTTGTACACACCAAAGCATTTGTTGAGTTTCAGGTGATGGCGATGCTTGTGAAGCAGAGCCGGACTACTTCTATGGTGATGAGGAGGAGTTCTCCTATCTGTATCTCTCTGACAGGTCTATGAAGACCTGGTATTGTACTGACGGGGTTATGGTATTTGGGATAGGAGACATCACACGTCATCACATTAGGTATATTTTAGAACTGTACTTGTATTTATATAACCTGGTAATGTTATCACACTCTGGACACTCATCATAGTTTATATATTTTATCTATCTATCATAGTCTTCCACTTGCAACTTTAACTGTCTCTGGAGTATGGTATGTTGTTTTGGCTTAATCTCACTCATGTTCACTACTCTAATACAGTCAACATTCAATCATCATTCATTTTGTTGCATAAGTGATGTTCTGGAACTCGAGAGTTGAGTTACTACTCGACCCCCGATTTTCAGGGCGTTACAAGATGGTATCAGAGCATGATTTTGATTAAACCGGACCTGGGTTATGGTCACACTACGCACTCTAACGCACTCTGACTTAGGAGGGAGTGACGGAATGTAGAAACAGTCTTAGACATCCCTGTTCCGTCTAACGGCTAGTTCACTGAAAAACGAACGCCGAAATCAAGTCCGTATTAACCTTGGTCGCACGGGTCGACCTTAAAATATTCCTAGGCCGTCTATAGATAATTCTAGATTACAATCCACCTCACCCCAACCATTGAAAATCGGTAATAAGAGTGATGATGTTAGCTACTCCGAATCCTCAGAACTTCTCTGGACTCCTCACAGAGACTTCCCAAATCCACGAGAAAAGAAAATCAGAAAGTAGGAATAAATTCTAATTAATTTGAATTGATTAATAAATGACAAAAATAAAAAAAAAATAATAAAAAAAAGAGTTCACAACCCTTTAAATAGGAATACCAAGCAATGGGAAAGAAATCAGAAACAAACTATAACTAAAACTCCTAGCATTCGCGACTTACTAAGGTCATGGTGTCTACTAGTGTGCAAGGCTTTCAGCCAAAAATAGTAAGTGTCCTATTTGACTTCACCAAACCATTCTCCTAATTATTCTAAGCTCTTTACGCGATGAGCGCAACTCCTAAAGTCCAACAGATGAAGAGTAATCAAACAAAAATTACTATTTTGGTAAAACAAAATTAAAACGGGAAAATGGCCGCCAATTGGAGGGTTTTCTCGTAATTCCAGGCTGCGCAACCCTGCATAGCTGGGTTGGTTGGCTTCATTAGCTCGTTCTACCCCAAATTCATATATTTTACATCAGATAACTCATTCCGGATTGCAAGATACGTCTGATTGTCCCGAAAATACCCAAAATGGAGCGAATCAGATTCGGGGGTCTCTCCACTTAGATCCGATGGGACCTAGGGTCGAACCAGGGTGTTTCTGACACCCTGGGAGCATGATGAACAGGGACCCACCGCGGCGGCGCGATTCCGGCCAAGTCCGACCGCGGCGGCGCCGCGGCACCAGCGGCGGACCACGGTCCGGTCGCTTTTCCGGCGAGATTCCAAGCATGGGGTTGGTCGGCCTGACCCCCTCTACCCCCTGGCACGTGCCATTTTGGCAAATGGTTGGGTTTTAAAGGGCTGGAGCACCCCACTATCCCATTTCGTCCCTTCCAAACGCCCTCCCCTTCTATTTCCGATTTTCTCCCTCAAACCTTTTCTCCAATCGTTCATTCCACCATATTCGGCCATGATTCATGCACTCCCATCGATCACAGTAGCCCTAACCTCCTATCCTTCCCCTCTCTTTCACATTTGAGCTCCCACCCCCCTCACTTGGAGCTCAAATCGTGTAGCCTTCTAACCCATCCCATTCCTCCCTTGTTCCTTCTTCATTCCTTATCCTTTGTGCCTCTTCAACACCTCTTGGGACTGTTGTCCGTGGAGTATCAAAGAAGACAGCCCCTTTTCTCTTTTCGATTGCTGTTTTCTCTCTCAAACCTCCACTCCAATCGTCCATTTCGTTGTTTCCTGTCCAACCATACATCACTTCATCGTTTTCAGCAACAACCACCCTCTACCCGTTCCATTTTCTCTCGGTTGAGTTCCTACACCCCCATTCGAAGCTCAGAAACATCTGAGCTCCCAAACCCATCCTACCTTTTCATTTTTCACCTTCAAACGTTGTCATTGAGGCTTCTACAACATCTGTTGAGGCTCAAGTCCATGGAGAACCAAAAACTCCAGCCCCCCATTTCCCTTATCCTCATTTTCCATGGCTCTATCCGAGCTCATCCATATGTTGTCTTGTAGTTTGCATGGGCTACTATCTTAGGGTGGTTATGTTTTCCTGTTGATAGGTGTAGTAGTTGGTAGAATGTTTTAAGTATTTGAGAACGTTTAGGGTCCGTTCGGCCAAATTACATTAGATAAGTTTACGGTGGATAGAATTGTAAAAGTAATAATAAATGTATATGTAGGGTATGGCCCCTAGATTGGGTGTATCCTATGTCTTCCGACACCATGTTTAGAATGTACACAATTAAGAGTAAATTCCGAGAATTCCTTTCCAATAACACTTAGAAATTTTCCCATCGTGGGGTATGGAAAATCCCATCTCACGTTTTTCCAACACCAGGCTCATTTTTCCAAGGCCTATAAAATTTAATCCCCTCCCACCCTCCTACCAACCATGTCACACCCAATCCCAAGGTAAGATTAGTAATGCGGTCCCATTTAATACAACTTAAGGCCATTGGCCAAATTGTGTTGAAGTGATAAAGTCCCTTGATATACATTAACCCACCGCACTCTGATAGCTTAAGCTTTTAGAGTAAATGGTTATTTGATAGATAGGCCCATAGAGTTTGGACCTAGAGCGATACTCCTAGTTTTGACAGACCTGACCATATAGGAAATCCAACAAATTAATAATACAAACTCCAGGATCTTCTTAACTGGTGTGAGCAAGTGTGAAAAGCTCGAGCGTCAAGTACAGACAACTCAATTCCACTTAGACAACGTTTGACCCTACACGATGAATAATTTCTTGTATTAGAAATGATCTGAAATCATCTAGTGTGTAAACATAGACTAATAGATTACCACTATTCATAAATTGAGACTAGGCTACTGGTTCTACTACGGAACGTAAAAGACTGATTATGCTAAGATAATTGCAAGATAGTTGAAAGATGGACTTAATTAATGGGCTGGATTAGGTTGGAGTGAGACCTCACTCCTTCGTCAGACCCCTTAATACTCATAGGCTCCTTTAATAATTCTTAGAAACGTTGTTTGATTAGAAACTATTCACGCTCATAGAAAACTTATATATCCATTGGATTTAATGTTAGATCAAATTAATACACCCTCAGAATTACCTTCTCAAGGACTTAGTACAATCGGGGACACGGGGCAGAGAAACTACACATTAGCGAGGTATTCGCGGTTTGAATCGAATTCTCAATCCTGGTAGTGACCAATGAACCCTATGCTCTGATCAAGCAGAAGGTCGGGTCAGCTAGGATTAAGGACTGATACGATGATTTTCTGTCTTCGCGAGGCAGAAGGTCTATGTATCCGGCTCAGACCCACTACGCAACTTTCTTCCGTGTTGGCTTGACCACTTACAACCAAAGGTTTATAACTTTGTCTTTGAGAAGTGTGAGAATATATAGCCAATAGAAATATTTCCTTTTAGGCCTAAGGAATTTCCCAAGTGAGCAACTGACAGTTAAGAATCAGGTCCCAAATCGCATGCCATGTCGGCATTCGTATTGTGCTTATGAACGTAAAAAGATAGCCTGCCTATTAAGCTAGACATGATTAAATAGGATAAGTCTGAACCGCGACAAAAAAAAAAAAAAATTTCCTTGGTAGAATTAGGCATCCGCATACAAACTCACACCTGACCCGAATCAACCACAATACCCTTCATCTTTAGCTCCTTTCTATGACCATAGGTATCAATGCCATAATACACAACATTGATGAAAAGAAGACAAATGTAGTGGGAGATCGCATCCCATTTCATGTCAAGGATAGATCCTAAACTACACCTTGTTCCGATATACGGAGCAGGACATAAATCTTGAGCCTTGAGGGTGAAAATAAAATTTTAAGGGGGGTAGAACATTATGAGCCCAATCTAGTTAGGTTACCTATTGCATCTCTTGATCTGGGTGGCGCAGCGAGAGCATGGTGGACCCTACTCCACTGGCCCAGGATCGAAACGGTGCTCGTTAACATGCGCACATTATAGAAGCCCTAACACGTTCTACTATGAAAATGTTTTAGGATGATCTAGTAAGATTTGATCCACCCTCCCCTGGGACATAGATAATATCGAGGACTCTCTTAGACTAAGACCTAAAGGGCAACCTTAGAATAAACAATTTGAGCCTTTCAATGATGGACATTCCCTACTCTTAGAGAGTGATCGGACTACGGAGTTACTGACATCTACAACTGCGAAGTTTTCACGGCTTGACCCAATTCCCAATCCTGGGTGACTACCGATGGACTCTCTGCTGACGAGCGGACGACCGAGGATCCACCGGGATTCGGAAGGGATACGATGAGCTTCCTACCTCTGGCCGGTGGATGATCGATGTATCGGGATCAAGCCCACCATAAACGTTTCTCCGTGTTGGTCAAACAATGAAAACTTGACTATCTTACTCTAAATTGTTGGGAGTTGTCATCAAGACTCTAAATAGGTAAAGAAATAAATTATAGCCAACCATCAGGGTATAAACAATGGATAAAGAAATAAGTTTTAAGGGGGGTAGACTAAAAGGAACCAGACTAGTATATGCCCTACTACGTGTAGAAACTTGAAATCAATAAGTCTTAGGCAAATGAAATAATAGAAATCTTTCCTTATTACCCTTAGGCAATTTCGGGGACGAAATTTTGTTTTAAGGGGGGTAGATTGTAACGCCCCGGATTTTTGCCAACCTGGGATTAGATGACCTTAGGCAATGGGTCGATCGTAATACTTCATTAACTTGTCAGAACTGAATCCCAAAGTCTAAAGCCGCCTTTGAACCCATTTCCTTCACAAATCTCACCCTTCACCACCTTGATCTTCCAATTTTTCTAAGAACTTTTACCCTAGACACTATCTTAAACTAGTTAAGTATCATAACTTGGATCACCTTATATACAAACTCCAAAGGCCAGTACCACCTCGACCAGAAATCACTTAGGATTAAATTCTTTAGAAATTTAACAAAGTTAACTAAGTACTAAACTCGATTAGCCATGAAATCCATTAGGATCGCTTTAAATACGATCTGCAAGACCCAAAAGTTGCAGAATCATTGGCTTAGGTTACCCTAAAGTTTAGAACCAAACTCATTTCCCGTCTGCTCTCGGGAATGAAACGAAACTTCGTATTAGGTCTAGATCGCACATCGAGTCCGATTAACTTGAAGCTAAGGAACTAGGACCGCCCCCTTGGGCTTAACAATCATCTCAAAAATCAGCTCCATCCAGATGTTCCATGGCCATTCGTTTCGATTCGGAGCGAGGGAGTGTGAAAAACACTATTCCCATCCAAAATAAATATACGGAATAGTGATCGGCATCATTCGTTGACGCGTCGGTATTAAGCAACGACCTTGAGAATCGGACCAAATTACACCCTCGGATTAAGAAAAATTTCAGAACATTTACATGTACTTAGAATTTCGATCGTGGCCTTGTGACCGTCGGCGAAAGTGGTTCGCCACGTGCGATCTGGGAATCGATCGAGTCAAAAACGTAATCCCACGTAGATCCATAGATGGAGAGCTTAAGTCTGACGTTTGGTTCAAGGAGGGCCACCAGAACCTCCCTTTTGAATTTGGAAAAGTGACGAAAATCCTATATTAGCAGTACCCCTTGAACCTGAGTCTAATTTCGAAATGTTTTTGGCTATAAAGGGGCTTAGAACAGCCCCTCTCACAGCCAAAACGATTTTGGAGGAAAACCCTAGAGGGAGAGAGAGAAAAGAGAGAGAAGAGCTTGGGTTTTGCTGCCGATCTTCCTCCTACTGCTTGGGACTGTTACACGGCCTACACCGCTTCATTCCAGGTGTTTTTCCAGCGGTTTCCGTCTCATTTGAAGGTAAGAAACCCTAACCCTAGGTCAGATTTGTGGTGGGATCGATGTGGGTTGTGTAACGACTAACCGATTCCGCTCTTTAGGCTAGAAATCTCCCGTATACGGAAATTCTTCTACCCTTGCTGATTCGTTTCGTTTCCAAAGGCAAAGGTGAGGACTTTAAGTATATAAGTTGCGGTTTTCAACGCTTTCAATGTCAGATAATGGTAGATTCATGATCTGCATGCAATTGCACATGTACAAAGTGCTTTAGTTTCTGTTTCGATTAACGTTGTGAAATATGGAATTTCACATATTCTAGGTATACGTAGAAATACCGTATACGTATTTTTTGGATAAATGTTTGACATGTTTATTTAATGTATGATTATATAATATATGAATAAAATACTAGTTTGGCGAAAGGAATCGCCAAAATACATGTTCACTTGTAAATGCGACGTATGTTGAAATTGTGTATGTTAGAAATACCGTATACGTATTTCTTTTGGAATAATGTTTGACATACTTATTTAATATATGATTATACAATATATGAATAAAATACTAGCTTGGCGAAAGGATTCGCCTAAATACATGTTTACTAACAAACACTATGTATGTAAAAATACGGTATTGTACGAAGTACCGTATACATGTATATTTTAACGATGTGTTTGTCATGATTAATTGTCGTATAAATATATTATGTGCGTATAAAATATTTTCTTGGCGAAGGGAATCGCCGTAATACATGTTTGCTTGTATACACTATGTATGTTGAAAATGCGTATTCTAGAAAATACTGTATACGTATAAATTTTGGAGATGTATTTATCATGATTATTTGTTGTAGTAATATATTATACATGAATAAAATACTCACTTGGCTAAAGGATAGCCCTAATACATGTTTTGCTAACATACACCATGTATGTTGTAATAGTGTATTCTAAGTGTTGTGAAAAATGTGAATGAGTATAGAATTCTCATTCGTGCTGCCATGACTAATTGTCATGGATAATTGATTGTTGTATTGGCAATACCCCTTTTGTGAAAGGATTTGCCTAAATCACGCCACGACCAATACACACTATATATGTTAAAATGTGTGGCCCAAGTGTTTGTGGAAATGAGTGAATGAATATGGAATTTGGTTTCCTGCTTGTCATGACTATCCGTCATGGGTGTATGCGTGTTATGATTGGGGTAACTCCCTAGTGAAAGGATTTGGCCTTATACCTCTGTGATCAACATATGTCATGTATGTTGATTCTGTATTTTAAAGTGTTTGTGAAATGTCTGAATTAGTAGTAGTTAGTAAATTGTAATGTTTAAGGGTGTTGAGGTATGATTCTCAACTCCTTTAACTATGTGTATGATTTCCTTGAATAGCTATGTGATTAGGAATTGAATATATACAAACTCATGCTTGTGTTGTTCTTTACAACATGCTTTATATCATGCTCTATAATATGCTTATAACATGCCTACTAGCATGTTTGAATTACTTTATTTATCATGCTTGAATTACTTTGTCTATCATGCTTTACTCCATATGCTAAGGATGACAAGTGATTGTGCTTGGGGCTATGATTATAGTCGGACAATCGGTCTTAGATTAGAATTGAATTCGTGGTGTGATTCATTTGCCACGTGAGATGTGTTCGACGAACTCGAGTCGTACTTCGGTTGCGATAGTGGTTGCCACGCGAAGTGCTTATGCACTTCATGTCGTTTAACTTGTTGTGCGCTCGGGCTAGGCATTGAGCTCGTCGAGGCAACCCGATCTGTCTTTTGTATGTTCACCATGTTTGGTCACTAATGCTTGAACCTAGGGTACCAAACTTACCAGTGAAAACCCTTTTAACCATGGTACCTCGATCCGCTAAGACTCATGAGCCGGGCATGGTGGTATGGGACACCGTGGTCGAGCTGTCGGCCTACGCTGGGGCTACGTGCCTCCCCGTAGTGACCAGTGAGCAACTTAACTCGTGAGCCGATTATGGTGGTATGGGACACTATATTTGCGCTGTCGGCCTACATTGATAAGGTGATGGGGGAGTGGTGCAACCTTTGTGCGTAACAGCCACAGCGACCCTTTGTAGTGACCGCGAGCATATTACGAAGTCGCGCGTGCGCCTTAGGGTTCGCCGCGATATATAGAGTATGAACTAGGCTGTTTACGTCTAGTGATGAATCGTTTAAGGGGTGATGGGGAGTGGTGCAACCTTTGTGCGTAATGACCACAGCGACCTCTGCGGTGACCTAGAAAATACACCATCGTCGGTATTAACTAGGGTGACGACCCTAGAATGGATCGTGTTTGAGAATGATACAAGGAGGTACCTTAGTTTCTCAATCCCTTTGTTTGAAATGGACTAATTAAAAACTCGGTAATCATGCTCATCATGCATCGCATGTGCTGGAAGATGTGGAGCAACCTTGTGGGATGTAAGCATGCGCGAACGTGAGATGGTGTCGCATGAGGAGTATGTCGGTGAGGGCATCCATCATACTGCATTCATACTTGCATTAATCGAGTAACTAGGAGTGCTTGATTTCTTGCTTTATCATTCTTGCTTTGCATCGATAACATGTTAACTTATGCCTTATTGTTCCCTTGAGTTAGCTACTCACTCCCACGTTACGGGACGGTGTTGTACACACCAAAGCAGATTTGTTGAGTTTCGGGTGATGGCGATGCTTGTGAAGCGAGCCGGACTACTTCTATGGTGATGAGGAGGAGTTCTCCTATCTGTATCTCTCTGACAGGTCTATGAAGACCTGGTATTGTACTGACGGGGTTATGGTATTTGGGATAGGAGACATCACACGTCATCACATTAGGTATATTTTAGAACTGTACTTGTATTTATATAACCTGGTAATGTTATCACACTCTGGAGACTCATCATAGTTTATATATTTTATCTATCTATCATAGTCTTTCGCTTGCAACTTTAACTGTCTCTGGAGTATGGTATGTTGTTTTGGCTTAATCTCACTCATGTTCACTACTCTAATACAGTCAACATTCAATCATCATTCATTTTGTTGCATAAGTGATGTTCTGGAACTCGAGAGTTGAGTTACTACTCGACCCCCGATTTTCAGGGCGTTACAGTATTTGAGGCCCATGGTTGTGGCCCATAGCGATGTATAGGTAGCCTTTGTATGAGGCCCATTACGATATATATATATATATAACCCTTGTGCGAGACCATGGGCCCACTATATGTTTGGCCTTATGAAGGCTACTCCTTGGGTGAAATGTTGGTTAAATGTCCACATTAATGGGCAATGAAGGGTAAACATCCACATTGTAAACTTCCCTTAGGCCGATTTTGATTATCGAGGCTGATTCCGATTGTCGAGGCCGATTCTGATTATCAAAGCTGATCTCAATTATCGAGACTAATTCTGATTGTTGAGGCCGATTCTGATTATCGAGGCTGATTCCGATCGTCGAGGATGATTCCGATTATCGAGGCCGATTCCGATTGTCGAGGCCGATTTATCAAGGCTAATTGTCGAGGCTGATTATCGAGGCTGATAATCAGGGACGAATACCGAGGCCAATTATAGAGGCTGATTGTTGAGGTTGATTATCAATGCCAATTATCGATACCGATTATAAGTATGTGACAGCATAACATCATGATACATGCCCATATGCATCATCTACATGTTTATATTGAGATATGGTTGATCATTGCATATGCCATAGGGCTGAGATATTTATGAGACTCCCTGATAGGCGGAGTCGCCCCACATGTGCACGCGGTACGCATAGGTTTGATGCATGACTAGATAGTATGACTCATACATCTCGCATTTATTGTATGACCACCATACACCCTGATACATCAGGGTCGTAGCCTCCATAGGCATATCTTGGATGGCCAGATGGGACACCGAAAATCTGTTCTACATGGGGTGCTATAGATATCCCTAGGTGAAATCCCAGAACCCTCTTGGTTCCAAAGGTTTTTTCAATGTATAGACCGAGTGGATGCATGAGCGCATGAGGCCCGTATACCGTTAGCCCGCTTCTCCCACTGTGTTGTGGTCAGTTGGAAGGGGGCGAGGCCTTACCTGCCCGAGAGGAGGGGGCAAAGCTAGGTTGAGTTTGACCAGCTTAAAGAATGGGTCCACTATCGACAAGTCGGGCCCGATATTGGTAGGCAGATAATGAGGTCTCTTCCACTCACCTTATTGTGTGCGATGGGGTAGTAATCTAGTTTAGAGCGTAATAGACCCCGGTGATTTCTCAGAGAGGAACCATACTAATATGTGGACTTATTGAGCAGGAATTACATACTCATTCATTCATTCATTCACTATCCACTCAGGCTGGTGGTGCGCAACTATTTTTTACATGTACCTTCACATGGCCAGGATTTCGGTTGGGCACACGACTAACCTGAGGTTAGGGGTTTACCACATTGTCTCCAGCTATCCAAACCAGGTATGGGCCAGTCTGGATAAAAGTCCCTTATGATGAACTCCAGAGCTTGCGATACTACGTACTATCATCCAGACTTCACGCTCGAGCTTAGTCATTTCATTTGCACCGCATATTGCACATTCCAGTATGCATGGACTCATCAGGATTTGTATATTGTATTATATCCTCGGCATCTGATATTTGACTTCTTACGTTCTTGCATCGTATAGCCTTGATATGGTTGATTGTATTCGTAAACTTACTAGTATATTTTTGCTTACTCTAATATTGTATGATTCATGATCTTATCAATATTTTTGCTTATTTCCAACATAGTATGATTATGCCATTGTATTGAATACTTGGTACTTATCTTGTGCACACACTTTCACCACCCTCTAAGATTTTTATAAGCTTATGCACGATAGATGCGTGCAGGTGGCATTCGGTTCTAGTAGTATTGAGCTTGGAGCGTACAGCCGTCTTCTAGAGCTTTAATTTTGACATATGTATTTCCCTTTCAGCATTGTACTCAAATGATTATATTAGTGGATATGTGGTGATGATGTTGCTCTTGTGATTTGGGTATACTTGTGGTTATGCTTCTTATGAGACAAATGTACGTTGGAAAATCCTCCTTGTAGGATCCCAGGATTGGAACGTGGCAGATGCACGCTGGGAGCCGAGAATAAGGTACTATGGAGGCTGTCAGCACCGGATTCAGAGATTGGGAATTTTGTGAGCTCGATTTTCGAGTTTGGGGCGTGACAGCTTACGACTGGACGAGGCCAACTATGTCCTAAGCGACACAAAGGCATCTGCGGAAATCACTTTGGAGGACAATCCTTGGCTCATAAGGTGATACAGCAAGGATATTACTGGCCAACCATCCAACATGATACACAGAAGCTCATTCAGAGTTGTGACAACTGCCAAAGGTTCTCTACCATCCCTCTGCAACCACCCGAAGAGCTCACCCCTATGGTCGGCGTGTGGCCTTTTGCTCAGTGGGGGATCGACATCATCGGACATTTTCCTATGGGAAAGGGTTAGACGAAGTTCACCGTTGTTGCCGTAGACTACTTCCCTAATCGGGCGGAAGCTAAACCATTGGCCAAGATAACCGAGTAAAAAATCACCGACTTTGTTTGAAAAAACATCATCTGTCGATTTGGTGTGCCTCAAACCATCATCTCCAACAATGGGAAATAGTTCAACAATAAGCAGTACCGAGAGATGTGTGAGAACCTCATAATCAGAAATGTATATTCGTCTCCACGTCATCCTCAGGCAAATGACCAAGTTGAAGCCATCAACAAGATCATCAAACAGCATCTCCGAACTAAGCTCGACCGAGCCAAGGGAGCTTGGGCCGAGGAACTTCCAAAAGTTCTATGGGCCTACCGAACTACAGCCCAGACCGCAACAAGGGAGACCCCCTTCTCCTTGCCATATGGGTCAGAAGTTGTAACTCCGTTTGAGATCAAACTGTCGACCACTTGAGTAAGCTCGTTCGATGAAGAAGACAACGAAGAACTCCTGGCGCTTGGCCTCAATCTCCTAGAAGAATTAAGGGAACAAGCTCAGCTCTGGACTATCGTCCGTCAACAGTAAGTGTCACGATTTTACAATGCCCGAGTTAAAGTAAGAAGATTCTGAGTTGGGGAGTTGGTCCTTCAAAGGACATTCCAGAACACTAAGGAGGTCAGTGCAAGTACGCTGGGGCCTAATTGGGAAGGACCTTACGTGATTGCAAACACCATCCTACCGGCACATATCGACTGGAAGACTTAACCGGGCAACTGCTGCCTCACCCCTGGAATGTCGAGCATCTCAAGATCTACTATCCCTAAATCGGTCAACAGACAATACATCACTCGAGTTCTATTGATAAACGTCTAAAAAATTCATAATCATGTAAATCAGATAACTGAATGCTAGAAAAAAGTGTATTAATTAATCATAATAAGATTTACATCTGGAACACATCATCATGTACATCAGTATTACATTAACGGAGGAGGAAAGGTGCAAAATGCATAAGTGTTGAGGGTCTGTGGCACCCGGGGTTGCAGATGCTCTCGAGCTCGGTGCTAGGTGTGCTTAAAGTGCCTGAAGTTAAAAAAAGGGAACAGAAAGGAATTTTACTTCGTAAATTCGACTTCATGGATTAACCGCATCATCAGGAGCCAACTCAGGAGAAGCCTCGGAAGTTGCCTTTAGATCAACCACGACCACCGAAGGACCAGCTGCAACCGACTCAGTTTCAGGATTAGCATCCCCCTCGGTGCCCAAGTCACCAGATCCCGACCCGCTCTTGTCAAAGCCAGAGAGGTCGAGCTGAGGAAATCTCTCCCTCATCAACTTCACATCTCAGCGTAACCATCTCGATAGAGACGATCCCTCTCCTCTGCGAAAGATTGGGATGAGAGAAAGGCTTCCACAGCCTCCGCTCGTCCCTCCTCCCATGCCTTATCTTGCGCAATGACAAGAGCGGCCTTGGTCTCCGTTTTGATCCAATTCACCACCTCACAGACTCGAACGTACTTGGCGTGACATTTATCATATGCCACCCTAGCCTCTTCCAATCGCGAGGCCAGACAAGTATTTTCCACTGTGGCCTCATCAAGTGTAACGCCTCAAATTTTTAGTAGCAGAGTAGGAACTTGGCACCTAAATTCCCGGGTGCCATGTATGCCCTAATGGGCCCCAGATTTCAATGCATTTGGGTTATTTATAAGCAATGACGGGTTTAGCAAACCATAAACATGAGAATATCATAAAATATAAATACGGGCCGCTAAACAGGTAAGATATCCAAAATACAGTACCGAAAAAATCCATCCGGGAACTAGACTCACCCATATAAATATCTCAAAATGACTAGAGCCTTAGCCCATGTCCCACGACCATCCAACCATAAATTAAAAGAAATTGCCGAAGTTTGGGAGTGCATCTGCTCCCCCTCATCGTCCATGTCAGCATCATCCAGCGCGTCTAGCTCCATCAACCCTGCATCTATAATGTGTTCTAGTTGATGTTTTAAAACACCATCCCAGAGTGGGAGTGAGTAGCTAACTCAGTGGTACCATTAACAATAGGCCACACAAATTATCATGCATAGAATACATTTAATAAACAGCAAGTAGCTGTTGGAGCATAAAAAATCATGAAGGGGAGAAAGATTCAAGAATGAAAGTTGGACATAGAATGAAAGGAATGCATAGAAGAACAGTTTGGTCAGTTGCGCAGATCACGCAACTAGAAAGCATCATTGCCCAGGTCACGCAACCAAGGAAGTCCGTTGCGCGGGTCGCTCAACCAGTAAAGACTGTTGCGTAGATCGCACAATCAACAAGAGAAAGGCAATAAGATGAATGGTCTTCTCTAAGTGCAAAGTAGGTCCGAGGGCACGAGAATTAAGGATGGGCACGTGTGAAGAACCTATAAATACCCCATTCCCCCTCTCATTTGCGGATCAAAGATTTCAGAGAACAGAGCAGAGTGATTGAAGGTAGAAGAGTAGAGAGAAGGGTCGGTTGTGCAGATAGCGCAAAGTATCTATTCGTTGCGCGGATCGCGCAACATCTCTTTCGGGTTGCGTGGATCACGCAACTGGCATTTCGGTTGCAGGGGTTGCACAACAGGCTCATGATTCAGCTAAGCATGGTATGAGAATTGCAGGGAGCATTCAAGTCCAGCCTTCATCTCCACAAGTTCTTCTTTGGAAAGAAGAAATTCCTCCTAAGTATTGGGAGATGATCGAAATAGCGCCGAAATGCTGCCGAAATTTCTATCTTATTGAAGATTGGCTAATCAATTCAGCAATTCCTCCTAAGTATTAGGAGATGGTTAAAATAACGCTGAGATGCTGCCGAATTTAAGATTGAACATATAAAACTTGCTAATTGTAACTTGTTATTTTGACCTATCTTAGAATCAAGGAATAATAAAGGGATGTAAATGAATTCAGCAATAATAATATGATGATTGATCCATGTTCATTCTCTTTGTTATACTCAAATAAGATAATCTCCCAAATAGAATGCATTTGTTTTCTTGTCGAAACAAAATGGCAACTCTGCTGGGGAATAGTTCTTATTTAATATTAACATTGGGACAATTATGGAGCTTTCATTATATTTTTGGCATCTCTTTGATGCCAAAATGGTCACTCTCAGTGGGAACATTCTCCCCCTTCATCTCTAAGATAGGTTATCTGGTTAACCAAATACTAATTATGGTTATGTTTCATACCAGGAAGTTTCTGAATCTAACTACGAAGTACAACCAATGGCAATTTCTGCAAGGAAATGAGCTTTCGCTTCACTCAAACTGGATTCATAATAGAATACATACCAAATCGAACTTCGGAATACATGGCTCGAATGACAGTTGGGGTTATATCTGCTTCGTCTCAACTGCTGAATGGCGATAAAGGATGGACCATTGTAACATCTCGTAGGATGAAAATACAAAATTCAAGAAGCCCTAGAATAAATCGGTCTTCATCAAGAGTCAGAGGGCCAGTAACACGCAATGTAGCTAGGAAAAATCCTGAGCTCGCCCCTCCGGCGATATACCCTGAACGAGTGATTCCGCAGTTCACGTCACAGGACTTCCCAGTATTGATTACTCCACGGGCCAGATGGACGAAAGAGCAGAAAGGCAAAGCATTGATGACAAGCTCGTCGATGCCCGTGTCACCCTAAGAAAGTTCACCGATGTGTACGTCGCCCTAATCGATCAATAGCACCTAGAGTGTACCAAAGTCAAACGAAACTTCTTCCTCTCCTCTCTGCATAAGCCCTATTACACAGACATATTCCCACTCCACTCCAATTACAGCTGCATCAAAGAGTGGAGAGGCCACAGTATATATGGCCAAGACAAATCAAGTTGATATACGGACTATAGAAGAGCGTGTGAATGCAATAGAGGAAACACAAAGGACATTAATAAAAGAGTGCAGGCACCTTAGGGAAGCCTTGGCGACCCTAACACATAATGTAGCTCAGATAGTAGCTCCGTCGATGAATAAATAAGAAAACCAGCCTGCAGGCTCCCAACCACAAGGAGCAGGATCAAGAGGGTCTATCCCAGCCACGAGAACCGTGACACAAGATGAAGTGAGGCAAGTCATCGAAGAAGCTGTCAGAACAGAAAGAGAATGCGAAAATACGGGCCATTTTAGATATCGAACGCCATACCTAGGGGAGGTAGAAGATATACCCTTCCCAGCCAATTTCAAGCAACCGGATTTTCAAAAGTTCAATGGAGAGGGATCGGCAGAAGAACATTTAATGCATTTCATTACCAGTATGGAAAATTTCTCTACGATACCACAGTATTGCTTACGATTGTTTGGGTCCTCACTGACGCATAAGACATTTCGATGGTACTCCAATCTAGCCCCGGGATCCATACGTACTTGGGACCAAATGCAGGACGCCTTCATGTCAAATTTCTTCTCCTCAGAACGAGATGTTAGTATTACAGAATTGGCCTCTGTGTAGCAAAAAGAAGGAGAACTAGTAGAAAAGTTCATAGACAGGTGCAAGACATTGGGAACCTCGTGTAGACAATTGCCAGAAGAAAAGGAACAGGTCAAAATGTGTTTGAATTCCGTGAAAATAGGAATCGCGTTCGGACTCACCAGTGCCAATATCAAGACTTTCCGTGACTTGGCTACCAAGGCCCATGCTCTGGAATTGATGACCCGTAAGATGCCAGCATTCCACCGTGAAATGGCCAGGAGAATACCCAGTAGAATGGTCGTAAACACCATTGATCGTGATAAAAGAAACAAAGATGCCCGAAACGTAAGGGAAAAGAAGCCGGAACGAAAAGAAGAATGGAACCAATCAAGAAATAGATACAACGGGAAGAGGTCTAGGATGCTCAATTCTCATGAGGGATTCGCATTCGATGAAGAAGATGTCATTCCAATGATGACCCAACTGTTGAAGGCCAGCATGCTTGAATTACCAGAACCCAAACGCCCTAAAGATGTGATAAAAACCAGAGAGAGACTTTTGTCACTATCATCGACTGGTGGGACATCCAACAGAAAGCTGTTATACATTGAAGTGCATAATACAGCGAATGATGGATAGAGGAGAAATAGTAATTGGAAAAGAGAAGGAAAGAGGCGCAATGGCTATGGTGAACATGTCCACGATCTAAGAAAGGATTCAGGGTATGAAAGAGAAAGGAGACAGTGATACGGCAAAAAAGGTAGCAGTAATCACGCTAAGATCAGGCAAGAAAATGATAAGCTCGACAAAGCAAAAGTTCAGTCTCACAAGAAAAGAATTCGTTGAAAAACAAAACAATATTGATAAAGAGGAGGAAAAGAGCAAGGCAGTAAATGTGACCTATGATGTGGTAAGCCATTTGAAGGGCATACTGGCTCGATTAAGCATCTATGACGCTCTCAAATTGTCAGAAGAGTGCCGACAGAATTTGGTTCAAGCATTGTCCAATCACGATGTCAGGGAAACTTTATTGACAGAGTTAGAACGCAAAGAGCACAGGGAGCAAGAGAATTGCCTGCCAGTCATCTCCTTTTCTGATGATGATTTGATCTGTGAAGAAGAGCATAATAGACCACTAATGATAGAAGGCCACATATACGGGAAGAAGGTCAAGCGGATTATGATAGATAATGGGTCCACTATGAACCTTTTGCCACTCTCGATGTTGGGCAAATTAGGGTATCGTCGTTCGGATCTATGCCCTAGTGGAATGATGATACAGGGCTTCAATTAAGATGGGCAGCGTGCACTCGGTAAGATTACCGTGACGTTGGAAGTAGGAGAATTAATAACTGATGTTGTGTGCCACGTTATAAATGTTGTGACAACATACAATCTTCTGTTAGGAAGACCCTGGATACATCAGTACAACATTATACCTTCTACACTACATTAATGCTTTAAGTACTGTAAAAATGGGATGTAGTATAAAGTGATGGCCGACGCGAAGCCATATATGGAAGTCGAGTCTTTCTTCGCTGACGCTAGCTAGTATAAAGGATTCACTAAAAAGGATAAAGAGAATGATGAAAGCAGAGTCCTAAGGGATATCCCGGTAAATGAGGTTGAAGAAGAAAGGGCATAATCATCCAAAACTGTAGAAAAAAGAAGAAATTCTATTTTGTTCCAAAATGTCTGAGACAACCAAGGAAGCTGCCGTTAACCTTGTTATCTCACAAGTAGTTGAGAATTTTGCAATCCAATTATACAATGTCGTTGCCACATGTTGAAAGGAATAAACCATTTCTGATCGCTCCGGGAAGATTTCAGGTTAAGGCTAGCACAAAGCATCAGGAATCAATTGAATTTTACGTCGCAGAAGAAGCAAGGGTCGGAGAAGAAACTGAGAGTAACGTATATCACGGTATGCTTACGCTACAAGATCTCAAAAAATACAGTTGGGTGAGCAAGAAAATTATGAAAAATATGGGTTTTGATTATGAAGAACCTACCGGTCTGAATCACGGAAGAGGAATTCAAATTCCCATTGGGGTGAGTCAGGAAAAGAGGAGGAAGTCTCAAGGACTGGGGGCAGAATCATCAATGAACACAGTCACGGCCATGCAGTCATCAGAAGAGAATCCCAAGACAATCGAACACCCTGAAGTGGCCCCACAACAAATAGAAGACGAGGGCAGATAATGATAGATAATTTATGAGAAGTAAATCTGGGTATCGAAGAAGAACCGAGGAACACATTTGTCAGCGCCGGTCTTTCTGAAAAAAGAATCTGAGGAATATATTCAGCTTCTCAAAGAAAATAGAGATGTTTTCGCTTGGACGTATGCAGAGATGCCAGGCTTGGAACCTTCCATAGCGATGCATCGATTAAATATATCTAAAGAGAAAAGACCAGTCAAGCAAGCCAAAGATGATTCCATCCTGACTTGGTTCTTCTGATAGAAGAAAAAGTGAATAAGCTAATAAAGGTGGGATTTATCAGGGAGGTCAAATATCCCAAGTGGATATCAAACATTGTCCCTGTGAAAAAGAAAAATAGACAAGTCAGGGTGCGCGTTGACTTCAGAGATCTAAATGAAGCCTCTCTGAAAGATGATTTTCCTCTCCTAATAACTGAATTACTAATTGACAGTACAACTCAATATGCTATCATGTCCTTTATGGACAGCTATGCAGGGTATAATCAGATTAGGATGGCACCTGAAGATGAAGAAGCAACAGCGTTCAGGACATCGTTGGGAATTTATTGCTATAAAGTTATGTCGTTTAGTCTCAAAAACATTGGGGTGACATGTCAGAGGGCAATGAAGAATATCTTCCATGACATGATGCACAAGCATGTTGAATGTTATGTCGACAACTTGGTGGTCAGATAAGGGAATCATCAGCAACACCGTGAACATTTGGCTTTAGTTTTCTGCCGACTTAGAAAGAAACAACTGAAGATGAATCCAGCCAAATGCGTATTTGGAGTATCCTCAGGTAGGTTTCTTGGTTTTGTTGTCCGGCATAGAGGCATTGAAATTGATCCAGGGAAAGTCCGAGCTATTCAAAATATGCAGCCAACAAAAACACTTAAAGAATTGAAAGTTTGCAAGGAAAGTTGTCATACATCCGCCGCTTCATTTCAAATTTAGCAAAAAGATGTCAGCAGCTTTCCCATTTGATGAAGAAAGACACCGAATTTGTATGGGACCAAGCTTGCCAGAATGCGTTTGACTCAATCAAAGATTTAATAAAACAGCCGCCTGTACTATCAGCTCCAATAAAAGGGAAGCCATCAATTTTATATATCTCTGCGGCAGAGGGTTCTTTAGGAGCCTTATTGGCTCAGGTGAATGAACTGGAAAAGAAACTGCTCTTTATTATTTAAGCTGAACTCTGATGGATGCTGGATGCAGAATGCAACTATTCCCCAATCGAGAAAGAGTGTCTGGCATTGATATTTGCGGTATAGAAATTAAGACATTATTATCTCTCTTACAACATAACTTTGATCTCAAGGGCAGATCCTATAAAGTTTTTTATGACAAGGCCAATGTTGTCTGGAAGATTAGCCAAATGGATGATGTTACTTTCAGAATATGACATTACGTACGAGCGAGCAAAAGTAGTAAAAGGACAAGCAGTGGCAGACTTTCTTGCAGCAATCTCATAACAGAATGCGAAGTTGTTAGTGATGACTTTCCGGAAGAACAAGTCATGTTGACTGAGTCACAAAATCCATGGCAGATGTATTTTGATGGCACCGCTCGAGCATCAGGAGCACAGACAGGAATAATATTTATCACTCCTCAAGGTGACTTGCTACCGTACTCCTTCACATTGAGTGCCACATGCATGAATAATGAAGCTGAGTATTGGGCCCTCATTTTGGAATGGAAATGGCTCAAGAAATGAAGGTAAGAGTGCTGCATATTGTTGGGGATTCTTAATTGATTATAAATCAATTGACGACTGAATTTGAAGTGAGAAAGTAAGAACTTTTACCATACGGTCGGAAAGCACAGCAATTATTAGAACAATTCTGTCATGTAGAAGTCAAGCATATACCACGATCTGAGAATGCAAGAGCAGACGCTTTGGCCAGCCTGGCAACAACTCTGTCTTGGTCCAACAGATGCCCCCTCCAGATAATTATAGAAGAGAGAAGATTTTTGCCATCCTCGGAGGTCATTGAAGAAATCGTTGAAACCCTTCCTGTATCATGCTTAGAGATAACGACAAACGATTGGTGTCAGCCTTTCATTGATTATCTCAAATACGACATCCTACCAGAAGAGCCAGTGCAGAAACAACAAGTTAAGCAAAACAACAAGTTAAGCAACGGTCAAGCAAATTCATCATATGCAGCGAATTATTGTATAGAAGATCTTATAATGGAATACTGCTACAATGTTTAGATGAACAAGAAGTAAATCAAATGTTATGGGAAGCACACTTTGGAGAATGTGGGGCACATCAGGCGGGATGAAATCTATTCCATCGAATACATCGAATGGGATATTATTGGCCTTCTATGTTCAAAGATACGATAAATTATGCGAAGCGGTGTCATAAATATCAGATTCATGGAGATGTTATACATGTCCCCCCAGAAGACTTACATCAGTCAGTTACCTCTTGGTCCTTCTCAGTCTGGGGATTTAATGTTATTGGTCCTATAAATCCGCCCTCGTCCAAAGGAAAGCAGTATATCTTGGCAGCAACAAACTATTTTTCCAAGTGGACAGAGGCAGTTGCTTTACACAATGTCAAAGAAAAGGATGTAATGAATTTCATCCGGCATGTGATAATATACCGTTATGGTATTCCGAAGAAAATTGCTACGGATAATGGTATGCCCTTAAAAAATAGAGGCATGGAAAAGTTGTGTCAGAAATTCAATATTCGTTATTTGTTTTCAACACCTTACTACCTACCGACCAATGGACTAGCAGAGGCGTTTAATAAAACGATAATCAAAATACTAAAGAAAACAGTGACAGGGAACAGACGTGATTGGGATGAGAGATTAGAAGAATCATTATGGGCATACAGAACCACTCACCAGACAGCGATAAAAGCAACACCATATTCATTGGTTTATGGTGTAGAAGCAGTGATCCCAATTGAAATGTAAGCAGTGTCACTCAGAGTGGTAGTACATCAGTCTATAACAGAGGATGAAAATGTAAAAATAAGGCTAAAAGAGTTAGATTTTCTTGATGAAAAATGCTTGGCAGCCCAACAACGATTACAATCGTATCAAGCAAGAATATCGACGGCTTTCGATAAACATGTTTGATGAGTGTCGAATATTGCATATCAGACCCAGTAATTTCCTGATTTTACATACATGATAATGTTTAATACCATATTTTAATTATATTTTTGTTGCAGGATGAAGTCAGGAGCGTTGATTGAAAAATGATGTTAAAAGAGTGGATTTGACGTTCCCAAGTCACCAAAGCACGGGATGGACTCCAGAGAACCAATGGTGAAGAATGTACACACCTGGGATCTGAGGAAAGTACGATAAAGAGGCCTGAAATTGGTGTAAAATGCAAGATCACATGTTTCCCGCCATCTGATTGACTCGAAACTTCATTCATGTGATGGGGGCAGTAAATTAACCGTACATATTAAATTTCAGCCATTGAGGATCTCGGGAAGTGGTCCAACGGATAGATCAGCCCATTAATCTTCAATTTGGGGCCCACCTGATATTTGGAACTGCCTCAACTTTGGTATTGACGGCTAAATTAATAAGGTAAAGAGGATAGATGGTGTCGATTTCTCATAAACATCACAGTAGGCCTCAGATGTGATGCATGTACACCAACCACAATTTAAGCATGTCGTGCACCGGACGGCTGAAGGGTCAGCGCGTGCGCTGACCCGACTCCTCTTCTCAAAACGGAAGAACGCAACAGCGTCTCTCTTCTCAAATTGGGTTTCAGTTGTGGGCCACCATCATGAATCAGAGATCCAATCCGGACCGTCCATCAGAGTCCAGGTAAGCTTCTCAACAACGCCTAGGTGTCAGAATTGTGAATGATCATCAAGATTTGAATCTAGCCGTTCAAACGCAGGTTGGACGGCAAGACAGAAAGCCACGTGGGCTACACCGAATCCACCCCAAAACCAGTCAATTCCTACTGATTTTTTGAGCTGAATCTAATGTACGGAGTGGATTTCTCAAAGCAATTGTAAAGTGGACCACACCATTAGATCAGCGGGAGAAGTTTTACACAAGTCTGTGTAACGACGTCCGGCCGCTGGCCGTTTTTGCGGAAGACAGTGGGCCCCACCCGTCACCCATACTGCTGATCCAAGCCATCCATCTTGTAGATGGGTTCGAGCACTACAAAACCATGCTAATACTTTACACCCATGCGTGCACACGTGTGCGGTACAGAGGCCAAAAGTGGACTGCCCCGGGACGTTAAAAACTGATCTTTTTGTGTTTTCTTCTCTGGGCTGCGTCAATGGACATTCAAAACCACCCATTCTTGACTGAAATTTCGTTCTGAATCCAATGGATGGGGTGAATTTTCCAGAAAATACCTCTGTGGGGCCCACCGATCACGGCTGTAAAAATTTGCACTTCATGTCCTTCTACGACTCTGCCACCGACTCCAGCCATCCAGCAGCTATAAAAGGGAAATTATGGACGTGGGAAATGGATTTAGAACCAGAGGGAATTCCAGATCTAGAGCAAGGGAGAGAAGAAAGAGAAGAAAGAGAAGAAAGAAGAGGGAGAGAGAGAGAGAGAGAGAGAGAGATCGATTGGTTTGGTGTTTTGTTTATGAATTTTTGTTTAATCGTTTTGATGGATTTTATGGGTCACTAATCTTTCAGCTAGGGCTGAGATGAAGCCCCTAATTTGATTAGCTCTTGTATTGGTTGATTTACTTTGAATATTAATTAATTTATTTCTTTCTCTAAGTGGGCTTGATTGGTTTAAATTCTATACTTCTCCATCTATGAACTTGACTAAAGTATATATATGGACGTTGTATGGATGCTTATTATAGGTGCTTGTGTCTGATTAAGAACAGGTTTCCTATAGAGGAAGAAACAGGGTGCTTAATGAACTGTACATTCCATGTGCCCGACCAAGGACATGGGATGTGTTATTCATGGCATTGCTTAAAGGAATTAGACATTCTGTATGCCCGATTAAGGACACAGATTGTGCTTTCTCTGTATAAGTGGTATCAATCAAGATCAAGGTGAATCAACAGACAAAACAAGGGTTAGGATAATTAGGGGTGAATTCGAAAGTCCTAGTGCACTTTCTCTGATTGAATTTTCTTCCCTATTCTTAATTGTTTTTTTTTTCTAGAATTGTGCTTAGTAATTCGCTCCATTATTTGTTGGATTAGTTAAGGGGAGTCATAGATTTGAATTGTGACGATTAGTCCTCGTGAGAACGATCTCGTAATACGTACCATATCTGCATCTGATTCGTATACTTGCGAGTTTAAATATCATTTAAATTATGTTGGTTTAAATAAAACATCAAGTTTTTGGCGCCATTCTGGGGACTATTTTGTTCCAAATTGAATTTAGGATTCTCTCTTATCATAATTCATAGCTTAGGATTTTACTAACTTAGAGTTCTTTTCTTTATTTTATAAACTAACCTATTTCCTGTTTTGTAGGGTCCTGAAATAAACTTCTAATTTGGTAATCCCTTTCTAAATTCTTTATTTTTTCTAATTTCTATTTTTAAAACTAGGATTTTATTTTTAGAAAGTTTTTAGTTTCTAATTTTAGATTTAGATTCTTCTGTCAATTAACTTTCTATTTTCTAGTTTAGAAATTCTTCCCTTTTTAGAAACTTTCTTTTTAGAAATTAACCGTTACTTAGGATTTTTCTATCATTATTTTAGGAAACTTAATTTATTTTTTTTTGTTTACAGGAATTGAGGAAGGAAGCTACTAAGTGAAGGAGGAACTTCTTAAAATTTCTGATATCAATCATCTCCTTTTCCGGGTTCTTTCTTCCCATTCTTATTTACATAGTTTTAACTTGTTTTAAGATCTCATAGTTTCTAGGTCTAGTTTTATTTCTCTTAGGTTGCTTCTTAGTTTAGTTTTCTTTCTTACATTGCAATAACATAGTTTATGCTAGGACGTAGATCTCTGAATATAGAACTAGCACCGTTTGATCCTGAAATAGAAAGAACACTGCGTGAAAGATTGAGAAATAATTCTGTTGAAATGGCGAATGAGACTGAAGTTAAGACTCTCAAAGATTATTCAGCTCCTGTCCAATTTAATGCACCTTCATGCATAGTGTTGCCAACCACTACGGCAGCACACTTTGAACTTAAACCTGGAGTCATACAATTGTTGCCATCCTTTTACGGATTGGATAAGGAGGACCCATATCATCATGTGAAAGAATTCCTAGACATTTGTTCCACCTTCAAGTTCCAAAACTTCTCAGATGATTCGATCCGCCTACGCCTGTTTCCTTTTTCTTTGAAGGATAAAGCGAAAGCATGGTTAAATTCTCTTGAAGTTGGATCTATCACTACATGGGACCAACTATCTAAGAAGTTCTTAAACAAGTTCTTCCCCGTTCACAAAACCAATGCCCTCCGTAGAGAAATTACTAACTTCACACAAAAAGAGGGCGAGCACTTTCAGGAATGTTGGGAAAGATGGAAGGACTTGCTTCTTAAATGTCCTCACCATGGTTTTGAGAAGTGGCAACAAGTTCAATATTTCTATGACGGTCTGACACCCCAGAACCGTTGCATGGTTGATGCCACCAGTGGAGGGTCATTCATGACTAAAAGTGATGTCGAAGCGTGGACCTTCTTTTAAACCTTGTGCAAAAATTCCCAACAATGGGACTATTCAAATAGAGGTGACAGAAGTCCCCAACCACAAAAGAGGTGGTATATATGAGATAGGAGTCGTGCCAGATCTGTGCGCCAAGCTTGATAACCTGACAAAGAAAGTTGATGCTCTGGTATTAAATAATGGACCTCCACAAACGGCTCAAGTCGAGGCATGTGCCATATGTTCTAGTCCTGCCCATCGTATGCAGTCTTGTCCATCTGGTGCAGCATCCCCAGAACTTCTCTCTGAACAAGTTCATGCTATGCACACTTTTCAAAAACCTGGGAATGATCCTTACTCGAACACATACAACCCAAGGTGGGCTAGACATCCAAATTTTTCTTGGGCAAAAGGACCACAACAAGGAGGACCATCTGGGAATCCTCCCATGCAACCGCACCTCCAAGTTGGTAGTCAACAACTTCAACAGTTTCCGCAATATCAACAACTGCCTACACAATCAAGGAAACCATCTCTTGAGGATACACTCCATCTTTTTATACAGAGTTCTCTCCAATTTCAAAAAGATACCCAACAAACCTTACTAGCCAACCAGCAAAGCTTACATGCAAATACGCAATCCATTACCAAGCTGGAAGTACAAATGGGTCAACTAGCTGCCACATTGAGTGAGAGAGAGAAGGGCAAGTTCCCTAGCCAACCTGAGGCTAATCCAAAGGGACAGTATGAGATTGGCTCTAATTCCAACCAAGGGCAATATCATGAGCAAGCCAAATCAATCATTACCCTTAGGTCAGGCAAACAAATTGACAACAGAATAGAGATGCCTAGGAATGATTCAAATTCTAAAACAGAAGATCAAGATGAAGCAGAGGGACACACCAATGCATTCAAAGTTCAAAGCCCTCTGACTCTCCAAGAGCCACTAATGTGCCACCTTACGTGCCCAAAGCACCATTTCCTCAACGTCTGGCACCAATGAAGAAAAGAAACAACTTTGATGAAATCTTGGATGTGTTTAAAAAAGTGCAAGTCAACATCCCGTTGCTTGACGCTATCAAGCAAGTCCCTGCTTACGCTAAGTTTCTTAAAGATTTATGCACTCAAAAGCGTAAGCAGAATGTTCATAAGAAGGTCTTCATTGCAGAGCAGCTCAGCTCCATGATTCAACATAACACCCCTCCAAAATTTAGGGATCCAGGAGCTCCCATCATTTCTTGCGGCATAGGAGATCATAAGATCGGGAAGGCGTTGCTTGATTTAGGGGCAAGCATCAATTTGTTACCATATTCGGTTTATGAGCAGCTAGGACTTGGTGAATTGAAACCGACTAAAGTAACATTACAACTGGCTGATAGATCTGTAAAGGTGCCCCGGGGTGTTATTGAAGACGTGTTAATCCAGGTTGAT
The DNA here is from genome assembly GCA_030180095.1 of Magnolia changhungtana. Classification (NCBI taxonomy): domain Eukaryota; kingdom Viridiplantae; phylum Streptophyta; class Magnoliopsida; order Magnoliales; family Magnoliaceae; genus Magnolia; species Magnolia changhungtana. The sequence continues at coordinate 2,949,528 of JASAUF010000353.1, forward strand.
AAATTTTATTTTCCAGTGGATTTCATAGTTATAGATACTCAGCCTATCCAGAGTTTTCATAGTCAGATCTCAGTCATCTTGGGTCGTCCATTTTTGGCCACATCTAATGTTATTATAAATTGCCGGAATGGAGTTATGAAATTGTCCTTTGGTAACATGAATATTAAACTCAATGTTTTTAATGCAGGACAACAATCCGCAGATTTGGATGACATATCTGAAGTGGACATGATCGAGAGTCTAGTGCAGGACTCCTTCTGTACATCTTTTGAAGATCCACTTGAGACCTGCTTAGCACAATATGGCATGGATTTTGACATCGACAGTCCCATCCACGAAGTCAATGCACTGCTCGACTCTACTCCTATATTGGAGACTGAAAAATGGAGAGCGAAAGTGGAACCTCTTCATCCCTCTGAGACATCTCCTAACAGCACAGTTTTTAACTCTGAGAAGACAAAGGCGAGCAGGCTGCTTAATGTTCTTAGAGCATATAAGGCAGCAATTGAATGGAAGATAGTGGAAATACAGGGAGTATGCCCCACTGTATGTATGGATCATGCTGTGGAAATGTCGCGTGAAATGCAAAGGAAGCGTGATCCTAACATGGAAGAAGTCGTGCGAGTAGAAGTCCTTAAATTATTTGTGACAGTGTCACTTACCTCATTACAGATAGCACAGCTCATGGGAACTCACATCACTTGTCTGGGATTGGTTAATCAAGGTGTTGAGGTAATTTCTTTGGCGGACCCTGGTCGTAAAGATTAGTTAATTCATGGTCCGTTCTTGTCTGGCTGAAGACGTTAAACTTAGCGCTCCTGGGAGGTAGCCCAGTCTTTTGTTTTATGCTTTTTCTTAAGTTAGTTACTTTAATGTTTGTGGGTAACATTACTGCAAACCCTCATGAGACTACAACTCGTCCACTAGGGGTAACCTAGGGGTTTAAAGGCTTGTTGCATGCACTAAATGCAATCGAGAGCACCTGCGAAAGTGGTATAGGTAGGATCTTCTTTTGTTTTCTTTTTGTTATTTTTTCTTCTGTTGATTTCTCTCTTGTGCTAACTCGCTTTTACGTTGAAATTTTTTGAGAAAGCCTCTTGATTCTCCGTCCAGGTACTATCTTTCCCTCATTCCTCTTTTACTTTCATTGTCCCATGTGCATTGCTTGCTTATTTCTTTTACATTGAGGACAATGTAGATTTTTGGTTGGGGGTGGGAGATTAGGTTACCTAATCAGTATTTTCTTGGTCTTGAGCAAAATTGGTGAAAATTTTAAAATTTTTAATGGAATTTCTATTAAATTCAAAGTGATTTTGAAGGATAGTTGTGATTTTAACATTACAAGATACAGAATGTGAGTAATTTATGACTCTTGGATTCGGCCATCTGCTTGATTTCACAGTCAATTTTGAATTGTTAATCCATGATTAGAAGTTGTAAACATTGATTGAGCCATGATTTCACATATCACATCTCGCTTACACATTAAGTTTTGGTTCGATAACTGAATGATTAATTTGGTAAAAAGAAGAATTAAAAGGCTAAGTCACATAATCTTCACCATAGGTTTGCTCCCTATAGGTGCAGATTTGATTCTCCATAGTTGACATATGAAAAAAAAAAAAGTTAAGCGACAAGTTTTCGCCATAGGTTTGCTCCCTATAGGTGAGAATTTGATTCCCCTCAATTGCGTTACTGTTCATAAAGATAATCAAAGGCTGGTAACATTAAAAAGTTAATCTGTGAGATAAGTGTTGGTTTCAAGCTTGGTTGTCACGAATTACTAATGATATCATGAAATTGACAATTGGATCTCTTACTGATTGTAAGTCGAGATTACACTTTACATTAATGGAGCTCAATGTTCAAAATTGTTCCAATTAATGGATTAATAGTTTGAAATTAATTATGAAATCTGTCGAGAGCTTGATTCCAGGAGAAAATTCTATTTACCATTCATGAATCTTAGAATTTTCACATCTCAGCTATCTGTTCACAAGTCACTTGAGTTTACAGGAATTGCCTTTTATTTTTGAAATTATTTTTCGCATGTTTTGCTCGGGACTAGCAAAATGCTGGTTGGAGGTTGTGATGAGTGTCGAATATTGCATATCAGACCCAGTAATTTCTTGATTTTACATACATGATAATGTTAAATGCCATATTTTAATTGTATTTTTGTTACAGGATGAAGTCGGGAGCATTGATTGAAAAATGATGTTAAAAGCGTGGATTTGACGTTCCCAAGTCACCAGAGCACGGGATGGACTCCAGAGAACCAATGGTGAAGAATGTACACACCTGGGATCTGAGGAAAGCACGATAAAGAGGCCTGAAATTGGTGCAAAATGCAAGATCACATGTTTCCCGCCATCTGATTGACTCGAAACTTCATACATGTGATGGGGGCAGTAAATTAACCGTACATATTAAATTTCAGCCATTGAGGATCTCGGGAAGTGGTCCAACGGACAGATCAGCCCATTAATCTTCAATTTGGGGCCCACCTGATATTTGGAACTGCCTCAACTTTGGTATTGATGGCTAAATTAATAAGGTAAAGAGGATAGATGGTGTAGATTTCTCATAAACATCACAGTGGGCCTCAGATGTGATGCATGTACACCAACCACAATTTAAGCATGTCGTGCACCGGACGGCTGAAGGGTCAGCGTGTGCGCTGACCTGACTCCTCTTCTCAAAACGGAAGAACGCAACAGCATCTCTCTTCTCAAATTGGGTTTCAGTTGTGGGCCACCATCATGAATCAGAGATCTAATCCGGACCGTCCATCAGAGTCCAGGGAAGCTTCTCAACAACGCCTAGGTGTCAGAATCGTGAATGATCATCAAGATTTGAATCTAGTCGTTCAAACGCAGGTTGGACGGCAAGACAGAAAGCCACGTGGGCTACACCGAATCCACCCCAAAACTAGTCAATTCCTACAGATTTTTCGAGCTGAATCTAATGTGCGGAGTGGATTTTTCAAAGCAATTGTAAAGTGGACCACACCATTAGATCAGCGGGAGAAGTTTTACGCAAGTCCGCGTAACGACGTCCGGCCGCTGGCCATTTTTGCGGAAGACAGTGGGCCCCACCCATCACCCGTATGGCTGATCCAAGCCATCCATCTTGTAGATGGGTTCGAGCACTACAAAACCATGCTAATACTTTACACCCATGCGTGCACAGTGTGCGATACAGAGGCCAAAAGTCGACTGCCTTGGGACGTTAAAAACTGATCTTTTTGTGTTTTCTTCTCTAGGCCGCGTCAATGGACGTTCAAAACCACCCATTCTTGACTGAAATTTCGTTCTGAATCTAATGGATGGGGTGGATTTTCTAGAAAATACCTCTGTGGGGCCCACCGATCACGGCTGCGAAAATTTGCACTTCATGTCCTTCTACGACTCTGCCACCGACTCCAGCCATCCAGCAGCTATAAAAGGGAAATTATGGACGTGGGAAATGGATTCAGAACCAGAGGGAATTCCAAATCTAGAGCAAGGGAGAGAAGAAAGAGAAGAAAGAGAAGAAAGAAGAGAGAGAGAGAGAGATCGATTGGTTTGGTGTTTTGTTTATGAATTTTTGTTTAATCATTTTGATGGATTTTATGGGTCACTAATCTTTCAGCTAGGGCTGAGATGAAGCCCCTAATTTGATTAGCTCTTGTATTGGTTGATTTACTTTGAATATTAATTAATTTGTTTCTTTCTCTAAGTGGGCTTGATTGGTTTAAATTCTATACTTCTCCATCTATGAACTTGACTAAAGTATATATATGGACGTTGTATGGATGCTTATTATAGGTGCTTGTGTCTGATTAAGAACAGGTTTCCTATAGAGGAAGAAACAGGGTGCTTAATGAACTGTACATTTCATGTGCCCGACCAAGGACATAGGATGTGTTATTCATGGCATTGCTTAAAGGAATTAGACATTCTGTATGCCCGATTAAGGACACAGATTGTGCTTTCTCTGTATAAGTGGTATCAATCTAGATCAAGGTGAATCAACAGACAAAACAAGGGTTAGGATAATTAGGGGTGGATTCGAAAGTCCTAGTGCTCTTTCTCTGATTGAATTTTCTTCCCTATTCTTAATTGTTTTTTTTTTTCTAGAATTGTGCTTAGTAATTCGCTCCATTATTTGTTGGATTAGTTAAGGGGAGTCATAGATTTGAATTGTGACGATTAGTCCTCGTGGGAACGATCTCGTAATACGTACCATGTCTGCATCTGATTCGTATACTTGCGAGTTGAAATATCATTTAAATTATGTTGGTTTAAATAAAACATCAAGTTTTTGGCGCCGTTGCCGGGGACTGTTTCGTTCCAAATTGAATTTAGGATTCTCTCTTATCATAATTCATAGCTTAGGATTTTACTAACTTAGAGTTCTTTTCTTTATTTTAGAAACTAACCTATTTCCTGTTTTGTAGGGTCCTGAAATAAACTTCTAATTTGGTAATCCCTTTCTAAATTCTTTATTTTTTCTAATTTCTATTTTTAAAACTAGGATTTTATTTTTTAGAAAGTTTTTAGTTTCTAATTTTAGATTTAGATTCTTCTGTCAATTAACTTTCTATTTTCTAGTTTAGAAATTCTTCCCTTTTTAGAAACTTTCTTTTTAGAAATTAACCGTTGCTTAGGATTTTTCTATCATTATTTTAGGAAACTTAATTATTTTTTTTTGTTTACAGGAATTGAGGAAGGAAGCTACTAAGTGAAGGAGGAACTTCTTAAAATTTCTGATATCAATCATCTCCTTTTCCGGGTTCTTTCTTCCCATTCTTATTTACATAGTTTTAACTTGTTTTAAGATCTCATAGTTTCTAGGTCTAGTTTTATTTCTCTTAGGTTGCTTCTTAGTTTAGTTTTCTTTCTTACATTGCAATAACATAGTTTATGCTAGGACGTAGATCTCTGAATATAGAACTAGCACCGTTTGATCTGAAATAGAAAGAACACTTGCGTGAAAGATTGAGAAATAATTCTGTTGAAATGGCGAATGAGACTGAAGTTAAGACTCTCAAAGATTATTCAGCTCCTGTCCAATTTAATGCACCTTCATGCATAGTATTGCCAACCACTACGGCAGCACACTTTGAACTTAAACCTGGAGTCATACAATTGTTGCCATCCTTTTACGGATTGGATAAGGAGGACCCATATCATCATGTGAAAGAATTCCTAGACATTTGTTCCACCTTCAAGTTCCAAAACTTCTTAGACGATTCGATCCGCCTACGCCTGTTTCCTTTTTCTTTGAAGGATAAAGCGAAAGCATGGTTAAATTCTCTTGAAGTTGGATCTATCACTACATGGGACCAACTATCTAAGAAGTTTTTAAACAAGTTCTTCCCCGTTCACAAAACCAATGCCCTCCGTAGAGAAATTACTAACTTCACACAAAAAGAGGGCGAGCACTTTCATGAATGTTGGGAAAGATGGAAGGACTTGCTTCTTAAATGTCCTCACCATGGTTTTGAGAAGTGGCAACAAGTTCAATATTTCTATGATGGTCTGACACCCCAGAACCGTTGCATGGTTGATGCCACTAGTGGAGGGTCATTCATGACCAAAAGTGATGTCGAAGCGTGGACCTTCTTTGAAACCTTGTGCGAAAATTCCCAACAATGGGACTATTCAAATAGAGGTGACAGAAGTCCCCAACCACAAAAGAGGTGGTATATATGAGATAGGAGTCGTGCCAGATCTGTGCGCCAAGCTTGATAACCTGACAAAGAAAGTTGATGCTCTGGTATTAAATAATGGACCTCCACAAACGGCTCAAGTCGAGGCATGTGCCATATGTTCTAGTCCTGCCCATCCTATGCAGTATTGTCCATCTGGTGCAGCATCCCCAGAACTTCTCTCTGAACAAGTTCATGCTATGAACACTTTTCAAAAACCTGGGAATGATCCTTACTCGAACACATACAACCCAAGGTGGGCTAGACATCCAAATTTTTCTTGGGCAAAAGGACCACAACAAGGAAGACCATCTGGGAATCCTCCCATGCAACTGCACCTCCAAGTTGGTAGTCAACAACTTCAATAGTTTCCGCAATATCAACAACTGCCTACACAATCAAGGAAACTATCTCTTGAGGATACACTCCATCTTTTTTATGCAGAGTTCTCTCCAATTTCAAAAAGATACCCAACAAACCTTACTAGCCAACCAGCAAAGCTTACATGCAAATACGCAATCCATTGCCAAGCTGGAAGTACAAATGGGTCAACTAGCTGCCACATTGAGTGAGAGAGAGAAGGGCAAGTTCCCTAGCCAACCTGAGGCTAATCCAAAGGGACAGTATGAGATTGGCTCTAATTCCAACCAAGGGCAATATCATGAGCAAGCCAAATCAATCATTACCCTTAGGTCAGGCAAACAGATTGACAACAGAATAGAGATGCCTAGGGATGATTCAAATTCTAAAACAGAAGATCAAGATGAAGCAGAGGGACACACCAATGCATCCAAAGTCCAAAAGCCCTCTGACTCTCCAAGAGCCACTAATGTGCCACCTTACGTGCCCAAAGCACCATTTCCTCAACGTCTGGCACCAATGAAGAAAAGAAACAACTTTGATGAAATCTTGGATGTGTTTAAAAAAGTGCAAGTCAACATCCCGTTGCTTGACGCTATCAAGCAAGTCCCTACTTACGCTAAGTTTCTTAAAGATTTATGCACTCAAAAGCGTAAGCAGAATGTTCATAAGAAGGTCTTCATTGCAGAGCAGCTCAGCTCCATGATTCAACATAACACCCCTCCAAAATTTAGGGATCCAGGAGCTCCCATCATTTCTTGCGGCATAGGAGATCATAAGATCGGGAAGGCGTTGCTTGATTTAGGGGCAAGCATCAATTTGTTACCATATTCGGTTTATGAGCAGCTAGGACTTGGTGAATTGAAACCGACTAAAGTAACATTACAACTGGCTGATAGATCTGTAAAGGTGCCCCGGGGTGTTATTGAAGACGTGTTAATCCAGGTTGATAAATTTTATTTTCCAGTGGATTTCATAGTTATAGATACTCAGCCTGTCCAGAGTTTTCATAGTCAGATCTCAGTCATCTTGGGTCGTCCATTTTTGGCCACATCTAATGTTATTATAAATTGCCGGAATGGAGTTATGAAATTGTCCTTTGGTAACATGAATATTAAACTCAATGTTTTTAATGCAGGACAACAATCCGCAGATTTGGATGACATATCTGAAGTGGACATGATCGAGAGTCTAGTGCGGGACTCCTTACGTACACATCTTTGAAGATCCACTTGAGACCTGCTTAGCACAATATGGCATGGATTTTGACATCGACAGTCCCATCCACGAAGTCAATGCACTGCTCGACTCTACTCCTATATTGGAGACTGAAAAATGGAGAGCGAAAGTGGAACCTCTTCATCCCTCTGAGACATCTCCTAACAGCACAGTTTTTAACTCTGAGAAGACAAAGGCGAGCAGGCTGCTTAATGTTCTTAGAGCATATAAGGCAGCAATTGAATGGAAGATAGTGGAAATACAGGGAGTATGCCCCACTGTATGTATGGATCATGCTGTGGAAATGTCGCGTGAAATGCAAAGGAAGCGTGATCCTAACATGGAAGAAGTCGTGCGAGCAGAAGTCCTTAAATTATTTGACGACAGTGTCAGTTACCTCATTACAGATAGCACAGCTCATGGGAACTCACATCACTTGTCTGGGATTGGTTAATCAAGGTGTTGAGGTAATTTCTTTGGCGGACCCTGGTCGTAAAGATTAGTTAATTCATGGTCCGTTCTTGTCTGGCTGAAGACGTTAAACTTAGCGCTCCTGGGAGGTAGCCCAGTCTTTTGTTTTATGCTTTTTCTTAAGTTAGTTACTTTAATGTTTGTGGGTAACATTACTGCAAACCCTCACGAGACTACAACTCGTCCACTAGGGGTAACCTAGGGGTTTAAAGGCTTGTTGCATGCACTAAATGCAATCGAGAGCACCTGCGAAAGTGGTATAGGTAGGATCTTCTTGTGTTTTCTTTTTGTTATTTTTTCTTCTGTTGATTTCTCTCTTGTGCTAACTCGCTTTTACATTGAAATTTTTTGAGAAAGCCTCTTGATTCTCCGTCCAGGTACTATCTTTCCCTCATTCCTCTTTTACTTTCATTGTCCCATGTGAATTGCTTGCTTATTTCTTTTACATTGAGGACAATGTAGATTTTTGGTTGGGGGTGGGAGATTAGGTTACCTAATCAGTATTTTCTTGGTCTTGAGCAAAATTGGTGAAAATTTTAAAATTTTTAATGGAATTTCTATTAAATTCAAAGTGATTTTGAAGGATAGTTGTGATTTTAACATTACAAGATACAGAATGTGAGTAATTTATGACTCTTGGATTCGGCCATCTGCTTGATTTCACAGTCAATTTTGAATTGTTAATCCATGATTAGAAGTTGTAAACATTGATTGAGCCATGATTTCACATATCACATCTCGCTTACACATTAAGTTTTGGTTCGATAACTGAATGATTAACTTGGTAAAAAGAAGAATTAAAAGGCTAAGTCACATAATCTTCACCATAGGTTTGCTCCCTATAGGTGCAGATTTGATTCTCCATAGTTAACATATGAAAAAAAAAAAAAAAAAGTTAGGCGACAAGTTTTCGCCATAGGTTTGCTCCCTATAGGTGAGAATTTGATTCCCCTCAATTGCGTTACTGTTCATAAAGATAATCAAAGGCTGGTAACATTAAAAAGTTAATCTGTGAGATAAGTGTTGGTTTCAAGCTTGGTTGTCACGAATTACTAATGATATCATGAAATTGACAATTGGATCTCTTACTGATTGTAAGTCGAGATTACACTTTACATTCATAGAGCTCAAAGTTCAAAATTGTTCTAATTAATGGATTAATAGTTTGAAATTAATTATGAAATCTGCCGAGAGCTTGATTCCAGGAGAAAATTCTATTTACCATTCATGAATCTTAGAATTTTCACATCTCAGCTATCTGTTCACAAGTCACTTGAGTTTACAGGAATTGTCTTTTATTTTTGAAATTATTTTTCGCATGTTTTGCTCGGGACTAGCAAAATGCTGGTTGGAGGTTGTGATGAGTGTCGAATATTGCATATCAGACCCAGTAATTTCCTGATTTTACATACATGATAATGTTAAATGCCATATTTTAATTGTATTTTTGTTACAGGATGAAGTCGGGAGCATTGATTGAAAAATGATGTTAAAAGCGTGGATTTGATGTTCCCAAGTCATCAGAGCACGGGATGGACTCCAGAGAACCAATGGTGAAGAATGTACACACCTGGGATCTGAGGAAAGCACGATAAAGAGGCCTGAAATTGGTGCAAAATGCAAGATCACATGTTTCCCGCCATCTGATTGACTCGAAACTTCATACATGTGATGGGGGCCGTAAATTAACAGTACATATTAAATTTCAGCCATTGAGGATCTCGGGAAGTGGTCCAACGGACAGATTAGCCCATTAATCTTCAATTTGGGGCCCACCTGATATTTGGAACTGCCTCAACTTTGGTATTGATGGCTAAATTAATAAGGTAAAGAGGATAGATGGTGTAGATTTCTCATAAACATCACAGTGGGCCTCAGATGTGATGCATGTACACCAACCACAATTTAAGCATGTCGTGCACCGGACGGCTGAAGGGTCAGCGTGTGCGCTAACCCGACTCCTCTTCTCAAAACGGAAGAACGCAACAGCATCTCTCTTCTCAAATTGGGTTTCAGTTGTGGGCCACCATCATGAATCAGAGATCTAATCCGGACCGTCCATCAGAGTCCAGGGAAGCTTCTCAACAACGCCTAGGTGTCAGAATCGTGAATGATCATCAAGATTTGAATCTAGTCGTTCAAACGCAGGTTGGACGGCAAGACAGAAAGCCACGTGGGCTACACCGAATCCACCCCAAAACTAGTCAATTCCTACTGATTTTTCGAGCTGAATCTAATGTACGGAGTGGATTTTTCAAAGCAATTGTAAAGTGGACCACACCATTAGATCAGCGGGAGAAGTTTTACGCAAGTCCGCGTAACGACGTCCGGCCGCTGGCCGTTTTTGCGGAAGATAGTGGGCCCCACCCATCACCCGTATGGCTGATCCAAGCCATCCATCTTGTAGATGGGTTCGAGCACTACAAAACCATGCTAATACTTTACACCCATGCGTGCACAGTGTGCGATACAGAGGCCAAAAGTGGACTGCCTCGGGACGTTTTGTGTTTTCTTCTCTAGGCCGCGTCAATGGACGTTCAAAACCACCCATTCTTGACTGAAATTTCGTTATGAATCTAATGGATGGGGTGGATTTTCTAGAAAATACCTCTGTGGGGCCCACCGATCACGGCTGCGAAAATTTGCACTTCATGTCCTTCTACGACTCTGCCACCGACTCCAGCCATCCAGCAGCTATAAAAGGGAAATTATGGACGTGGGAAATGGATTCAGAACCAGAGGGAATTCCAAATCTAGAGCAAGGGAGAGAAGAAAGAGAAGAAAGAGAAGAAAGAAGAGAGAGAGAGAGAGAGATCGATTGGTTTGGTGTTTTGTTTATGAATTTTTGTTTAATCATTTTGATGGATTTTATGGGTCACTAATCTTTCAGCTAGGGCTGAGATGAAGCCCCTAATTTGATTAGCTCTTGTATTGGTTGATTTACTTTGAATATTAATTAATTTGTTTCTTTCTCTAAGTGGGCTTGATTGGTTTAAATTCTATACTTCTCCATCTATGAACTTGACTAAAGTATATATATGGACGTTGTATGGATGCTTATTATAGGTGCTTGTGTCTGATTAAGAACAGGTTTCCTATAGAGGAAGAAACAGGGTGCTTAATGAACTATACATTCCATGTGCCCGACCAAGGACATGGGATGTGTTATTCATGGCATTGCTTAAAGGAATTAAACATTCTGTATGCCCGATTATGGACACAGATTGTGCTTTCTCTGTATAAGTGGTATCAATCAAGATCAAGGTGAATCAACAGACAAAACAAGGGTTAGGATAATTAGGGGTGGATTCGAAAGTCCTAGTGCTCTTTCTCTGATTGAATTTTCTTCCCTATTCTTAATTATTTTTTTTTTTCTAGAATTTTGCTTAGTAATTCGCTCCATTATTTGTTGGATTAGTTAAGGAGAGTCATAGATATGAATTGTGACGATTAGTCCTCGTGGGAACAATCTCGTAATACGTACCATATCTGCATCTGATTCGTATACTTGCGAGTTTAAATATCATTTAAATTATGTTGGTTTAAATAAAACATCAGTGTTAAATATCGCTCTTTCAAGAAAGGGGATATGATGTTGATGCTGAAAAGACCCATAGTGGCCACCCAGTGAATAGGGGGCAAATTCGAGCCTAAATGGGATGGGCCTTATATAATTCAAGAAGTATACTCCAATGGCGCATATAGAGTTGTGAATCAGGACGGACAAGGTATAAGTATACCGGTCAATGCTTGCTTTATAAAGAGATATCATCCCTGAAGACATTATTGATTTTGATCAAGAATCATTATCAGCATAATGATTCTTTAGCAAAAGGGGACAAGAATGGGCAGGACCACGACAATGTATTGACAGATGAATAAATAAAGAAGGAATTCACGAACATATCAAGACTACGTATTGACATGTGTTCCGAAAAGAAAGTGAATATCATCAGACTAAGAGAGCTCTGATTGTCGAAATTGATATCGTCACTAAGCTGATTATTATAAGCAAAACAAATGGATCTTCTTAAAGATATTAGCAGAAGCAGTGACGCATCAATCTCAGTCAGAGATGTCTATTATTTTCACATCAACAATGATCACACTTGTTATTGTCTCTTGAGGCATTTTAAGGCAGTCTAGTCAAACCCTAAAAGGCCAAGCCTTAAAAAGGGCTAGCTACGCATAAGATCTATCATTTTCGTCATTCGGGCAGTGGCAAGAAGCCAGTGGCCCTAAAAAGCCCGTGAAGGCCATCGTGCCCATACCTATGCAAGCAGCTGACGAAAACAATGACTAAAAGCCTGAAGGCTAATAGTCTTCAAATGGCCAGTCACGTGTAAGACCAATGCCGTCTGTATAGCTTTCCGACAGCGTCATGGGGAACGGAGGAAAATGCCCTCTCATGAATGGGCTCGACCTTGCAGACGAAAAAAAAAAGCGGGCAGCAGTGTGAGCTCTTTGGCCATGTCCATAGATAGGTCAACCATGCGTAAGACCCCCCAAATCTTTGGCTCGATTTCAATACTAAATCATGAGGAAGGGCTTAAACCTACTCATTGATGGACTGGCAGCCTAGGATTTGGTACCCTAAAGGTCGCTTTGTGAGCTTTGTGAACTCTAGAGAGTTACTGTGGCCAACCCTGTGCAAATTTCAACCAAGTTCACGGCCCTGGTAGCTTCACTGGGCCCCTCTGATGGACCGCAGTTTCTGAACTCCCCAGGTAGTGAGAAGTCCACTGAACTCCTAAAAGTTACTGTAACATCCCGAATTTTTACCAACCTGAAATTAGACGTTCTTAGGCAATGGGTCGCTCCTAACACCTTATTAACTTGTCAAAACTGAATCCCACAGTCTAAAATCGCTTCTTAACCCATTTCCTTCACAAATCTCACTTTCACTACCTTATCCTTCACAAAGTAACTAAGTGTTAAACTAGATTAGCTACAAAATTTGCTTGATCTACTTTAAATACGATCTGCAAGACCTAAAACTTGTAGAATCATTGACGCTAGGTTACCCTAAAATCTAGGATCAATCTCATTACCTAGTTGCTCTCGGGATCACATTGAAACTTCGTATCAGATCTGGACCGCACGTCGGAAGTCCGATTAACGCGAAGTTAAACGGTTAGGACTGCCTTGTTGGGCTTGACAACCATCTCAGAAATCAAATCCAAATAGTGTCCCAGTGCTATTCGCTTGAACCCAGAGTGAGGAGTGTGAGAAACGTGAAATTAATTAAAAATAAAATACAAATTTATGAAATCTGAGACTTGTCGTTTGCGGATCAGTTATAAGCAATCAGACCATCGGAATCAGGCTAGATTACACCCTTGGACCAGGAGAAATTTGATACACGTGTCAGTGTACTTGAAATCTCTGATCGAGTTTCACTAACCGTTGAACTGAAACTGGTCACCACGTGCGATCTGGAAACCTGACTGGAACGAAACCTCAGCTGAACCTAGATCCAATGTCTGTGAGCTTAAGTCCGACCTTTGGCTCAAGGGGGGCTGCTAGAAGTCCTCTGTTGAGCTGAAACTGACCCACTTTGGTTATAACCTAAGTATACCTTGACCTTAGGTCTATTTTGGTGATTTTTAGGCTATATAAGGACCTTAAAACCCTCTCTCATTCAGCCATACGAATTTGAGAGAAACCTAAGAGCGAAAAGAGAGAGAAAGTGTGAGAGAAGTGGGAACATCTCCCTGTCATGCTTCCCTGCTGCTATATGTGTTTAACCACCTCGTTCTAATCGCTTTTTCGGCGATTTCGGCTCCGTTCCTAAGTAAGAAAACCTAACCCTAACCTGTTTTAGAGTTCTAGGTAGTGTGTCTTGTGGAATAACTAACCTATTCCCTATTATAGGTTGCCAAATCGCCGTAGACAAGGGCGTTGGGTTCAAACTGGTTTCGGTTCAAGCTTACCGACAAAAGGTGCAGACTTTAGGTGTATAGGTTATGGATTTCATTGCTTTCAATATCAGATAATGATAGATTCATGATCTGCATACAATTGTACATGTAGAAAGTGCTGTCTATTTTCCGTTTCGATTAAATACGAAGAATATGGAATTTTGTGTATTCTAAGTATTTGTAAAAAATACTGTATCCATATAAATTTTGCCGATATGATTGACATGAGTATTTGCCTTGTATATATGCTAGTTATAGATGTATGATCTGTTTGGCGAAAGGATTCGCCCTAATACACATTTTGGCCAACATAGCTTATGTAGGCTAATGTGTGTAGTCTAAGTGTTTGTTGAAATGACTAAATAAATATGGATTTATGATTTATGCCTGCCATCTGTATTGAATGTAAGAACATGATTGATGTATATGCGACAACTCCTTTATGTGAGGATTTGTCCTATTTTATGTTGAAATCAACATACGTCATGTATGTTAGAGTAGTGTAGTTTAAGTGTTTGATAAAATGCCTGTGTGAGAAATTGTGTGATGAACTAAACTTAATAGTGGTGTTGAGATAGGATTCTCAACTACCTTAGAAATGTATATGATTTCCTCCATGTTGGTTGTTTTAGTTAATCGCTTACTATGAAATATATGTGTTTGTATTTCTTATTTATATTGTGCTTGTAACATGCTTTATGACATGTTTGTTTACATGCTTGAATTACTTTGTTTATTCTGCTTTACTCTTCATGCTTCTGAATAAAGGATTGATTGTGTTTGGGGCCATGATTATAGTCCAGGCAATCGAAAACGAAAATGAATGCGTGGCTGAGATTCATTCGCCACGTGAGATGTGTTCGACGAACCCGAGTCGTACTCCGGTTGACGATAGTGGTTGGCCACACGAAGTGCTTATGCGCTTCATATCGTTTAACTTGTTGTGCACTCGAGCTAGTCGACCTCGTCAAGTAACCCGATCTTTCTAATGTATGTTCACCATGTTTGGACACTACTGCTTGAACCTAGGGTACCAAACTTACCAGTGAAATTCCGTTAACCATGGTACCTCGATCCGCTAAGACTCATCAGCCGGGCATGATGGTATGGGACACCGTGGTCAAGCTGTCGGCCTATGCTGGGGTCGTGTGCCTCCCTGTAGTGACCAGTGAGCAACCAGACTCGTGAGTCGATTATGGTGGTATGGGACACTATATTCGAGCTATCGGCCTACACTGATTGGTGACAAGCCCTTTGTAGTGGCCTTGAGCATACTCTGAATTTGCGGTGAGGCAACGAGTTTTGTCGCGGTGTATAGAGTATGAACTAGGCATGTATCAATTTAGTGATGAATCGTTAAAAAGGTGATGGGGGAGTGGTGTAACGGTTGCATGCAACAGCCCTGGCAGCCTTTGCAGCACCCTAAAACCACACTATCGTATGAGATTATCTAGGTTTAACGACCCTAGAATGGATCATGCTTGGGAATGATATAAGGGAGGTACCTTATTTTTCCAATCCTGCTGTTTGAAATGGACTAATAACTACTCGGTAATCATGCTCATCATCACATTGCATGTGCTTGGAAGATGTGGAGCACTGAGGAATGAAAGCATGCCGTGGACGTAAGATGGTGTCACATGAGGGAGTATGTTGGTGAGGGCATGCATCATGACTGCATCATACTTGCATTAATAAGAGTATTTAGAATTGTTTGATTGTACTGCTTTATCATTACTGCTTGATTGAATTGATAATATGCTAACCTATGCTTTATTGTTCCACTGAATTGATCACTCACTCTCACGTTACAGGACGGTGCTTGCAACACCAACCAGACTGTCTTAGCTGCAGGTGATGGCGATGCTTATAAAGCAGAGCCAGACTACTACTATGATGTTGAGGAGGAGTTCTCCTACATGTAACTCTCTGACAGGTCTATGAAGACCTGGAATTACATTGACGGGGCTATGGTATTTGGGATAGAAGACATCACACTTTCACAACTTGGTATATTTTGAAATTATACTTGTAATTCATTAACCTGGTAACATTATCACACTCTGGAGACTCACCACAGTTTTTTAATATTTTATATATCTATCACAATCTTCCGCTTGCAATCTCACTTGTCTCTGAAGTATGATATGTTGTTTTGGCTTAATCTCACTCATGTTCAATGCACTAATACAGACAACATTCAATCATCATTCATTTTGTTGCATAAGTGATGCGTTGAAACTCGGGAGTTGAGTTTATGCTCGACCCCCGATTTGTAGGGCGTTACAGTTACAAAGACCTTCACGTAAGACCACTCGACTCCACTACGCAAGAGTCTAAGAAACTGTGTATGCTCCACTACTCAAGAACTTAAACTGTGTGTGACTAACTAAATTGAAATTTAGTACCGCCAATTAAAATAAGGATCATTTAGGAAATCCTTTACTAATAAAGCAGAAAAGGATAAAGCAGTAATCAAAATGAACATTATATTCACAGTAGCAAAATACAATGTATTGAAGTTATACATTTCAAAATTCCCCTATAATGCCCAGTACTGCTAAAATTGTTGCAAACTTCCTTGAAAATTAACTTGAGCAATTGCATGTTCCAGTCTGGCGGTCGAAATCATTCTTGTAGGATCTGGGATACCAGCTAACTTTTCTTTGAAAGAAGCAATCAATTCTTCATTCTTAATCAGTTCAGATCTTTCAGAATCCACAAAATGAAGGGAACAATTTATCTGTTCTTGCATTCTCTCAATGTTCAGATCCTCCTTTGAACTTTACTTCTCTAGTTGAGCTATTTCTTGCTTCAGGAGAGAAATGCAATCTTGGATAGCTGTCTTATTATCAGCAAAGGTCTTCAATTGCTCACGCAGAGATAAGTGTTCTTGATCATGGCGAGACACAATCGGAGCAAGCTAAGAAACTTTCTCTTTAGAACATGCAAGCTACTTCTTGTATTCTAAGAGTTCAGGTGGAGCAATCACGGCTTCAGCTAATGACAGAGCAGCTATTGAATTATGAAACCTGAGAAGAGCATCACGTACAGAGGAAATATCAACTTTGGCTATTCGTGCGGCACTATCCAGGACATCCAAAGCAGTAGTCAGATTGGACCATTGATCAGGATTCTTGAATATCTCAACAATCGCCAATATGGAGTTTCTGATCAGCACCAATTTGTACCCAGAAATCTTCTCGAGTGACGGCGCGTTTAGTGAAGTGCCAATAGAGCCGAAACTTGCTGCACCGCTTTGAGGTAAATTTTGCTATTAAGAAATATAAAGTTATGGTAGAAGTTTTATGTGCAGGTAATCTAAGAAAGTGTAGACAAGGAAAAGGAAATACCTTTCGCTAGTATTTGAACAGTGGGCAGTTACGTCTCTCCAATGAGGGAAGGATTAGGTACTACCATCTCAGCGAAAGATGGAGCCCTAGCTTCAGTACTCGAATTGACGGTGATAGAGGTGGGTAGAACAGTTAATTCCACCGAAAAAACTGTTTCTCTTCTAGCACTTGAAGCAACAATGGTAGGAGTGGGTAAATCAGTTGACTCCTCTAGAAAAGCAATCCCTCGTGCCACTACTCGCGGAGGCATTGATGATTTTGGTGAGGCTGTTGGTGCAACAGGGGGCAAATCCAGAGGAGAAGCACTATCTGTGTGAGACCCATATCCTAGTCTGTACCGTTCCATAGGCTTCCGCGATCCTTTCGGTCGAATTTCTGCAACCCTCGACCCGTTTCCAACATTTAAGCCCGATCCTAAGCCGGTCCTGCATACCGAAGTTGACTCAAACTGAAATTTATACCTTAGCGACCGCACCGTCACCACAGTTCTAACGCCATGACTCGCGCACCGAACCAATACCCAAGCTAGAAGATGTAGCCCGCGTTCATTTCGAAGAAAATGCCGCGCATTGTGAATTTCAAGGGAATCTCTACAACATGTCCCATCAATTAATCAATCATCCAAGTCAAGTACACACCATACCCTAAGTACAACAACCCATCCCTCCTTTTCCCTTAAGTTAACTCTCTCTCCCCTCACCATCTCTCTTTTACCCAATTTTCAATTAAGGTCATACCTCCCATCACTCTTCTTACAAAATTTCAAACAACACCTTACTTCCCTATCCTTTTTTTCCTTACACCCATTATTTTCTTTCTCTCATTTCTCAAACCTCCCAAGCTCCATACGTCCAAGCCTTCCCAAGCATTTTTAAGAGCAACAAGTGTGACCCATTTCCCACCCTCTCATCTCTCATCTCCACCATTAAAACCCCATCAACCTCCATCAAAAGAGAAGGCAAGGAGCTAAGGAGGCTAAGGGACCAAGGAGAAGGCCGATAGGTGGGTGATCCACCGTTAATTTCTTATTTTTAGAGCCCACTTATTGGTGGGACCCATTTTGATGTAAGAGTTGTATCATGTGGGGCCATAGTGGTGGGGCCCCGCCATCACCATCCTTCTTATCTTTCTTTCTCTCTCTTTCTTTATTTTCTTTGATGATGTGGCCGTGTGGTCCACCTAGGAAGACCCCCATCATGAAGTATGTGATCTATCCGCACCATCCACCCTCATGGGACCCATTTGATGGATGTGTTTATCTACACCATCTAGCTCGTTAGTGGGCCCGGACGGAAGGAAAAACACAAACATCAGGTGATTTAAACTGGTGGGCCACATCCACGTGGGACCCACCACAATACATGTGTTTATCCATGCCGTCCAGCGTCCCCGGACGCTGGACAGGTGTGGCTAACATGGAGTGCGCGTACTGACATGGGTGTGTACTAACAAGCTAACAAAAAAAAAAAAGAGTTTTTGGGTGGGCCGCTCACCCAGGCACCACCTTAATGTATGTTTTTAATCCAAGCCATCCACCCCTTTCCCTAGTTCATTTTAGGCGTTGAGACAAAAAATGAGGCCAATCCGATAATCGAGCGGGCCATATCATGGAAATAGTCGTGTTTACCGTTAAAACCCACCTTGATTTTTTTTCCTCGCCAAAACATATTGCATATTGGCCTCATTTAGACGGTCTTGGGCCATGAAAGCCAATGAGCAGGGCGGATTTTCCTGATGCGGGCCCCACCTAGGAAAACCCCAAAAAAATCTCACTTTTCAAAAAAAAAAAACTTTAAACAACAGTAGTAGCGTCTGCTGTTGCCGCTGTTAGAGGACGCAGGCAGTGCCTGGGCTACGTGGGCGGAAGAGGCTGGGACCGTGGTCCCACCGTGATGTGGACCCCACATCCACACCATGCATTTGATGGCCCGTTAGGGCAGTGGGCCCCACCCCAAAAATTAGCCCCATCCGAAGCTCAGTCGGCCCACATCATAAGAAACAGTAGGATTGAATGTTAGCCATTGAAACCCTTTTCTGGGTCACCGAAGTTTTGTATCAGTATGAAATTTGTTTTACCACTTCACCTGGGCCCGTGTGACCTTACCAATGGGTTAGATTGCAAATAAGCATTATGGTGGGCCCCACGTGGGACCCACAGTGATGTACGTGTTTTATTCACACCGTCCACTGACTGTGGGCGGTGGAACCCAAAATGATGTATGTGTTTCACCATCGCTTAGTCGACCATTTGGTCAGGTTAAAAATTCTTGAGCTGCAGTTAGTGGACCCCACCATGATGCATGTCTTACATCCAAACCGTCTAACCATTTTAGAAGCTCATTTTATGGCATGAGCTGTAGGCTGAGATAGATCTAAATCAAGTGGACCACCCAGTAAAAAGGGCAATGGGGATTGAGCTTTTGCCATTAAAATTCTTTTGTTGTCACAAAAGTTTGGATTATTAAGAAATTATTTTCCCCTTAATCCAAGTCTGTGAGAACTCATGACCAGATTAGATAAGAAAGTAAATGTTATGGTGGGACTTAAGAATTTTAATAGTGGAAATTGTCATCACCACTATTATTTGGAGTGTGGTCCGGTTAATCTTTTGATATGATTCATATATATATATGAGGCCCATGTGATTAGGCCTATCTTGATGTATTTGTGGCCCGATGTTGAGGCCCACTCTGATATGTATGAGGCCCATGTGATTAGGCCCATCTGGATGTATTTGTGGCCTGATGTTGAGGTCCACTTTGATATATATGAGACCCATGCTAGGAGGCCCATTTTGATGTATTAGAGGCCCATGGGTCGAGGCCCAATGAGATGTATATGAGGCCCATTACTATGTGAAATTCCACCATGGTTATGTAATAATGTTCATGATGGCCTATGCCCTTGGAGCAATGATGGTTTGATGTCCACATTGTAAGGACGATGTTGGTTAAATGTTTGTATTGTCACTCTCCCTAAGGCCCATTGATAGGCCCATACTGGTAGTGTGTAGGCCATTTAGGCCCATATTCATTATGAACAGAGCCCATCACCATATAATATGTTTAGTATAGATCCACGACTCATGATCATACGCATCATATGTATGCCTGATATGAGGAGTGACTGATCATAGCATATGCCTTCGGGCAGATTATTTATGGGCTCCCTAATAGGCAGAGTTGCCCTTCATGAGCACATGGTACATGCAGGACTGTTGCATGACTGGTAGTGTGATTCATGCATTTGCATTTATGTGATTGTGGTTACTGTATGCCCTAGCGATATCAAGGCTATAGCCTACACAGGCACATCATGGATGGCCGTATTGGATACCGAAAATACTGATTCTAGCATCGGGGTGCCATAGATATCCCTGGGTGAAAATTCATAAACCCGATGGTACCAGAGGATGACTCAAACGTCGAGACCGAGTGGATTCATGAGTGCATGAGGGCCGAATACCAGGAGGCCGCGTCTCCGATTGTGTCGTGGTTGGTTAGAAAAGGGTGTGGCCTTACTTGCCCGAGGGTAGGGGGCAATACTAGGCTGAGTTTGACTAGCTCATGAATGGGTTCGCTATCGACATGCCGGATAGGTATTGATAGACTATTAGATAGGCGGATAGTAAGGTTTCTTACGCTCACTTGGACTGTGGGGCTGGGAGAGCTGCAGTGCCATTTGGAGTGTACTAAACCCTGGTGATTTTCCAGAATGAGAACTGTACTGATATATGATGAGGATTGGCATGCTTGAACTGCATCTCGTATCGCATGGTCTTGACATGGCCTATAGCATTCATATCTTGCACCACATAGCCTTGGTACGACTGATTGCATTCATGTACTCATGAGCATGTTTCCGCATTACTCTGACCTTACACTCTGACCCTCTAAGCTTTTGATAAGCTTATGCACGACTGATGCGTGCAGGTGACGCCAGGGCGCAGCCTTAGTCTCGTAGCGGTTGGAGCGTGTAGCCGAGCTTATGGAGTTTTTGTTACTTTCATTATATTGTATTTCCCTTCAGACGCATTGTACTTAAAGTTTTTTATCATAGTGGATTTTGTGATGGGGTTCTTATGGTTATTGTTTGTGGGTTATGCTCATTACGAATCAAATCATGATTAGAAATCCTCCTTATAGCATCCCAGGATCAGAACCTAATGTTTGAGTGCTAGGAGCCAGGAGCCGAGAATAGGGTATTACGGAGGCTGTCAGTGTCGGATTCGGCAATAAGGAATTTTGTGAGCCTGGTTTCCGAGTTCGGGGCGTGACAATTTGCCTCCGTATTTGCAACATGAACCCCCGAAATAAGATGCGTAAGACAAGAAATAAAGAAAGACAAAAGTAAATAACAGTATCAAGACTTCCTTACATGGTAAATATCCATATTCCTCATAGTCCAGTGGTTCTTCTTCTTCCCTTGCCACAGAAGAAGTCTTTGCAAGAACGGCTTCAGAAGTTAAAAGAATATGTCCCTCATTAGTGGGGATATCTTCCATAATTATATCATCTTCGCCACTGATATCCACTTCTCCCTCCTCATAGTCATTCTCTTGACCCTCTCCTCCTACATTGCTTTCCTCGGAGGAAGTATGTCCAGATGAAGAAGTTGAATCTTCTCCAATAGTGTCTTCTGTGCTTGACTACTCGACAACAACCTGCTTTCCTTTAGAGGGAATAGATTGAGAGCTTTTTGGTTGAATATCTGCCGCAGCCGAAATCGGAGGAGTAATAGTAGTAGTCTCTCCCTGTGGAGAAGCTTGAGTGCATGTACGGGACCTCGTCATCGGAGAAGAAGTTGGCTGCTGATGAGGAATGTCAGTCCTGGAGACAGGAGAAGGGGTTGCCTGCTGTCAAGAAAGATTGGTCTTAGAAATGGGAGAAGAAATCGGCTGTTGCTGAGGATGAATAGAAGAAGAGGGTTGATCATGAGGATTGGCGATATCATCTGGTTAAAGGAAAGCCTCTTTTGCAGTTCTTCGTTGTGGATGATGGAGAGGGATTTGTTCAAATTTGTGACTATCACCATATGCTGTCCATCCTTTAAGGGTATTATCGGGTTTTATTTCATGAATAGGTTCGTCCATAGAAATCTGAATATTGTGATGACCAGCAGTGGGGGAATGACTGGTCTCTGCGATAAAACCAACTCCCGCTTCGATGATGCGACCCCTTAAGCACGGGAGGTGGAAGCCATATGGGTGTAGACACTGGCAGACTTTTTCTTACCAGGTATGACCGGTGCACCCACCATCTCATATGGTTATATAATGCTCTCAGGGTATGATCACACCCTAGAATAATGAATGAAGAATTGGCTCAGCCTAATAATTGATTCTAAATCATTACCCAGTTAAAAGGGCCGGTCCCATAACTTCGCATCTTGCAGGTCACTAGTCCGCAATCTTCTGGCACAGCTTGATCAAAACCAAATTGATGGGCAAAACGACTAGGGTAATATGGCTCTCGCCAGAATTCGGTCCCTTCTCTCAGTGGAAGACTACACGATCTAATCGATACAAAGAATCCTCTCTCTGCTGAAGAGAGCGATTCTGTGTCTGCCTTCTTCCTATCTACGATGTAATAAGGTAGGCTGAAGTGGAAATAGTTTATCTTATCATCTGAGGAAATGACATCTTTTGCCCAGTTGTAAGATCTCTTTGCCATAGATCTCTTTTGGAAGAAGTGGAGAGGAACTCTAGAAGGGTGGACATAGGCTTTTTCTGTTACTCTGAAAGTCCAGGGGAAAGAGACGCAAGCCAACCCAAGAAGTAATGCCACAGCTTGTAAGTTGAGGCAGAATCGACAGAGGGACTTTTCATATGGCACGCAATCTCTCCGAAACCTCTATAGATTGAACAAAGATTGGGCGGAGTAAGAGAATACTTAGTTCCCTCGGTCATGGCACCTGCAACAACAAACAGTGAAGGATGAATAGCATCTACCGATTTGGAACTGGGGAAGACACCACGCTTAGCCAGTATGTGATGAATGCTGCCAGTTCCCCATAGACAGAGTATTCAGCACGACCTCTTATACTCTTTCTGAGACATTTGAGTTCTCATGAATGACTGCCGGTAAACCTGAAGGGATAGGTAAATGAAATTATAATTATGTATAGATACATCAAGTCGCCATGAAGAGAGATTGAAGAAGAAAGGAATTACTTGAAAGCTCTGCTGAAGTGAGCTAGCCATTGCATGGGAGTAATCTTGTGGATATTCAGGAATTTTGACATCTCCCTGAAGAGTTCGGTAGTCGATTCCGAAATAGAGGGGATACGATCAAGAGAGGAGACGAAAGTGAGTTCCTCATTAGTGGGAACAAATTCATTAAGGAACTTGCTGGTTATTGGTAAGCTGCAATCCTGTGAATATCCCAGAGTGTGATACTCATTTCACCCTCAAGAAGATGGAAGGAATTGGTGGAAGGGCACCAATAGTTGAGGAATGCCTTCAAAATAGAAGGTTCTTTGTAGAAGGAATGTGATGTAGCTTTTATCGCATGAAGAATGTTGATCTTCGATAAAGTCATAACATGCTTTGCCAAAACCGCGGTAGCCCACTCAGAATAGTAGTTGCGACGAGTCAGAAGACCCCTTGTTCTAAATTCTTTCGGACTCCAAATGAAAGGGCGGTGACTGAAACGTTGCTTGAGTGTCTCATAAAAGCAAGTTGGATAGAGACTATGAACGTCATAGGAGGGAACAAGGAATATCATGGGATGAATGCCGCCTATTTTCTGTCGAGGTCTTGGTGGCTGCAAAATGCCTTCTAATAGTCTTAGCTCCTTGAATGACCAAGACTTTATGTAGGCTAATCTTTCTACAGGAGGTGATCCCTGGGTTCGCAGACCAACATAGAGTGATGGCAGTGAATGTTGATCGAAATTGTGATGATGCCCTGTTTATAGGGGTTGTTAAATTGGATGACACCTTAAACGACACGGACAGATTCCTAAGAGTTGTGGAGTTTCTTCCTATTGTGCTCTTTAATCTTTTCTTTAAACTCTTGGGCTTTGTTTCGACAAATCTCCTTGGGTCAGGAAGGATGACGGGTCTCTTCTTTGGCAGGCGGCTTTTGATTGATTGTCTGATAATGTGTTGTTGTCTTCAACCATTCATCCCAATCGTACTCACGACCGTGCCTTGGAGGCATTTTCAGATCGCCCATGACGATGGCCCTGTGGATGGGAGATGATAATGACTCAATACGTGCGGTGAAGTCAAATGTGGGAAGTACTGGTTCTTTTATGTAACTAGGCCATTTCGCAGTCGTCTTGAATCACTTAAGCAGAGCTTGAGCTGGAGAGGATGGTAATTCTGTTGCTTGAGGAGTTGTCATCTAATAAGCTTCAGTGTTTGGCAGCTCTAGGTGTGAGGGTTGATCGGAAGAAGGATCAATGGCAATAAAAGTTCTTTTGGTTCGGGCCATGATTAAATATGAGGAAATTGTGTTAAGATTGATAAGAATTGCTGAAGTGGCAGTTGCGTGAATCACGCAATGAACCGGGTGTTGCACGGGTCGCGCAACAGATTAGGCATTGCGCGGGAGCGTAACTATTGGAAAGCCTTGCACGACGAAGGAATCATTGCGTGGGTCACGGAACGAGTATCAGTTGCGCAAGGAAAATTTTCGCAAGAGCTTCGCTGCAGAATGGAAGAATGAGAAAATGAACCAAGTTTCAATATTTATAGAAGTTTGGGCCAAGTATCGTACTCGGGTAGGCATTGCGCAGATTGCGCAACGATCTTAAGAGAAGCAGAAATTGGAAGAAAAAAGGGGGATTGATCCTGATTCTTTAGAACAAAGAACGGATCAAGGGGGCATCTGTTGGAGCATAAAAAAATAATGAAGGGGAGAAAGATTCAAGAATGAAAGTTGGATATAGAATGAAAGGAATGCATGGAACAACAGGCTCATGATTCAGCTAAGCATGCTATGAGAATTGTAGGGAGCATTCAAGTCCAGCCTTCATCTCCACAAGTTCTTCTTTGGAAAGAAGAAATTCCTCCTAAGTATTGAGAGATGATTGAAATAGCGCCAGAATGCTGCCGAAATTTCTATCTTATTGAAGATTGGCTGATCAATTCAGTAATTCCTCTTAAGTATTAGGAGATGGTTAAAATAGCGTTACGATGCTGTCAAATTTAAGATTGGACATATAAAACTTGCTAATTGTAACTTGTTATTTTGACCTATTTTAGAATCAAGGGATATTAAAGGGATGTAAATGAATTCAGTAATAATAATATGATGATTAATCCATGTTCATTTTCTTTGTTATACTTAAATAAGATAATCTCCCAAATAGAACGCATTTGTTTTCTTGTCAAAACAGCAGCATAGAATCTTAAACACTGTTGTTAATGCAAATGCATGGTTATGATACGATGCATGCTCTTCACCAACTAACGCTCCCTCAAGCGACGACATCTAATGTTCGCAATGAAACAACACTCCCTCAAAAGCAACCTTGACTGCATAATCGCCAACAAATATAATGTAATGTCGTGAAATATGTTAGCCTGATTGATTAGTTAAGTTCATTTGTCCAGCAGGTTAGAGAAACTGGAATACCCTTAGTGGAGTTACTGCCCTAACCTGATCACGCGGTTCAGGGGCTGTGGTCATGTGGCTCTCGCAACCCTTAGCCCTTTATGGGGTCGTCAATCTCGAAAAGAAATATAATCACAGACAAAAATAATTTGGGACTTAAATGTCCTACTCGCGGTCACTATTGGGAGGTCGTCACCCAAGTACAGGCTGATAACACGGGCACAGTCTCCTATACCACCGTCCCTGGCTCACGATTCTAAGTGCTCAATGGACACTACAGGGAGGTTCGTCACCCCATTGTAAGTCGACAGCACGGGCATAGTGTCCCAAACCACCATCCCTGGCTCATGAGTCTTGTGGGCCGTATATAACAATTAGAAGTTAGCACAATGGTCTCAGGGTACTTCGGGTTCATACAGGCCTGATCAAACATGGTTAACGTACAAGGATGGTCGACTTATAGTCAATATGCCCTGATGGGCTGAACCGTAGCGAATCGGCCTGAGAACACTATCTTGTGTAGTCCAACTACGGTCAACAACCTATAGTTCAACTATTCGGGCCAGATTCACTCACAGACAGGTCCAACAAGAACCGCCTAAGAAATTCTAGGTAATCGGCCAATCCATAGGGGAATATGCAACAATTCACAACAAAAGATGGATTCCTTATATATAATTCATATATGGCAGACAAAATTTCAGTATAATCAGTACATGGACAGCCACACACAAAGTTCTACTCAATTTTACAAGTTCTACATAACATATTCCAGCCTATACAATTACGTGGACAGTCATATACCAATGCACTAAAATAAATCTTCCACGGATCAACATACATCATATAATTCAGCCATACATTGAAAATCCAAACAAGTGACTCGACCCAATCAGCTAATCCTCATCATTACATGCCTACACTCAAGCATATTTAATCACAAATTCAGGAAATCACGGAATCAAACATCAAACAGCAATTCATGTCATCTTTCCAAGCAACTTAACTCCAAATCAAGGAATCATTAGTAAATCAGCAACATTTTAGAAAAAATCAAATATTTACATCCTACATGACATGCAAATCATTAAGTCATATGATTAGGATATTAGGGTCTCATCCCTTTTTATAATTTTAGTAATTTCTAGTTCCTTATCCTAGTTATACAATCCAAACATAGATTCAGCCACATGCACTAACAATTCACCAATCACATTCATTAAATCTACTCTAGGCGCGATAATCGGTCACCTAAAGGTAATGGTCTGCACCTATTCTTAGCCAAAGGTTGCTGAGATTGTCCTAGCTCCGCCGGGTCTGTAAGCTCGAGGTGTCGGGGCCCTGCATTGCATAGAACGGAGGATAAGACACATGCATGTTGCAAAAAATTATGGAAGATGTAATTTGGAACCCCATCTTACCTTAGATGGGTTAGAATCCCACTCCAACAACGATTGGAGTCGACGTGGAGAGCTGAATGTGACAGAATTTCAATATCCCAAGCTTCAAGCTCACATGCACCACTAAAGGAGGCCCTTCTCTCTCCTCCCCTCTCTCTCTCTCCCAGATTTCACCTACCATAAATGGTGAAAATGAAAGGGGTTTGGGCATTAAATATCCAAAAATTAAGTCATTTGGCCCTGTGTCCCACTAAATGTCTCCAATGGCCTTGTGGGGCCCATATCTGGCTATTGGGGTCGTCCTGATGGCCCCCTGGCCCATCTAATTTATGAGATAGGTGTCCCATGGCCCGATGAAGGGCTAAGCAAAGTTTGATGGCAAACGAATGTGGAGTTTCATCGCAATGGTTCGATTTGCAATCAACGGTCACCGTTTCTCAATCAAGGGTTAGATTTGGCGGATGAGTGCCAAAAAATATCTTCAACATATGGTGCAAATTTGGGTGGAATCCGATAGCTGAAATGTCCTAATTTATTGTCCTACGTGGTGGGGCCATTTGCTTTAAAATTTAAATTTTTGGCCAATACTAGGAAGAGTTGCATTTTACAAGTGCCGACAGGATGGCGCAAATCGTCTGTTTCTAGGCGTCGTTGGAGTCCATCGTCAGCAATGGACCACAAGCCCAGTGAGACGGGCATTACTCTATAATTTTTGGAACTAGTGGCTCACTAACGAGCGGTCTAGAGCTTGTTCGAGTAATCAGGGCACTTCTGGAATAAATTGGGTAGAGAGACTTCTTGGTCGCAGTGGTTGAGGCATGGATTAACTAAGTTCATGGTATGGCTTATTCGAAATTAGTGAAAGTGAAGATTTAGTCATGATCACTCTAAATCATCGGTTTTAAGCTAAAAGAATAACTGGGTTGATTCGATCCATTAATTAAGGATCGACCCATAGCTAGCTCAACTTTGGGTAGATCTTTAATTTAGTTACGGTTGTTTGAC
This sequence comes from Magnolia changhungtana, assembly GCA_030180095.1. Classification (NCBI taxonomy): domain Eukaryota; kingdom Viridiplantae; phylum Streptophyta; class Magnoliopsida; order Magnoliales; family Magnoliaceae; genus Magnolia; species Magnolia changhungtana. The sequence continues at coordinate 2,977,514 of JASAUF010000353.1, forward strand.
TAGTCACTAGCAGGTCGGTTAGATTTGGGCCCTATGTGAATGAATCATGGGGCTAAACTCGATGTTTAACTGATCGGTTGGATTCATTGGTTTTATACGGTGGATTAATCTTATTAGTACATTTCTTTATCGGTACCAACTGCATATAAGCCCATCTTGAGTGTTAAGGGTCAGTAAGTGATGACGTGGCTAGTTATAAAAAAGAAAATTTTAAGGATTTTTGGTAATTCAAAATAGCGAAAATTAGGGGTGTTATATCAAGGGACGCTATTGCCAATGCCAGATCGGCCGTTACAGTGGCAACACGAGCCTCGGCGGTCGCCAGCCGAGCCTCTGCATCATCCGCGAGCTTGTTAGCCGTGGACAGCTCAGCGCGGGCCCTCAGCGCACATGACATGAACTACATAAAAAAATTATCATCAGATAGATAAGCCGAACAAAGAACAGAAGATTTCGCTCTTACCTCGAGGAGCATCCTCGTCATCTTGGCAAGCATCCGCTCTATGGAGGACTTGTAGAGGCTGGTAAAATCCTCCTCAGTCCTCCCAATGGAGGATTCCTTTGATGCTCCAGAGGAAGCACATCCTCTCTCCCTCGGACGCCTCCCCGCTGGGGGGCTCATCCCCTTCCCCTTCCTCTCTCCTCGCAAGGACTTGTTCTTCAACAGGTCCTGGCTCAGAAACCTCCTGAGGTGTAATAGCCCGGATTTTTGCCAACCTGGAATTCGATGTCCTTAGGCAATGGGCCGCTCCTAACACCTTATTAACTTGTCGGAACTGAATCCCACAGTTTAAAATCGCTTCTGAACCCATTTCCTTCACAAATCCCACCCTTCACCACCTTGTTCTTTCCATTTTCCATAAGTACTTTTACCCTAGACCCTATCTTAAACTAGTTAAGTATTATAACTTGGATCACCTTATATACAAACTATAAAGGCCTGAGTACCACCTCGACCAGAAATCACTTAGGATTGAATCCTTTAGAAATGAGACAAAGTAACTAAGTGCTAAACTAGATTAGCTACGAAATCCGTTTGAATCGCTTTAAATACGATCTGCAAGACCCAAAACTTGTAGAATCATTGACGCTAGGTTACCCAAAAATCTAAGATCAATCTCATTACCCGACTGCTCTCGGGAGCACGTTGAAACTCTGTATTTGATCTGGACCGCACATCGAGAGTCTGAATAATACGAGGTTAAGGACTTAGGACCGCCTTGCTGGGCTTGACAACCATCTCGGAAATCAAATTCAGCCAGTGTCCCACGGCTATTCGCTTGAGCCCGGAGTGAGTGAGTGTAAAAACACTTGTTTCTTTACAAAATAAATATCTTGAATAGTAATTTGAGACTTGTTGCTTACGGGTCAGTATTAAGCAACTTGACCATCAGAATCAGACCAAATTACACCATCGGATCAGGAAAAATTTCATAAACATATCCACGTACTCGGAATCTCCGATCGAGATCCACTGACCGTTAAACTGAAACTGGTCCGCCACGTGCGATCTGGAAACCCGACTGTAACGAAAACTTAACTAAACCTAGATCCAATGTCTATGAGCTTAAGTCCGACCTTTGGCTTAAGGGGGGTCGCCAGAAGTCCTCCATTAAGCTGAAGCAGAAGCCCTTTAGACAAAACTCAAGTATACCTTCTTCCCAAGTCTATTTCGGTGAAGTTTTAGGCTATATAAGGACCTTAAACCCTCTCTCACTTCAGCCATCTGAATTTGATTTTGAGAAGAGGGAAAAGAGAGAGAAAGTGAGAGAGAAGTGGGAGCTTCTTTCTGCCGTGCTTCCCTGCCACTCCACGAGCTCCACCGCTCCATTCTAATCGCTTTCCCGGCGATTTCAGCTTCGTTTCTAGGTAAGAAACCCAAACCCTAATCTATTTTGGGGTTGTATAGGTTGTAGGTTATTAAATAGCTAACCTATTTCGTTCTCTAGGTTGCCAAACTGCCGAATACGGAAACTTAGCAAACCTATCGACTCCGTTACGATTCTACGACACGAGGTACGGACTTTAGGTGTATAGGTTATGGTTTTCAACGCTTTCAATGTCAAATTATGATAGATTCATGATCTGCATGCAATTGCACATGTACAAAGTGTTGTCTATTTTCTGTTTTGATTAAAGATGAAGAATATGGAATTTTACATATTCTAGGTATTCGTAGAAAATACCGTATACGTATAAATTTTAGAAATATGTTTGACATGATTATTTGTTGTATGAATATATGATATATGGATAAAATACTTATTTGGTGAATGGATTCGTCCAAATACATGTTTTACTAATATACACTATGTATGTAGAAATACTGTATTGTAGAAAGTACTGTATACATATATATTTTAGAGATGTGTTTGCCATGATTATTTGTTGTATAAATATATTATATGTGCGTAAAATACTTTCCTGGCGAAAGGACTCGCCCTAATACATATTTGCTAACATACACTAAGTATGTTGACTTAGTGTATGTTAAGTGTTTGTGAAAATGCTTGTGTGAGTAAGTGTTTGGCCTTAGGTAGGTGTTAAGATGGGATTCTCAACTACCTTAGAGACATGTATGATTTCCTCCATGTGGTTGTTCACTTTAACCACTTATGAAATATATGTATTTGTATTCCTATTTAAATAGTGCTTCATAACATGCTTTATAATATGCTTTATGATATGCTTGTTAACATGTTCAACTGATTGTATGATTTTATTTATGTAATGCGTATGTTTAAATTCATGTTTACGTTATATGATCCATCATGGGTGATGGGGGAGTGGTGTAACGATTCCGCGCAACAGCCCTAGCAGCCCTAAACGGATGATACCAGACTTTGATTGTATGATTTGAATCTTGATCCATTACTGCTTTACTTGTCTGTAATTGAATGTGATTGGGGCTATGATTATAGTCCAAGCAATCGATAATGGGATTGAATTCGTGGCTGAGATTCATTTGCCACGTGAGAGGTGTTCGACGAACCCGAGTCGTACTTCGGTTAGCGATAGTGGTTGGCCACACGAAGTGCTTTTGCGCTTCATATCGTTCAACTTGTTGTGCGCTCGAGCTAGCGGAGCTCGTCAAGTAACCCGATCTGTCTAATGTATGTTCACCATGTTTGGTCGCTACTGCTTGAACCTAGGGTACTAAACTTACCAGTGAAATCTCGTTAACCATAGTACCTCGATCCGCTAAGACTCATGAGCCGGGCATGGTGGTTTGGGACACTGTGGTCGAGCTGTCGGCCTACGCTGGGGCCACGTGCCTCCCCGTAGTGACCAGTGAGCAACCAGACTCGTGAGCTGATTATGGTAGTATGGGACACTATATTCGTGTTGTCGGCCTACATTGATAAGGTGATGGGGGAGTGGTGCAATGATTCCGTGTAACAGCCCTGACAGCCCTTTATAGTGACCTCGAGCATACTCTGAATTTGTGGTGAGGCGACGAGCTTAGCCACAATGTATAGAGTATGAGCTAGGCCTGTATCTGTATAGTGATGAATCGTTAAAGAAGTGATGGGGGAGTGGTGCAATGATTCCGTGTAACAGCCCTGGCAGCCTCTGCAGTGACCTAGAAACACATTGTCGTATGAGATTATCTAGGATTGACGACCCTAGAATGGATCATGTTTGGGAATGATACAAGGGAGGTACCTTAATTTCTCAATACTGCTGTTTGAAATGGACTAATAACTACTCGGTAATCATGCTCATCATCGCACCGCATGTGCCGAGTAGATGTGGAGCACTGAGGGAGGTATGTATCCGCGAACGTAGGATGATGTCATATGAGGGTGGTTTGGCAAGGGCATACATCATGACTGCATTCATACTTGCATTAATAAGAGTAGTTAGGAGTGTTTGATTTTACCGTTTTATCATTACTACTTGACTGAGTTGATAACATGTTAACCTATGCCTAACTATTCCACTGAGTTGATCACTCACTCCCACGTTACGGGACGGTGTTGTACACACCAACCAGATTTGTTGAGTTTCAGGTGATGGCGATGCTTATGAAGCAGAGCCGAACTACTACTATGATGTTGAGGAGGAGTTCTCCTACTTGTAGCTCTCTGACAGGTTTATGAAGGCCTGTTATTGTATTGACGGGGCTATGGTACTTGGGATAGAAGGCATTACACTTACACATTTGGTATATTTTAGAAATGTACTTGAAATTTATTAACCGGGTAATGTTATCACACTCTGGAGACTCACCACAGTTTTTATATATTTTATATATCTATCACAGTCTTCCGCTTGCAATTTAACTGTCTCTGGAGTATGATTTGTTGTTGTGGCTTAATCTCACTCATGTTCAATACACTAATGCAGACAACATTTAATTATCATTATCTATGTTACGTAAGTGATGTTCTGGAACTAGGGTGTGGAGTTTATGCTCGACCCCAGATTTTTTTCGGGATGTTACATGAGGCTCGGGTGGAACCGCCTCTCCCACCTCCATACCCTCGTCCGCGACGTCTATGACGGTTGGAGGAGGAGGAGCAGCCTTCCCCTAACTCTTGGAGACTGCCTTCTGCCTCTTCGAGTGCCGAGTGTCGCCCCGAGGAGGAGCCTTCATCTTGGAAGGGGGACGAAGGATTGACCGAGCCTCAGACATCTCTACGTCAGAAGTAAGATATAACAAGTGTCAGTAAATGAAATAAAAAAGAGATTATGCCAAGTACTAATGCTCAGTTATGAGTCGTACCTATCGGAACCGAGTCCAACTCGGCCTAAAAAAAGCGCTTTGGTTGGAGAAGCCTTTTACAAAATCTCATCTCCAGTCCAGCGCCCTCAGATCCTTGATTCGAGCCTCCAAGCTCGGTCCAACTCCCGGACGAAGCTTGGGGACATTTGAAGGAGCAAAAATGGTCAAATGACACATTAAAGAGGTTTAGCCAACTAAGAAGGGAAAATAATAGATGCTAAGTCACCTGGCTCGGAGAAAGCCCGGGCAACAAAAGGTATGAATGGCTCTGACCTGGCCATCTCCCAGCAACCGCAGGCCCAAAACCACGGATCCCTCCAGTGTTTGTTCGAGGAAGGAGGGTCGGTTATCAGAGCTTCTCCTTTCTTCCGCCAAGAGTAGAAGTAATACCAGTCGGGCTGATGAGGATTCAGCCACACTTGATACAGATGGAGGAACTCGTTAATGGTCAGCACTGGCTGATTCATCTCAGCACACAGGACTGCATTGCTAAATAAGTGCATCCACCCGTTCGGAACTATCTGCCCCGGAGATAAACCAAGAGAGCCCAGAAGACGCCGAACGATCTCCTACGGTGGTAAATGGAGACCGCACAGCATTGTGACTTGAAAAATCGTGATCACCCTAGGAGGGGGGTCGGTCAAGGAGCTCATTCGGCCGAGGAAGGCTAAGGTCGATAGAATCAAGGATATGATATCCATCCCAGATCCGAAGTAGGTCATCCTTAGTCAAAACTGAGGGTACTGGCCCTCTCAACCCTTCCTCAGCCGCAGCTTCTTCAGCCGTAGTTTCATCGGCCTCCTCGGCTTCATCATCCTCATCCACAGCAGGGGGTTGGGCTGCCCGGAGCAGTTTTTATCACTACCTCCCGCCTACGAGATGAGTCAGATGCCCCAACAGATGCCACTAACCTCTATGTCGGGGACTCCAACACCCTCTGTGAATGCTGTAATGCAGCATCAGCACTAGTCACCGTCTCCGCCAGCAACGTGGGTGGTTCTGAAGTGGCCTAGAAGCTGCTCATTCCACCCTCGTCACTGTACACTCCCTTCTGAGGGCTTACAGAGCTTGATATTGTTCAGAATTAAATGAAAAAGGATGGAGAAAAATGCTCGCCGAAGTTTGCAACGATAGTCAAAAAAGCCAAAGAGAGCAGAGAATGCAAAAGGCAAAGACCAGGAAAGAACATGCGCGAAAATGGGGACGATTCGGAGGTTAGGGCGTTCCTTTTATAGCTGCGCCAAGTAGCGCACGCATTAAATGAGAAGCCGACTCGACGCCTCTTCGGACTCCCCAGTCTGACACATGGCGTACACCACACGTCATACGAATCCGCCATCAAAAGCCCTACCACTATAACGTCCCAGAAAAATTCGTACAAAGACCCGAGTACCACCTCAGGCAGAAATCACTCAGGATCAAATCCATTAGGAATTAGACAAAATTAACTAAGTGTTAAACTAGATTAGCTATGAAATCCACTCGATCCACTTTAAATATAATCTGCGAGACGCAAAACATGTAGAATTATCAACGCTAGGTTACCCTAAAATCTAGGATCAATCTCATTACCCAGTTGCTCTCGGGAGCACATTGAAACTCCGTATCGAATCTGGACCGCACGTCGAAAGTCTGATTACTATGAAATTATATAATTAAGACCGCCTTGCTGGACTTGACCACCACCTCAGAAATCAAGTCCAGATAGTGTCCCGAAGCCATTCACTTGAGCCCGGAGCGAAGAGTGTGAGAAAACATGGTTTCCTTTAGAAATCAAATCTAATTTAAGTAATCTGAGACTTGTCGCTTGCGGGCTAAATATAAGTATTCAGACTATCAGAATCTGACCCAAATACATCCTCGGATCAAGGGAGATTTCATACACAGGCCAGTGTACTTGTGGCCCTGATCGATGATCGTGGACTGTTGAATTGAAACTGGTCCGCCATGGGCGATCTACAAATCCGATCGGACTAAAAACTTAACTTAACCTAGATCCATGATCAGGGAGCTTAAGTCCGACCTTTGGCTTGAGGGGGGCTTCAGAAGTGCTCCGTTGAGCTGAAACAGACTCCCTTTGGCTATAACCTAAGTATACCTTGGCCCTGGGGCCATTTCCATCAGTTTTAGGCCTATATAAGGGCCTTAAGCCCTTACTCTCTCATCCCATACGAATTTGGGAAACCCTAGGAGAGAGAAGAGAGGAAAGAGAAAGAAAGAGAGAGGGAGAGTTGGAGTTTATCCTTGGGATTCAATCCCATCATTCCACAGACTGAATCAGCCATTCCGTACCGCTCTACCGACGATACTGATCCCGTTCTTAGGCAAGAAAACCTAACCCTAATCCGTTTTCAGGTTTCAGGTTGTGTAGGTTATGAAATAACTAACCCAACTCATGTTATAGGTTGATATACCCTCGTTGATGAAGCCTTAGAGTTTCTAGCGAATTCGTTACACTTCTACAGCGTAAGGTGCGGACTATAGACGTATAGGTTATGGTTTTCAAGCCTTTCAATGTTGGTTAATGATTTATTCTTAATGTGGGTGCTATTTCACATGCATAAAGTGATGTCTGTTTCATTTTTCAATTATACGTTAACTAGGTTGAATATACTGTATTCCTCGTATTTGTAGAAAATATTGTTTATGTATGGAATTCGGATTTGTGCTTGCCATGATTAATTGCTGTCTATGTAGGCTAGATACATGTGTATCAACTTATGGGTGAACGGATTAGCCTAATACATGTTATCCTGACATACATTGTGTATGTTATAACGTGTAGCCTAAGTGTTTGTAGAAATGTTCGAATGAATATGGAACTATGATTTATGCTTACCATGACTATTGGTCATGATTGCATGATCATGGTTCATGTGGAAACTCCTTTCTAAAAGGATTCGCTACGACATGTGCTATAACTAGCATATTACAGGTACGTTAGAAGGTGTAGTCTATGTGTTTGTAAAATTGTCTGAATGAGTAAGTAGTTAGTAACTTGCAATGTATAAGGGTGTTGAGATATGATTCTCAACTACTTTAACTATGTGTATGCTTTCCTCCATGTACTATATATTACAGTGTCTGTTTATCTATGTAATGCATATGTATAAATCCATGTTTAAGTTTTATTCCATAAAATGCAAAAAAATAAAGCCGTGAAGGGTGATGGGGGAGTGGTGTAACGATTCCGTGCAACAGCCCTGGTAGCCCTAAAATGGACATGATTGTATGATTTGAAATCTTGATCCATTATTGCTTTAACTATCTTCTAGGATATTTTGTTGTAATTGAATGTGATTGGGGCTATTGTATAGTCCAGGAAATCGGTAACATACCCTAGATTGGTGGATAATGTTGTTTCGCCACACAGGATGTGTTCGACGAATCCGAGACGTACCTCTGTTATCGACAGTGGTTAGGCCACATGGAGTGCTTACGCACTTCATGTCGATCAACTCGATGTACGCTCGTACTAGTCGAGCTCCTCAAGTAACCCGATTGGCCCGATGTATGTTCACAATGTTTGGACGCTACTGCTTGAACCTAAGGTACCAAACTCACCAGTCGAAACCCCGTTAACCTTGGTACCTTAATCCGCTAAGACTCATGAGCTGGCCATGGTGGTATGGGACACCGTGGTTGAGCTGTCGTCCTACGCTGGGGCGACGAGCCTCCCCGTAGTGACAAGTGAGCAACACCACCTCGTGAGCCTAATACGGTGGTATGAGACACTGTATTCAAGCTATCGGCCTACACTGATCAGGTGACGAGCCCTTTGTAGTGACCTCGAGCATACTCTGAGACTACGTTGAGGCGACGAGCCTTCCGTAGCAATGAGAGTATAAGCTAGGCCTACCGATCGCAGCCTGGCTATGGTCCCCAATCGGGTCGGTGACGTGCCTTCGAAAATAGACTACCAGTTGGTAGGGCGTTGGTGGTAGTGACCTAGAACTGTAACTTCGTATGAGATTTACTAGGATTGACGACCCTAGAATGGATCATTGTTTGGGTATTGATATAAGGGAGGTACCTTAGTTTTCCAATCCTACTGTATGAAAAGGATTAATAAGAACTTGGTAATCATATACATGTACCGCATTATGCGTGCGTTCAGGCGTAACAGGTCAAGCACTGAGGCAGTGTCGTTCATGCGCGAACGTGAGATGAAGTTGCTAAGGGAGCATCATACATTCATACCATTCTTGCATTAACAAGAGTACTTAGGGATGTGTGATTTACTGCTTGATTGAATTGATAACATGCTAACCTTTGCTTTATTGTTCTACTGAGTTGATCATTCACTCCCACGTTATGGGACGGTGTTGTACATAACAACCAGACCATGCATTAGTTGCAGGTGATCATGACGCTCAGGAAGCAGAGCCGAGCTTTTATGACGATTAGGAGTACTCTTATATACAGTTCTCCGACGGCTTCGCTTGGGCTCTCCTGGTCGACGGGGCTACAGGGTTCTATTACAATTGAACCATTTTTTATACTCTTGACTTTTGTAATATTACATGTACACATTGACTCAGTGTTATATTCATACTCTGGCGATAGATTTCGGTTTATATGTTCCGCATGTATTTTATATAATTTTGAGTCTTCCGCTGTCTTGAAAACAACCTGATCTGGAGTAGGAATTACTGTTTTGGTATAATCCAACTCATGATTAATGCACTAACACAGACAACATTTAATCATAAGCATACGTGTTGCATAAGTGATGTTTTGAAACTCGGGAGTTGAGTTGCTACTCGACCCCCAATTTTTAGGGCATTACGAGTTGGTATCAGAGCCTGATTTGGATTAAACCAGACTTGGGTTATGGTCACACAACTTACGCTGACGCTTTTAACATAGGTGGGTGCGAGTGAAATGTAAAAACGAACTTAGGTTTTCCCGATTTTGCCAATTGGAGAAGTTCACCGAAATCGACCATTTTGTTTCGATTCGTACCCATCCGTGATCACATGAGTCGATCCAAATCACCCCTAGACCGTCACTTGATGGGTTTAGACCAAAATTTACCTCATTCCAGCCGTTGAAAATCGGTACTTGCGAATGTACATTAGAAACTACCCGAAATGACCCAAAACGGCTCAAAACGGAGTCGGGGGCCAAACGGGGCACTTCCAGGGGGACCCAGGGTGGGACCCACATCTTTTTAGAGTCCAGGGGGGAGGACATCGCCCAAGGGGCGAGCCCTTTCAAAAACCTCCAGAGACCGGCTAGGGGCTCGCCGGTTTGGCGAGGCCTCACCGTTAAACGGGCTGAGCCGGCCCGGGCCGATGGTTGTTGGGGGTTGTGTGGCCCACGGACGTAGGGGGGTTCAATTAAAACCCTCCAAACCCATCTCTCCTTCACAAACCACCACTCCAAGCTCTCCTTTTCTCTAAAACTTTCTAATTTCTCTCTCAAATCTCCCCTCCATTCACTCATTTCATCATTTTCTGTCAAACCACACATACCTCCACCGTTTTCAGCAATACCCACCCTCCTACCCTCTCCATTCTCTCTCATTTGAGTCTCAAATTCGTGTACACCCACTACTCATCCTCTTTCCTCACTTTCTCTCTTCATTACCTTACATTTGAGCCTTTACACACTCCTTAGAGGCTCAAATCCGTGGAGACCTAAAGACTCCAACCTTTTCCTCCCTTTTCTCCACTTTTTCATGGCCCTATTCAAGTTCATTACGGCCATTTTCTCACTTTTCACCATTCTTTCTCTCATGGGAAAGAGAAAGGGTGTGGTGGATGAAGCCGGGCCTAGCCGCCTTACTCGTTCAAGGAGACCGAGAGGCTCCACCGCAAGCACGGGCGTTGAACGTGAGCTACAGACTAAGCGGGACCTCGATCCCCAGGCTCCTCTCCCAAGAGCTCTACTGGCGGAGTTGTCCCATGGATTTTATGAGGGCTGCAGGGTCCTTTTTGAAGCTCAAGTGGATGGGCGGCACTTTGGAGAGTATCTGTTATTGGAGCGCCTGGGTGAGGCCGGCTGGGGCCCTATGTTTGAGGGAAAATATCGTGCGAATGTGGGTACCGTTCGAGCTTTCTATGCCCATATTCAAGAGCCTACGCTGGATCCTTTACAGTTCAAGATCCCATTCAAAAGAGATCAGGAGGCCACAATCGACGTTGGCCTGATAGCTCGACTCATGGGCATACCGCTTGCCCAAGTCTATACGAGCGAGAAGAATCTGAAGAGTGCACGAGAAAGGGATCGCCGTACGCGTTTCCTTTGTGGTCAACTGGTTCAATGGCAGCCAAATAATAGCCTCCTTGCGTCAAACATGATGGATGATTTCAGCCTACTCCACTATATCTGCACGTTTAACATCTACCCCAGGTGGAGCAATCGCAGTGGGTGCACACGCCTGATGGTTGACTTTTTATACCAGGAGGGGCAGGGAGAGAAGTTATGCGTGCCCACGTATGTTTTGTGATAGATCGTTCTGACCGCACGCTCAAATAGAAGGACTGATTCGCTCCCCTTCGGGCGTCTTATATGCAAGATTGCATGCAAGTTCGGCTACAGTCTTGGCACAGAACTTCTAGTGCCACAACATTTCATCAATGAAACTACTCTCAATCAGATGGACATCGGGCCACGACAACGACAAGCCCAACTTGAGGAAAGTGAGGATGAGACAGAGAGAGAAGAGGAAGAGAGTGTGGAAGAAGGCGGAGCTAAAATAGAAGAGGAAGTGAGCGAAGAAGAAGGGGAGGCCCAAGATACGGAGGAGAGCTCCCCTCCTACGCCACCGGAGCAGGAAACTGATCGGGCTACCAGGGATGCTCGTATAGCTCGACTTAAGGAGGATCAAGCTGTCCTACGACAGGGTCAGGCTGTCCTATGACCTATGACAAGATATTATGGATCTTCGGGGCCTTATGAAACACAAATTCAAGAAAGTGACTCGCACTTTGAAGACTATCCTGTGCTGCTTGCAGGATAAGGGTGCCTCTCCTCCTTCACCAGACTCAGATGCCTAGTCATCCATGCCGTCGCCCTGTGTGTTGGTTTGTTGCTGTGTTAGGATCTTTATGTTTTCATGTTGATAGGCCTAGTAGTGTAGTAGTTGGTAGAGTGTTTTAAATGTTTGAAGTCTTAGTTGTATTAGCTCACATGCATCTTCTGTTATGATTCATGTAACACTGTGTCTCATGTATTATGACAATTTTGGTAAAGGAAATGCATGAAGTTGCTTTAACTTGTGTAGGAATGTTGTGTAAATAAGTTTGTGAGTATGCTGAATCTGACCTGGGTTGCACCCTATGTTGAATATAGGGTAGGCCACCATGGTCACGCGGAGCACAGCACGCCTCGCACTTACTGGTCCGATGGATCAGGCACCTCCCCAGAGTGATGGTCATACGGACCCTGGTTTAGGCCCTGTTCGTGAGACTATACCTGAGTCTCAGCCTTCTATGGGTCCTGCAGTTGGGCCACCATCGTACACACCACCGGTTCGTAAGCAGAACTGTGTGTCCTCTTTGACGCAGCATGTGCCTCAGTCAACTCCACCTATGGATAGGTTAGAGCAGTTGATGACAATGATGCACCAGCAGCACCAACAGCTCTTAACTACCATTGCTGGGGCCTTAGGTCAGGATGGAAGTGTGACTCCACCTTCACCATCTGTACGTCCTACTGAGACTGTAGGGCCTTCTACTCAGGATGAGGGTGTGCCTCCCCCTACTCCTGCTGCATACCCTACGGGGAATCTAAGTACGAGTGGTCTCCTCGAGCGATTCTAGCGCTTGAGGCCTTCTACCTTTACGGGTTCTTACAGACTCGAGGAGGCTGAGTACTAGATAGATCTTATCTCTAAGATGTTGAAGCCGCTGCACTGCACTGAGGTAGAACAAGTTAAGCTAGCCACCTATATGTTTGAAAAGGAGGCTAGTTTATGGTGAGATAATGTCCTACAAACAGTTTCCACGGGATACGTGTGGACTTGGGATGCATTTGAGACACACTTCCACGAGAAATATTCCCCCCTCACATACTGCCATGAGAAGGAGGGAGAGTTCCTTCGCTTCCAATAGGGGGGCATGACAGTGGCAGAGTACGAGAACAGGTTCACGGAGCTAACCAGATACACTCATTTGATACTAACTGATGACTCGATGAAAATGCGACATTTTTCAGATGGGTTGCGGTCCGAGATTCGCACTCAGACGTGTTGCACTAGCATTTCCAATTACGTCGAGCTAGTCAACATGTCTCTAAGAGCCGAGCAGGATGGAGCCAGGGTTTCTCAAACACGTATACCAATGGGCCCGAGGCCTCGGCCCGAATCACAGGACCGACCAGTCCTAGGTAAGAGGCCACATGTAGACTTGCCTCCCAGGCCCATGGCTCTGCCGACCCAACAAAGGCAAGCGAAACATTGGTGTACATATTGTGACAAAGGCGGACACACTGATCCCTTCTGTTTCACCAAGATGAAAGACAATGGTATCACGCCACCTCAGAAGAACGACCGTCGGCTACCACGTGATATAACGACTCCACCCCCACGATATGCACCACCAGTGCAGCCACTTTACCGACCACCTGTACCCCGAAATGGGTCACCCCAACGACCTATGACGGTGCAACCAAACCATCCTCAACAAGCCCGTGTGCATGCACTTGCAGCTGAAGCACCTGAGTTAACAACTGCAGCGCTTTTGACCTTTGAGGTTTTTGCCCGCAGTCAAGGTACGCCTGTATTCCTATTGGTAGGCATTGGGTCCACTATTTTAATAGTGTCATGCTCCACAGTTAAGCGTTTGGGATTGAACACCTGTGGATGTGTTGAGAGACCTTATCGCGACAAAGACCTTCTCCGATATTACCAAACTTTGTAAGGATTGCTCGATAGACTTAGGAAGCTGAGCGGTGTGTATTAACTTGATAGTCTACCCGCTCATAGGCGCGACGAATGCTGATGGACTAATAGCCCACCGGCCCATGGTCGAAGGAAATTGATCCCGGTTATATGTAAGGTTAGGACACTATATAGGATCTGGATCTTCCTTAGAAGGTCAGTAATGAAGTCATCGAAGGAAAGAAAGTAGGGTGCAAGTATTAAACCAATTTGTATGAAAGAATAACAATGGATTACTATAAGGATTATAAAAATAACATGGTAACTAGAGATGGCAAATATGTTATAAATAATAGAAGGGTCGAAACGGAAAATTTCTATAACTTCGAGTTGTCAATAGGCTGGTCATACCTTTTCATATTAAAGTTTAGTATGTGGTGTCTATTTAGGAATTATATATAATCATACTAAGAATTATCCTGCGTAAGGATATATATATATATATATATATATATATATATATATATTGTTTTTATACAATTAAATTAGAACCCTCGAGTAGGATTGAGTGTCATTGTTTAATTCTCCATAAGATCATGTTAGAGGCAGACCACAGTAAGGTTATAAGTTTCTTGTTTCCCTTGTAAATTCAAGGTTCATACCGCGTCGAGGAGATGTCCCTTTTCTTTTCCTTCCCACGACCTTATGTTGTTAGCATTCCAAACTTCTGCAATAGTTTAGGACTCTTGACTCTTCCCTACCTCCCGAAGTAAATGAAACCAAAGTGAAAATCTGCTCATAACCCCCTATTCGTATGATTGAAATGGTGACCTACAACTATAATATTAGGAGATTGAAAATCTTTCTAGTATAGTCTTTTGACTATGAGCACCAGGAAAGAACTTATTATCCACCAAGTTAAACATATGTTAAACAAGAACTCTCGTTGAACAAGATCCAAAGGACAATCTTATAAACATGAGGCTTGAACCTCCTAGCAAATTATAATACTCCTTAAATACTTAGGATGATTAGACTTCAAAATTTCAGAACCATATCCCTACGAGGCATTCGCGGCTTAACTCAATTCTCAATCCTAGGTGATTACCAAAGGACTCATTGCTTTGACCGATCAGAAGATCAGGATCCATCAGGATTAGGAAGGGATACAATGTGTTGTTTGCCCTGGTCAGGCGGGCAATCGACGTATCGGGTTCGAGCTTACCACAACTGACTTTCCGTATTAACCCAATCATAAATGGTAGAACATACCACCCTTAGGTAAACTTTCACATCAGACACTTAGCACGATAATAATGACTTGGACATTTATCTTCAAACCTCAAAAGTAGAAACTTTTAAGGGGGGTAAACCGATATGAGCTAGGCTAGTGTAGCTGTTATATACCCTAACACGTTTATAAACCTGAAACAAACAAAACTAACCTGAAAACCTTTACTTATTACCCTTAGACAATTTCGGGGACGAAATTTTTCTTTAAGGGGGGTTGATTGTAATGTCCCAGAAAAGTCCGTACAAAGACCCGAGTACCACCTCATGCAGAAATCACTCAGGATCAAATCCTTTAGGAAATAGACAAAATTAACTAAGTGCTAAACTAGATTAGCTACGAAATCCACTTGATCCACTTTAAATACGATCTGCAAGACGCAAAACTTATAGAATCATCGATGCTAGGTTACCCTAAAATCTAGGATCAATCTCATTACCCAGTTGCTCTCGGGAGCACATTGAAACTCCGTATCGGATCTGGACCGCACGTCGAAAGTCCAGTTGCTATGAAATTATATAATTAAGACCGCCTTGCCGGACTTGACCACCACCTCGGAAATCAAGTCCAGATAGTGTCTCGAAGCCATTTGCTTGAGCCCAGAGCGAAGAGTGTGAGAAAACGTGGTTTCCTTTAGAAATCAAATCTAATTTAAGTAATCTGAGACTTGTCGCTTGCGGGACAAATATAAGGATTTAGACCGTCAGAATTTGACCCAAGTACACTCTCGGATTAGGGAAAATTTCATACACAGGCCAATGTACTTGTGGCCCTGATCGATGATCGTGGACCGTTGAATTGAAACTGGTCCACCACGGGCGATCTGTAAATTCGATTGGACTGAAAACTTAACTCAACCTAGATCCATGGTAAGAGAACTTAAGTCCGACCTTTGGCTAAAGGGGGGCTTCGGAAGTGCTCCGTTGAGCTGAAACAGACTCTTTTTTGCTATAACTTAAGTATACCTTGGCCCTGGAGCCATTTCCATCAGTTTTAGGCCTATATAAGGGCCTTAAGCCCCCACTCTCTCATCCCATACGAATTTGGAAAACCCTATGAGAGAGAAGTGAGAAAAGAGAGAGAAAGAGAGGGAGAGTTGGAGTTCATCCTTGGGATTCAATCCCATCATTCCACGGACTGAATCAGCCATTCCGTACCGCTCTACCGGCGATACCGATTCCGTTCTTAGGTAAGAAAACCTAACCCTAATCCGTTTTCGGGTTTCAGGTAGTGTAGGTTATGAAATAACTAACCCAACTTATGCTATAGGTTAATATACCCTCGTTGACAAAGCCTTAGAGTTTCTAGCGAATTCGTTATGTTTCTACGGCATAAGGTGCGGACTATAGACATATAGGTTATGGTTTTCAAGGCTTCCAATGTCGGTTAATGATTTATTCTTAACGTGGGTGCTATTTCACATGCATAAAGTGATGTCCGTTTCATTTTTCAGTTATACGTTAACTAGGTTGAATATACTGTATTCCTCGTATTTGTAGAAAATACCGTATACGTATGAAATTCGGATTTGTTCTTGCCATGATTAATTATTGTCTATGTATGCTAGATGCATGTGTATCAACTTTTAGGTGAACGGATTAGCCTAATACATGTTATCCCGACATACATTGTGTATGTTATAACGTGTAGCCTAAGTGTTTGTAGAAATGTTCAAATGAATATGGAACTTTGATCTATGCTTACCATGATTATTGGTCGTGAATGCATGATCGTAGTTCATGTGGAAACTCCTTTGTGAAAGGATTCGCTACGACATGTGTTATAACTAGCATATTACAGGTATGTTGGAAGGTGTAGTCTAAGTGTTTGTAAAATTGTCTGAATGAGTAAGTAGTTAGTAACTTGCAATGTATAAGGGTGTTGAGATATGATTCTTAACTACTTTAACTACATGTATGCTTTCCTCCATGCACCGTATATTAGAGTGTCTGTTTATCTATGTAATGCATATGTATAAATCCATGTTTAAGTTGTATTCTACAAAATGCAAAAAAATAAAGTCGTGAAGGGTGATGGGGGAGTGGTGTAACGATTCCGTGCAACAGCCCTCGCAGCCTTAAAGCGGACATGATTGTATGATTTAGAATCTTGATCCATTACTACTTTAACTATCTTCTAGGATATTTGGTTGTAATTGAATGTGATTGGGGCTATTATATAGTCCAAGCAATCGACAACAGAGCCTAGATTGGTGGATGATGTTATTTCACCACACAGGATGTGTTCGACGAATCCAAGGTGTACCTCGGTTATCGACAGTGGTTAGGCCAAACGGAGTGCTTACGCACTTCATGTCAATCAACTTGATGTACGCTCGTGCTAGTCGAGCTCGTTAGTAACCCGATTGGCCCGATGTATGTTCACCATGTTTGGACGCTACTGCTTGAACCTAAGGTACCAAACTCACCAGTGAAAACCCCGTTAACCTTAATACCTCGATCCGCTAAGACTCATGAGCCGGACATGGTGGTATGGGACACCGTGGTCTATCTGTCGGCCTACGCTAGAGTGACAAGCCTCCCGTAGTGACCAGTGAGCAACACCGCCTCGTGAGCTGAATACAGTGGTATGAGACACTGTATTCGAGTTGTCGGCCTACACTGATCAGGTGACAAGCCCTTTGTAGTGACCTCGAGCATACTCTGAGATTACGTTGAGGCGACGAGCCTTCCGTAGCAACGATAGTATAAGCTAGGCCTACGCATCGCAGCCTGGCTGTGGTCCCCAGTCGGGTCGGTGACGTGCCTTCGAAAATAGACTGCTAGTTGGTAGGGCGTTGGTGGTAGTGACCTAGAACCGTAACTTCGTATGAGATTTACTAGGATTGACGACCCTAGAATGGATCATTGTTTAGGTATTGATATAAGGGAGGTACCTTAGTTTCCCAATCCTGCTGTATGAAAAGTACTAATAAGAACTTGGTAATTATATACATGCACCGCATTATGCGTGTGTTCAGGCGTAGCAGGTCTAGCAATGAGGCAGTGTTGTTCATGCGCGAACATGAGATGAAGTCGCTGAGGAAGCTTAGGCGAGGGCATGCATCATACATTCATACCATTCTTGCATTAATAAGAGTACTTAAGGATGTGTGATTTAATGCTTTATCATTACTGCTTGATTGAATTGATAACCTGTTAACCTTTGCTTTATTGTTCCATTGAGTCGATCACCAACTCCCACGTTACAGGACGGTGTTGTACATACCAACCAGACCATGTCTTAGTTACAGGTGATGATGACGCTCAGG
The DNA here is from genome assembly GCA_030180095.1 of Magnolia changhungtana. NCBI lineage: Eukaryota > Viridiplantae > Streptophyta > Magnoliopsida > Magnoliales > Magnoliaceae > Magnolia > Magnolia changhungtana. The sequence goes on from JASAUF010000353.1 coordinate 2,995,632, forward strand.
AAGCAGAGCTGAACTTCTATGACAATTAGGAGGAGTACTCTTATATACAGTTCTCCGACGGCTTCGCTTGGGCTCTCCTGGTCGACGGGGCTACAGGGTTCTATTACAATTGAACCATTTTTTATACTCTTGACTTTTGTAATATTACATGTACACATTGACTCAGTGTTATATTCATACTCTGGCGATAGATTTCGGTTTATATGTTCCGCATATATTTTATATAATTTTCAGTCTTTCGCTGTCTTGAAAACAACCTGATCTGGAGTATGAATTACTGTTTTGGTATAATCCAACTCATGATTAATGCACTAACATAGACAATATTTAATCATAAGCATATGTATTGCATAAGTGATGTTTTGGAACTCGGGAGTTGAGTTGCTACTCGACCCCCGATTTTCAGGGTGTTATAGCCATACATCCAATGCTCATTTGCCCATTTGCTGAGACGATGGCCTCTCACTCATGTGGCTTCGAGAACTGAACTGACGTGTGTTCAGGACGAGGTAGTCTGCCTCGATATTTGAGCTAGCCGTCATGCGAGCATTAAATGCTCCATCATAAGCTCGGACCGTGCATAATCCGACCCAACACCGATCTACTCCTTGGCCTTTACATGTTGACACAAGGAGTATGGGGGGCTCACTATTGGGGGAAAAATATGATAAGTCAGATGAGTCAGCTTATGGAGTGAACCAATTATACTGACATGACTCGGACTCCTCAGGCGAAGAGCCTGACCGATGCCCACATGTCCAGAGCGTCGAAAGGAGAGACATGACACTAGCTTACCAGGCACTGAGCCTGCCCAGAGCCTACATGTCTCGAGCCAAAGGGTGAGACCTCCACGGAGGCCAATACACCTTTACGGATACTCAAGAGGTCTTTCAGAGGTGACGTCAAGCCGACTCTGTACATCGATCGAGTGCAAACCGTGCCCTGGCCCTTCATGAGCCCGAGGTATCTTGTAGGTCGGCCATGGGTCAACTATCAGTCAGACGCCCAACGTAAGCCATCCAAATATACTAATACTTGAGATCAGTGAACAATCGGCCGAGCCTCGGTCAGCCAAATCTTGACTATTAGTACCTCTTACGGAATTAGAGCCGAGTCAAGAAGGCGGCTAAATCTCCTTCTGATATCTTAGGAGGATAAACTTCGATCCCGAAAATCTAGAGGATCAAAGATCTTAAAATCTTTAAAGATATCGACTAATCCCTTCAGGAAAAGTTCTACATGCCATGGGATTACGTTACCTCTATAAATAAGAGGATCTACTCACGGTAAAAGATATGAAAAACAAATCCGTTCCTCACCACTGAATCTAAACTATTAGAACCAAATTACATTCCTGAATTTAGCATTGGAGGGTCTCTTGAACTAACCAGGGTTTCATTTGTTTTCTTTATGTGCAGCACCAGTTGCTCAAGTGCAGAAATGGGAAGTGAGCCAAGAACGACATCAACACAGGTGATGCTCGGTACCGTACGGTCCCAATCATGGGCTCCGCCATGTTGGTGTTGGGACATGACCATCCAATCAACTGAACATTTTAGCGGGATCAGACCAATGGCTAAGTAAGCAGATACGGTGCATTTCAACGCTGAGGTAATGGGTTCAAACGTCCATGTGGAGTGGGCGTGTTAAAAAAAAAAATGCAAAAATTCAAAAATAAAAATAAAGATTTTACCAATTTAATGCCCGCATCATTACAGGTGGGACACTTATGAATGGCTATGAATGGCTGGACGGTGCTGAAAGGGCGCGCGTACCACTTATGAAATGGATATGGTCGAGATGAGTATCAATCACCGCTCAGCCTACCATGGGATACGGGGGGCCCGCATCATGCGGAGGTGAATTTCAAATTCGGGAAAGGGTCGCGGTTCAATGAAGTGTCGGATGGCACATGTGTCAGCTATTCGGGCCATTCATCACGTAATGGGCTCTGTGAAACATGCCAGATACAGAAAATCAAAGATTTTGACCACTGGACATCTTATTCTGACCGCCTAATTTTTATTTTTATTTTTGTCATAACAGTTTGAATACTGTTCATGACCAACACTATTTTTGTCCATGGCAAGTTCGCCGGATATTTAACGTGATGAATGGTTTGGATATTTGACACGTGGTGCATCTTTGTCTGTTGCCGTCTTCATTTTTCGTTGAAACAGTTAATGTGATTTTTATAAACCACCAGGGGGTATTCACAGCCCCCTTATGAGAATCTGGGTTCAACAGTACATGCGTGACGTTGACTCGGTGAATCGCCGGATACGACTACGACCAGTAATGCGTCAAAAGGCAACCAGTAACGTAACGGGGATATTCGCGCGAGGAGAGAATGATGGACGCGTTTCGCAAGAAAATTGCCAAATATCCGTACGTGTGAAAGATGGGGCACCTTTTTTACTTTTTTTTTTTACTTTTTTTCTCTGTTTTTTTTTTTTCCCGAAATGCCGCTGGGGACCACTTTTTTTTTTTTTTTTACACTATCACTACCCATGGGTACTGGAACGCTTGGGTTGAAACTCGCGCGAGTCTACCACCGGAGCAACAATAGGGACCCCTTTGGCCTTAATGAGTGGAACATGATTCTTCGTCACAGTCGAGACACGGTGAAGAGATTGGCACGTGTAAAGATGAGTTTAGAGAGGGAGAGGGTGCGTGTGGGAATTATAGAAAAACACAAGTGTTAGTGCGAATCGCCTTGGAAGAAAGTGTCGTCTTCCTCCACCCTTCCAATGACAACCGTTCCTTCCTAGAAACGCACTCTTTTCACCCTCCTTTCTTTCACTCCTTTTTCTCTTTATTAAAGATCCCTTCTGAAACTCCCCATCTTTCCCATCCACCCATCTCTCTCTCACGGAAATGAGGGTTAGTTTTCTTTGTTCCAATCCAAAACCCAATCTCGATCTTCTAATTTTCTTTGTTTCAATCGGAAATCCCATCTGGATTCGTTTAGTTTTCTTTTTATTTTGAATCCAAAACCCAATCTAGATTCTTCTATTTTTCTTTGTTTCAATCCAACACCCAATCTGGATTCTTTTAGTTTCCTTTTTATTTTGAATCCAAACCAATTTGGTTGGTTGTTTTTTTTTTTTTTTTTTAAATTTATATTTATTATTATTATTATTATTTTTTTTTTTAATTTTGGGGGAGGGGGAGAACATGGGTTTTCTTCTTTTGTTCTTTTTACATGGTTTTAGAAATATTTTTCGGTCAAAATCTAATTCAGATTCTCTCTCTCACTTGCTTTTAGGATTTCATCCTTTTCCGGTAGAAACCTAATTCAGATTCTACCTTTTCATGGATGTTAGAAGCAAGGGTTTTCTTGGTTTCTCTTCTTTTGCTGTTTTCTAGACATTGAAAGAATCTGAAGCATGATTCTTGATGGGTATTACTTTTTTCTTTTTTCTTTTTTCCTTTATCTTTTTCCAGACTTTTGGATCTGAATCTCTGTCTCTGGTTTATAAAGATCTTGATGTTTTCTTTTTAATTTATATTATTATTATTATTATTATTATTTTTTTTTTAAATTTTGGGGGAGGGGGAGAACATGGGTTTTCTTCTTTTGTTCTTTTTACATGGTTTTAGAAATATTTTTCGATCAAAATCTAATTCAGATTCTCTCTCTCACTTGCTTTTAGGATTTCATCCTTTTCCGGTAGAAACCTAATTCAGATTCTACCTTTTCATGGATGTTAGAAGCAAGGGTTTTCTTGGTTTCTCTTCTTTTGCTGTTTTCTAGACATTGAAAGAATCTGAAGCATGATTCTTGATGGGTATTACTTTTTTCTTTTTTCTTTTTTCCTTTATCTTTTTCCAGACTTTTGGATCTGAATCTCTGTCTCTGGTTTATAAAGATCTTGATGTTTTCTTGATTCCCCCTTTATTTTATTATTTTATTTTATTTTTATTTTTTTTGGTGGAAGTGAGAAATGGAAATTTTATTTTATTTAGACCCCTCTCTCTGTTTCAAATATATGATTTTTCATATGTTTGATTCTTCTTGTATTTATTTATATATTTATTTTTTATGTTGTTGTTATTGAAGAAAGTGGTGCTGAAATTGGAGTTGCATGATGACAAAGGCAAGCAGAAGGCCTTGAAGGCTGTTTCTAGCCTTTCAGGTACATCTCATTTCTGTAAAAGAAGAAAAAAGAAAAAATCTATTGAAATGGATCAATTTCCATTGAAATCGACATTTTGGATGCCGGTAGTGATTTAAGTGGTGTAATGTCCTGTTGGGCTGTAAGCTGTTAATCATTTACAGGTAAATGATTCTCTTTGTTTGGATAGCCTGTAAATTATTTAAGTCCTCTAAAACGTAATTAGAGTGTCAATCTTTTCATTTATAGCTGTTAAGACTGTAAATGGAGAGCCTGTAAATGAAATCACAGCTTTTTGCCTGTAAATCAAGTGGGGCTGAAAGCTGTAAATGATTACAGCGGACATTTCAGCACCCAAACACAAACTGTAAACCATTTACCTGTAAATCGTTTACAGTTAGCCCCATTTATGACCCCTTAAAAGAAAAGATACCGAAGTCCTTTCTCTTTAATTCTGCAGGGATAGACTCGATCGCCATGGACATGAAGGAGAAGAAACTAACGGTGGTTGGCGATGTAGACCCTGTGAACATCGTAAGCAAGCTTCGCAAGCTCTGGCACACTGAGATCCTCTCTGTGGGGCCGGCAAAAGAGCCCGAGAAGAAGAAGGAGGAGCCAAAGAAGGAGGAGCCGAAGAAGGAGGAGGCCAAAAAGGAAGAGCCCAAGAAGGAGGAACCCAAGAAAGAGGAGGAGAAGAAGAAGGATCCGCATGAGCAGCAGATTGCTGAGCTCGTCAAGGCCTACAAGGCCTACAATCCCCACTTGACCACACATTACTATGTCCCGAGCATGGAAGAGAATCCAAATGCCTGTGTAATTTGCTAGTGAGATTTGAGAAGAACGGAACCATCTTCCCGGGAATGAATTCTCTCGAAAACCCGCCCGAAGAGCGATCTGTGATGGACAGAGAAAATCCTTTGTACAGATGATGGTGGATTGTTATTCATGTATTTCTTCTGTTCAAAGGATTGTATAAAGATGATAAAGTATCTCTCGATTGTGTGAGTGTTTTTGTAGGGATTATTTCATGAAATATATGGAGTATTTATTCTCAATTTAATGGCCGGTAAGGATTGTTTTTGGGCAGAAAATATCCATGAATTATGAAATTTGAAACAAAAAGAAGAGACTTCTGCAAAATTCCTAAGAAAGTTGGATTCTACAAATAATGACTCCAACCGAAATCAGGATCTATAAAACAACCTAAACGCTTCATATATATATATATATATATATATATATATATATTATTATATATATATATATAAAATTTTCTTTTTTCTTTTTCTTTAGGAAAGTTCAGAATCGAGAATCGGTGTAGCCACAAGGAATATGTCGGACATCCAACCCGTCCAGCAGGTTCAGCATGCCATGATTGCTCAGAAGGACCAAAACTCTGGCAGACGAAAGGATAAGATGGGCAAACACTAAAATAAAATATACACATCTAAATTATGTGTCGTCCATTTGCTGAAGATCAGATGTTTGGGCGGTGTGAACATCAATAATGAGTTTCATATGTTAAACTGATGGGAAGTTATAACATACAGCAAATTGGAAGACGTTGATGCCATGTCGGTGGCAGGCCCCACTAGGAGGGTCTCCTTCTCTAAAATCAAGCTAATCCACTCACCAAGTGAACCCAACTTGCATGTCGGGTTAGACTACTGGTTATCTACTAACTTCAAACATGTGGCGTTCCCGATGAACATCTTTGCCGATGACGTCGATGTGGTTTAGTCTTTTATCATTCTTTCCCCAAGATATAAGTACTTTAATAAATAATTTTTTAAAAAAATCTCTAAAAATTAAATTGAACGTTTCCAATATAATTGAATTGTGCGACTCAAAAGCAGAGTATAAAATGCACATCGACAGCTATTTTTGTTAAAAACCTCATAACACTACCGGAAAGCGTACTACCACAAGAAAGTGTGGATCGCCACCATCGTGCATTTCATTCTTTCAGGCACATTTACGTTATTTCTTGGAATTCCATGTCGGATTTGCATCATTATGCTTTTAACTTTTCTACTCCTTTCAATTGAGTGGTACGTTTTTATGGCCCTGCTAGTTGTTTAAGATTCTCCAAATGATCGAAAGTCTTCTTGATTAGCTCGGATAGACCTGTCGTTTCCTTTGATATTGATGTGATGTGAGAGAGCCGTGGCAGGGCTTACCACTCTTCAAAAGGAAAAACTATTCTGAATTTATGTGGCATGTGTTTGGTAAAGGAGGAATTACAATAAATGCAACCCAGGTGCAGAAATATTCTTTATTTAGGAAATTTTCCGTACATATCCTTGAAAAAAAAAAACACACCTCATGCAAGAGACCTAAGAGACAATAATTGTAAACACCCCCCCCCCCCCCCCCTAGTTTCTAATAATATTAAACACATCCCCTCTAGTTTGAATCATTGGAAGTAATTTTTCTTTGCTAGATATGTTGGAAGAATTTGTATCCAACTTGTCCCATAAAATCTCTCCACCGTAAGCATCGGACTCCCAAAAAATCTAGTTAATACAGTCTTAGCTAGGGTAGGCCATACCTACCAAAAAAAACTCCAAAGGTAAATGATCAGCCACCTAATGGTTGGATCAACCTGATTTTTGGGTTTGCCCATTTTAATGGTGGTGCAACTATGCTGAATAAGTTAGAAAACGTACATGTAGTAGGATAGGCTTATACTTCCACAACTAGTTACCTATGATACAGGGAGTATAATGGTCAATATCTCAAAAATAATAGCAAGAATCCAAACAAGAGGCGAGGTGTTTAAGGGTGCATTTTGTAACACTGCCACCCGGTGGCTTTTCTTACAAAATTGAAGCTATTATCAATTTTAAAATGGCTTCTATTATGGGAAAATCTGAATTGGGTCAACCAGGGTTGGCCCAAGCCATCCGAACCAATTAATAGGGCCTCGGAAGGAAAACATCACGTCGGGCACGAGCGGACCTCTGAACTACGACTTTAGGCCAACCAAGATGAGCTCTCGTCCTTGTTCTCATTGTAACACCCTGAACTTCGAGGGTCGAGCAAAGCTCAACTCTCGAGATTCGTCGCATTACTTATGCAACATAAATAACGATGATTGAATGTTATCTGTATTAGTGCATTAAACATGAATGAGATTACACTAAATCAGCATATCATACTCTAGAGATAATTTGATTATGCAATCGGAAGACTGTGATAGATATATAAAGCATATAAGTGGTTATAAGTCCTCGAAGTATGAACATGTCACCAGGTTAAATAATTACATGTATAGTTCCAAAATTTACAAAATGATATAATGTGATGGCATCTAATCTGTATCCCTGTAACCCCGGCAATGCAACTCCAGGTCTACATAGACCCGCCAGAGAGTTGCATATAGGAGAACTCCTCCTCGTCGTCATAAAAGTTAGGCTTCATCTTGTAAGCCTCGTCATCACCTACAGTTACAACAAAGTTTGGTTGGTGTTTTAAAACATTGTCTCAGAGTGGGAGTGAGTGATCAACTCAGTGGAGCGATAAGGCAAAGGTTAACGTGTTATCAATTCAGTCAAGCAATAATGATAAAGCAGTACAACAATCATGTCCTAACTACTTTGGTTAATGCAAGAATGTTATGCGATAATGATGCATGCCCTCGCCTGTACTCCCTCAACGACATCATTTCATGGTTGCGCATGATAAACTCCCACTGTGCTCTTCTTCACCAAAGGCACATGAAATGCGGTGCATAAACGTGTTAGCCAAGTAATTTATTACGCTTATTCATACAGCAGATTTGGGAAGCTAAGGTACCTCCTTCTATATCATTTACCCAAACAATGACCCATCTAGGGTCGTCAATCCTAGTTAATCGCATACGACAGGCATGTTATAGGGCAACATCACCCCTGATTGGAAAGCAGTGGATGGACAAGTGCAGGTCGCTACGAAGAGGCTCGTCACCTCAGCGTAGGCCTAGTTTATACTCGAGGTCACTACGAAAAGACTCGTCACCTTAGCGTAGGCCGACAGCTCGAATATAGTGTCTCATACCATCTTATTTGGCTCACGAGTTTGGATTGCTCAATGGACATTATGGGGAGGCTCGGCTCATGAGTCTTAACGGATCGTAGTACAAAGATTAAACGGAGTTTTCATTAGTAAGTGATATCTTAGATTCAAGCAGTAGCATCCATACATAGTGAACATACATTAGGTCAATCGGGTTACTTGACAAGTTCAACTGGTATAAGTGTACGTTAAATTAATCGACATTGAGTGCATACACACTCCTCGTGACCTAACCACTGTTGATAATCACTGTACAACTCGGATTCATTGAACGTATCCATTGTGGTGAAACTAGTTCGGCTACTGATCGTAAACCATTATTGATTGCCTGGACTACGTATTAGTCCCAATCATACTCAAATACAATACGCATTCATATGTGATAGTCAAAACAGCATGTGACAACCAATTTAAATTTAAATCTCATTTGAGCATTTTAACAAACACATAGTGCACATGTTATCATACATAAGCATTTCATCCATAAATCACGTAGTAGCAAAATAGGTTACATGAAAGAAACTGTAACTATAGATACGGTAATTGAGAATTCTATCTTAACGCCCTTATTAAATACATTTCAACAAACAACTTCTCATTCAGACACTTTATCAAACACGTAGACTACACATATCAACATACATGTAATAAATTAGTTATAACATATAATATAGCAAATCCTTTCACAAAGGAGTTGTCACACATACAACAATCATGTATTCTCAATCGAAAATCATGGCAAGCACAAATCATAATTCTATATTCATTCAAACATTTCAACAAATACATGGAATGCATTATATTCAACATAGTTCATATAAATGTATAATACACGAAAAATATCGCATCTAAGTACATGTGACAGCAATCAAGTCAGTCATAAATCATTATCTGACATTGAAAGCCTTGAAAACCATAACTTAAACGTTTATAGTCCACACCTTTCATCAGTTTACTCGTTAAGAACTCGGTTCGTACATAATATCTCCGTCTACAGCACAACGGCTACCTAAATCATGAAATAGGTTAGCTATTCTACTGACTTCTCTATTTGGATTCCTAAAATAAATTAGGGTTAGGATTTCTTACCCAAAAATGGATTTGGATTCGACGGTGTAGCGACACGGGAGAGATGATTCGACGTGTGGAGTGGTGGGAGTGAATCCCAACAACAAACCACAGATCTCTCACACTTTTCCTCACTCTTTCCTCCTCTTTTCTCTCTTCTCTCTCCTAGGGTTAGAGAATTCATATGGAATGAGAGAGGGGTGGGTTTAGGGCATTATATAGGCCTAAAAGTGGTGTTAATGGCCCCAGGGCCATGGTATACTTAGGATATAGCCAAAAGTCATCTGTTTTAGGTCAACGGAGCTCATCTGGAGGTCTATTACCTGCATATAGTTCAGAGAAAGTTTCCTAACAATGGATCTATGTCAGGTTAAGATTTTAGTCCGATCGGATCTGTGGATCGACCATGGAGGACCAGTTTCAGTTCAACGACTATCGTCACTCGATCAAGGCCACAAGTACACTGACATGTGTAGGAAAATTTCCCTGATCTAAGGGTGTAGTTGGGTTAGAATCTGAGGTCTAAAACCTTAAATTTGGCCTGCAAGTGAACGGCCCAATTCACTTAAGTGTGAGTTCACTTTCTAAAGATATTCGCGTTTCTTACATACTTCGCTCCTGGTTCAAGTTATGTATTTCTGGATACTATTTGGACTCGATTCCCGCGATGGTTGTCAAGCCCAGTAAGGTGGTTATAACCTTATGGTTTCGCCGTTATCAGACTTTCGACGCGTGGTCCAGGTCCGATATGGAGCTTCAATGTGCTCTCGAGAGCAACTGGGTTTTGAGATTTCTCCTAAGTTTTTAGGTAATGTATAGTTAGCCATTCTACTGGTTTTGGGTCTTGCAGTTCGTATAGAAAGCGGTTCAAGCTAATCTACTAATTAATTCAGTTTAATACTTAATTAATTTTTGTTTAATTTCTACATAATTTGACCCTCAGTGATTTCTGCCTGAAGTGGTACTCAGGTCTTTGTACGGATTTTTCCGAGACGTTACACTCATCCTCATCCAAAGAAGGTTGGCCGAGTTGAGTTCTCGTCCTCGTCCTTATCCTCATCCGAATAATGTTGGCCGAGTCGAGCTCTCGTCCTCATCCTCATCCGAAGAAGGCTGGCCAAGTCGAGCTTCGTCCTCATCCTCATCCGAAGAAGGTTGGCTGATTCGAGCCCTCGTCCTCATCCTCGTCTTCATTCAACAGACTCCACCTCCAATGACTCGGCTATGAATTTCAACTACTAGTACTTAGCAGCGAACTCAGATAGGACGAAGTCAAAGCTTGGATGAAGATACTCTAAGTACCGAGCTAGGAAACCAGTCCGAATGTGGACGTGGCCGAAGATCACGCCTGGAGATACGCTCCATCAAGACACAATATGCTACAAAGATTGTGAAGTATCTCCATGATTGCAATATCCGCTTGATTGAGTAGATCATGCCGAGATTGATGGACACGATCCGCCCAACTCACAGGTATAAGTACTAGGGGACTCCATTGCAACAGGTACGCAAGATCTCGCACCCTCTCTCTACATTACACAACTTAGACCCAGATTCCCTGGCTTGACTTAGGCATCGGAGGGTCCCCTGTTTAAGCCAGGGTCTCCTTTGCTCGCCCTTTTTGTGCAGGACTAGGGACCATTTCGAGTTCGCAGCATTGAGTGGAGGGTGGTCCAGATTTTGACCTCAACATTTTTTGGCACCATCTGCGGGAATTTTAAACAAAAAGTTAGACCGCTTTACCAGGAAAATGGTGAAAGGGAAGAAGAAGGTGACAGCAGTGGAGCTCGAACCTAGCGGACAACATCAGTCTTCTTTGTTGTTACATACCAAATCAGCTCCGATAGGGCATCCAAGCAGACTTGGAGCTGAGGAGGAAAGTACAAGGCATTACAAAATGAAGTCCAGATGCTGATGGATGAAATCAGCCGAATGAAGGCGCAACAAAGTCGGCAGCCACCTCTCAACGTGGTGGAGGTGACCCCGACACCTGAGGAAAGGGCGTCCCAAGATCAGTCCGAACGAGCTCCAAATCCTAGGCAGAACGTTGCGTCCAATAATCGGTCTGCCCAAGTCCCAGAACCTGCTTGGGAAGGAGAACCATCCTATGTGTTCGCGACTTTGGCTCTAGCCCCATCTGACCTCCGCCATTGACTGGAGAGGAGAAGACAGGGCAGAACGCGCGAGGCAACGGAGGCTCCCCAAGAAGCAGTGGCTGAGAACCAAAATCCTTGGGAAGCTCAACTTAAGGAACTCCGTGATTAGATCAAAACATTGCAGTAAAATCTGCAGCCTGCGTCCATCCCAACTACATTACAGGCGATGATGGAAGAGACCGAGCCTCCCTTCACCCCGGAAATCATGAATGAGGTGATGTCGCCAAGGTTCAAAATGCCTCCAGTCATCCAATACTCCGGGTCTGGAGACCTGTCAGAACATGTAAAGTCCTACCGTTCGTAGATGTAGATCCAATCGGTCACGGATGAATGATGTGCAAGGCTTTCTCGATAACCTTATCCAAGTCTACTCGGAGTTAGTATTAACATATTAAGAAAAAGTCGATTAGCTCCTTTGTAGAGCTTAACAGATTTTTCCTTACCCAGTTCATCTCTAATAAGAAGAGTCAAAAACTGACTACTCATCTCTTCACCCTCAGGCAGGGGAACAAGGAATCATTGAGGGACTTCATCGCCCACTTCAATGAAGAGGTGCTGTTAGTGGACAACTATGATGACAAGATGGCACTTTCTGCCATATTCAGTGTACTCAAGGAGGGGAAGTTCGTCTTCTCAATTAGAAAGAATCCGCCGACTACTTTGGCCGAACTCATTAGCCGAGCTCAGAAATACAGCAGTGTCGATGTAACGACCCGTAAATTTCCGTACATTGGGTCGAGTACCACCTCGACCAGAAATCACGTAGGATTAAATTCTTTAGAAATTTAACAAAGTTAACTAAGTACTAAACTCGATTAGCCATGAAATCCGTTAGGATCGCTTTAAATACGATCTGTAAGACCCAAAAGTTGCAGAATCATTGACGCTAGGTTACCCTAAAGTTTAGAACCAAACTCATTTCCCGTCTGCTCTCGGTAATGAAACGAAACTTCGTATTAGGTCTAGATCGCACATCGGGAGTCCGATTAACCCAGAAGCTAAGGAACTAGGACCGCCCACCGGGCTTAACAATCATCTCAAAAATCGGCTCCATCCAGATGTTCCACGGCCATTCGTTTCGATTCGGAGCGAGGGAGTGTGAAAAACACTATTCCCATTCCAAAATAAATATCGGAATAGTGATCGGCATCATTCGTTGACGGCACGTCGGTATTAAGCAACTTGACCGTCGTCGAATCGGACCAAATTACACCCTCGGATTAAGAAAAATTTTAGGAACATTTACATGTACTTGGAATTTACGATCGTGGCCCACCGACGTCGGCGAAAGTGGTCGCCACGTGCGATCTGGGAATCCGATCGAGTCAAAAACGTAATCCCACGTAGATCCATGGATGGTGAGCTTAAGTCGACGTTTGGTTCAAGGAGGGCCACCGAACCTCCCTTTTGAAATTTGGAAAAGTGACGAATATCCTATATTAGCGGTACCCCTTGAACCTGAGTCTAATTTGAATGTTTTTGGCTATAAAAGGAGCTTAGAACAGCCCCTCTCACAGCCATACGAATTTTGGAGAAAAACCCTAGAGGGAGAGAGAGAAAAGGGAGAGAAGAGCTTGGGTTTTGTGGGAGATCTTCCTCCTACTGCTTTGGACTGTTACACGGCCTACACCGCTTCATTCCAGGTGTTTTCCCAGCGGTTTCCATCCCATTTGAAGGTAAGAAACCCTAACCCTAGGTCTGATTTGAGGTGGGATCGATGTGGGTTGTGTAACGACTAACCGATTCCGCTCTCTAGGCTAGAAATCTCCCGTATACGGAAGTTCTTCTACCCTTGCTGATTCGTTGCATTTCCAAAGGCAAAGGTGAGGACTTTAAGTGTATAAGTTACGGTTTTCAACGCTTTCAATGTCAGATAATGGTAGATTCATGATCTGCTTGCAATTGCACATGTACAAAGTGCTTTCCGTTTCCTGTTTCGATTAACGTTGTGAAATATGGAATTTCACATATTCTAGGTATACGTAGAAATACCGTATACGTATTTTTTTTGGATAAATGTTTGACATGTTTATTTAATGTATGATTATATAATATATGAATAAAATACTAGTTTGGCGAAAGGAATCGCCAAAATACATGTTCACTTGTAAATACGACGTATGTTGAAATTGTGTATGTTAGAAATACCGTATATGTATTTCTTTTAGAATAATGTTTGATACATTTATTTAATATATGATTATACAATATATGAATAAAATACTAGCTTGGCGAAAGGAATCGCCGAGATCTATGTTCACTTGAAAACACTATGTATGTTGAAATTGCGTATTCCAGAAATACCGCTTATGTATAAATTTGGAAATATAATTGTCATGATTATTTGTCGTATGAATATGGCATGCGCGGATAAAATAACCGCTTGGCGAAATAATCGCCCTAATACGCATTTGCTAACATACGTCGTGTATGTTGGAATAGTGTATTCTAAGTGTTCGCGTACATGCTTTGTGTGTGTAAATGTTTGATTGATAGTGCCTTAGAGAGGTGCTGATATGGGATTTCCGACTCCCTTAGAGACATGTAGGACCCCTCTCCATGTGGTGGTTAGCTATAACCACTCACTTGAGATGTGGATGTAATTGTATCCCTATGTGTATAGTGCTTTACAACATGCTTTACAACATGCTTTACTCCATGCTTTATAACATGCCTGTTAACATGCTTTACTCCATGCTTTATAACATGCCTGTTAACATGCTTTACCTCATGCTTAACTTCATGCCTTACAACTGTTTGAGTTTGGGACTATGCCTATAGTCCAAGCATCCGGTACCAGACTTGCGGTTGTGGCTGAGATTCATATCGCCACAACGGACGTGTCTGGCGAACCCGAGTCGTATTTCGGTTGGCGATAGTGGTTGGCCACACGGAGTGCTTTTGCGCTCCATATCGCTCAACTTGTGGTGCGCTCGAGCTAGTCAGGCCCGTCAAGTAAACCGGAGTGTATATGTATGTTCACCATGTTTGGTCGCTACTGCTTGAACCTAGGGTACCAAACTTACCAGTGGTGATCCCGTTAACCATGGTACCTCGATCCGCTAAGACGCATGAGCGGGCATGGTGGTATGGGACACCGTGGTCGAGTTGTCGCCACGCTCGGGGTCATGTGCCTCCCGTAGTGACCATTGCACAACCAAACTCGTGAGCCGATTATGGTGGTATGGGACACTATATTCGAATTTGTCGATACTTACGGCGAGAGCCGAGTACGGTGAGACCCGTGCTCGTCTTTGACGGCGACGAGTCCTCGTAGTAGTATCTTCGAGTATACTCCAAGTGTCCGTGATTGGCGATGAGTCTTTCACAAGAAGTAACTAAAGTATGAGTTAAGCCGAGTACGGTGAGACCGTACTTGAGTGACGGCTAGTGATTGAGCCAAGTACGGTGAGATATGTACTTGGTGACGACGGCGACAAGAATTGAGCCGCATACGGTGAGATCTGTATCCGCGCTGACGGGTGACGAGCCCTTTGCGATGCCTTCACTACGCTTCTCAAACCATAATATCGTATGAGATTAGCTAGGATTGACGACCCTAGAATGGATCATGTTTGGGAATGATACAAGGGAGGTACCTTAGTTTCCCAATACTGCTGGTTGAAATGGATTAATAAAAACTTGGTAATCATGAGCATCATCGCACCGCATGTGCTTTGTAGATGTGGCGCACTGAGGGAGTAAGCATTCGCGAACGTAAGATGATGTCGCTTGAGGGTGGTTTGGCAAGGGCATACAGCATCATGTCATATCATTTTTGCACTAACAAGAGTAAATAGAAATGTTTGATTTGTACTGCGTTATCATTACTGCTTGATTGATTTGATAACATGTTACCTTATGTCTTATTGTTCCACTGAGTTAGCTACTCACTCCCACGTTACGGGACGGTGTTCGCAACACCCACCAGACTCTGTCGCAGGTGTAGATGGCGCCTCTGTTCAGGAGCCGGAGCTCGACTTCGAGGAGGATCAGGAGGAGTTCTCCTTTATGCAGTACTCTGACGGCTATGCTTAGGCCGGCTGCATCGCGGGATTTTCAAGGCCTCTCTTGAGGATTGTATTTTGATTTTGGACTTAGAAACAATACATGTATATTGGTACTCAGTTAGTACTCATACTCTGGAGTTCCTAAAATTTTGTTACTTTACATACTTTGAATATAAAATTTCAGTCTTCCGCTTGCCTTTATACAATTGAACTGGAGTATGATTTACTGTTTTGGTATAATCTCATTCATGTTTATTGTGCTAACTCAGACAATATTTAACCATCATTGTGTATGATGCATAAGTGATGCGTTGGAACTCGGGAGTTGAGTTCATACTCGACCCCCGATTTTCAGGGCGTTACAAGTTGGTATCAGAGCATGATTTTGATTAAACCGGACCTGAGTTATGTCCCCACTACGTACGCTGACGCATTATACTTAGGAGGGTGCGCAAAACCTAGCAACAGTCTTAGGGTCTCCCGATTTCACCGTTCGGCGAAGTTCATTGCAAATGGACAGTTTGATCGAGTTCGTACTCGATCCCGACCGCACTTATGGACCCCAAGTCACTCCTAGACCGTCTATTGACGTGTCCAGGTCACAATCCACCAAAAATTAGTCGTTAAAAATCAGGAAAAATCAAATTAGATCAGAAATTACCGGAACTAACCGTTCTGGCACTAAACTGAGTCGGGGGCCCCTCCACGTTAATCCACTAACCCCCCAGACTGAACCAGGGTGCATTTGGCACCCTGGACACATGGTAAACAGGGCCCCACCGCGGCGGCGCGGTTCCGGCCAAGTCCGACCGCAGCGGCGCCGCGGCACCGGCGGCGGACCGCGGTCCGGTGGCTTTTCCGGTGGGATTTCAAACATGGGGTTGGTCGGCCCAGCCCCCTCTACCCCCTGGCACGTGCCAAATTGCTATTTGTTTGGGTTTTAAGGGGCTGGAACACCCCTTTCTCTCATTTCACCCCCTTTTCAAGCACCTCCACCCTCATTTCCGATTTTTCTCAAAACCCAACTCTCCAAACCTTCAAATCTCCCATTTCCTTCCATAACTCACACACCCCTACCTTCCACAACAGCCCTAGCCTCTTCCTTTCCCCATTTTCACAAGTTGGAGCTCTCATACCCCTCCTTGGAGCTCAAAATCGGGTAATCTCCTAACCCATTCCATTTTCTTTTTGTTCCTTCTTCATTTCCTACCTCTAGTGCCCCTTCCACACCTATTGGATCCTTGTTTGTGGGGATCAAAGAGATCAGCCCCTTGTTTCCCCATTTTGGCAATTTTCCATGGCCCTCCTTGGTGTGGTGGCTACCATTTTCTCCATTTCCTCCGTCCTATCTTTCATGAGAAAGAGGAAAACTGCGGCCGATGACGCCAGCCCAAGTAGGCCAGCCCATTCCCGAAGAAGATCCGATGTTGGGGCCGGCACAAGCACCGTGCGGGAGTTTAGGTCGAAGCGAGACCTGGATCCTGACCACCCCGCCAGGAATGCTTATCCGATAGGCATGGAATATGGGCGCTTCGCGGGCCGCAAGGTTGTGTTTGAAGCTCATGTGGATGAAAGGATGTTTGGCCTACACCCGATGATGGACCACTTGGTGGATATCGGATGGAATTCTATTTTTAAAGGCGAGTCCCCCGCATGTGAGAACACGGTTCGCGCTTTCTACGCTCACATCGTGGACTCATCAGTAAAGCCTCTTCAGTTTACTGTCTCTATGAGGGGCATAAGGCGCACAATCACTGTGGACGAGGTGGTTCGAATCACGAAGATCCCGCTTAGTCAAGTGCATCCTAGTGATGACTTCTCTAGAAGTGCGCGGGAGAGGGATCGTCGCACGCGATTTCTCTGTAGTCGCCGGGTTACTTGGAAGCGAGGAAATTGTATTGCGGCGACAAAGATGACCGAAGACTTCCATTTACTCCATCACATTTTCACATACAATATATACCCACGGTGGGGTAACCGCACGGAATATACTAGGTTGATGGTGGATTTTCTGTATAAGATGGGACGCGGGGACAACATATGCCTGCCCACATTCATCCTATCCCAGATAGTTCATGTTGTTCGTTCTGCCAGGAATGATCTTTCGCTCCCATTTGGCCGCCTGATCTGCAGGATGGCTCGTGATGTAGGCTACAGATTGAATATGGAGGATCTTGCACCAGTCCGGGTCATAAGTGAAGCGACACTCAGGAATATGAAGATCGGCCCTCAACAGCGGCAAGCACGACTCGACGAGTCTGGAGATGAGTCGGATAGCGCCGGCGAGGAGAGTGTTGACCTCCAGGCTGAGAGTGATGAGGAGCGTGGTGATGACATACAGGAAGAAGAATCTGAGGCTCAGGATACCGAGGGAAGTTCACCCCCTGCGGCTCAGGAGCAGGGTGTGGATCGAGATGCTTTTGATGCGCGATTGGCCCGCCTTGAGGAGGGGCAAGCCGCCCTGCAACAAGAAGTTGGACAAGTTCGGGCTGAGATTGGTCAAGTTCGAACCAAGCTTGAAGAGAATGAAGCCTACATGAAGAAGAGTTTCAAGAAGATGTCCCATACGTTGAAGGCCATCCTGTGCTGTGCGCAGGATAAGAATGCTCCTCCTCCACCGCCTACTTCGGATGCTTAGTCATCCATGTTGTTATGTGTTGTGTTTGCTTTGGTTACCGCGATAGGCGGTTTATGCTTTCATGTAGATGAAGTAGTAGATAGTAACATGTTTTGGGTGTTTGATGTAGTGGATGTAATGGCTATGATGTGAATTCTGTCGTGATTCATGTAACTCTGTCTTCCATGTATTATGACAATTTTGGGTAAATGAAAAGCATAAAGCCTCTTTTGTTTTGATGATGTGTGGAATGCTTAAGTGCTTTATGGAGTGTATTATGCTGTATCTCACAAATGCTGTACCCTATGTTGTATAGGGTATGCCGCGACAGTATACGCGGAGCACGGCACATCTCCGTCTGACTGGCTCTATGGACCAGACTCCTTCTGGTAGTAGCGGTCCTGCGGACCGTGGGTTAGGTTCTGATCAGCCTCCTGCTGGTCCTATCGGTGGACAGCCACCTTATACGCCCCCGGTCCGTGAGCAGCATCGGCCGTCTTCTTCTGCGCAGCATGACTCTCAGGATGTTCCGTCGACTGATAGGTTTGAGCAGCTGATGATGATGCATCGGCGGCCAGGAGATGCAAAGAAACACCAGTGACTTATAGCCACTATCGCTGAGGCCTTGTTCCGTGGTGGTAGTGCGACTCCACCTACGACATCTGCACACCCTGATGAGCATTCTGGGACTCCTGCTCAGGTTGAGGATGTGCCTCTGCCCCCACCTGTCGCACCCCCTACTGGTGAGGTCAGTACTCGTGGTTTACTCGAGCGATTTCAGCGCTTGAGGCCTCCCTCATTTATGGGTTCTCACAGACCCGAGGAGGCAGAGTTCTGGCTTGACCGCATCTCTAAGATGCTTCGGATGCTACATTGCTCAGAGGCAGAGTAGGTGGAGCTGGCCGCATTCATGTTTGAGAGGGAGGCCAGTTTATGGTGGGACAGTGTGTTGCGCACCGTCGCAGTAGATTTCGTGTGGACCTGGGAGGCCTTTGAGTCTCGGTTCCACGAGAAGTACTACCCGCAGATGTATCGGCATGAGCGGGAGGAAGAGTTTCTGCGCCTCAGGCAGGGAGGCATGACGATCACGGAGTACGAGCACCGCTTCACGGAGTTGGTCCGCTTTGTCTCGACTATACTCGTGGATGAGCAGATGCGGATGCATCGTTTCTCCTTGGGTTTGCGACCGGAGATACGGTCGAGGATATGCTGCCACAGTATTCCTACATATGCGGCGTTGGTCCACATGTCTATGACGGCCGAGCAGGATGTGGACCGTTTGGCCAGATCACGTGGTACTATGGTTACGAGACCGCGACAGGATTTACAGAGCAGGCCTATCTTAGGCAAGAGGCCTCGGGCTGATTCTCCCCCCAGGGCCGCAGCGCCAGTTATTCCTATGAGACGCCCTTTGGTGACCTGCACGTTTTGTGGGAAACCTGGACACCCTGCTGAGAGCTGCTTCTCGCGCATGAGGGCTAGCGGATTTGCGCCACCGCAGAGATTGGGTCGCCCTTATCCACAGCCATATCAGCTCCTCCGCCACTACGGCACCGTTCTGCACATCCTTCTTCCGACCTCCGTGCCGTCCTTCAGGCCGCCACAGCGACCCTTGGCTCCTCAGCCGAACCGCCAGCAGCAGGCTCGCATTCATACGCTTGTGGCTGAGGCACCTGAGACGTCGGTTTCAGCTCCGACGGCTTTCGAGGGTACGACTTTTATTCATGGCACTCCTGTTTCTTTATTGGTAGACACTGGGTCCACCACTTCTATTGTTTCTTGTGGGGCGGTGAAACGCCTATCTTTGCATACGATTCCCACTAAGGGAATGAGACTCACTACGGCTACCGGGACCTGTTCGGATGTCACACGGTTATGCGAGGGTTGCTCGGTAGTTTTGGGTAGCAGCACAGTGCTCGTCGACCTCATTGTTGCTCCACTATGGCACTACGACGTTGTCCTTGGTATGGATTGGCTCACAGGATGGGGCGGAGATAGATTGCGATACTCGGATCGTGACTGCCTATGGACCTGACGGCACAGCTTTCACGTTCCCAGTGCAGGTCAGTTGGCCCTGCCGTGTTGATTGTTATGCTGCTTTACTTGTGCCGATTGATGGTCCGACAGTAGATGGTACGCCGGTGGTTCGAGAATTTGCAGGCGTGTTTGAGACTATCCCTGGTTTACCTCCTCGGCGTGAGATTGATTTTACGATTGACCTTACGCCTGGTGCGACGCCCATCTCGTTGCCGACTTATCGTATGCCTCCATGTGAGATGGAGGAGCTGCGGAAACAGATTGACGGACTTGTAGAGAAAGGTTTTATTCGACCTAGTGTGTCTCCTTGGGGAGCACCTGTGTTGTTCGTGAAGAAGAAGGACGGGTCGCTACGGTTGTGTATTGATTACCGTAGGTTGAACCAGGTCACGGTGAAGAACAAGTATCCTTTGCCCAGGATTGATGATCTGTTCGATCAGTTGAGGGGGGCGAAGTATTTCTCGAAGATTGACCTTCAGTCAGGGTACCACCGGCTGCGCGTGAGAGAGGAGGACGTGCAGAAGACAGCCTTCAGGACGTGCTTTGGGCACTATGAGTTCTTGGTGATGTCGTTCGGTCTGACGAACGCACCAGCCGTGTTCATGGATCTGATGAACCGGGTATTTCGGCCCTTCCTTTACCGATTCGCCATTGTCTTTATCGATGACATCTTGATATACTCCACGAGTCGGGAGGAGCACGAGGAGCACTTGCGAGCGGTATTGGATACACTGAAGAAGAACCAGTTGTTTGCCCAATACAAGAAGTGCGACTTCTGGCAGGAGGAAGTCAAGTTCCTGGGACATGTAGTGTCCAAGGATGGGATAGCAGTGGACCTTGCTAAGGTAGATACGGTTCACGATTGGCAGCAGCCTGAATCGGTTACTGAGGTGAGGAGTTTCCTTGGTCTGGCTGGGTACTACAGACGTTTCATTCGGGATTTCTCAAAGATCGCCAGGCCATTGTCTCAGCTGACTCGGAAGGACCTGAAGTTCGCCTGGAATGAGAAGGCGGAGGCAGCTTTTAAGGAGTTGAAGGACAAGTTGACGTCCGCCCCTGTGCTAGTATAGCCAGAGCAAGGGGTGAAATACACGGTGTATACTGACGCGTCTCGCGTTGGTTTGGGTTGTGTGCTGATGCAGAAGGATAGGGTGATTTCGTATGCCTCGAGGCAATTAAGGAAGCACGAGGAGAATTACCCTACACATGACATAGAGTTAGCGGTGTCATCTTTGCATTGAAGCTCTGGAGACATTACCTCTATGGTGAGGAGTTCGAGCTTTTCTGCGACCACAAGAGCCTTAAATACATATTCACGCAGCGGGATTTGAATATGAGACAGCGCCGATGGATGGAGACCTTGAAGGACTTCAAGTTCGAGGTTTCCTACCATCCTGGCAAGGCGAACCTTGTGGCAGACGTGCTGAGCCGCAAGAAGGTGATAGCATTTGCGGCACCACTGATGATAGCCGAGTGGGACATGATGGAGTTTGTGCGGGACTTCGAGCAGAGACTCACTGTCGAGGAGCCTTTTGAGTGTGTTGCGCACGTTCGGGTGCGGCCACTTATTGACGACAGGATTGTTGAGGCCCAAGAGGGCGATATACGGCTGTCTGAGCTTCGAGAGCAGGCTAGCGACACCGTGGATTCCGAGTGGAGAGTTGGTTCTAATGGGGGTTTACGATTCCGTGGCCGCCTATGTGTTCCAGATGTGCCTGACTTGAGACGCGAGCTTCTCGAGTCTGCCCATAACTCGAAGTTTGCGATGCATCCTGGTAGCACGAAGATGTACCAGGATATGAGACGGACGTATTGGTAGGATAACATGAAGGCCCACATTGCTGAGTATGTGTCTCGGTGTCTGACGTGCCGGCAGGTCAAGGCAGAACATCGCCGACCTCCTGGATTACTTGACCCATGCCTATAGCGGAGTGGAAGTGGGACTTCATCTCCATGGACTTCATATCGGGGTTCTTAGAGAAGACGAGGAAGGGGCACGATTCCATTTGGGTGATTGTGGACCGGTTGACCAAATCGGCCTATTTCCTCCCTATCGAGTTACGAACTCGCAGACGAGCCGGCTAGATTGTACATCGGGAGATCGTCCGTCGTACGCACGGGTTCCTTTAGAGATCGTGTCGGACGGAGACACGCGGTTCACATCTATCTTACGGACTCGTATCCGGGAGGCGATGGGTGTGAAGTTGAAGTTCGATCTGGCGTTTCATCCTCGGACCGATGGGCGGACAGAGCGGGTGAACCCGATTCTGGAGGATATGTTGCGAGCATGTGTGTTGGACTTCAAGGACAGTGGGATGATTTGTCTTCCATACGCGAGTTTGCCTAAAACAACGGCTTCCGGCGACTATTGGCATGGCCCCATATGAGGCTCTATATGGTCGACCTTGTAGGGCACCGCACCTTGTTGGGCGAGGTTGGAGAGCGTAGTACGATTGGCCGGAGTTGGTGCGGCGACTACGAGAGAAGGTAGACATTATCGGGCGTCGATTACTCACACGGCGGAAGCGAGCGAGAAGAGTTACGCCGATACAAGGCGGCGGCCGTGGAGTTCGAGGTCGGTGATCATGTGTTCCTTCGGGTTTCCCCCCTATGAAGGAGTCCTTCGGTTTGGGAAGAAGGGAAAGCTCACACCGAGGTTTATCGGTCCATTTCGAGATCTTGGATCGAGTGGGTGATGTGGCGTATCGTCTCGCCTTGCCTACACCACTTGCTTCCGTACACAACGTATTTCATGTATCTATCTTTGAAGAAGTACGTTCTCGATCCTTCGCATATCATCGGATGGGAGCAGTACGGTTGAGTGAGGATGCTACGTATCTTTGCCGCGCCTGCGCGTATCCTTGATAGGAAGGAGCAGGTGCTATGTAGCAAGGTCATCCCGCTTGTGAAGGTGCTTTGGACACATCATTCCGAAGAGGAAGCTACCTGGGAGACTGAGGCCGAGGTCAGGAAGAACTACCCCCAGCTTCTCGAGGAGTACGAAAAGGTATAAATTTCGAGGATGAAATTTTTTGTTTAAGGGGGGTAGATTGTAACGACCCATAAATTTCCGTACATTGGGTCGAGTACCACCTCGACCAGAAATCACGTAGGATTAAATTCTTTAGAAATTTAACAAAGTTAACTAAGTACTAAACTCGATTAGCCATGAAATCCGTTAGGATCGCTTTAAATACGATCTGTAAGACCCAAAAGTTGCAGAATCATTGACGCTAGGTTACCCTAAAGTTTAGAACCAAACTCATTTCCCGTCTGCTCTCGGGAATGAAACGAAACTTCGTATTAGGTCTAGATCGCACATTGGGAGTCCGATTAACCCGAAGCTAAGGAACTAGGACCGCCCCACTGGGCATAACAATCATCTCAAAAATCAGCTCCATCCGATGTTCCACGGCCATTCGTTTCGATTCGGAGCGAGGGAGTGTGAAAAACACTATTCCCATGCCAAAATAAATATCTGGAATAGTGATCTGGCATCATTCGTTGACGCGTCAGTATTAAGCAACCTGACCGTCAGAATCAGACCAAATTACACCCTCGGATTAAGAAAAATTTTAGGAACATTTACATGTACTTGGAATTTCTGATCGTGGCCCACTGACCGTCGAACTGAAAGTGGTCTGCCACGTGCGATCTGGGAATCCGATCGAGTCAAAAACGTAATCCCACGTAGATCCATGGATGGTGAGCTTAAGTCTGACGTTTGGTTCAAGGAGGGCCACCAGAACCTCCCTTTTGAGCTGGAAAAGTGACGAATATCCTATATTAGCAGTACCCCTTGAACTTGAGTCTAATTTCAGAATGTTTTTGGCTATAAAAGGAGCTTAGAACAGCCCCTCTCACAGCCATACGAATTTTGGAGAAAAACCCTAGAGGGAGAGAGAGAAAAGGGAGAGAAGAGCTTGGGTTTTGTGGGAGATCTTCCTCCTACTGCTTTGGACTGTTACACGGCCTACACCGCTTCATTCCAGGTGTTTTCCCGGCGGTTTCCATCCCATTTGAAGGTAAGAAACCCTAACCCTGGTCTGATTTGAGGTGGGATCGATGTGGGTTGTGTAACGACTAACCGATTCCGCTCTCTAGGCTAGAAATCTCCCGTATACGGAAGTTCTTCTACCCTTGCTGATTCGTTGCATTTCCAAAGGCAAAGGTGAGGACTTTAAGTGTATAAGTTACGGTTTTCAACGCTTTCAATGTCAGATAATGGTAGATTCGTGATCTGCTTGCAATTGCACATGTACAAAGTGCTTTCCGTTTCCTGTTTCGATTAACGTTGTGAAATATGGAATTTCACATATTCTAGGTATACGTAGAAATACCGTATACGTATTTTTTTTGGATAAATGTTTGACATATTTATTTAATGTATGATTATATAATATATGAATAAAATACTAGTTTGGCGAAAGGAATCGCCAAAATACATGTTCACTTGTAAATGCGACGTATGTTGAAATTGTGTATGTTAGAAATACCGTATACGTATTTCTTTTGAAATAATGTTTGACATATTTATTTAATATATGATTATACAATATATGAATAAAATACTAGCTTGGCGAAAGGAATCGCCGAGATCTATGTTCACTTGAAAACACTATGTATGTTGAAATTGCGTATTCCAGAAATGCCGCTTATGTACAAATTTTGGAAATATAATTGTCATGATTATTTGTCGTATGAATATGGCATGCGCGGATAAAATAACTGCTTGGCGAAATAATCGCCCTAATACGCATTTGCTAACATACGTCGTGTATGTTAGAATAGTGTATTCTAAGTGTTCGCGTACATGCTTTGTGTGTGTCAATGTTTGATTGATAGTGCCTTAGAGAGGTGCTGATATGGGATTTCCAACTCCCTTAGAGACATGTAGGACCCCTCTCCATGTGGTGGTTAGCTATAACCACTCACTTGAGATGTGGATGTAATTGTATCCCTATGTGTATAGTGCTTTACAACATGCTTTACAACATGCTTTACTCCATGCTTTATAACATGCCTGTTAACATGCTTTACCTCATGCTTAACTTCATGCCTTACAACTGTTTGAGTTTGGGACTATGCCTATAGTCCAAGCATCCGGTACCAGACTTGCGGTTGTGGCTGAGATTCATATCGCCACAACGGACGTGTCTGGCAAACCCGAGTCGTATTTCAGTTGGCGATTGTGGTTGGCCACACGGAGTGCTTTTGCGCTTCATATCGCTCAACTTGTGGTGCGCTCGAGCTAGTCAGGCCCGTCAAGTAAACCAGAGTGTATATGTATGTCCACCATGTTTGGTCGCTACTGCTTGAACCTAGGGTACCAAACTTACCAGTGGCAATCCCGTTAACCATGGTACCTCGATCCGCTAAGACGCATGAGCCGGGCATGGTGGTATGGGACACCGTGGTCGGAAATTTGTCGGCCTCACGCCGGGGTCATGTGCCTCCCGTAGTGACCATTGCGCAACCAAACTCGTGAGCCGATTATGGTGGTATGGGACACTATATTCGAGTGTCGATACTTACGGTGAGAGCCGAGTACGGTGAGACACGTGCTCGTTGACGGCGACGAGTCCTCCGTAGTATCTTCGAGTATACTCCAAGTGTCGTGATTGGCGGACGAGTCTTTCACAGTAACTAGAGTATGAGTTGAGCCGAGTACGGTGAGACCTGTACTTGAGCTGACGGCTAGTGATTGAGCCAGGTACGGTGAGATATGTACTTGAGCTGACGGCCAGCAATTGAGCCGCATACGGTGAGATCTGTATCCGCGCTGACGGGTGACGAGCCCTTTGCGATGCCTTCACTACGCTTCTCAAACCATAATATCGTATGAGATTAGCTAGGATTGACGACCCTAGAATGGATCATGTTTGGGAATGATACAAGGAGGTACCTTAGTTTCCCAATACTGCTGGTTGAAATGGATTAATAAAAACTTGGTAATCATGAGCATCATCGCACTGCATGTGCTTTGTAGATGTGGCGCACTGAGGGAGTAAGCATTCGCGAACGTAAGATGATGTCTCTTGAGGGTGGTTTGGCAAGGGCATACAGCATCATGTCATATCATTTTTGCACTAACAAGAGTAAATAGAAATGTTTGATTTGTACTGCGTTATCATTACTGCTTGATGATTTGATAACATGTTACCTTATGTCTTATTGTTCCACTGAGTTAGCTACTCACTCCCACATTACGGGACGGTGTTCGCAACACCCACCAGACTCTGTCGCAGGTGTAGATGGCGCCTCTGTTCAGGAGCCGGAGCTCGACTTCGAGGAGGATCAGGAGGAGTTCTCCTTTATGCAGTATTCTGACGGCTATGCTTAGGCCGGCTGCATCGCGGGATTTTCAGGGCCTCTCTTGAGGATTGTATTTTGATTTTGGACTTAGAAACAATACATGTATATTTGTACTCAGTTAGTACTCATACTCTGGAGTTCCTAAAATTTTGTTACTTTACATACTTTGAATATAAAATTTCAGTCTTCCGCTTGCCTTTATACAATTAAACTGGAGTATGATTTACTGTTTTGGTATAATCTCATTCATGTTTATTGCGCTAACTCAGACAACATTTAACCATCATTGTGTATGTTGCATAAGTGATGCGTTGGAACTTGGGAGTTGAGTTCATACTCGACCCCCGATTTTCAGGGCGTTACAGTCGATGAGTTCTCCAACTCCTGCAAGAATGTCCAAGTTGCCAAGAAGTCATCCAAGGAGAAGAGACCGCGAAACGAAGAGTATCAGTCATCCAGCAAGAAGCCAAATGATCGAGCCTCTCACGATCGTTGACCGAGCAGGAGGCCTGAGAGCAAGTTTAGCTCCTACACCCCCCTCAACACATCTCCGGAACAGATCCTGTTAAACATCAGAGATCAGAAACTCCTGCAATGGCTAGTTTGCATGAAGGCCAACGCAGGACAACGAGACAAGTGCAAGTACTGCAGTTTCCATCATGACCACGGTCACAATACGAGCGACTGTGTGGATCTTAAAGACGAGATTGAGACCCTCATTTGTAAGGGTCATCTGTGACGATACACCAAGGAAGAGAAGTCGGCTCAGAGAGAAGAGCAACCAAGCAAGACTGTGAAAGAGCCTGCCGAAATCCGCACCATCTATTACAGTTCATCTTGTGGAGGTGACTTAAATAGGGCTTGCAAAGCCTACTCTCGGAGTTTAGACCCAGAGCATTATGTCCACCTGACAGAAAGAACAAGGAAAGAACTCCGAGTGAGCCCCTACAGTTTGACCTTCACAGAAGATGATGTGCGCAAAATTCAGCATCTACATGACAATACCGTGGTAATAGCTATGACTATAGCTAACCACAAGGTTTATCGCATCCTAGTCGATACCGAAAGCTCGGCCGACATCATTTACTCCGAGGCATTTGAGAGAATGGGGATTGACAGGTCATACCTCCGACCTGTAAAGATGTAAGTACTATGGTTTTTAGCCCCTATAAATGTCAAATTTTATAGTGCCAAAACCTCTTAGAATCTGTGTCTTGTGTAGCGCATCGATATATTCAAGACAATGCAAATCATGTACAATGACAATGGTCTTTACTTCAAGAACTTCTAATGTAACATCAAGTACATAGTTAACTCCTTCAAAATCTTAAAGTTCAAGGTTTCAAAGCTATCTCTAAAGGCAAGACAATAGTCTGTACTTTGGGACTCAAGACTCAAGGTGAAGATCAACTCAAGTATCTCAAGCTCAAGCTTCAATGTAACTACAAATTCAAGCTTCAAAAGTTCACAAGTTCAAGCCTTTATATATTTCAAGACCTCAAGCTTCGTGAACTTCGAAAATCATCTATCTACCAAAGGAAAAGAAGTTTCAATATTCATACATCATGGATAAGGTATGAATGACCTTAAGATTGACCTTAGGGTAGGTCATTTTGAATACATAATTCAATTACTCATTTTATAAGTGAAAAGTCTGTTTTTCGACTAGTCCTGGACTCTGTTCAACAGTAACACCCCGAATTTTTCCTAACTTGGCAATGGACGCCCTTGGACGTAGAACTGCCCTAGTATCACCTCAGGCAGAAATCATACAGGACTAAATCCTTTAGAAATTAGGCGTGTATTAGCTAGTGCTAAACTAGTTTACTTGTGAAATTTGCACTAATCACTTTAAATACGATCTGTAAGACCCAAAACTTGTAGAATCATTGACGCTAGGTTACCCTAAAATCTAGGATCAAACTCTATTCCCGCTTGCTCTCGGGAGCACATTGAAACTTCGTATCGGACCTGGACCGCACGTCGAAAGTCCGATTTCTACGAAATTATATAATTAAGATCGCCTTGCTGAACTTGACCACCACCTCGAAAATTAAGTCCAGATAGTGTCCCGAAGCTATTTGCTTGAGCCTGGAGTGAAGTGTGTGAGAAACGTGAATATATTTAGAAATGAAATCTGAATTTAAGTAATCTGAGACGTGTCGTTTGTGGGATAAATATAAGGATTCAGACCGTCAGAATTTGACCAAAATATACCCCCGGATCAGGAAAATTTCATACGCAGGTCAGTGTACTTGTGGCCTTGATCGGTAATCGTGGATTGTTGAACTGAAACTGGGCCGCCACGGGCGATCTGTAAACCCAATCGGACCGAAAACTCAGCTTGACCTAGATCCAACATAAGGGAGCTTAAGTCCGACCTTAAGCTCAAGGGGGGCTCCAGAAGTGCTCCGTTGAACTGAAACAGACGCTCTTTGGATATAACCTAAGTATACCTTGGCCCTGGGGTCATTCCCATCAGTTCTGGGCCTATATAAAGACCTTAAACCCTCTCTCATTCACTACATACGAATTTGGGAGAAACCCTAGGAGAGAGAAGAGAGTAGAGAGAGAAAGTGAGAGAGAAGTTGGCGGAGACTCCTGGTATTCCACCCTGCCTATTCCCGTGCTTATCCATCGCTACCGTATCTCTATTCCGGTGATTTTAATTCCACTATTAGGTAAGAAATCCTAACCCTAATCCGTTCTAGGGTTTCAGATGTTGAAATGGTGGAATAACTAACTTATTTCATGTAATAGGTTGCTGTTGTGTCGTAGACGAAGCGTGGGTGTACGAACTAAGTTCGTTACGCGTCTACCGGCGTAAGGTACGGACTCTAGATGTTTAGGTTATGGTTTTCAAGGCTTTCAATGTCGGTTAATAATTTATTACTGACGTAGGTGCCATTTCACATGCAAAATGCGATGTCTGTTTCACTTTTCAGCTATATATGAACTATGTTGAATATAGGGTAATCTATGTGGTTGTTGAAATGATTGTATACGTAGAAAATTTGAAATTGAGTTTACCATGATTAACTGCCGTCTATGTATGCTAGATGTATATATAATAACTCCTAGGTGAAAGGATTAACCCTAATACATATTATATCAACATACGTTGTGTATGTTATTATCTGTAACTTGAGTGTTTGTAAAAATGACTTAATGAGTATAGAATTTGCATTCGTGCTTGCCATGACTAACCGTTGTGGATAGATGATTGTCGTATAGGCGACAACCCTTTGACGAAAGGATTTTCCCTAATACGTATGATAACTCATATATAATATGTATGATGGAATGTGTAGACTAAGTGTTTGTAAAAATGTCTGAATGAGTTAACAGTTACTCAAGTGTACCTGTATGTGACTTGAGATATGAATCTCAATTACCTTAATTATGTGTATGATTTCCTCCATGTACGTTACATTATGATGTCTATTTTATTTATGGAATGAATGTGTGTGTAACGACTCGGAAAATCCCGTATAAAGGCCCGATTATCACCTCAGGCAGAAATCACTTAGGATCAAATCCTTTAGCAATTAGACAAAGTTAACTAAGTGTGATCCTACCGGTCGAATTCCGGCAATCCTCAACCCATTTCCATCATTGCGCGCGATCCTAAGCCGAGTCCTGCATACCAAAGTCAGCTCGAACCAAAACTTGTATCCTAGCAATCGAGTCGTCTCCGTGGTTCCAACGCCGTGACTCATGCATCGAATCGATACTCAGTCCAGGAGATACGGGTCAGCATTCGGTTCGAAGAAATGCCGCACGTTGCGAATCTCGAGGAAATCTCTACGAGATGTCCCATCAATCAAGTCAAGTACACCACCTTACCTCTATGCCACCTCACCCAACAACAAGTACACATAACCACTCCTCCCTTACCATAAGTCCACTCTCTCTCCCCACTCACCATCCCTCCTTTACCCATTTTTCAACTTAACCCATCCCCATTTATTACAACCACTCCACCAATCCCTTCCATTCATATCTCCCATCACTTCTCTCTCTCCCTCATTTTTCTCAAATCTCTCTAAGCAACGAAAATTTCATACGTCTAAGCTCTTCCCCAAGCCAAGTGTGGCCCACTTTCCCCTACACTCTCATCCCTCATCTCAACCGTTGATCCATCATCTACCACCGTTAAAACTCAAGCAAAGGAGCTAAGAAGGCTTAAGGAGCAAGGAGGATCGCAACAAGGTGGGTGATCCACCATCATTTCTCATATTTTTGGGCCACATGTGGTAGGACCCGTTTGATGTATGCATGTATGAAATGGAGGGCCCATAGTGGCGAGGTCCCTCCTCTATCTCACCGTGTATCTCTCTCTCTCTCTCTCTTTCTCTCTCTCCTTCTCCCCTCCTTAGAATGTAGTGGGGCCCACCAAATATTGTAAAATCTACTCCACCCATCAGATAGAGTGGCCCGCCACATTTTAGGGAGATCTCATCTCTTAGACAATAATATGTGTAATATATATATGTATATACACTATACATTATGGTGGGCCACGACCATGTGGGACCCACCTTGATGAACGTGGGCCAAGTATGCGTGGGCCCCAGCCATGATGCGTGTGTTATATCCATGTCGTCCAGCGTCCATGGACGCTGGACGTGCGGCTAATATGGAGTGGTGTACTGACATGGCGTGTACTTGTAAAAAAAAAGTTTACTTTTGGGGTGGGATGCTCATGCAGGCCCCACCTTGATGTATGAGGATGATCCATGCCGTCCATTTTGTTCTCCAGCTCATTTTAGGCGTTGAGCCAAGGTCTTAAGGTGATCTGATCACCGGGTGCGCCATACCCTCTAAAACTATGTAAAGACATGCCAGAACATATAAAAGTACTTGGTGAGACCCACCTGAAGTTTGGATGCAGCTGAAACTCGGTCTGGACGGCCAGACAAGTGGGACACACATAATGGGTGGGCTGGATTGTGAATCGCATCTCGGTGGGCCCCAATAAAAAAAATAAAACAACAGCAACAGCAGGCGCTGCTGCTGCTGACAGAGGTTGTAGGCCGCGCCTGCCTGCGGGCGGTAGAGGCAGACCCACGGCTCCTGCCGTGGGTCTCACCATGATGTATGCGTGTCATCCACACCGTCCATCTATTTTGTCAGATCATTTTAAGGCATGAGCCCAAAAATGAGGTAGATCCTAATCTCAGGTAGCCCCACCGTGATGTGTATGGCCCCACCGTGATGTGTGTGCATGGCCCCACTGTGATGCCACCGTGATGTGTGTGCTGGCCCACATTACAAGCGACAGTGTTGAATGAACACCCACCGTTAAAAACATCATAGTGGGCCCCTAGGTCTGTGTGACCTCATCAACAGGTGGATAGAAAATAAATATTATGGTGGGCCCCCCTATTCATGCGACCTCATCAACAGGTGGTTGGAAAATAAATATTATGGTGGGCCCCCCTACTCATGTGACCTTATCAACAGATTGGATAGGAAAATAAACAATATGGCGGGCCTCACATGAGGCCCACTTGGATGCATATGGGCTGATGTGTTTATGTAACACCCCGGATTTTTGCCAACTTGGGATTAGTCGTCCTTAGGCAATGGGTCGATCCTAACACCTCATTAACTTGTCAGAACTGAATCCCAATGTCTAAAGCTGCCTTTAAACCCATTTCCTTCACGAATCTCACCCTTCACCACCTTGATCTTCCAATTTTTCAAAGCACTTTCACCCTAGACACTATCTTAAACTAGCTAAGTAGTATAACTTGGATCACTTTATATACAAACACTAATGGACTAAGTTCCACCTCAGACGAAAATCACTTAGGATTAAATCCTTTAGAAATTTGACAAAGTTAACTAGGTGCTAAACTAGATTAGCCATGAAATCCATTTGAATCGCTTTAAATACGATCTGCAAGACCTAAAACTTGTAGAATCATTGACGCTAGGTTACCCAAAAATCTAGGATCAAACTCATTACCCGGCTGCTCTCGGGAGCATCTTGAAACTCTGTATCTGATCTGGACCTCACTTCGGAAGTCCGATTAACACGAAGTTAAGGAACTAGGACCGCCTCACTGGGCTTGACAACCACCTCGGAAATTAGGTCCGGTCGATGTCTCACGGCTATTCGCTTGAGTCCGGAGTGAGGGAGTGTGAAAATCACTCTTTCCTTTACAAAATAAATATCTGGAATAGTGATCTGGCACCATTCGGTTGCGGATCAAGATAACAAACTGCACCATCGGAATCAGACCATATTACACCCTCGGATCAGGAAAAATTTCAGGAACATTTACATGTACTTGGAATTTCGGATCGTGGCCCACTGACCGTTGAACTGAAAGTGGTCCACCATGCGTGATCTGGAATCCCGACCGAAATGAAAACTTAATAGAACGTAGATCCAGCGTTAGTGAGCTTAAGTCCGACCTTTGGCTCAAGGAGGCCCGCCAGAAGTGCTCCGTTGAGACGGAACAGGTCCGCTTTGGACATAACCTAAGTATACTTTGTTCCCGAGTCTATTTCGGAGAGTTTTGAGACTATATAAGGACCTTAAACCCTCTCTCATGGCAGCCATACGAATTTGGATTTGAGAGAGAGAAAAGAGAGAGAAAGTGTGGGAGTTGTGGGAAGATCTCCTCGCCGCTCTACCCTGCTGCTATCGGTGCTTAACCACCTCATTCTTGCTGCTTTTCCGGAGATTCCGGCGTCATTTCTAGGTAATAAACCCTAACCCTAACCTGTTTGGGGGATTTGATTGTTGTAGGTTATGAAATAGCTAACCTATTTCCTTCTCTAGGTTGCCTAGTTGCCGTATACGGAAGCTAGACAAACCTATCGATTCCGTTGCAATTCTACGACAAAAGGTGAGGACTTTAGGTGTATAGGTTGCGGTTTTCAATGCTTTCAATGTCAGATAACGGTAGATTCATGATCTGCATGCAATTGCACATGTACAAAGTGCTTTCCGTTTTCTGTTTCAATTAGAATTGTAGAATTTGGAATTTCACATACTCTAGGTATTCGTATAAAATACCATATACGTATTTTTTATGGAAATGTGTTTGACATGTTTAATTGTCGTATGGATATATGACGTATGGATAAAATACTCATTTGGCGAAAGGGTTCGCCTAAATACATGTTTACTAATATACACCATGTATGTAGAAATACGGTATTGTAAGAAGTACCGTATACGTGTATATTTTAGCGATGTATTTGTCATGATTAATTGTTGTATAAATATATTATGTGCGTATAAATTAATTGCTTGGCGAAAAGAATCGCCGTATTACAAGTTCCCTTGTAAACACTATGTATGTTGAAATTGGGTATCCTAGAAAATATCCTATACGTATAAAATTTGCTGATGTAATTGTCATGATTATTTGCTGTATGAATATGATGTATACATATAAAATACTAGTTTGGTAAAGGAACAGCCCCAGTGCACTTGCCTCTAACATACGTCATGTATGTTGAAATAGTGCATTCCAAGTGTTGGTAAAATTGCTTGTGAATGTAAGTGCTTAAGTGTTAGAACCTTAGGAAGGTGCTGAGATGGGATTCTCAACTACCTTAGAGTCACATATGATACCCTCCATGTGGTTATTTACTCTAACCACTCACCTATGAAATATATGTATTTGTATCCCTATTTGTATAGTGCTTTACAACATGCTTTTGAACATGCTTTGTAACTTGTTTATTAACATGCTTTATGACATGCTTTATAACATGATTGCTAGCGTTCCTGAATTACCTTGTTTATCATACTGTACTTCACATGTTATGGTTAGGAATTGATTGAGCTTGGGACTATGTCCATAGTCCAGGCATCCGGTATCAGACTTGGATTTGTGGTTGAGATTCGTTTCGTCACACGTGATGTGTTGGCAAACCCGTGTCGTACTTCAGTTGGCGATAGTGGTTAGCCACACGAGGTGCTTCTGTGCTTCATATCGCCCAACTTGTTGTGCGCTCGAGCCAGCCGAACACGTTAAGTAACCCGTGTGTCTTATGTATGTTCACCATGTTTGGTCGCTAATGCTTGAACCTAGGGTACCAAACTTACCAGTGAAATCCCTTTTAACCATGGTACCTCGATCCGTTAAGACTCATGAGCCGGGCATGGTGGTATGGGACACCGTGGTCGAGCTGTCGGCCTACGCTGGGGCTACGTGCCTCCCCGTAGTGACCAGTGAGCAACCAGACTCATGAGCCGATTATGGTGGTATGGGACACTATATTCGTGCTGTTGGCCTACATTGATAAGGTGATGGGGGAGTGGTGCAACGTGTGCGAGCAACAGCCCTGACAGCCCTTTGTAGTGACCTCGAGCATACTCTGAAATCGCGGTGAGCCTTAGAGTTTGTCGCAGTATATAGAGCATGAACTAGGCCTGTTTCTGTATAGTGATGAATCGTTTAAGGGGTGATGGGGGAGTGGTGTAAACTTTGTGTGTAACAGCCCTGGCAGCCTCTGCAGTGACCTAGAAAACACACCATCGTCTGATATTAACTAGGACTAACGACCCTAGAATGGATCATGTTTGGGAATGATACAAGGGAGGTACCTTAGTTTCCCAATCCTGCTGTTTGAAATGGACTAATTAAAAACTCGGTAATCATGCTCATCATGCATCGCATGTGCCTGGAAGATGTGGAGCACTGTGGGATGTAAGCATGCCGCGAACGTGAGATGGTGTCGCATGAGGGAGTATGTCGGTGAGGGCATCCATCATACCTGCATTCATACTTGCATTAATCAGAGTAACTAGGAGTGTTTGATTTATTGCTTTATCATTACTGCTTGACTGAGTCGATAACATGTTAACCTATGCTTTATTGTTCCACTGAGTTAGCTACTCACTCCCACGTTACGGGACAGTATTTCGAACACCCACCAGACATTGTCTGATTTCAGATGGCGACGCTACTCCTGAAGCAGAGCCGGACTATTACTATGATGTCGAGGAGGAGTTCTCCTACATGTAACTCTTTGACGGGTCTCTCGAAGACTGGGTATCGTATTGTATTAATGGCCGTGATATCGGGGATAGAAGGCATTAAACTTACACATTTGGTATATTTTAGAACTGTACTTGTATTTATTTAACCTGGTAATGTTATCACACTCTGGAGACTCATCATAGTTTATATATTTTATCTATCTAACATAGTCTTCCGCTTGCAAAATTGCTGTCTCGGAGTATGATATGTTGTTTTGGCTTAATCTCACTCATGTTCAATGCACGAATACAGTCAACATTCAATCATCATTCATTTTGTTGCATAAGTGATGTTCTGGAACTCGGGAGTTAAGTTTATGCTCGACCCCCGATTTTCAGGGCGTTACAGTTTAGGCCCATCTTGATGTATTTTTAGGCCGTTTATGGAGGCCCACTTGGATGCATATGGGCTGATGTGTTTAGGCCCATCTTGATGTATTTTTAGGCCCTTTATGGAGGCCCACTTAGATGCATGTGGGCTAATATGTTTAGGCCCATCTTGATGTATTTTTAGGCCCTTTATGGAGGCCCACTTGGATGCATATGGGCTGATGTGGTTAGGCCCATCTTGATGTATTTTTAGGCCCTTTATGGAGGCCCACTTGGATGCATATGGGCTGATATGTTTAGGCCCATCTTGATGTATTTTTAGGCCGTTTATGGAGGCCCACTTGGATGCATATGGGCTGATGTGTTTAGGCCCATCTTGATGTATTTTTAGGCCCTTTATGGAGGCCCACTTGGATGCATATGGGCTGATGTGTTTAGGCCCATCTTGATGTATTTTTTAGGCCCATTATTAAGGCCCACTTTGGTATATATGGGCCATGCATTTAGGCCCATCTTGGCATGTATATGGGCCCAATATTGAGGCCCACTTTGATGTATATGAGGCCCGTATGATTAGGCCCACCTTGTTATATTTGAGACCCATGTGATATATGCAAAGCCCATGGGTTATGGCCCATTACAATGTACGTAAGGCCCGTTGGTGCAGTCCAATGACATGGCCCACTTGATGAATATAAGGCCCTTATGATACGACCTATTTGATTTACCTAAGGCCTAATGGAGTGCAACTATATCCATTGCAATGTGCGATTCCCCGTGGTGTATATAATGATGTTTATAGCAGGCTATACCTTGGGAGCAATGATGGTTTGACGTCCACATTGCATGGTCGGTGTCGGTTAAAGGCCCGCACCACCACTCTCCCTGAGGCCCATTGGCAGGCCAGTACTCATAGTACATTGGCTGTCTAGGCCATCTTCGCTTTGCACAGACCCATCACTTTATATTATGATTAGTATAGATCCATGATTTATGATCATACACATCATATGTATGCTTGATGTGGAGAGTGACTGATCATAGCATATGCCTACGAGCAGATCGTTTATGGCCTCCCTGATATGCAGAGTTGCCCTACATGAGCACACAGTATGTACAGGATTGATGCATGTCTGGCAGTATGATTTATGCACTTGCATCTATGTGATTGTGATATGCCCTAGCGACATCAGGGCCATAGCCTCCATAGATATATCGTGGGTGGCTGGTTGGATATCGAAAAAATCTTGTTCTAAGCAATTGGGGCACCATAGATGTCCCTGGGTGAGAGTCCCTGAACCCGATGGTACCAGAGGATGACTCCAACGTCGAGACTGAGTCGATATAAGAGCGCACGAGGGCTGAATACCAGAAGGTCACGTCTCCCACTGTGTTGTGGTCGGTTGGAAAGGAGTGGTGGCCTTACTCGCCCGAGAGCAGGGGGCATTACTATGCTGAGTTTGACCAGCTCGGAAATGGGTTCGCTATCGATATGCCGGATAGGTATTGACTGACTATTGGCCAGGCGGATAGTGAGGTTTCTTACGCTCACTTGGACTGTACTGCTTGGAGAGAGACAGTGCCATTTGGAGTGTACTAAACCCCGGTGATTATCCAGACTGAGAACCGTACTGATTTGATGCTCTAGTAAGGAGTTGCATTGGTATGAGGATTGATATGCTTGACTTACATATTACATCACATGGCCTGGGTATGGCCGATAACATT
This sequence comes from Magnolia changhungtana, assembly GCA_030180095.1. Taxonomy (NCBI): domain Eukaryota; kingdom Viridiplantae; phylum Streptophyta; class Magnoliopsida; order Magnoliales; family Magnoliaceae; genus Magnolia; species Magnolia changhungtana. The sequence continues at coordinate 3,033,077 of JASAUF010000353.1, forward strand.
CACATCTTGTACTGCATAGCCTTGGTACGGCTGGTTGCATTTACGTACTCATCAGCATGATTCCGCATTACTCCGGCATTGCATTTTAAGCACGTTCGCACACACTTACACCGCCCTCTAAGCTTTCTATAAGTTATGCACGATTGATGCGTGCAGGTGACGCCAGGACGCAGCTGTAGTCTCGCCGCAGTTAGAGCGTGCCGTCGAGCTTTTGGAGTTTTGATATTACCACTATCTTGTATTTCCCTTTATACGCACTGTACTCAAAGTTTTTGATCATAGTGGATTTTGTGACGGTGTTCTTGTGGTTATTATTCATGGGTTATGCTTGGTTATGCTCATTACGAATCAAATTGATATTAGAAATCCTCCTTGTAGCATCCCAGGATCGGAACCTGGTATATGATTGCCGGGAGCCGAGAATGGGGTACTATGGAGGCTGTCGGCGCAGGATTCGGCGATCGGGAATTTTGTGAGCCCAGTCTCCAAGTTCGGGGCATGACAGATCCACTTTAAATCCGATCTGCAAGACCCAAAACTTGTAGAATCAGTGACGCTAGGTTACCCTAAAATATAGGATCAATCTCATTACCTAGTTGCTCTCGGGAGCACATTGAAACTCCGTATCGGATCTGGACCACACGTCGAAAGTCCGATTACTACAAAATTATATAATTAGGACCGCCTTGCTGGACTTGACAACCATCTCGGAAGTCAAAACTAAATAGTGTCCCACGGCTATTCGCTTGAGCCCGGAGTGAAGAGTGTGAGAAAATATGATTTTCTTTAGAAATCAAATCTAATTTAAGTAATCTGAGACCTGTCATTTGCGGCCCTAATAAAAGTAATCAGACCATTAGAATCTGACCCAAATACACCCTTGGATTAGGGAAAATTTCATAAACAGGTCAGTATACTTGTAACCCTGATCGAGTCTCGGTGACCGCTGAACTGAAATTGGTCCGTCACGTGTGATCTGGGAACCCAATTGGAACGAAAACTTAACTCGACCTAGATCCATAGTCAGTGAGCTTAAGTCTGACCTTTGGCTCAAGGGGGGCTCTAAAAGTGCTCCGTTGAGCTGGAACAGGTGCCCTTTGGACATAACCTAAGTATATATTGGCCTTGAGTTTAGTTTAGTGAGTTTTAGGCCTATATAAGGACCTTAAACCCTCTCTCATTCTCACCATATGAATTTGAGAAAACCTTAGGAGAGAGAAGAGAAGAAAGGGAGAGAAAGTGAGAGAGAAATTAGAGTTATTCTGGGGAATCAATCCTTATTGTTCTCTGTGTCTATCCATCATAACTATATCGCTTTTTCGGCGATTCAGATTCCATTTTCACGTAAGAAATGCTACCCCTAATCAGTTCTAGAGATCCGATGAGTGTAAGTGATGAAGTAGCTAACCTATTTCGTGTCTTAGGTTGCCATTCTGCTAGTGATTAAGACTTGGTGTTTAACTGAGTCTGTTACTCGCTTCTACGGCATAAGGTGCGGACTTTAGACATATAGGTTATAGTTTTCAAAGCTTTTAATGTCAAATAATGATAAATTCATGATCTGGGTGTTATTGTACATGCACAATCCGATGTTCGTTTTGCGTTTCAGTTGCGATGTAAATTATGGCATATTGTGTATTCTGTATATTTGTAGAAAATACCGTATACGTATAAATTTTGAAAGTATGTTTGCCATGATAAATTATTGTATATACATGCTAGATATAAGTGTAATACTCACTCGGCGAAAGGATTCAGCCTAATACATGTTTTTGCTAATATACGTTATGTATGTTAATAAGTATATCCTCAGTGTTTGTGAAAATGCTTGTATGAGTAAGTATTTAGATGATGGTGCTTTAGGTAGGTGTTGAGATAGGATTCTCAACTGCTTTAGTGATGTGTACGATTTCTTTCATGTAAGTTGTTTAAGTTAATCGCTTACTTATGAAATGTATGTGTTGTATTTCCTATTTATAATGTGCTTTATAACATGCTTGTTAACATGTTTGAATTACTTTGTTAATTCTACTTTGACTATTACACATGCTTTCTGGTTATGACATGAAAGTGATTGGGGCTATGTGATAGTCCAGACAATTGGTAACAGGCTCAAAGTCGTGGCTGAGATTCATTTCGCCACATGGGATGTGTTTGACGAACCCGAGTCGTACTTCGGTTGGCGACAGTGGTTAGGCCACGCGAAGTGCTTGTGCACTTCATGTCGTTCAGCTGGTTGTGTGCTCGTGCTAGTCGAGCTCGTCAAGCAACCCGATCTGTCTAATGTATGTTCACCATGTTTGGACGCTACTGCTTGAACCTAGGGTACCAAACTTGCTAGTGTAACTCCGTTAACCTTGGTACCAGTGTAATCCCTGTTGTTCTCCGTGTCTATCCATCACAACTGTCTATACAGCAGAACCGTGTGTCTTCCTCAAGCAGTATGTGCCTCAGCCTGCCCCACCTACTGATAGGTTTGAGCAGATGATGATGTTGATGCAGCAGCAGCAGCAGCAGCTCTTGGTCACTATTGCAGGGGCCTTATCTCAGCGTGGGAGTGCGACTCCACCTTCACCGTCTACACGTCCTACTGAGACTGCAAAGGCTTCTGCTCAGCTGAGGATGTGCCTCCTCCTGCACCTGTTGCATACCCTGTGGGAAATTTGGGTACTAATGGCCTTCTCGAGTGATTCCAGCACTTGAGCCCTCCTACTTTTATGGGTTCTCACATACCTGAGGAGGCTAAATATTAGCTAGACCGCATCTCCAAGATGCTATGGATGCTGCATTGTACCGAGTCAGAGCAGGTTGAGTTGGCCACATTTATGTTTGAGAAGGAGGCCAGTATGTGGTGGGATAATGTCCTACGGTCAGTTGCAGTTGGCTACGTATGGACTTGGGCAGCTTTCGAGTTTCGTTTTCACGAAAAGTATTACCCTCAGACCTACCGACATGAGAAGGAGAATGAGTCTTACGCCTTAGGCAGGGAGGTATGATAGTTACCGAATATGAGCATCGATTTACTGAGTTGGGCAGATACATCCCTACGATATTTGCTAACGAGCAGATGCGGATACGACATTTTTTGAGGGCTTGCGACCTGATATTTGGTCGAAGATGTGCTGTGTCAGCATACCCTCCTATGCTGAGCTGGTACATATGTCTATGCGGGCAGAGCAGGACATAGAGCAGCTGACACGAGCTCGTGGCCCTATGGTTGCTAGGCCATGACCAGATATCCAGAGTAGGCCATTCCTCGGCAAGAGGCCTCGTGTTGACTTTCCTCCCAGGATTGCGGCGCCAGTAGTTTCGATGAGGCATTCAAGTGTGATCTGTTGTTACTATGGGAAATCGGGTCATCCTGTGGAGAGTTGCTTTGCATGGATGAGAGACAGCGGGCTTGTACCACCGCAGCGGATTGATCGTCCTCGCCCTCAGGCCTTATCGACTCTAGCACTACGGACAACACCTGCACATCCATCCTTCAGATCACCTGCACCTTGTTTTAGGCCGCCACAGCGACCTATGGTGCCTCAACCCAACCGACCTCAACAGGCACGCATTCATGCACTTACGACGGAGGAGCCAGAGACAGCACCTTCAGCACCTATGGCCTTTGAGGTCACTATGCACGTCCAAGGTATTCCTGTCTTCTTGTTGGTGGACACAGGGTCCACTACCTCTATGATCTCATGCACGACAGTCAAGCGACTGGGTTTTAATACTGCTCCTACGAAGGGAGTGAGGGTCATCACTGCCACAAGAACTTTCTCTGATATTACTAGTATGTGTGAGGGTTGTCCGATAGACTTAGGTGACAGAACGATACTAGTCGACTTGATCATCGTCCCCCTATTTCATTACGATGTCATTTTTGGTATGGACTGGCTCACTAAGATGCGAGTAGAGATCGATTGCGAGACTAGGATGGTTACAGTCCACGGACCAGAGGGCACGACTTTTACTTTCCCTGTCCAGGTCAGTCACATTTCTCGATTGAGATGTTATGCTTCTTCACTGAAGAATATTAATGTTTCGACGCTTGTGGATAAGCCTGTAGTTTAGACTTTTACAGACGTGTTTGAGCTGATTCCTGGTTTACCTCCTCGGCGCGAGATCGACTTCACCATTGATCTTACGCCTGGTGTGACACCCATTTCATTACTGATGTATCGCATGCCTCCATGTGAGATGGAGGAATTGAGGAAACAGATTAACGGACTAGTAGAGAAGGGCTTCATACGACTCAGTGTGTCTCCTTGGGGAGCACCTCTGTTGTTTGTCAAGAAGAAAGATGGGTCACTACAGTTATGTATTAATTACCGCAGGTTGAACCAGTTGACCGTGAAAAACAAATATCCTTTGCCCAGGATAGACGACCTGTTTGATCAGTTGAGGGGGGCAAAGTATTTTTTGAAGATCGATTTACAGTCAGGGTATCATTAGTTGCGCTTCAGGGATGAAGACGTGCAGAAGACGGCTTTCAGGACCTGTTTTGGGCATTATGAGTTCCTTGTGATGTCGTTCGGTCTCACGAACGCACCGGCCATGTTCATGGACTTAATGAACCGGGTATTTCGGTCATTCCCATACCGATTCGTGATCGTGTTTATCGATGACATCCTGGTATACTCTACGAGTCGGGAAGAGCATGAGGAACACTTATAGGCAGTCCTTGATACTTTGAGGAAGAACTAGTTGTTCACGCAGTATAAGAAGTGCGACTTCTGGTAGGAGGAAGTCAAGTTCCTGGTATATGTAGTGTCTACGGAAGGGATAACAGTGGACCTGACTAAGGTAGCCGGAGTTCAGGACTGGAAGTAGCTTGGTTCGGTTACTGAGGTGAGGAGTTTTCTGGGCCTGGCAGGCTATTACCGACGATTCATTTGAGACTTCTCGAAGATAGCCAGACCGTTGTCTCAGTTGACGCGGAAGGATCTGAAGTTCACTTGAAATGAGAAGGCGGAGGCAGCTTTTCATGAGCTGAGGATAGACTGACGTCTGCCCCTATGCTAGTATTGTCAGAGCAAGGGGTTAAGTACACTATATACACTGATGCGTCTCGCGTTGGTTTGGGTTGTGTCCTTATGCAGAAGGACAGGGTGATTGCGTATGCCTCGAGATAATTAAGGAAGCACGAGGAGAATTACCCTATGCACGACCTTGAGTTAGCAGCAGTTATATTTGCATTGAAGCTCTGGAGACACTACCTCTACGGAGAGGAGTTTGAGCTTTTCTGCGACCACAAGAGCCTTAAGTATATATTCACTTAGCGGGACTTAAATATGAGGCAGTGCCAATGGATGGAGACCTTGAAGGACTTCAAGTTCGAGGTTTCCTACCATCCTGGCAAGGCCAACCTTGTGGCAGACGTGTTGAGCCGTAAGAAGGTGATCATATTTGTGACTCCGCTGATGATTGAAGAGTGGGGTATGCAAGAGTTTGTTCGAGACTTTGAGCAAAAGCTCACGGTGGAGGAACCGTTTGAGTGTGTCACACACGTCCGGGTGCGGCCACTTATTGATGACCGGATTATCGAGGCCCAAAAGGATGACGAGAGGTTGTTTGAGCTTAGAGAGCAAGCTAGAGATGTCGTGTACTCCGAGTGGAGAGTTGGCACAGATGGGGGCCTACGATACCGTGGCCGCCTATGCGTCCCAAATATTCAGGACTTAAGACAGGAGCTTCTCGAGACTACCCACAGATCGAATCTTGCGATGCATCCTGGTAGCTCGAAGATGTATCAGGATATGAAGCGGTTGTATTGGTGGGACAATATGAAGATCCACATTACAGAGTATGTTTCACGTTGTCTCACGTGTTAGCAGGTCAAGGTCGAGCATCGCCGACCTCCTGGACTCCTTCAGCTCATGCCCATAGCTGAATGGAAGTGAGACTTCATCTCTATGGACTTCATCTCGGGGCTGCCGAAGACAAGAAAGGGTTATGACTCTATTTGGGTGGACGTGGATCGATCAACCAAATCGGCTCATTTTCTCCCTATCAGAGTGACGAACTCTGTAGACGACTTGGCTAGGTTGTACATCAAAGAAATAGTGCGTCTGCATGGAGTTCCCATGGAGATTGTGTCGGACAGAGACGCGTGATTCACGTCTATCTTTTGGACTAGTATCCAAGAAGCGATGGGTGTGAAGTTGAAGTTTAGTACCGCGTTTCACCCTCAGACCGACGGGCAGACAGAGGGGGTGAATCAAATTTTAGAAGATATGCTGCGGGCTTGTGTTTTAGACTTCAAGGATAGTTGGGATGACTGCCTCCCATACGCAGAGTTCGCCTACAACAACAGCATTCAGGTGAGTATTGGCATGACTCCTTATGAGGCCTTATATGGGTGTCCTTGCAGAGCACCGCATTACTGGGCGGAGGTTGGCGAGCACAGTTTGATTGGCCCGGAGTTAGTACAGGTGACCTCGGAAAAAGATCGACATTATCAGGCATCAACTCCTGACGGTATAGTGCAGACAGAAGAGTTATGCTGATACGAGGCAGCGACCACTTGAGTTTGAGGTTGAAGATCATGTATTCCTCAGAGTTCCCATCTGAAGGGAGTCCTTTGGTTTGGGAAGAAGGGGAAGCTTACGTCGCAGTTCATTGGCCCATTTCTGATACTTGATCGAGTGGGAGCAGTGGCATATCGTCTTGCTTTGCCTACACCACTCGCGGGCGTGCACAACGTATTTCATGTATCTATGCTGAAGAAATACGTCCCTGATCCTTCACACATCATCCATTGGGAGCAGGTGCAGTTGAGTGAGGATGCTACATATGTGTTGCGTCCGACGCGTATCCTAGACAGGAAGGAGCAGGTGTTGCGCAGTAAGGTGATTCCACTTGTGAAGGTACTATGGACGCATCATACAAAGGAGGAAGCTACCTGGGAGACTGAAGCCGAGATCCGTAAGAACTATCCTTAGCTTCTCGAGGAGTATGAAAAGGTACTAATTTCGAGGATGAAATTTTTCATAAAGGGGGGGGGTAGATTGTAACGACTCGGAAAATCCCGTACAAAGGCCCAAGTATCACCTCAGGCAGAAATCACTTAGGATCAAATCCTTTAGCAATTAGACAAAGTTAACTAAGTGTTAAACTAGATTAGCCACGAAATCCGTTTGATCCACTTTAAATCCAATCTGCAAGACCCAAAACTTGTAGAATCAGTGACGCTAGGTTACCCTGAAATCTAGGATCAATCTCATTACCTAGTTGCTCTCGGGAGCACATTGAAACTCTGTATCAGATCTAGACAGCATGTCGAAAGTCCGATTACTATGAAATTATATAATTAGGACCGCTTTGCTGGGCTTGACAACCATCTCGGAAGTCAAAACTAGATGTGTCCCACGGCTATTCGCTTGAGCCCGGAGTGAAGAGTGTGAGAAAATGTGATTTTCTTTAGAAATCAAATCTAATTTAAGTAATCTGAGCCTTGTCGTTTGTGGCCCAAATATAAGCAATCAGACCGTCAGAATCTGACCCAAATACACCCTCGGATTAGGAAAAATTTCATACATAAGTTAGTATACTTGTAACCCTGATCGAGTCTCGGTGACCGCTGAAGTGAAACTGGTCCGCCACGTGTGATCTGGGAACCCGATTGGAATGAAAACTTAACTCGACCTAGATCCATAGTCAGTGAGCTTAAGTCCGACGTTTGGCTCAAGGGGGCGCTCCAGAAGTGCTCCGTTGAGCTGGAACAGGTGCCCTTTGGACATAACCTAAGTATACCTTGGCCCTGAGTCTAGTGTAGTGAGTTTTAGGCCTATATAAGGACCTTAAACCCTCTCCCATTCTCACCATATGAATTTGAGAAAACCTTAGGAGAGAGAAGAGAAGAAAGAGAGCGAGTGTGAGAGAAAAATTAGAGTTATTCTGGGGAATCAATCCCTGCTGTTCTCCGTGTCTATCCATCACAACTGTATTGCTTTTCCGGCGATTCGGATTCCGTTTTCAGGTAAGAAATCCTAACCCTAATCAGTTCTAGAGGTCCGATGAGTGTAAGTGATGAAGTAGCTAACCTATTTCGTGTCTTAGGTTGCCATTTTGCTAGGGATTAAGACTTGGTGTTTAACTGAGTCCGTTACTCGCTTCTACGGCATAAGGTACAGACTTTAGACGTATAGGTCATGGTTTTCAAAGCTTTCAATGTCAGATAATGATAGATTCATGATCTGGGTGTTATTGTACATGCACAATCTAATGTTCGTTTTGCGTTTCAGTTGCGTATGCAAATTATGGCATATTGTGTATTCTATATATTTGTAGAAAATACCGTATACGTATAAAATTTGAAAGTGTATTTGCCATGATAAATTACTATATGTACATGCTAGATATAAGTGTAATACTCACTCGGCGAAAGGATTCGCCCTAATACATGTTTTTGCTAATATATGTTATGTATGTTAATAAGTATATTCTCAGTGTTTGTGAAAATGCTTGTATGAGTAAGTATTTAGATGATGGTGCTTTAGGTAAGTGTTGAGATAGGATTCTCAACTACTTTAGTGATGTGTATGATTTCCTTCATGTAAGTTGTTTAAGTTAATCGCTTACTTATGAAATGTATATGTTGTATTTCCTATTTATAATGTGCTTTATAACATGCTTGTTAACATGTTTGAATTACTTTGTTAATTCTACTTTGACTATTACACATGCTTTCTGGTTATGACTTGAAAGTGATTGGGGCTATGTGATAGTCTAGACAATCGGTAACAGGCTCGAAGTCGTGGCTGAGATTCATTTCGCCACGTAGGATGTGTTTGACGAACCCGAGTTGTACTTCAGTTGGCGACAGTGGTTAGGCCACGCGAAGTGCTTATGCACTTCATGTCATTCAGCTGGTTGTGCGCTCGTGCTAGTCGAGCTCGTCAAGCAACCCGATCTGTCTAATGTATGTTCACCATGTTTGGACGCTACTGTTTGAACCTAGGGTACCAAACTTACCAGTGTAACCCCGTTAACCTTAGTACCTCGTTCCACTAAGACTCATGAGCCGGGCATGGTGGTATGGGACATCATGGTCGAGCTGTCAGCCTACGCTGGGGCCACGTGCCTCCTCGTAGTGACCAGTGAGCAACCCAGACCGTGAGCCGAATACGGTGGTATGAGATACTATATTCGAGCTGTCGCCTACACTGATAATGTGATGGGGGAGTGGTGTAACGGTTTCCTGTAATAGCCCTGATAACCCTTTGTAGTGACCTCGAGCCTACTTTGAATCTGCGGTGAGGCGACGAGCCTTCCTGTAGTATATAAAGTATAAACTAGGCCTGTATTGATAAGGTTATGGGGAAGCGGTGCAACGAGTGCGTGTAACAGCCCTAGCAGCCCTTTACAGCGACCTAGAACCGTATCATCGTATGAGATTATCTAGGACTGATGACCCTAGAATGGATCATTGTTTGGGAATGATATAAGGAAGGTACCTTAGTTTCCCAATACCGCTGTATGAAAATGATTAATAATAACTCGGTAATCATGCTCATAACATAGCACTGCATGTGCCTGGAAGATGTGGATCACTGATGGATGAACGCTTGCCGTGGTCGTAAGATGTTGTCGCACGAGGGAGTATTGGCGAGGGCATGCATCATGACTACATTTCATCCTTGCACTAATAAGAGTAATTAGGATTGTTTGACTGTACTGCTTTATCATTACTGCTTGACTAAATTTGTAACCACCCGTAAATTTCCGTACAAGGGCTCGAGTATCACCTCGACTAGAAATCGCTTAGGATTAAATCCTTTAGAAATTCAACAAAGTTAACTAAGTGCGAAACTAGATTAGCCATGAAATCCGTTGGAATCGCTTTAAATACGATCTGCAAGACCCAAAACTTGTAGAATCATTGACGCTAGGTTACCCTAAAGTCTAGGATCAAACCCATTACCTGGCTATTCTCGGGAATGACTTGGAACTTCGTATTAGGGCTAGACCGCACATCGGAAGTCCGATTAACACGAAGTTAAGGACTTAGGACCGCCTCACTGGGCTCGACAACCATCTCAGAAATCAAGTCCAGACAATGTCCCACGGCCATTCGATCGCGTCCGGAGCGAGGGAGTGTGAAAACCACTCTTTCCTTTACAAAATAAATATCTTAAATAGTGATCTGGCACCATTCAGTTGTGGATCAGTATTAAGCAACCAGACCGTCAGAATCAGACCAAATTACACCCTCAGATCAGGAAAAATTTCAGGAACATTTACATGTACTTGGAATTTCGGATCGTGGCCCATTGACCGTCGAACTGAAATTGGTCCGCCCCGTGTGATCTGGGAATCCGATCGAGTCGAAAACGTAATCCCATGTAGATCCATGAGTTGTGAGCTTAAGTCTGACGTTTGGCTCAAGGGGGGCCGCCAGAAACACTCTTTTGAACTAGAAAAGCGCCGAATTGCTTATAATAATCGTACCTCTTGAACCGGAGTCTATTCCGGGGAGGTTTTAGGCTATATAAGGGTCTTAGAACAGCCCTCTCACAACCATACGAATTTGGGATAAAACCCTAGAGAGAGAGAGGAAAAGAGAGAGAAAGCTTAGGAGAAGTGGGAGAATCTTCCTCCTACTGTTGCAAATCACCCCACGGGCTGCACCGCCTCTTTCCAGGCGCTTTCCCGGCGATATCAACTCCGTTTTAAGGTGAGAAACCCTAACCCTAGATCTGATTTGAGGTGTATAGGCTATAGGTTGTGAAATAGCTAACCGATTTCACTCTTTAGGCTTGAAAACTCCCGAATACGGAAGCTCATCCAACCTTGCTGATTCGTCGAGACTCCAAGAGGCAAGGTGAGGACTTTAGGTGTATAGGTTGCGGTTTTCAATGCTTTCAATGTTAGATAATGGTTGATTCATGATCTGCATGTAATTGCACATGTACAAAGTGTTTTCCATTTTCTGTTTCGATTAGAATTGTAGAATTTGGAATTTCACATACTCTAGGTATTCGTATAAAATACCGTATACTTATTTTTTATGGAAATGTGTTTGACATGTTTAATTGTCATATGGATATATGATGTATAGATAAAATACTCATTTGGCAAAAGGGTTCGCCTAAATACATGTTTACTAATATACACCATGTATGTAGAAATACGGTATTGTAAGAAGTACCGTATACATGTATATTTTAGCGATGTGTTTGTCATGATTAATTGTTGTATAAATATATTATGTGCGTATAAATTAATTGCTTGGCGAAAAGAATCGCCGTATTACAAGTTCCCTTGTAAACACTATGTATGTTGAAATTGGGTATCCTAGAAAATACCCTATACGTATAAAATTTGCTGATGTAATTGTCATGATTATTTGCTGTATGAATATGATGTATACATATAAAATACTAGTTTGGTAAAGGGACAGCCCTAGTGCACTTTCCTCTAACATACGTCATGTATGTTGAAAAAAAAGTGCATTCCAAGTGTTTGTAAAAATTGCTTGTGAATGTAAGTGCTTCAATGTTAGAACCTTAGGTAGGTGCTGAGATGGGATTCTCAACTACCTTAGAGTCACATATGATACCCTCCATGTGGTTATTTACTCTAACCACTCACCTATGAAATATATGTATTTGTATCCCTATTTGTAAAGTGCTTTACAACATGCTTTTGAACATGCCTTGTAACTTGTTTATTAACATGCTTTATGACATGCTTTATAACATGACTGCTAGTATTCTTGAATCACCATGTTATCATGCTGTACTTCACATGCTATGGTTAGGAATTGATTGAGCTTGGGATTATTTCCATAGTCCAGGCATCCGGTATCAGACTTGGAGTTGTGGTTGAGATTTGTTTCGCCACACATGATGTGTTGGTGAACCCGTGTCGTACTTCGGTTGGTGATAGTGGTTGGCCACACGAGGTGCTTCTGCGCTTCATATCGCCCAACTTGTTGTGCGCTCGAGCCAGCCGAACACGTCAAGTAAACCGTGTGTCTTATGTATGTTCACCATGTTTGGTCGCTAATGTTTGAACCTAGGGTACCAAACTTACCAGTGAAAATCCCGTTAACCATGGTACCTCGATCCGCTAAGACTCATGAGCCGGGCATGGTGGTATGGGACACCGTGGTCGAGGAATTTGTCGGCTACTGTTGGGGCTACGTGCCTCCCCGTAGTGACTAGTGAGCAACTTAACTCGTGAGCCGATTATGGTGGTATGGGACACTATATTCGCGCTGTCGGCCTACATTGATAAGGTGATGGGGGAATGGTGCAACCTTTGTGCGTAATGCATGACCACAGCGACCCTTTGTAGTGATCGCGAGCATATTCTAAAGTCGCAGTGCGCCTTAGGGTTCGCCGCGATATATAAAGTATGAACTAGGCCTGTTTCTGTATAGTGATGAATCATTTGAGGGGTGATGGGGGAGTGGTGCAACCTTTGTGCGTAACAGCCCTGGCAGCCTCTGCAGTGACCTAGAAAACACACCATCGTCTGATATTAACTAGGACTAACGACCCTAGAATGGATCATGTTTGGAAATGATACAAGGGAGGTACCTTAGTTTCCCAATCCTGCTGTTTAAAATGGATTAATTAAAAAACTCGGTAATCATGCTCATCATGAATCGTATGTGCCTGGAAGATATAGAGCACTGTGGGATGTAAGCATGCCGCGAGCGTGAGATGGTGTCGCATGAGGGAGTATGTCGTTGAGGGCATCCATCATACCTGCATTCATATTTGCACTAATCAGAGTAACTAGGAGTGTTTGATTTACTACTTATCATTACTGCTTGACTGTATTGATAACATGATAACTTATGCCTTATTGTTCCACTGAGTTAGCTACTCACTCCCACGTTACGGGACGGTGTTGCGCACACCAACCAGACTCTGTCTCAGGTTTAGCCGAGTTGACGACTCTGGAGGCGGAGCTTGATTATGACAAGGACCAGGAGGAGTTCTCGTATATGCAGTTCTCTGGCGGCTTCGACTAGGCTGTCAGGACCGATGGGTTTTACAGGGATTGTACCTAGTTTATCTTTGACATTTTGATTATAAACAGACATGTATATGGTGACTCAGATGGATTCATACTCTGGAGAATGAAACGTTTATTTTGTTTCTTTACATACATATATATACAGTTCAGTCTTCCGCTTTCTTTTATACAATTGATTTGGAGTATGAATTACTGTTTTGGTATAATCTCATTCATGTTTATTGCTATAACACAGACAACATTCAAACATCATTAAATATGTTGCATAAGTGATGCGTTGGGACTCGGGAGTTGAGTTACACTCGACCCCTGATTTTTAGGGCATTACAAGTTGGTATCAGAGCATGATTTTGATTAAACCGGACCTGAGTTATGTTCCCACGATGTCCACTGACGCATTACAACTTAGGAGGGTGCGCAAGAATATGGAAGCAGTCTTAGGGTATCCCGATTTCACCGTTCGGCGAGGTTCATTGAAAATGGACATTTTGATCGAGTTCGTACTCGATCCCGACAGCACGTATGGATTCCAAATCACTTCTAGACCATTTATTGACGTGTCTAGATCGCTATCCACCCAAATCCAGTCGTTAAAAATTAGAAAAGATCAGTCCAGATCTGAAACTTCTCGGAAACACCCGATCTGGAACCGAATCGAGTCGAGGGCCTCCCCACTTAAATCCAAAGGGACCCAGGGTCGAACCAGGGTGTAATTGGCACCTTGGGAGCATGGAGGACATGGCCCCACCGCGGCCGCGCGGCTCCGGCCAAGGCCGCCGTCAGGTGGCTCGGCTGGTGGTGGGCCGGGCCTGGGAATGGTCGGCCCGACCTCCCCTATCACGTGGCACGTGCGGTTTGGGCTGGGGTTTAAGATTTTTAGGGTTGGAGCCCCCCTCCCTCTCACATCTTCCCTTCCAAACGCCCCAAACCCCCATTTTCGATTTTTTCCCTCAACCCATTCCCTAAATCTTGTAATCCCCCATTTTCTTCCATAGACCACCCACTCCAACCGTCCACAACAGCCCTAGCCTCCTCCTTTTCTTTTTTTTTTCTCACGTTGGAGCTCTCATATCACCCATTTGGAGCTAAAAATCGGGTAACCTCCTAACCCATTCCATTTTCCTTTTATTCCTTCTTCATTTCCTGCCCCCAGTGTCTCTCCAACACCTGTGGGGACTGTTGCTCGTGGAGAATCAAAGAAACCAGCCTCTTTTTCTCTCATTCCTTCATTTCATGGCTCTTTTTGAGTTGGTCACGGCCATATTCTCCATTTCCTCCACCTATCTCTCATGGGAAAGAGGAAGACCGCAGCTGATGATGCTGGCCCGAGTAGGCCAGCCCATTCCCGAAGAAGATCTGACGATGGGGCCGGCACTAGCACCTTTCGGGAGTATAGGTCAAAGCGAGACCTGGATCCCCAAATGACGCTCAGGGATGCACTACCGATCGGTTTCGAATATGGTTGTTTTGCTAACCGTAAGGCCGTGTTTGAAGCTCACGTGGATGAAGGGATGTTTGGAACACACCCGATGATGGACCATTTGGTGGATGTCGTCGGATGGGGTCCTATATTTGAAGGCGAGTCTCCCGCATGTGAGAACACGGTTCGCGCCTTCTACGCTCATATCATAGACCCATCGTTGGAGCCGCTTCAGTTTACTGTCTCTGTGAGGGGCATAAGGCGTATGATTACTGTGGCTGAGGTGGCATGACTCCTGAACATCTCGCGTGGTGAAGTGCTTCCAAACGATGACTTCTCCAGGAGTGCGCGAGAAAGGGATCACCGTATGCGATACCTTTGTAGTCGACGGGTCTCTTGGATGCGAGGAAACTGCCTTCCATCGACGAAGATGACGGATGACTTCCATTTGCTTCACCACATTTTCACATATAATGTGTATCCACGGTCGAGTAACCGTACAGAGTGTACTCGGTTGATGGTGGATTTTCTATACAGGATGGGACATGGAGACAACTTATGCCTACCCACGTTCTTCCTGTATCAGATAGTTCAGGTTGTCCGATCTGTCAGGAATGACCTCTCACTCCCCTTTGGCCGCCTGATATGTAGGATGGCTCATGATGTCGGCTATAGGCTCAACATGGAAGACCTTGCGTCAGTCCGAGTCATAAATGAGACTACACTTAACAACATGAAGATCGGCCCTCGCCAGCGGCAAGCCCGGCTCGACGAGTCTGGCGATGAGTCGGATAGTGCCGGTGAGGAGAGCGTTGACCTCGAGGCTGGTAGCGAAGATGGTGGCGGTGATGAGATTCAGGAAGAGGAACCTGCGGCCCAGGATACTGAGGGGAGTTCACCTCCTGCGGCCCAGGAGCAGGGCATCGGTCGGGCTTCCATAGATGCGCGTTTAGCACGTCTCGAGGAGGGCCAAGCCGCCCTGCGACAGGAAGTCGGGCGGGTCCAAACCAAGCTAAGCAAGGTGTCTCGCACCTTGAAGGCCATCCTGTGTTGTCTACAGGACAAGAATGCTCCTCCTCCATCGCCTGACTCGGATGCCTAGTCTTCTACGTTGTTGTGTGTGGTTGTTTCTTTTGGTTACCGCGATAGGCGGTTTATGTTTTCATGTAGAAGATCTAGTAGATAGTAGAATGTTTTAAGTGTTTGATGTTGTAGATGTATCGGCTTACATGTTATTTCTGTCATGATTCATGTAACTCTGTATTCCATGTATTGTGACAATTTTGGATAAATGAAAAGCATGTAGCCTCTTTTGTTATGATGATGTGTGGAATGCTTAAAGTGCTTATATGATGCGTGCTATGCTTTATCTCACCAATGTTATACCCTATGTTGTATAGGACATGCCGCGACAATATACGCGGAGAACGGCACACCTCCGCCTTACTGACTCTATGGACCAGACTCCTTCTGGTAGTGGCGGTCCTGTGGACCGTGGGTTAGGTTCTGATCAGCCTCCTGCTGGTCCTGCCGATGGATTGCCACCTTACACACCCCCGGTTCGTGAGCAGTACCGGGCATCATCATCTGCACAGCATGATTCACAGGCTGCTCCACCCACTGATAGGATCGAGCAGTTGATGTTGATGATGCACGGCGGCAGATGCGGCGGAAGAAGAGACAGAAGCGGAAGAAGCAGAGATACACGGCAGCACCGAAGCGCGGCTTATGGCCACTATTGCTGAGGCCTTATCCCAGGGTGGTAGTGCGACTCCACCTACGACATCTGCTCGTCCTGCTGAACATTCGGAGCCTCCTGCTCAGTGTGAGGATGTGCCTCTGCCCTCACCCGTTGCGCCTCCTACTGGAGATGTCAGTACCCGCGGTTTACTCGAGCGATTTCAGCGCTTGAGACCTCCTTCATTCATGGGCACTTATAGACCTGAGGAGGTAGAGTTTTGGTTGGACCGCATCTCCAAGATGCTTCGGATGCTGCACTGTTCAGAGGCAGAGCAGGTTGAGCTGGCCGCTTTCATGTTTGAAGGGAGGCCAGTTTATGGTGGGATAGCGTGCTGCAGTTTGTCGCAGCAGATTACGTGTGGACTTGGGAGGCTTTCGAGTTCCGGTTCCACTAGAAATACTACCCGCAGACGTATCGACATGAGCGGGAGGATGAGTTTCTACGCCTCAGGCAGGGAGGCATGACGATTACGGAGTATGAGCACTGCTTCACAGAGTTGGGCCGTTTTGTCCCGACTATACTGGTGGATGAGCAGATGCGGATGCGACGTTTTTCCTTGGGTTTGCGACCGGAGATATGGTCGAAGATATGCTGCCTCAGCATACCTACCTACGCAGCACTGGTTCACATGTCTATGACGGCAGAGCAGGATGTGGACCGGTTGGCCTGATCTTGTGGTGCTATGGTTACGAGGCCACGACAGGAGTTACAGAGCAGGCCTATCCTAGGCAAGAGGCCTCGTGCTGACTCGCCTCCCAGGATCGCAGTGCCAGTGGCTTCGGTGAGGGGCCCTATTGTGACTTGCACATACTGCGGGAAGCAGGGTCATCTTATTGGGAGCTGTTTCGCGCGGATGAAGGATAGTGGTTTCTCTCCGCTACAGATGTTGGGTCGTTCTCACCCGCAGGCCATATCGACTCCACCTTTACAGACGGTACCTGCCCATCCTTCCTTCCGACCTCCTGTATCACGGTTCAGGCTGCCGCAACGGCCCTTGGCCCCTCAGCCGAACCGTCAGCAGCAGGCGCGCATTCATACACTTGTGGCTGAGGCACCTGAGACGTCACTTGCGGCCCCGACAGCTTTTGAGGGTACGGCTCACATTCTCGGTACTTCTGTTTCCTTGTTGGTGGACACTGGGTCCACTACTTCTATTATTTCTTGTGGGGCAGTTAAACGTCTATCTTTGCGTACTATTCCCACTAAGGGACTGAGACTTACTACGGCCACTGGTACTTTTTCTGATATCGCACGGTTATGTGAGGGTTGCTCTGTGGATTTGGGTAGCCGCACCGTGCTCGTCGACCTCATTGTTGCTCCGCTGTGGCACTACGATGTTATTCTCGGTATGGACTGGCTCTCGAAGATGAGAGCAGAGATAGATTGCGATACTCGAGTCGTGACGGCCTATGACTCAGACGGCGCAGCTTTCACGTTTCCAGTACAGGTCAGTTGGCGTTGCCGTGTTGACTGTTATACTGCTTTATTAGCGCCGATTGATGGTCCGACGTTGAGAAATACGCCGGTGGTTCGAGAATTTGTAGGCGTGTTTGAGACTATTCCTGGTTTACCTCCTCGGCGCGAGATCGATTTTACAATTGATCTTACGCCTGGTGCGACACCCATCTCATTGCCGACTTATCGTATGCCTCCATGTGAGATGGAGGAGCTGTGGAAACAGATTGACGAGCTGGTAGACAAGGGTTTTATACAACCTAGTGTGTCTCCTTGGGGAGCACCTGTGCTATTTGTGAAGAAGAAGGACGGGTCGCTACGGTTACGTATTGACTACCGTAGGTTGAACCAGGTCACAGTGAAGAACACGTATCCTTTGCCCAGGATAGATGATCTGTTTGATCAGTTGAACGGGGTGAAGTATTTTTCGAAGATTGATCTACAGTCGGGGTACCACCAGTTGCACGTGAGAGATGAGGACGTGCAGAAGACAGCCTTCAGGACGTGCTTTGGGCACTATGAGTTCCTGGTGATGTCGTTCGGCCTTACGAATGCACCAGCCGTGTTCATGGATCTGATGAACTGGGTATTTCGGCCCTTCCTATACCGATTCGTCATCGTCTTTATTGATGACATTTTGATATACTCTACTAGTCGGGAGGAGCACGAGGAACACCTGAGGGCGGTGTTGGGTACAGTGAAGAAGAACCAGTTGTTCGCACAGTACAAGAAGTACGACTTCTGGCAGGAGGAAGTCAAGTTCCTCGGACATGTAGTGTCCAAAGATGGGATAGCAGTGGACCTTGCTAAGGTAGCCGCGGTTCAGGATTGGCAGCAGCCTGGCTCGGTTACCGAGGTAAGGAGTTTTCTTGGCCTGGCAGGGTATTACAGGCGCTTCATTCGTGATTTCTCAAAGATTGCCAGGCGTTGTCTCAGTTGACCCGGAAGGACCTGAAGTTCGCCTGGAATGAGAAGGCGGAAGCAGCTTTCAAGGAGCTGAAGGACAAGTTGATGTCCGCCCCTGTGCTAGTATTGCCAGAGTAAGGGGAGAAATACACGATATATACTGACGTGTCTCGCGTTGGTTTGGGTTGTGTTCTGATGCAGAAGGATAGGGTGATTTCGTATGCCTCGAGACAATTAAGGAAGCAGAGGAGAATTACCCTACACACGACCTGGAGTTGGCAGCTGTCATCTTTGCATTGAAGCTCTGGAGACATTACCTCTACGGAGAGGAGTTCGAGCTTTTCTGCGACCACAAGAGCCTTAAGTACATATTCACACAGCGAGACTTGAATATGAGACAACGCCGATGGATGGAGACCTTGAAGGACTTCAAGTTCGAGGTTTCCTACTATCCTGGCAAGGCGAACCTTGTGGCAGACGCGCTGAGCCGCAAGAAGGCTATAGCATTTGCGGCACCGTTGATGGTAGCTGAGTGGGACATGGTTGAGTTCGTGCGGGACTTCGAGCAGAGACTCACTGTGGAGGAGCCATTGGAGTGTGTTGCGCACATTCGGGTGCGACCACTTATTGACGACAGAGTTATTGAGGCCCAGAGGGCGATGTGCGGCTGTCTGAGCTTCGAGAGTAAGTTAGCGACGCCGAGGACTCCGAGTGGCGAGTTGGTTCTGATGGGGGTCTACGATTCCATGGCCGCCTATGCATTCTTGATATGCCTGACTTGAGACGCGAGCTTCTCGAGTCTGCCCATAACTCGAAGCTTGTGATGCATCCTGGTAGCATGAAGATGTACCGGGATTTGAGACGGACGTATTGGTGGGATAACATGAAGGCCCACATCACTGAGTTTGTGTCTCGATGTCTGACGTGCCAGCAGGTCAAGGCAGAACATCGCCAACCTCCTGGACTGCTTCAGCCCATGCCCATAGCGGAGTGGAAGTAGGACTTCATCTCCATGGACTTCATATCTGAGCTACCGAAGACGAGGAAGGGACACGATTCCATTTGGGTGATTGTGGACCGGCTAACCAAGTCGGCCCATTTTCTCCCTACCAGAGTCATGAACTCTGCAGACGAGCTGGCTAGATTGTATATCAGAGAGATTGTGCATCTGCATGGAGTTCCACTTGAGATCGTGTCGGACAGAGACACTCGGTTCACATCTATCTTCTGGACTCGTATCCAGGAGGCGATGGGTGTGAAGTTGAAGTTCAGTACGGCGTTTCATCCTCAGACTGATGGGCAAACAGAGCGGGTGAATCAAATTCTGGAGGATATGTTATGGGCATGTGTGTTGGACTTCAAGGACTGCTGGGATGACTGTCTCCCTTACGCAGAGTTCGCCTACAACAACAGCTTCCAGGAAACTATTGGCATGGTGCCATATGAGGCCCTATATGGTCGTCCTTGCAAGGCACCGCATTGTTGGGCTGAGGTTGGCGAGCGTAGTCTGATTGGTCCGGAGTTGGTTCAGGCGACTGCAGAAAAGGTCGACATCATCAGGCGTCGACTACTTACAGCACAGAGTAGGTAAAAGAGTTACGCCGATACGAGGCGGCGACCGCTTGAGTTCAAGGTCGGGGATCATGTATTCCTCCGAGTTTCCCCTATGAAGGGAGTCCTTCGGTTTGGGAAGAAAGGGAAGCTCACGCCGAGGTTTATTGGTCCGTTTCAGATACTGGATCGCGTGGGTGATGTGGCGTATCGTCTCGCTTTGCCCACACCACTTGCATCTGTACACAACGTATTTCATGTATCTATGCTGAAGAAGTACGTTCCTGATCCTTCACATATCATCAGATGGGAGCAGGTACAACTGAGTGAGGATGCTACGTATGAGTTGCGCCCGACGCGTATCCTTGAAGAAAGGAGCAGGTACTGCGTAGCAAGGTCATTCCACTCGTGAAGGTACTATGGACACATCATTCAGAGGAGGAAGCTACTTGGGAGACTGAGGCCGAGGTCAGGAAGAACTACCCTCAAATTCTCGAGGAATACAAAAAGGTACAAATTTCGAGGACGAAATTTTTGTTTAAGGGGGGTAGATTGTAACAACCTGTAAATTTCCGTACAAGGGCTCGAGTATCACCTCGACTAGAAATCGCTTAGGATTAAATCCTTTAGAAATTCAACAAAGTTAACTAAGTGCCAAACTAGATTAGCCATGAAATCCGTAGGAATCGCTTTAAATACGATCTGCAAGACCCAAAACTTGTAGAATCATTGACGCTAGGTTACCCTAAAGTCTAGGATCAAACCCATTACCCGGCTATTCTCGGGAATGACTTAGAACTTCGTATTAGGGCTAAACCGCACATCGAAAGTCCGATTAACACGAAGTTAAGGACTTAGGACCACCTCGTTGGGCTCGACAACCATCTCGGAAATCAAGTCCAGACAATGTCCCACGGCCATTCGATCGCGTCCGGAGTGAGGGAGTGTGAAAACCACTCTTTCCTTTACAAAATAAATATCTTGAATAGTGATCTGACACCATTCGGTTGCGGATCAGTATTAAGCAACCAGACCGTCAGAATTAGACCAAATTACACCCTCGGATCAGGAAAAATTTCAGGAACATTTACATGTACTTGAAATTTCGGATCGTGACCCACTGACCGTTGAACTGAAAGTGGTCCGCCCCGTGTGATCTGGGAATCCGATCGAGTCAAAAACGTAATCCCACGTAGATCCATGAGTTGTGAGCTTAAGTCTGACGTTTGGCTCAAGGGGGGCCGCCAGAAACACTCTTTTGAGCTGGAAAAGCGCCGAATTACTTATAATAGTCGTACCTCTTGAACCGGAGTCTATTCTAAGGAGGTTTTAGGCTATATAAGGGCCTTAGAACAGCCCTCTCACAGCCATACGAATTTGGGATAAAACCCTAGAGAGAGAGAAAGCTTAGGAGAAGTGGGAGAATCTTCCTCCTACTGTTGCAAATCACCCCACGGGCTGCACCGCCTCTTTCCAGGCACTTTCCCGATGATATCAACTCCGTTTTAAGGTGAGAAACCCTAACCCTAGATCTGATTTGAGGTGTATAGGCTATAGGTTGTGAAATAAATAACCGATTTCACTCTTTAGGCTAGAAAACTCCCGAATACGGAAGCTCATCCAACCTTGCTGATTTGTTGAAATTCCAAGAGGCAAGGTGAGGACTTTAGGTGTATAGGTTGCTGTTTTCAACGCTTTCAATGTCAGATAATGGTTGATTCATGATCTGCATGCAATTGCACATGTACAAAGTGTTTTTCGTTTTCTGTTTCGATTAGAATTGTAGAATTTGGAATTTCACATACTCTAGGTATTCGTATAAAATACCGTATACTTATTTTTTATGGAAATGTGTTTGACATGTTTAATTGTCGTATGGATATATGATGTATGGATAAAATACTCATTTGGCAAAAGGGTTCGCCTAAATACATGTTTACTAATATACACCATGTATGTAGAAATACAGTATTGTAAGAAGTACCGTATACGTGTATATTTTAGCGATGTGTTTGTCATGATTAATTGTTGTATAAATATATTATGTGCACATAAATTAATTGCTTGGCGAAAAGAATCGCCGTATTACAAGTTCCATTGTAAACACTATGTGTGTTGAAATTGGGTATCCTAGAAAATACCTTATACGTATAAAATTTGCTGATGTAATTGTCATGATTATTTGCTGTATGAATATGATGTATACATATAAAATACTAGTTTGGTAAAGGGACAGCCCTAGTGCACTTTCCTCTAACATACGTCATGTATGTTGAAAAAAAAGTGCATTCCAAGTGTTTGTAAAAATTGCTTGTGAATGTAAGTGCTTAAGTGTTAGAACCTTAGGTAGGTGCTGAGATGGGATTCAAAACTACCTTAGAGTCACATATGATACCCTCTATGTGGTTATTTACTCTAACCACTCACCTATGAAATATATGTATTTGTATCCCTATTTGTATAGTGCTTTACAACATGCTTTTGAACATGCCTTGTAACTTGTTTATTAACATGCTTTATGACATGCTTTATAGCATGACTGCTAGTGTTCTTGAATTACCATGTTATCATGCTGTACTTCACATGCTATGGTTAGGAATTGATTGAGCTTGGGACTATGTCCATAGTCCAGGCATCCGGTATCAGACTTGGAGTTGTGGTTGAGATTCGTTTCGCCACACATGATGTGTTGGCGAACCCGTGTCGTACTTCGGTTGGCGATAGTGGTTGGCCACACGAGGTGCTTCTGCGCTTCATATCGCCCAACTTGTTGTGCGCTCGAGCCAGCCGAACATGTCAAGTAAACCGTGTGTCTTATGTATGTTCACCATGTTTGGTCGCTAATGTTTGAACCTAGGGTACCAAACTTACCAGTGAAAATCCTGTTAACCATGGTACCTCGATCCGCTAAGACTCATGAGCCGGGCATGGTGGTATGGGACACCGTGGTCGAGCTGTCGGCCTACGCTGGGGCTACGTGCCTCCCCGTAGTGACCATTGAGCAACTTGACTCGTGAGCCGATTATGGTGGTATGGGACCTATATTCGTGCTGTCGGCCTACATTGATAAGGTGATGGGGGAGTGGTGCAACCTTTGTGCGTAATGACCACAGCGGCGACCCTTTGTAGTGACCGCGAGCATATTCTCGAAGTCGCGCAGTGCGCCTTAGGGTTCGCCGCGATATATAGAGTATGAACTAGGCTGTTTTACGTATAGTGATGAATCGTTTAAGGGGTGATGGGGGAGTGGTGCAACCTTTGTGCGTAACAGCCCTGGTAGCCTCTGCAGTGACCTAGAAAACACACCATCGTCTGATATTAACTAGGACTGATGACCCTAGAATGGATCATGTTTGGGAATGATACAAGGGAGGTACCTTAGTTTCCCAATCCTGCTGTTTGAAATGGATTAATTAAAAAACTCGATAATCATGCTCATCATGCATCGCATGTGCATGGAAGATATGGAGCACTGTGGGATGTAAGCATGCCGCGAGCGTGAGATGGTGTCGCATGAGGGAGTATGTAGGTGAGGGCATCCATCATACCTACATTCATACTTACATTAATCATAGTAACTAGGAGTGTTTGATTTACTGCTTATCATTACTGCTTGACTGTATTGATAACATGATAACTTATGCCTTATTGTTCCACTGAGTTAGCTACTCACTCCCACGTTACGGGACGGTGTTGCGCACACCAACCAGACTCTGTCTCAGGTTTAGCCGAGTTGACGACTCTGGAGGCGGAGCCTGATTATGACAAGGACCAGGAGGAGTTCTCGTATATGCAGTTCTCTGGCGGCTTCGACTAGGCTGCCAGGACCGACGGATTTTAAAGGGATTGTACCTAGTTTATCTTTGACATTTTGATTATAAACAGACATGTATATGGTGACTCAGATGGATTCATACTCTGGAGAATGAAACGTTTATTTTGTTTCTTTACATACATATATATACAGTTCAGTCTTCCGCTTGCTTTTATACAATTGATCTGGAGTATGAATTACTGTTTTGATATAATCTCATTCATGTTTATTGCTCCAACACAGACAACATTCAAACATCATTAAATATGTTGCATAAGTGATGCGTTGGGACTCGGGAGTTGAGTTACACTCGACCCCCGATTTTCAGGGCGTTACAGAATTGATAGCAAGTTAACCTGTGCTTTATTGTTCCACTGAGTTAGCTACTCACTCCCACGTTATGGGATGGTGTTCTGGACACCCAACATGTAACGCCCTGAAAATTGGGGGTCGAGCAAAGCTCAGCTCCCGAGTTCCAACGCATCACTTATGCAACACAGATAATGATGATTATGATGAGAGCATTGAAACATGAACGAGATTATACTAAAACAGCATATCATACTCCAGAGACAGTTAAATTTACAAGCGAAAGACTATGATAGATATGTAAAATATATAAACTGTGGAGAGTCTCCAGAGTGTGATAATGTTACCAGGTTAATGAATTACAAGTACAATTTTAAAATATACCAAAGGTATAGTGTCATCTAGACATCTCTGTAATCCCGTCGATCAAGACATGGCTCACATGAAGCCGCCAGAAAATAGCATACACGTGAAAGCATCCTCGTCGTGATAAAAGTTCGGCTCCGCCTCAGAAGTAGCGTCGCCATCTGCAATCAGACAAAGTCTGGTGGGTGTTCGGAACACCGTCCCGTAACGTGGGAGTGAGTGATCAGATCAGTGGAACAATAAAGCATAGGTTAACATGTTATCAAAACAGTCAAGCAATAATGATAAAGCAGTACAATCAACAATCCTAAGTACTCTTGTTAATGCAAGTATGAAATGCTGTCATGATATATGCCCTCACCAACATACTCCCTCATGCGACACCATCTTACGTCCGCGACATCTTTCATTCCTTAGTGCTTCACATCTTCCAGGCACATGGAGTGCGATGATGAGCATGATTACCGAGTTGTTATTAATCCATCTCAAACTGTAGGATTGAAAAACTAAGGTACCTCCCTTGTATCATTCCCAAACATGATCCATTCTAGGGTCGTCAAACCTAGATAATCTCATACGATAGTGTGGTTCTAGGGCGCTGCAAAGGCTACCAGGGCTGTTACATGTAATCGTTACACCACTCCCCCATCACCTTTTTAACGGTTCATCACTAAATTGATACAGGCCTAGTTCATACTCTATTCACCGTAGCAAAACTTGTCGCCTCACCGCAAATTCAGAGTATGCTCGAGGTCACTACAAAGGGCTCGTCACCAATCAGTGTAGGCCGACAGCTCGAATATAGTGTCCCATACCACCATAATCGGCTCACGAGTTTGGTTGCTCAATGGACACTATGGGGAGGCACGTGGCCCCAACGTAGGCTGACAACTCTACTACGGTGTCCCATACCACCATACCCGACTCATGAGTCTTAGCGGATCGAGGTACCAAGGTTAATAGGATTCCATTGGTAAGTTTGGTATCCTAGGTTCAAGCAGAGACGTCCAAACATAGTGAACATACATTAGACAGATCGGGTTACTTGACGAGCTCGGCTAGCACAAGGACACAACAAGTTGAACGACATGAAGTGCATAAGCACTTCGCATGGCCAACCACTATCGTCAACCGAAGTACGACTCGGGTTCGTCGAACACATCCAACGTGGCGAATGAATCTCAACCACGAATTCAATCCCGTTACCGATTGCCTGGACTATACAATAGCCCCAATCACAATCAATCCTTTATTCAGAAGCATGTAGAGTAAAGCAGAATAAACAAAGTAATTCAAGCATGTTATAAAGCATGTTATAGAGCACAATATAAACAGGAAATACAAACACATACATTTCATAAGTAAGCAGTTAAATTAAACAAACAACATGGAGGAAATCATATACATCTTTAAAGTAGCTGAGAATCCTATCTCAACACCACTATTAAATTTAGTTCGTCACACAATTTCTCACACAGGCATTTTATCAAGCACTTAAACGACACCACTCCAACATACATGACGTATGTTGATTTCAATATAGAAGAGGACAAATCCTTATAGCAAGGAGTTGTCTCATACACATCAATCATATTCTTACATTCAATACATATGGTAGGCATAAATCATAAATCCATATTTATTTAGACATTTCAACAAACACTTAGACTACACACATTAGCCTACATAAACAATGTTAGCTCAAAAGTGTATTAGGGCGAATCCTTTCGCCAAACAGGTCGTACATCAATAACTCGCATGTATACATGGCAAATACTCATGGCAATCATATCAGCAAAATTTATACGAATACGGTATTTTCTACGAATACCTAAAATATACAAAATTCCATATTCTTCGTATTTAACTCATATAGAAAACAGACAACACTTTGTACATGTGCAATTGCATGCAGATCATGAATCTATCATTATCTGACATTGAAAGTGTTGAAAACCATAACCTATACGTTTAAAGTCTGCACCTTTTGTCGTAGAATCGTAACGAATCCGATAGGTTTGTTAAGCTTTCGTATTCGGCAGTTTGGTAACCTATAGAATGAAATAGGTTAGCTATTTCATAACCTATAACTATCAAAACCCCAAAACAGGTTAGGGTTAGGGTTTCTTACCTAAAAATAAGATTGAAATTGCCGGGAAAGCAATAAGAATAGTGTGGTTTAGCTTGTAGAATGGCAGGGGAGAATAGCGGGGAGGTTCTCCCACTTCTCTCACACTTTCTCTCTCTTTTCTCTCTTACCTCTCCTAGGGTTTTTTCTCAAATTCGTATGGCTAAATGAGAGAGGGTTTTAAGCTCCTTATATAGCCTAAAATCACACCAAAACAGACTTAAGGTCAAGGTATACTTAGGTTATAACTAAAGTGAGTCAGTTTCAGCTCAACGAAGGACTTCTGGCGGCCCCCCTTGAGCCAAAGGTCGGACTTAAGCTCACAGACCTTGGATCTAGGTTTAATTAAGTTTTCATTTTGGTCGGATTCCCAGATCATGCGTGGCAGATCAGTTTCAGTTCAATGGTCAGCGAATGCTGATAAGGGATTTCAAGTACACTGACCTGTGTTGGATTTTTTCCCTGATCCGAGGGTATAATTTGGTCCGATTCTGATGGTCTGGTTGCTTATAAATTGTCCGCAAGCGACATATGCCAGATTTCATAAGTTTGTATTTTATTTTTAATTAATTTCACATTTCTCACACTCTTCACTCCGGGCTCAAGCGAATAACCCCAGGACACGATCTGGATTTGATTTTCGAGATGGTTGTCAAGCCTAGCAAGGCGGTCATAATCGTTTAACTTCACGTTATTCGGACTTTCGACGTGCGGTCCAGATCTGATACGGAGTTCCGTGATGCTCTCGAGAGCAGTCGGGTAATGAGATTGATCCTAGATTTTAGGGTAACCTAGCGTCAATGATTCTACAAGTTTTGGGTCTTGCAGATCGTATTTAAAGCGGATCAAGCGAATTTCGTAGCTAATCTAGTTTAGTACTTAGTTACTTTGTTAATGATAAGGTAGTGAAAATGAGATTTATGAAGGAAAAGGGTTAACAAGCGATTTTTAGAATATGGGATTGGGTTCTGACAAGTTAATCAGGTGTTAGGAGCGACCCATTGCCTAAGGACATCTAATTCCAGGTTGGCAAAAATCTGTGAAGTTACAATTTACCCCCCTTAAAACAAAATTTTGTCCCTGAAATTGCCTAAGGGTAATAAGGAAGGATTTAATTATTTCTTTGCCTAAGTTTTATTGGGTAGGGTATATACTAGCCTAGTTCATTTCAGTCTACCCCCCTTAAAACTTATTTCTTTATCCATTTCTCATACCCTGATGGTTTGCTATAATTTATTTCTTTACCTATTTGGAGTCTTGACGACAATCCCCAATTATTTAGAGTAAGATAGTTGTTTTCATTGTTTGACCAACACGGAGAGACGGTTGTAGTGGGCTTGATCCTGATACATCGATCATCTACCTGATCAGGGTAGAAGGCTCATCGTATCCCTTCCTAGTCCTGGTAGATCCTGGTCTTCTGCTCGGTCAAAGCAGTGAGTCCATTGGTAGTCGCCCAGGGTTGAGAATTGGGTTAAGCCGCGAATGTTTCATAGTTGTATATTTCAGTAACTTCGTAGTCCGATCACTCTAAAACCTTAGGGAATTCCCATCACTGAAAGGTTCAAATGTCATATTTCTCAGGTTGCCCTTTAGGTCTTGGTCTAAGAGAGTCCTCGTTATTATCTATGTCCAAGGAAACGGTGAATCAAATCTTACTAGATCATCCTAAAACGGTTTCTCATAGTAGAACTTGCTAGGGCTTCTATTATGTTCGTATTCAACGAGCACAGTTGTAGATATGTTGACCTTGGCTATTGTAATTTAGTTCATACCCATTGTTAGGCCTATTCTGTACTATGAATTTATTTAATACTTGAACCCTAATTGCTTTACATTCTAAGGAAGATTCAGATCCTATTTGGTGACCTAACCTTACGTATAACCATGATCAATTTCTTTCGATCTTGGGCCAGTGGGGCTAGGGTCCACCACCTTTCTGCTATGTCACCCAGATCAAAAAGGTGTATTAGTCGACCTAACTAAGTCTATCATTCATTTAACTTAGCATAATTAATTAGTCTTTTACTTTCCTTAGCCTAACCAGTAGTCTAGACTTAATTTAGGAGTAGCGGTAATCCACTGGTTGTACTCCACAGTCTATGCTTATACACTAGATGATTTTATACCCTTTCTAATATATGAAAATTTCTTATCGCTTAGGGTCAAAGTTGTCTGATCAGAATTGAGTTGCTCGAACTTGAATGTAACTACGCTCGAGCACTACACACATGACCACACCAACTAAGGAGGTCCTAGGGTTTATATTATTAATTTGTTGGATTTCCTATATGGTCAGGTCTGTTGAAATCTAGGAGCACCGCTCTAGGTCCAAAACTCCAAGGGCCTATTTGGCCAGTGGTCTTAAGTTGTATTAAATGGGCTTGCATTGCTATTCCCACCTCGGGATTAGAAGTGGTATGTTTGGTAGGAGGGTGGGTGGGATTAAAATTAATTTTATAGGCTTTGGAAAATGAGCCTTGTGTTGGAAAGTGTGAGATGGGATTTCCAAACCCCATGATGATGAATTTCTAAGTGTAATTTGAAAGGAAAACCAAGGATATACTTTTCATTGTATACAATCCAAACATGGCATTGGAAAACATGGGATACACCCAATCTAGGGACCATACCTTACACCTACATTTATTATTACTTTTACAATTCCATCCACCTAATCTCACTTAATGTAGTTGGCCGAACGGGCCCTAACGTCCTCAAACATCTAAAATGTTCTACCAACTACTACACTCATCAACATGAAAACATAAACACCCTAAGACGACAACCCATGCAAACTACAAGACAATAGTATGGATGACTAGACATCCGAGAAAATAGCCGTACCAAGCTCGGATAGAGCCATAAAAAAAGTGAAGAAAAGGGAGGAAAGGGATGAGATCCTCGGGTCTTCACGGACTTGGGTCTCAATAGTTATTGTAAAGGCCCAAATGAAAGGAGAGAAACGTAGGAAATGAAGAAATAGAAGGGGTAGGGAGCTTACACATTTTTGAGCTTCACATGGGGGTGTGGGAGCTCAAATGAGGAAAAACAGAAAGGGTAGAGGATAGGTGCTGCTGTGAACGATAGAGGGGTGTGGGTTTTAACGGAAAACAACGGAATGGGCGATTAGAAGGGGGGGTTTGAGAGAGGAAACAACAACTTGGAGGAAAAAAGAGAGCTTGGAGGGGTGATTTGTGAAGGAAGTAGGTGTTTAGGGTGATTTCAAGCCATAGTCCATGTACCAGGGGGTTCCCCTAAGCCTCAAACATGATCGTCCCGACCGGCCCACCTGGCCGGGCCCGAAACTCGGTGAGGCCTCGCTGACCTGGGAAGGGCCTCGCCACTCTCTGGAGTGGTTGGCGATGCCTCGCCATTTGGACGAGGTCCTCGTGACCCCTAAGCCCCAAAAATGTGTGGGGCCCACCCTAGGCCCCCCTGCAAGTGCTCCGTTTGGCCTCCGACTCCATTTAAGGCACTTTCGGGGCCAATTTACAAATTGGAATGAGTTTATATAACGTGTAGCATATCATTTTGGGGGTAGGAGGAGTTAATATATTCAATAAACCATTTATTTCACGAGATTCCATAATTTGAATGGTCAAAAGTCCAACTTATACATATATTTGCTATTTATAGTAAATTTTTGTTTAAGTATTATTCTTCATCATTTATACGTTAGGATTTATGTCTAGTATGAAAGGACTTAGAAAAAATTGAAGAATGAAGTGGTGCAAGGAGAGATTTTGAAGGAATTGGGTTAGACTTTAGGATTGAGTTGTGCAGTTGTTTTCAATATCTTGGTTGATAATTCATGAGAGTGGTAAGATTGATGAGGGACGTTGCTTATAGAGTAAGAGCTGGATGGATGAAGTGGAGATGTGCCTTTAGAGTTTTATGTGATAGCCACATACCAAATCAACTAATGGGGGGAATCTTCTAGGATAGCTATAAGACCATTCATGCTTTATGGACTAGAATCTAAGGCTGTCAACTGACAACATATTCATAAGATGTGTAGTTGAAATGGGGGTGTTGAGAGGATAGGTGTCAAGATGAGGAATGACAGATATAGAAATGAATGCATTCGAGGGAACTTTGGGGTATCATAAGATAAGAGAAAGTAGGCATTGATGCTTTGGCCATGTGAGATGGAGACCAAGAACAACACTGGTTGGGGGTGAGTTGTGATCTAAACCAGTCGTTTGACAGTTTAGAAGTGATTCAGGATCGTTTCGCGTGATCATGGGTATGTACAGGCCCAATCTCAGCGGTCGATTTTGGTCGGTTTCGCCGTTCGGTGAATTTGGAAAATCCTAAGTCGGTTCCTACGTTCCGTCGCTCCCTCCTAAGTTAGAGTGTGTCAGAGTGCATTGTGTGATCATAACCCAGGTCCAGTTTAATCCAAATCATGCTCTGATACCATCTTGTAATGCCCTGAAAATTGGGGGTTGAGCAAAGCTCAGCTCTCGAGTTCCAACGCATCACTTATGCAACACAGATAATGATGATTATGATGAGAGCATTGAAACATGAATGGGATTATACCAAAACAGCATATCATACTCTAGAGACAGTTAAATTTACAAGCGAAAGACTATGATAGATATGTAAAATATATAAATTGTGGAGAGTCTCCAGAGTGTGATAATGTTACCAGGTTAATGAATTACAAGTACAATTTCAAAATATACTAAAGGTGTAGTGTCATCTAGACATCTCTGTAATCCCGTCGATCAAGACACGACTCACATGAAGCCGCCAGAAAATAACATACACGAGAAAGCATCCTCATCGTCACAAAAGTTTGGCTCCGCCTCAGAAGTAGTGTCGCCATCTGCAATCAGACAAAGTCTGGTGGGTGTTCGGAACACCGTCCCGTAACGTGGGAGAGTGATCAACTCAGTGGAACAATAAAGCATAGTTTAACATGTTATTAAAACAGTTAGGCAGTAATGATAAAGCAGTACAATCAACAATCCTAAGTACTCTTGTTAATGCAAGTATGAAATGCAGTCATGATGTATGCCCTCACCAACATACTCCCTCATGCGATACCATCTTATGTCCACGGCATGCTTTCATTCCTCAGTACTCCACATCTTCCAGGCACATGGAGTGTGATGATGAGCATGATTACCGAGTTGTTATTAGTCCATCTCAAACAGTAGGATTGGGAAACTATGGTACCTCCCTTGTATCATTCCCAAACATGATCCATTCTAGGGTCGTCAAACCTAAATTATATCATACAATAGTGTCGTTCTAGGGCGCTGCAAAGGCTGTCAGGGCTATAACATGTAATTGTTACACCACTCCCCCATCACCTTTTTAACGGTTCATCACTAAATTGATACAGGCCTAGTTCATACTCTATTCACCGTAGCAAAACTCGTCGCCTCACCGCAAATTCAGAGTTTGCTCGAGGTAGGTCGACATCTCGAATATAGTATCCCATACCACCATAATCGGCTCACGAGTCTGGTTGCTCAATGGACACTACGGGGAGGCACGTGGCCCTAGTGTAGGCCGACAGCTAGACCACGGCGTCCCATACCACCATGCCTGGCTCATGAGTCTTAGCGGATCGAGGTACCAAGGTTATTGGGATTCCACTAGTAAGTTTGGTACCCTAGGTTCAAGCAGAGGCGTCCAAACATGGTGAACATACATTAGACAGATCGGGTTACTTGACGAGCTCGGCTAGCTCGAGCACACAACAAGTTGAATGACATAAAGTGCATAAGTACTTCGCGTGGCCAACCACTATCGTCAACCGAAGTACGACTCGGGTTCGTCGAACACATCCCACGTGGCGAATGAATCTCAGCCACGAATTCAATCCCGTTACCGATTGCCTGGACTATACAATAGCCCCAATCACAATCAATCCTTTATTCAGAAGCATGTAGAGTAAAGCAGAATAAACAAAGTAATTCAAGCATGTTATAAAGCATGTTATAGAGCACAATATAAACAGGAAATACAAACACATACATTTCATAAGTAAGCGGTTAAATTAAACAAACAACATGGAGGAAATCATATACATCTTTAAGGTAGCTGAGAATCCTATCTCAACACCACTATTAAATTTAGTTCGTCACACAATTTCTCACACAGGCATTTTATCAAACACTTAAACGACACCACTCCAACATACATGACATATGTTGATTTCAATATAGAAGAGGACAAATCCTTATAGCAAGGAGTTGTCTCATACACATCAATCATATTCTTATATTCAATACATATGGTAGGCATAAATCATAAATCCATATTTATTTAGACATTTCAACAAACACTTAGACTACACACATTAGCCTACATAAACAATGTTGGCTCAAAAGTGTATTAGGGCGAATCCTTTTGCCAAACAGATCGTACATCAATAACTAGCATGTATACATGGAAAATACTCATGGCAATCATATCAGCAAAATTTATACGAATATGGTATTTTTTACAAATACCTAGAATACACAAAATTCCATATTCTTCATATTTA
Source organism: Magnolia changhungtana (assembly GCA_030180095.1). Lineage (NCBI taxonomy): Eukaryota > Viridiplantae > Streptophyta > Magnoliopsida > Magnoliales > Magnoliaceae > Magnolia > Magnolia changhungtana. The sequence continues at coordinate 3,066,262 of JASAUF010000353.1, forward strand.
ACTGAAACAGAAAACAGACAGCACTTTGTACATGTGTAATTGCATGCAGATCATGAATCTATCATTATCTGACATTGAAAGCGTTGAAAACCATAACCTATACGTCTAAAGTCCGCACCTTTTGTCGTAGAATCGTAACGAATCCGATAGGTTTGCTAAGCTTTCGTATTCGGCAGTTTGATAACCTATAGAATGAAATAGGCTAGCTATTTCATAACCTACAACTATCAAAACCCCAAAATAGGTTAAGGTTAGGGTTTCTTACCTAAAACTGAGGTCGAAATCGCCGGGAAAGCGATAAGAATGGTGTGGTTGAGCTTGTAGAATGGCTGGGGAGAATAGCAGGGAGGTTCTCCCACTTCTCTCACACTTTCTCTCTCTTTTCTCTCTTCTCTCTCCTAGGGTTTTTCTCAAATTCGTATGGCTGAATGAGAGAGGGTTTTAAGGTCCTTATATAGCCTAAAATCACACCAAAACAGACTTAAGGTCAAGGTATACTTAGGTTATAACCAAAGTGAGTCAGTTTCAGCTCAACGGAGGACTTCTGGTGGCCCCCCTTGAGCCAAAGGTCAGACTTAAGCTCACAGACCTTGGATCTAGGTTTAGTTAAGTTTTTATTTCGGTCGGATTCCCAGATCACGCGTGGCGGATCAGTTTCAGTTCAACGGTCAGCGAATGACGATCAAGGATTTCAAGTACACTGACCTGTGTTAGAATTTTTCCTTGATCCGAGGGTGTAATTTGGTTCGATTCTGACGGTTTGGTTGCTTATAAATTGTCCGCAAGTGACACATGCCAGATTTCATAAATTTGTATTTTATTTTTAAATAATTTCACATTTCTCACCCTCTTCACTCCGGGCTTAAGCGAATAGCCCCAAGACACTATCTGGATTTGATTTCCGAGATGGTTGTGAAGCCCAGCAAGGTGGTCCTAATCGTTTAACTTCGCGTTATTCGGACTTTCGACGCGCGGTCCAGATCTGATACGGAGTTCCATGATGCTCCCGAGAGTAACCGGGTAATGAGATTGATCCTATATTTTAGGGTAACCTAGTGTCAATGATTCTACAAGTTTTGGGTCTTGCATATCGTATTTAAAGTAGATGAAGCAAATTTCGTAGCTAATCTAGTTTAGTACTTAGTTACTTTGTCAAGGATAAGGTAGTGAAAGTGAGATTTGTGAAGGAAAATGGTTAACAAGCGATTTTTAGAATATGTGATTGGGTTCTGACAAGTTAATCAAGTGTTAGGAGCGACCCATTGCCTAAGGACATCTAATTCCAGGTTGGCAAAAATCTGGGATGTTACACACTAGACTCTGTCTTAGATGCAGGTATTGACGAGACACAGGAGGCTGAGCCTGATTACTATGATGATTAGGATGAGTTCTCCTTCATGCAGTTCTCTGGAGGCTTCGCTTAGGCCATTCAGATGATGGGACTACAGGGTGTACCATTATAGTTGTACCATTTTTGGCATTTTGGTTTTTGAAACTAATATATGTATATGGTGACTCAGTAGGGTGTTCATACTCTGGAGACCGATTGTGACGTTTTTGGCTTTATATACATTTATATACATCTTTCAGTCTTCCGCTTGTGTTTTATAACTTGATCTGGAGTATGAATTACTGTTTTAGTATAATCCCACTCATGATTATTGCACTAACACAGACAACATTCAATCATAAGCATTTATGTTGCATAAGTGATGTTTTGGAACTCTGGTATTGAGTTGCTACTCGACCCCCAATTTTCAGGGCATTATAAGTCATGTTTGTGTTGCACTTTACAACATGTTCATATGATTGTAAGAATTGAATTATTTGTTCATTACTACTTTGACTGTCTCATGTGATTACGTGTTGAAATTGAATGAGGTTGGGACTATGATATAGTCCAGGCAATCGGTAATAGGCCCTAATTTGGTGGCTGAGGTTGCTTTCGCCAACTTGGAAGTGTTCGGTGAACCCAGTCGTACATTGGTCGTCGACAGTGGTTAGGCCACGGGAAGTGCTCACACGCTTCATGTCGATCGATTCGATGTGTGCTCGTATTAGTCAAGCTCCTCAAGTAACCCGATTTGCCTATTGTATGTTCACCATGTATGGACGCTAATGTTTGAACCTAAGGTACCAAACTCACCAGCGAAACCCCGTTAAACCATGGTACCTCGATCCGCTAAGACTCATGAGCCGGACATGGTGGTATGGGACATCGTGGTCGAGCTGTCGGCCTACGCCGGGGCGATGAGCCCACCCGTAGTGACAACCAAAGCTCGTGAGCCGAATACGGTAGTATGGGACACGGTATTCGAGCTGTCAACCTACACTGATAAGGTGACGAGCCCTTTGTAGTGACCTCGAGCATACTCTGAACCTGCGTTGAAGCGACGAGCCTTTCTTTAGTAATCAGAGTATAAACTAGGCCTGCACTGATCAGGTGACGAGCCATTTGTAACAACCTAGAACCGCAACATCGTATGAGAGTTACTAGGACTAACGACCCTAGGATGGATCATTATTTGGGAAATGACATAAGGGAGGTACCTTAGTTTTCCAATCCTGCTGTATAAAAAGGACTAATAAGAACTTGGTAATCATGTGCATGTACCGCATTACGTGTGCGTTTGGCATAGCAGGTCAAGTACTGAGGAAGGGTTGCATGCGCGATCGTGAGATGAAGTCGCTGAGGGAGCGTAGGCGAGGGCATGCATCATTATTTCACTCCCACGTTACAGGATGGTGTTTTAAACACCAACCAGACTCTGTCTTGATTGCAGATGGCGATGCGATTCCTGAGGTGGAGCCGGACTTTTATGATGATGAGGAGGGTTTCTCCTTTATGCAGCTATCAGGCGGGTCTATGTAGACCATCTTCTGATCGACGGGGTTATAGGGTTGCTAATTAGATGCCATTACACTTTAGTTTGCACTTTTAGAACACCCATGTATATTCATTTTGTTCATTTTTGGTGTATACATGTATATATTTAACTTGGTAACATGTTCACACTCTAGAGACTTACAATAATTTATGTATTTTCTATATCTATCACAGTCTTCCACTTGCGTAATTTAACTATATATGGAGTATGATATGTTGTTTGGTATAATCCTATTCATGTTGCAATGCACTCATCATAATCATCATTATCTATGTTGCATAAGTGATGCGGTAGAACTCGGGAGCTGAGCTTTAATCGAGCCCCGATTTTCAGGGCATTACATCAACTAGTCCTAACACTGGCTCGACCAGTCCAAGAAATTCCACCTCTAGTCCTACGGTTGTTGTAAAATTTTAAAATTTTTTATTAAGCCACGACCAGTCTTGGAGATTGCTCGACCGATCGTGTGAACAGTTCTCGACCAGTCCTGCAGCTACGACTCAAAGTCCAGCAACTAAATCTGGTTCCATACGACCAGTCATGGACAAGTCCCGACCAGTCTGGAGGTCCCTCGACCGGTCATGAAGGTCTTACGACCATGGAACAACTTTATCCGATCGCGCTCAAATTTTTAAAAATTTGTTGGTCCTACAACCAGTAGTAGTGTCCACAGGACCAGTCATGAACATGATTTCTTCATCTATAAATAGAACACGAATTTCAGAGTATTTCATTCAATTTAAGCCAATTCCATTCATCACTCTGAGAGATAAGTTAGTGTTCTTTTTAAGCTATATTGTGCTCATTTAATATTCTCTTAATTTAGTTTTTTATATTTGATGTTGTATTCTTTATTCCAATCATATTTGAAGAAGGGATGGAGACTTACCCTTTTCTTGGAATCAAAATCAAATAGAGCTAGCCCAACTTGATTTAATTTAAAATCAATTTAGAACCTAGAAGTATTTCATAAGTGAGTTTGGACATTGAACTTCTATGTTGAAATTCTACTCCGACTTGGTTCTTCCGAGCTGAATCAAAGAGAATATCCTAGTATTTTACATTTGTGTAAATTCCTTTGTTTTGGTTTTTGAGATTGTGCCAGAAAAATCTCTGTTTTGGTTTGTCTGAGGTGATCCACAAAACTTAGAGTGTGGGGTTTTTTTGAATTGTGTAAGCCCACTTGAAAGACACAATTGTGAGGGTTTTAGGTGAACCTAGAAAAACTTATTTCCATAGTGAACGCTAATATCCACTATGTGAGGATATTAGGAGTGGAATAGTTGTGTGGCTGTTTTTCTAAACAGTTGGTGTACACATAAGCGAACCACTATAATTCTTTGTCTTGTGGATTGATTGTTTATTTATTTGTGTGGATGATTGTAATTTCCTTTTTGTATTGTGGTGAATGTTGTAATTTCTTTTATGCAAATGTGGAGAATATTGTAATAGCTTAGATTTCCTTTCTTGTTATTTATTTCTTTATTCCTCTATAATAGTTTGAGTTTTTGATACACAAACTGTTCTAGTAAGGTTGTCTTGCCATAAACCCTTAGTTTTTATGGTGCAAGGTAGTCCTTAGAATAACATTTATATCAACCTCTCAATACTCATTCTTTTAAGGTTGTCTTTAAATTCAACATTGTAGGATTGTCTTTTGCTATCTGTATTTAATTTATTTAAATTCCGCTGTAAATTTTTTAATTTGGCATAGTCTTATTCACCCCCCCCTCTAGGACATATAGCTCGGCCTTTTCAAGTGGTATCAGAGACTAATAGCTCATTTTTGTTATTTCTTTCGAATTAATTTCCTGAGCTATTTGAGATGTCAAATTTTGATAGCCTTTCAGTCACTAGGCCTCCACCATTTAATGACTCCAATTATGCCATTGGAAAGCCAGAATGAGGATTTTCCTAAAATCCATGGATGAGAGCGTGTGGTAAGCCACAGTGACTGAATGGACCTCTCCTACCATTGAAGTAACTGGTACCGATAGATTTAAATCTATGAAAATCTCACCTTATTTTTCTTGGACCACACTTTAGAAAAGTGAGAGTAGTGTCAATGCAAAAGCACTAAATGCAATCACTTGCGCACTATCACCAGATGAGTTCAAAAGAATTATATCCTTTGATACTACAAAGCAAGCCTGGGATATTTTAGAAATGACACACTAGGGAACAACAATTATCAAGAAATCTAAAGTCCAAATTCTCACAACCAAATTTGAGGAAATACGTATGGAGGAAAGTGAAACTTTCATGCACTTTTATAGTAGATTAAATGACATTATTAACTCTATGTGGGGTCTCGGTGATAAAATCCCAGAAAGTAAAGTTTGTGCAAAGATACTACGCTTACTACCTAATCGGTTCAATTCAAAGGTGACCGCGATCTAGGAACTTCGTGATATAGACATTATGAGGGTGGAAGAATTGGTTGGGTCTTTAGAAACCTATGAGTTGAATTTTAAAGCTCCTAAAGGTAAGTCAATTGTCCTTAAATCTTGTAAATGTTTTTCTCAAGAAAATTGTAGTAATTCTGATTTAGAAAATTCTGAAGATGATATGGTCCTTTTAGCTAAAAAGTTTTACAAAATTTTCAAAAGTAAAAAGAGGGTTGATTTTAAAAAATCTAATGATAAGAAAAGATCTAAATCTAAAACTTGAAAATCTTTAAAAGATAGTCAATGTTACAACTGTCACGAATATGGGCATTTAGCAAATAAGTGTCCTAAAAAGGACAAACCTAAAAAGAAAGGTATGTTGGCTACTTGGGATGAATCTTCTGGCTCTAAAGCCTCTTCTGAATCAGAAGATTCTGAAGCCAAGTCGGGTAATGAAGTCAAAGCCCTTATGACTCTAGCCAAGTTCACATTTTCAGATCATGATGATTCAACTAGTGAAGAAAATATGAATAGTGATCATGAAAATGAAGAAGATCTTCAAGATGCTTACAATGCCCTATACATGGAAAGTTATAAAATTGAGGTAAAACTAAAACTTCAGAAAGAAAAATTTTTGAAACTTAAAGAAAATTTTGATACTCTTGTTTCAGAAAAATCCCACATTTGAGATTGTTTTGAAAAAACTAAATGTGATTTAGATTTCAAAACTTCCCTAATTGAAAATCTAAAATCTAAAATCTGAAAATGAAAACTAAAACTTGAAGTCTCTTCACTTTTGAGTTTAAAGGATACATGGAGAATAGCCCAAGGTGATCCTAAGTTAGAAAAACTATTATTCGGATCTAGAAAATGTGGTGACCGATCCGGTTTGGGCTACAACAAAAGTACTCCTCCTAAACATAAGAATACTTCTCCTAAGTTTGTGAAAGGAGAGTCTTCAAACTCAAAAGGGAAAAGTTCATTTCAAAATATTTCTAAAAATACTAAAACTTTTCAATCTTTAAAACCTAGAAGTAACCATATCAACTACCAAAATTAGAAACATAATCCTTTAGTTGAGAAAATTGTTGATTTACTTAAGGATCTCTTAAAATCTAACTCAATGGGTTGGTCTTATATCAACTACAAACACATGAAGACCAACTATACTCCTAAACCCAAAATTGTAATGAAATGGGTTCCTAAGGTTACTTGCTTGGTTGCCCACACGACTTTTAAAGCTTCAAGCCATTCAAAGTGGCACCTAGACAGTGGATGATCCAGACACATGACTGGTGACAAAGGTCTGTTCACCAATCTTAAAGACATGACTGATGGTTCAGTCACATTTGGTGATGGTAGCAACTGCAGGATTATTGGCTAAGGTACGGTTAAACTTTTTAACCTCTTTTTATTTGAGAATGTTTTATATGTAGAAGGTTTAAAACATAACCTATTAAGCATTTCTCAGATATGCGATAAAAACCACAGTGTAAAATTTTCTAACCTAGGGTGTGAAATTTTAAATAAAGATGGTTCAGTAATATTAACTGGTCGTAGAACTTCTGAAAAATGCTACATTGTAAGTGAGTCAAACTCGTCTAATCTATCGCGCTACATGGTCCATACTAATGAGACCGAGTTATGACATAAACGCCTTGGACATGTACACTACCATAACTTGTATAGACTAAGCAAAAGAGAGTTAGTAAGAGGCTTACGCAAAATATAAAAAATAGATAAAATATATGGTGAATGCCAAATTGGCAAGCAAACTAGGAGCTCTCATAAAATGGTGGACTCTAATGCCACATCTAAACCGCTCGAACTCCATATGGATCTGATTGGACCTACTAGAACGGAGAGTTGAGGTGGCAAAAAGTATATTCTGGTAATCGTTAATGACTTTACTAGATATAATTGGGTAGTCTTCTTAAGAGACGAATTAGAAACTCTCAATGAAGTTAAAAGGGTACTTAGACATATCCAAACTGAAAAAGAGACTCAAGTCTGTAAGATCCGTAGCGATCATGGATCAGAATTTGAGAATAGCAGCTTTAAGAAGTTTTGCAGTGATCAGGGAATATCATATGAATTCTTTACGCCCAAAACACCACAACAAAATGATATAGTAGAAAAAAAATAGAGTCCTTTAAGAAATGGAAAATGTAATGTTAAACAGGATGAAGCTCCCTAAAAATCTTTGGGTCGAAGCTGTAAATACTGCATGTTATATAATTAACCTTGTTTATACTAGAAAATCTAATGGAAAAATGTCTTATAAAATATGGTTTGATAAGAAGCCTACTGTCAAATACTTTCGAGTTTTCGGCAACAAGTTTTATATTTTACGTGATCGTGAAAATCTGAGAAAATTTGACACCAAAAGTGATGAAGGGATATTTTTAGGGTATGCTCTGAATAGTCGAGCATATTGGGTTCTTAATAAGAGGACTGGTGTAATTCAAGAATTAATTAATGTGGTTATTGATGATCACTTGAATACACCTGTCTTAAGTTTAGATAATGATGAAGTACTTCTAATTGATAAACCAGATTCTTCATTAAGTCAAAATAACTCTGAACTGAGAACTGTTAAGGATCATCTAACTAATCAGATTCTTGAAAACCCTCTCACTGGTGTGCGCACTCGTAGACAACTTGAAGATATGTGTAATTACGTGTGCTTTACATCTCATATAGAACCAACTAACATAAAAGAAGCTCTTATTGACGAAAACTGGATAGTTGCTATGCAAGAAGAGCTTAATCAAATTGTTAGAAATGATGTTTGATACTTAGTTCCTAGACCAAAAGATAAGCATATTATTGGAACTAAGTGGATTTTTAAAAATAAGTCTGATGAACTTGGTAATATAATTAGAAACAAGGCTAGACTGGTTGTACAAGGGTACACTCAAATTGAAGGCATCGATTATGATGAAACCTTTGCCCCAGTAGCTCATCTTGAATCAATCAGACTATTTATATACATTGCTTGTTTTAGAATGTTCAAAATTTATCAAATGGATGTAAAGAGTGCTTTTTTAAATGGTGATTTACATGAAGAAGTGTATGTTGAACAACCAACGGGTTTTGAAGACCCTAAGAATACCGATCATATCTATCGCCTAAAAAAGGCTCTCTATGGTTTAAAACAAGCTCATAGGGCATGGTATGAAAAATTGACTAAGTTTTTACTAAGTCATAACTTTATAATGGGAAGTGTTGATAAAACTCTGTTCGTTAAGAAACATAATGAACACATCTTGATAGTGCAAATATATGTTGATGATATTATTTATGGATCTACCTATACTAACATTACTGTTGAGTTTGCAGATCTTATGAAATCTAAGTTCGAAATGAGCATGGTTGGAGAATTGAATTATTTTCTTCAGTTGCAAGTTAAACAACAACCTGAAGGTTTCTTTATTTCCCAAACCAAATATGCTTTGAACTTAGTTAAAAAGTTCAGATTTGAGAATGGGAAGAATTTTGATACTCTTATGAGTACGACTTTAAAACTTTCAAAGGAATTTACAGGTAAGAAAGTAGATCCTAAATTTTATCGTAGTAGATAGGTAGTTTGCTGTATTTAACTGCGAGCCGACCTGATATTGCATTTAGCGTTTGTATTTGTGCTAGATATCAATCTGACCCTAAAGAGTCACATTTTACTATTGTTAAGTGGATTATGCGATTGTTGAGGCATAAAATAAAGAGAAGAATTGAAGAAAAAGAAGATCAAAGGGTTGAGGAAAAAGAGAGAGCTGAAGAAAGGAGCAATGCAATAACTCAAGGTTACCATGTGCGGGTCCCCACAAAGTATATCAATTGCGCGGGTCCCTGCAAACTACATATCGATTGCACAACAAGAGTTCCAATTGATTATTCAAGATATATCCCACATCGCTAAGATTAAGGTTCCACACGTGCGAGCGCCTATAAATACCCCTTCCCCTCCTTCATATGGTTGGTTTGAAGATTTCGAAGCGAAAGCAGAACGAAGAAGAAGACCGAAGGTAGGAGCAAAGGGCTCCTGCAGGTTGCGCGGACCCGCGCAACCTATATGCTTTGCGCGGGACCCCGCAATCAGACTGCTCTGCAGTCTGTAACAACAAAGGGTTGTTATGCTGTCAAAATTTTTAAAGCCCCCAAGTCTTCAAGTTTTTCCTGTCCAAGAAAAAGGGAGAATCATCGACAGAAATGCATATTCCTCCTGAGTCTTAGGAGATGATCAAAATAGCGCCGGAATGCTGCCAGAATTTCTATCTCCTTAAAGATTGTTGATCGATTCGTTAATTCCTCTTAAGTCCTAGGGGATGACTGAGATCACTGCTGTTATGCTGCCAAAATTTATATTTGACTATGACAGTTGAACTTATAATTGTTTCTTTGTGCCAAGTAATTAATCTTAGAATCAAGGGATATTAAAGGATGTAAATGAACTCAGAATCAATAAAGTGTGATAATTGTCTTTGTACTTTTCTCTGTTATGTCTGAATAAGATAAATCCCCCAAATCAAATACATTTGTTTTCTTGTCAAAACAAAATGGTGACTCTGCTGGGGATATTTGTCTTATTTAGCATTAACAATGGGAAAGCGGTAAAGCTTTTATCACTTTTTGCCGTCTCTCAGACGCCAAAATGGCGACTCTCAGTGGGAACATCCTCCCCTTCATTCCTAAGATGGATTACTTAATCCTTCACATACTAATTTAGTGCGCGTTTCATTACCGAAGGTACCTGAATTTAACCATAAAATACAACTGATGGCTAGTCTTGTAAGGAGAGTGAACTTCTGCTTCACCTTTATTGGGTTCATAGTAGAGTATGTACCGAGCCAAGCCCCAGAGCGCATGGATCCATGTCCTGCAAGTGGGCGTAAAATGACTCAAGTAATAGTTGGAGTTGTATCCGTTTCACCTCAACCGCAGGAAAGTGAGGGGGATTGGACTGTGGTCTTATCTCATAAGACAAAAGCAAAGAATCTAAGAGCCGTAGAGCAAACTCATCTGTGCTGAGAGCCAGAGGACCGATCACGCGTAGTACAGTCAGGAAGAACCCCGAGCTCGTTCCTCCTGTGATATATCCCGAGTGAACAATTCCACGGTTCGCGTCGCGTGATTTTCCTGTCCTGGTCGCCTCGAGGATCAAATGGACGGAAGAACAGAAAGGTAAAGTGCTAGTGATAAGCTCACTGACACCTATGTCACTCCCAACAAGTTCACCAATAAATGTGTCGCCCCGATTGATCAGCAGCACAGGGAGCACACAGAAGTTGAATGAGACTCCGATCTCTCCCCTCTTTGTAAGCCCTGTTGCATCAACATACTCTCGCCTTACTCTAACGACAGCTTCAACAAGCAGTAAAGAAGTCACGGTGCATATGGCTGAGACGAGTCAAGAAAACAGACCAACTACCGAAGATCGTGTTAACCAGATGGCAGAAGCACAAAGAGTGCTAATGGATGAATGCCGAAACCTCAGAGAAGCTTTAGCGACTCTGGCACATAATGTAGCCCAAATAGCGGCTCCACCGACGATGGGAACAACAAATGGACAAGAAAGTTAGCCTAAAGGTTCTCATCCACAAGGGATAGGATCGCGAGGGTCCGTTCCAGCAGCAAGAACCATAGCACAAGATGATATAAGATAGGTTGTTGAAGAAACCGTGAGAATAGAAAGAGAGCGGGAACATACTAGCCTCTTCAGATATCGAACACCCTATCTGAGGGAGGTAGAGGATGTTCCGTTTTTGACCAACTTCAAGCATCCAGATTTCCAGAAATTCAACGAGGAAGGATCGTCAGAAGAACATCTAATGCACTTCATTACTAGTATGGGGAATTTCTCTACGGTACCACAGTATTGCTTGAGGCTGTTCGGGTCGTCGCTAAGACACAAAGCATTTTGGTGGTATTCCAGCTTGACTCCTGGATCAGTGCAAACTTGGGAGCAAATGCAGGATGCTTTTATGTCAAACTTCTTCTCGTCAGAATGTGATGTCAGCATTACAGAATTGGCCTCCATACGGCAGCGAGAAGGAGAACCAGTGGAAAAGTTCATAGACAGATGAAAAATATTGGGGACATCGTGTAGACAACTGCTAGAAGAAAAGGAACAGGTAAAAATGTGTTTGAATTCTATGGAAACGGGAATCGCATTCGGACTCACCAGCGCCGACATCAGAACTTCCGTGACCTGGCCACCAAATCTCATGCATTAGAATTAATAACTTGCAAGATGCCAACATTTCACTAAGAGGCTGTTAGGAGGATACCCAGCAGGACGACTATGAATACCGTCGATTGTGACACGAAAAATCAAGATATAGGGGGCTCAAGGGACAAGAGACCAGAACGAAAGGAAAGATGGAACTAGTCAAAAAATAGATACAATGGAAAAAGGCTTAAGATGCTTGATTCTCACGAAGGGTTCGATTTCGATAAAGAAGATGTTGTTCCTATGATGAAGCAGTTACTAAAAGTCGACACCCTAGAATTACCAAAGCCCAAGCGCCCGGAAGACGTGACAAAGACTAGGGAAAGAGATTTCTGCCGTTATCATCGTTTAGTAGGACACCCGACAGAAAATTGCTACATGTTGAAATGTATCATACAGTGAATGATAAATAAGGGTGAGATAATAACTGGTGAAGACAAAGGAAAGAGTACGAGGGCGACGGTAAACATGTTTACAGTCCAGGAAAAGGCCAGAGAAGTAAAAGGGAAAGAGGGTCAAATGTTGATAAAGAACGCAGTAATGATTACGTTACGATTAGGAAAGAGGGTGACGAGCCCAGTGAAGTAGAAAGTAGGGATTGTAAGGAAAGAAGTTATTGAAAAATAAAATAGCGATGATAGAAATGAAAACGGAGCAAAACGATAAAAGTGGTTTATGATGTAGTTAACCATTTGAAGGGCATACCGGCACGTTTAAGCATCTATGATGCACTCAAGTTATCAGAAGAGTTTCGGCAAAGTTTGATCCAAGCATTGTCCGATCACAACATTAAAGAAACTCTACTGACAGAAATAAACAAGAGAGATACAATGAACGGGCAGATTGTCTACCAGTCATCTCATTTTCCAATGATGATTTGATTGGTGAGAAGAAACATAATAAGCCACTGATGATAGAAGGTCACATCTGTGGGAAGAGGGTAAAATGGATTATGATAGACAATGGGTCTGCAGTAAACCTTTTACCACTCTCAATGGTAAGCAAATTGGGTTATCGCCGTTCTGATCTGCACCCTAGTGGAATGATGATACAGGGCTTCAATCAAGATGGACAACGCGTGCTTGGTAAGATTACAGTGACGCTGGAGGTAGGAGAATTAACTACTGATGTCGTATGTCATGTCATAAACGCCGTGACAACATACAATCTTCTCCTAGGAAGGCCGTTGATTCATCAGTACAACATCATACCCTCTACTTTGCACCAATGCTTCAAATACTGTAAAGATGGAATACAGTGTAAGGTGATGGCCGACGCGAAACTGTATACAGAAACTGAGTCTTTCTTCGCGGATGCCAGTTATTATAAAGGGTTCTCTAAAGAGGCGGGAAACAATGATAAAAATAAAGTCTTAAAGGACATCCGAGTAAACAATGTTAAATAAGAAAGGGCAGAATCTTCTAGGACTGCGGAAGCAAGGAAGAAGTTCTATTTTATGCCTAAGCGTCTGAGACAACCGGGACAGCCGCCGTTAACCTTGTTATCAACATAACAGTTGAAAATTCTACAGTCTAATTATACGATGCCGTTACCCAACGTTGAAAGGTGTAAACCATTTTTAGCCGCTCCAGGAAGATTTCAAGTCAAGGCTAGTACCAAATACCCCGAGCCAATAGAATTCCATGCTGCAATAAAAGAAAAGGCTGAAATCATGAACAATGTATACCATGGAAAGCTAACATCACAGAATCTGGAAAAATACAGTTCAGTGAGCAAGAAGATCATGAGGAATATGGGTTTTGATTGTAATAAACCCGTGGGGCTGAACCACGGAAAGGGAATTCAAATCCCTCTTGGGGTTGACCAGGACAAGTGGAGAAAATTCCAAGGACTAGGAGCAGAGTCATCAATAAATATGGTTACAACCACAAATACCAAAACATGACCCTAGAACAGTCGAGTACCCTGAAATAGCTCGAAACAAATAGAAGACGGGGGACAACCGACAATAGACGGCTTGTGAGAAATAAACTTGAGAACAGACGAAGAGTTAAGGAATACGTTTATTAGCATTAGTCTTTCTGAGCAGGAATCTGAGAAATATGGCCAACTTCTCAGAGAAAACAAAGACGTCTTCGCCTAGACGTATGAAGAGATGCCGGGTTTGGAACCCTCCATAGCGATGCATCGATTAAATATCTCCAAAGAAAAGAAGCCGATAAAGCAAGCACAAAGGCGATTCCACCCAGACCTAATTCCATTAATCAAAGAAGAGGTCAGCAAGCTGATAAAAGTTGGGTTCATCAGGGAAGTCAAGTATCCCAGGTGGATATCGAATATTGTTCTAATGAAAAAGAAAAACGGACAGGTCAGAGTGTGCATTGACTTCATGGATCTGAACGAGGCTTGTCCAAAAGATAACTTTCCTCTCCCGATAATGGAATTGTTGATCGATAGTACGACTCAGTATGCTATCATGTCCTTCATGGACGGCTACGCAGGGTATACTCAAATTAGAATGACGCCCGAAGATGAAGAAGCAACAGCATTCAGAACACCGCTGAGAATTTATTGTTACAAAGTTTTGCCATTTGGTCTTAAAAATGCCGGGGCAACATATCAAAGGTTGTTAAAAAATATCTTTCAAGATATGATGCATAAACATGTTGAATGCTACGTTGATGACTTGGTGGTCAAGTCAGGAGATCATCAGGAGCACTGTGAACATTTGGCAGCAGTGTTCTGTCAACTCAGAAAGAAGCAGCTAAAGATGAATCCAGCTAAATGTGCATTTGGGGTATCTTTGGGCAAATTTCTTGGCTTCGTTATATGGCATAGGGGTATCAAGATCAATCCAGAAAAGGTTAAAGCTATTCAAAATATGCCACCACAAACAACGCTAAAGGAGTTGAAAAGTTTGCAGGGAAAACTGGCATACATTCACTGTTTCATTTCAAATCTTGTAGGAAGGTGTCAGCCATTCTCTCGGCTAATGAAGAAAGATACAAAATTTTTATGGGATAATGCCTGTCAGAATGCATTTGATTCAATCAAGGAATTGTTAAAGCAGCCGCCGGTGCTAACAACTCCAGTGAGAGGTAAGCCGCTTATCTTGTATATATCTACAGCTGAGAATTCTTTGGGCGCTTTGTTGGCACAGGTAAATGAAGCGGGGAAAGAGACTGCTCTTTATTATCTGAGTCGAACATTGATGGGGGTAGAATGCAATTATTCTCCGATTGAGAAAGAATGTCTAGCGCTGATATTTGCAGTACAAAAGCTAAAACATTATTGTCTCTCCCATGACATAACTTTGATCTCGAGAGCAGATCCGATAAAGTTTTTGACGACCAGGACGATGTTGTCGGAAAGATTGGCCATATGGATGTTATTGTTATTAGAATATACTATTTCGTATAAGCCGGCGAAAGTAGTAAAAGGGCAGGCCATGGTGGATTTCCTTGCAGCGCATCCTATGGTAGAAAGTGAAAACATTAGCGATGAGTTTCCGGATGAACAAGTTATGTTGACCGAATCCCAGAGCTTGTGGCAAATATATTTTGATGGTGCTGCTCGAATGTTAGGAGCGGGGGCAGGAGTAATATTTATTACTCCTCAAGGCGACCTATTGCCATACTCCTTCACATTAGGCGCCGCGTGCATAAACAATGAGGCTGAATACAGAGCTCTCATTATTAGAATGGAAATAGCTCAACAAATGGGAATAAAAATGTTACATATCTTCGGAGATTCTAAATTGATTATAAATCAATTGACAACAGAATTCAAAGTGAGGAAGCAGGAACTCTGCCCTATTGCCGGAAAGCACAACAGTTGCTCAAACAGTTCTGTCACATGGAAATTAAATACATACCACGGTCCGAAAATGCAAAACCAGATGCTTTGGCCAGCCTGGCAGCAGCTTTATCCTGCACAAATTGAAGCCCTCTCCAAGTAATTATAGAGGAGAGAAGATTCCTGCCATCTTCAGAGGTCATTGGAGAAGTCATTGAAATGCTTCTTATATCATGTTTAGAAGTAATGATAGATGATTGGCGATAACCTTTTGTTGATTATCTCAAGTATAACATCCTGCCAGAAGATAATGTACAAAGGCAGCAGATTAAGCAGCGATCGGGCAAATTTATCATATGCAGTGAAGTATTGTATAGAAAGTGACGCAGGACAGTCGTAATTATGATGCATGCTCATGAACATAATTAAACAACGGAAAAAAAGGAATAAATGATCTAAAATTCTAGCAGTAATCATCATAACTGAGAAAATCATAAAGAAAACATGCAATGGAGCGGACCATCATCACAACCACGGAGTTGGCATTCAATTATTACTTAGGTTGGATCTGGCGAGGGATGAGACCTCCCGATCTTGCATGGTCACACCCAATCGATCAATGAAGATCACTAGTCCGAAGAACCAAGAAGTTTCTCAGATTAAGGATTTGAGAATTTGGGGGTTTAGTGTTTAAATCGGTTCTCAAGATTTTGATCGAAGAAGGATTAGCCAAAACTGGAAAATAGAAAGAAGAAAATAATTACTTTGAAGAAGTTGGAGGGGCATAAGAAGAAATTAGAAGAGGAAGATCAAGGGAAGAGAAGAAGCACCATTAGAGAGAAGAGATGAAGGAGGCAACCAAAGGGTTTGCTTTTCATTAATCAATAGTTAAAATTTGAGTTTAGGGCTTTAGCCCACTTAAATAAGCAAATAAAGACATAAAATTACTAAAATACCCCTAGAATAAGCAAATAAAGACATAAAATTACTAAAAGACCCCTAACTAAGCAAAAATATGCAAATAACATAAGTACGGGAAAGTTCGGGTGCTTGGTCTTCTTTCTCCAATCTTCCTTCACATGTGTCTTCCCTGAGTAGAGTCTTCTATATGTCCAATCACATGTGAAAGGTCTTCAGCTCCTCAATAGTCACCTATCCACAAGGACGGCAGTTGTGGTTGGCGCTTTCTTCATTGGTACACCTTGAATGCGCTTGTGTCAGCATCAATTCCCCTCGGGTGAGAAAAACTCGACTCCGACGAGTTGAAACTTTTGTAGCGCTTTAGTAGATCTGGATCAATACCCTGTAATGCGTTGCCCGACAGCCACGTAGATTCAGATAATGGTTTGTTCTTCCACATGATAAGATACCTTTGGAAACCTCCATCTCTCGTAGATATTATCTCGTCATCCAAGATTTCTTCAATTTCTTCTTTATGGGAAATGGGTGGAGGACGGGGTGGAAGGGGTTGGGTAGTAAACTCAGAAAAAGGCCATGAAAGGGACGATGTATCAACAATGGGACTATGGGCACGGACTAAATCTTCCACATTAAAAGTTAGATTAATGCTCATTTCAGGTGGAAGGTCAATCCGATACGCATTGGACCCGACCTTTTGTAATATCTTGAATGGCCCAGCACTACGCATTTGTAATTTTTTAGCAGATCCTTGAGAGAATCACTCTAGCCTTATTCGCACCATTACATAGTCTCCTTCTTGAAATTCTTACACTGTACGATGAGAATCGGCTGAAACTTTATAATCATCGTTGCTCTTATTTAACTGTTGTCTAATATGTGTATGTAAATCATGAATATGGCGTGCAAATGCATCGAATGACTCAGAAGACCTTTGGGTAACAGACATAGGTAAGAGATTTATGGGCATTCTAGGTTTATAACCACTTATAATTTCAAAAGAACTCAACCCTGTAGATCTATTAACTGACCCATTATGAGCAAGTTCAGCAATTGGTAAAATTAGGTCCTAAGTCTTAACTTGTTCACCCACTAGACAACGTAGAAGATTTCCAAGGCTGCGGTTTACCACTTCAATTTGACCATCTGTTTGTGGGTGGTAAGAAGTAGAAAATTGCAAACGAGTTCTCATAATGTGCCATAGTGTCTTCCAAAAATAGCTAGTAAATCGAACATCACGATTAGACACTATGGTTTTAGGTAACCCATGGAGACGCACCACACCATAAAAAAGGAGACGAGCAACATGAGACGCATTTGACGTCTTCGAACATGGGAGGAAATGTGCCATTTTAGAAAAATGGTCCACAACGACAAAAACGGAATCGTGCTTTTTTATAGTCTTATGAAGCCCAAGCACGAAGTCCATACTAATGTCCTGCTACAGAGTATGTGGCACTGACAATGGCGTGTACAGCCTGGTATTTTGCTTTCTTTGCTTTGCCAGCTGACATGTTTGATACTGTCCTAAAACTTTGGCTACGTCTTGCTTGAGACTTGGCCAATAGAAACGATCTTCCATGAGGGCAATGGTCTTATCACGACCAAAATGGCCAGCTATCCCTCCTGAATGAAGCTCCCAGATGAGGAATTCATGAAGGGACATACGGGGAATACAAAGTCTGTCTCCCTTGAAAAGGAAGTCATCTTTAAGAACATATTCGCCCATAATATACTGGTCACTAGCGAACGACGCATAAGTACCCCCAAAATCAGGACATATGGGGTATTCATCTTACAGTTGCTCAAATCTGACTACCTCTACACTCAAGGAGTTGAGCAATGCCACTCTCCTACTAAGGGCATCCATTGGTTTGTTTTCAACCCCGGCCTTATGTTTCAAAACAAACGAATATTCCTGAAGAAATGCTACCCACTTGGCATGGCTTGGGTTGAGTTTCTTTTGAGAATATAAATATCTCAAAGCCTCATGATCAGAAAAAAAAAATGAATTCTTATGGTAGGAGATAGTGTCACCAATGTCTTAGGGATTGCACTACCGCATAAAATTCTTTGTCGTAAGTGAAGTATTTTTGTTTTGCCTCATTCAGTTTCTCACTGAAATAGGCCGCTGGGTCTCCTTCTTGACTCAACACTCCACCTATACCGACACCAGACGCATCACACACTACTTCAAAGACTTTAGAAAAGTCAGGTAGACGCATGACAGGAGCTTCCACTATCTTGCCCTTAATTTCTTTAAAAGCCTTGACTGCGGCTTTAGACCACACGAACTCTCCCTTTTTCATGCCTTCGGCAATGAGAGCCATGATCGTGCTAAAACGCCTAATGAACCGACGATAAAAATTTGCTAGGCTGTGAAAGCTTCGCACCTCATGAATATTCCTTGGTTCTGGCCACTCAACTATGGCCCTGACTTTTTCAGGGTTTGCGCGCATCCCTTCAGATGACACTATAAATCTTAAGAACACAACTTGGCTAGACATGAATGCACATTTCTTAAGATTAGCGTACAAATTTTCCTTCCTAAGGACACTACAGACCTTCTTTAAATGTTCAAGGTATGATTCCTTAGTGGTACTATAAATAAGAATATCGTCAAAGTATACCATTAGGAATTTTTCCATGAACGGCCTCAAAGCTTATGTCATCACCCGCGTGAAAGTACTGGGTGCGTTAGTCAAGCCGAAGGGCATGACCAACCACTCATACAACCCATCTTTCATCTTAAACGCCGTCTTCCACTCATCTCATTGGCATATACGGATTTGGTGATATCCACTCTTGAGGTCTATCTTAGAGAATATAGTAGACCTGGCCATCATGTCAAGCATATCATCAAGTCTAGGTATAGGGAACCTATACTTGATAGTAATTTTGTTTATAACACGACTATCCACACACATGCACCACGTGCTGTCTTTCTTTGGCATCAACAATGCAGGCATGACACAAGGGCTCATACTCTCTTGGATGAAACCCTTTTGCAGAAGCTCATCAACTTGCTTCTTCAACTCTACATGCTCTGCAGAGTTCATCCTGTAGTGAAGAAGGTTCGGTAGAGTAGACCTTGGGACAAGATCAATGGCATGCTGTATGTCGCTCATAGGTGGCAACTCATTCGGTAAGTCGTCAGGAAATACATCATTGTATTCCTTCAGGATTGAGGTCACCTCACGGGGCAACTCTGATGGAACCTCAGGTGTAATCTCTTTAGCCACAAGGGCATACACCATAGAATCCTCCTTAGCCTCTTTTTCAAACTCTCTTACGCTGATTATATGTAAAGACTTAGGTTTGGATTTCCCTATTCCTTTAGGATCACTTGCCTTCTCATCCTTCTTCTTCCCTAGTGTATTCTCAGGTGGCATGGGATTAAGTATGATCTTTCTATCGTTATACATAAAAGTACACGCATTCAAACTACCAAAGATCGTGACATCATTATCGAATAGCCACGGTCTACCTAAGATAACATGTCCCACATCCATAGGTAAAACATCACACCACAGGGACTCTTTGTATGACCCAAACTCGATGGGGACTAGACATTGCTGAGTGACAGGTAGGGATGTCTTGTCAACTAAAGAAACTTTATACGGGTCTGGATGAAGTGTGGATTTCAGTTTTAAGCGATCTAAGGTGCTAGTGGAAATCACATTCTGATAACTTCCACTGTCCACTATCACCTTACAATTCTTTTCACCACACTTGGCAATGGTGTAGAAGATATTGCTTTGACGCCAGTCAACACTACTTCTAGACTGAGCTAGCACATACCTGACTACTGCAAGCGTTGCTTCTCCATCCACTTCTTCTTCATCAGTAAGTCCTCCTTCAGGGTGATACTCTTCAACTTCATAATCACCCTGGTCATCTCTACCCTTATGAGACTCGCCTATAACTGAGGCTCTCCCATGACTCTTCGTAGGACACTGATTAGACATGTGGCCAAGATTGTCACACTAATAGCACCTCACTTGGCTGATGTTACTAGGACCGGCACCAAGAACCTCTTTGCCCTTGTCCTCCCTAGGCCTAGGAGGAATGGTCGCCTGTGCCTTAGGTTGACTACCAATATTAAGTCTAGTTCCCTGGGAGCTAGATCTAGCACTGGAGTTTTGGGACTCAAAACGACGAACGACAGGAGCCTTCAGATATTGCTCTAACTCCTGCACGACTTGATATACTTCATCCAAGTTCGTTAAGGGCCGAGTCATAAGCTCGTGCTGAAGATCCGCACGAAGGCTCGTCTTGAAACGTGAGAGCGTTACTAGAGAGTCTTCTCGGATATCACATCGCATCACATATTCTTCAAATTTAGCAATGTAGTCAGCGGCAGACATTGACCCTTGGCGAAAGGATTGCCATTAGTCAAGGAGCTTCTGACAGTATGAGAGAGGAAGGTACTTCTCCTTCAACTTCTCTTTCATCTCATACCAATGTGTGATAGGGGCTCTACCAACTCTCTCTATCCTATGCTTGGTGTTGGTCCAGAAGAGCTTGGCTTGACCCACAAGCTTCATCTTAGCAAACCACATTTGACAGTTTTTCGACATACCATACCACTCAAAGTAGTAGTCCATGTCAGCAACTTAGTCAAGGAATGCCTTGGGATCCAAGCACCCATTAAAACTCAGGGCCTCAACTCTCACACTCTTCATCGCACGCTCATCTGGATCATAGTGGTCTTGATGATCACATGTGGCTCGTGCCTCTCGCACCACACTATGACCATTACCACGTTCTCTATCCTCACTACCACCACATGTGGCAGCGTGTTCTTCAATGATTCCTCCCACTTGGGAGTGCGCATCATTCCCTACAGTGCGGTTTTCCTTTTGGGACACCTCTAGTTGCTCGACCTTAGTCATGGTAGTGATAATTTGGTTCTTAAGGTGGACAAACTCACGCCTTTAACCCGCTTCTAAGGCGGTTATCTTTTGTATCAATTGAGTAAGGTACTTATATAACTGCTCGTTATTAATGGTAGGTTGAAGTCTGAAACCTCTACCTCTTCTCATGGGCATACAATGAAGACTTGAACCAAACTCTACCCAACTAGACTACTAGGTGTTATGGTTTTCTAGATGAATGCGATGAATACAAAACTACTATGAACTGACACAATTAAGTTGAAACAGGAAACAACTCAAATCTGGAAATTTTTTAGATTAGGAACTTTCTAAAATTGGAAAGTTTTTAAAATTGAAAACTTTCTAAATCTGGAACTTTTCTAAATTAAACCTAAAAATTAAAACCCTAATTTGATAACTCGATCTAGACAAAAACCATGCAAGCCTATGCTCTGATACCAAATTTGACACAGGACAGCCCTAATTATGATGCATGCTCATGAACATAATTAAACAGTGAAAATAAAAGGAATAAACGATATAAAATTTCAGCAGTAATCATCATAACTGAGAAAATCATAAAGGAAACATGCAATGGAATGGACCATCATCACAACCATGGAGTATGGTATTCAATTATTACTTAGGTTGGATCCGGCGAGGGATGGGACCTCCCGATCTTGCATGGTCACTGTAACGCCCTGAAATTCGAGGGTCGAGTAGCAACTCAATTCTCATGTTCCAGAACATCACTTATGCAATATACAAAGTAATGATGGTTTCATGATCTGCATGCAATTGCACATGTACAAAGTGCTTTCTGTTTTCCGTTTCGAATAAAGACGTAGAATATGGAATTTTACATATTCTAGGTATTCGTAGAAAATACCGTATATGTATAAATTTTGGAAATGTGTTTGCCATGATTATTTGTTATATGAATATAATATATATGGATAAAATACTTAGTTGGCGAAAGGACTCACCATAATACATGATTTGCTAATATACACTATGTATGTAGAAATAGTGTATTCTAAAAAGTACCGTAACGTATAAATTTTGGCGATGTGTTTGCCATGATTAATTGCTGTATGAATATATTGTATATGCATAAAATACTTGCTTGGTGAAAGGACTTGCCCTAATACATATTTTGCTAATATACACTATGTATGTTGAAATAGTGTATTCTAAGTGTTTGTAAAAATGCTTGTGAGAGTAAGTGTTTGAATGATGATGCCTTAGGTAGATGTTGAGATGGGATTCTCAACTTCCTTAGAAACGTGTATGATTTCTTCCATGTGGTTGTCTACTTTAACCACTTACCTATGAAATCTATGTGTTTGTATTCCTATTTATATAATGCTTCGTAATATGCTTTATAATATGCTTTATAACATGTTTTATAACATGCTTTATGACATGCTTGTTAACATGTTTGAATTACTTTGTTTATTATGCTTTACACCACATGTTATGAATAAAGATTGATTGAGTTTGGGACTATGTTTATAGTCCAGACAATCGGTACCAGACTTGAGATCATGGTTGAGATTCATGTCGCCACGTAAGATGTGTTTGACGAACCAGAGTCGTATGTCAGTTGGCGGCAGTGGTTAGGCCACGCAAAGTGCTTACTTACTTCATGTCGTTCAGTTGATCGTGTGCTCGAGCTAGTCAGGCTCGTCAAGTAACCCGATATGTCTAATGTATGTTCACCATGTTTGGACGCTACTGTTTGAACCTAGGGTACCAAACTTACCACTGAAATCCTTTTAACCATGGTACCTCGATCTACTAAGACTTATGAGCCGGACATGGTGGTATGGGACACCGTGGTCAAGCTGTCGGCCTACGCTGGGGCCACGTGCCTCCCCGTAGTGACCATTGAGCAACCAGACTCGTGAGCCGAATACGGTGGTATGAGACACTATATTCGAGCTGTCGACACCTACGGCGAGAGCCGAGTACGGTGAGATCTGTATTCGTGCTGATGAGCGATGAGTCCTCCATAGTGTCTTCGAGTATACTCTAAAGTCTGTGATTGGCGACGAGCCCTTCGCAGCAGTTAGAGCATGAGTTGAGCCAAGTACGGTGAGACCTATATTCGAGCTGACGACTAGCGATTGAGCTGAGTACGGTGAAACCTGTATTCGAGCTGACGGCCAGCAATTGAGCAGCATACGGAGAGATCTGTATCCGTGCTGATGGGTGACAAGCCCTTTGCGATGCCTTCGCGATGCCTCTCGAACCATAATATCGTATGAGATTAACTAGGATTGACGACCCTAGAATGGATCATGTATGGGAATGATACAAGAGAGGTACCTTAGTTTCCCAATACTGCTGTTTGAAATAGACTAATAATTACTCGGTCATCATGCTCATCATCGCACTGCATGTGCCTGGTAGATGTGGAGCACTGAGGGATGAACGCATTCGCGAACGTAAGATGGTGTCGCATGAGGGTGGTTTGGCAAGGGCATACATCATGTCATTTCATACTTGCATTAAATAAAAAGAGTTGAATTGTTTGATTGTACTACTTTATCATTACTGCTTGACTGAATTGATAACATGTTAACCTATGCCTTATTGTTCCACTGAGTTGGTCACTCATTCCCACGTTACGGGACGGTGTTTTAAAATACCCACCAGACCTTGTATCAGATGCAGGTATCACTGGAGCACAAGAGACTGAGCCCGACTTCTATAACGATCAGGAGGAGTTCTCCTACATGCTGTTCACTGGAAGCTTCACATAGGCTGTCCAGTACTATGGGTACTATTTTGACATTTTGATTCAGAACCAACATGTATATATACGGTGACTCAGTTAGTGTTCATACTCTGGAGATCGAGAATGTTTTATTTTATATATATCTATATACACCTTTTAGTCTTCCGCTTACGTTTTATACATGGATCTAGAGTATGAATTACTGTTTTGGTTGAATCTCACTCATGTTTATTGTACTAACACAGACAACATTTAATCATCATTATCTATGTTGCATAAGTAATGTTCTGGAACTCGAGTGTTGAGTTACTACTCGACCCTTGATTTTTCGAGATGTTATAGTCACACCCAATCGATAAATGAAGATCACTAGTCCGAAGAACCAAGAAGTTTCTCGGATTAGGGATTTGAGAATTTAGGGGTTTAGGGTTAAGATCGATTCTCAAGATTTTGATTGAAGAAGGATTAGCCAAAACTGGAAAATAGAATGAAGAAAATAATTACCTTGAAGAAGTTGGAGGGGCACAAGAAGAAATTAGAAGAGGAAGATCAAGGGAAGAGAGAAAGTACCATTAGAGAGAAGAGAGGAAGGAGGCAACCAAAAGGTTTGCTTTTCATTAATCAATAGTTAAAAATTTGAGTTTAGGGCTTTAGCCCACTTAAATAAGCAAATAAAGACATAAAATTATTAACATACCCCTAGAATAAGTAAATAAATACATAAAATTACTAAAATACCCCTAGAATAAGTAAATAAAGACATAAAATTACTAAAAGACCCCTAACTAAGCAAAAATGCACAAATAACATAAGTACGGGAAAGTTCGTGCACTCGGTCTTCTTTCTCTAATCTTCCTTCACATGTGTCTTCCCTGAGTGGGGTCTTCTATATGTCCAATCACATGTGAAAGGTCTTCAGCTCCTCAATAGTCACCTATCCACAAGGACGGCATTTGTGGTTGGCACTTTCTTCGTTGGTACACCTTGAATGCGCTTGTGTCTGCATCAGAAAGTCTTATAAAGGAATGTTGCTACGGTGCCTAGATAAATAAGAAGCAAGCCAAATATTACGGGAAGCACACTCGGGTGAATATGAGGTGCATCAAGCTGGCTGAAATTTATTCCATAGAGTACACCGAATGGGTTATTACTGGCCCACAATGTTCAAAGATGCAATAGATTATGTGAAGCGATGCCATGATGTCAGATCCATGGGGATGTTATACATGTTCCCCCGGAAGATTTACATCAGTCCGTCGCTTCTTGACCTTTCTTGGCTTGGGGACTTGATGTAATTGATCCTATAAATCCACCTTCGTTCAAAGGAAAGCAGTACATTCTGGTAGCGACAAATTATTTCTCCAAATGGACTGAAGCAGTCGCTTTACGCAATGTTAAAGAGAAGGATGTGGTTAATTTCATCCGGCATGCCATAATATACCGTCATGGTATTCCAAAGAAGATCGTTATTGATAATGACACTCCTTTCAAGAATAGAGGCATGGAAAAGCTGTGTCAGAAGTTCAGCATTTGACATTCGTTTTCAACGCCTTACTATCCCCCGACCAATGGATTAGCAGAGGCGTTCAATAAAATGATTATCAAAATACTAAAGAAGACAGTGACAGGTAATAGATGTGACTGGGATGAAAAGTTGCAGGAAGCATTATGGGCCTACAGAACTACTCATCGCACAGCAATAGGGGCAACACCATATTCGTTAATCTATGGCATAAAGGCAGTCATCCCAATCGAAGTACAAGTGGCATCGCTTGGAGTGGTGGCACATCAGTCCATAACAGATGATGAAAATGAAAAAATAAGGCTGAAAGAGTTAGATTTGCTAGATGAGAAACGTCTAGAAGCACAACAGCTATTGTAGTCATATCAGGCCAAGATATCGGCTGCTTTTGATAAGCAAGTTAAATACCACTCTTTCTAAAAAGGGGATATAGTGCTAATGTTGAAAAGACCTATAGTGGTCACCCGCCGAATAGGGGGCAAGTTCAAGCCTAAATGGGACGGGCCATATATAATAAAAGAATTATACTCCAATGGAGTATACAGAGTCACAAAACAAGATGGGCAGGGTATCAGTATACCGGTCAATGCTCGCTTCATCAAAAGATACTACCCCTAAAGAAGCTACTGGTTTTGATCCAGAATATTATCAGCATAATGATTCTATATCAAAAGGGGGTAAGAAGGAATGAGATCATATCCATATGTTAGCGAAAGAATCTATAAAGAAGAAATTCACAAGCATATTGACTACATTAGCAAATATTCTGAAAAGAAAGTAATCATCTTGAGGACGAGTTCTAAAAAGAAAGTGATCATCGTCATCACCAGATGAGTTCGACAAAATTAATATCGTCTTGAAGACGGATCCTGTTGAAGATATTATCAGAAGCAACGATGTATCATTCTCAGTCAGAACCGTCTATCATTCTAGCGATAACAATGATCACAATTATTATTGCCTTACAGGGCATGATAAGGCAGCCTAGTCAAGCCAAATCCTAAAAGGGCCAAAATCCTAAAAAGAGCCAAATAAAAATTAAGCTCTAAAAAGGATCAAGCTTTAAAAGGATCAAGCCCTAAAAGGGCCGGCCAGCTACACATAAAACCTAAAATCTAGATCGCCATTCGGGCAGTGGCGATGAGTCGTGGCCTTAAAAAGCCCGTGAAGACCATCGTGCGCACCCATGCGGGTAGCTGATGGAGCCAATGACTAAAAAAGTCATAAAATGGCTAGTCATGCTTAACCCCCATGCCATCTGTACAGCTTTCCGGCAGCGTCACGGGGAACGAAAGAAAGTGCCCTCCCGTGAATGGGTTCGACCTTGTAAATGAAGAAAACATGGGCCGCAGTGTGAGCTGTACATCAGCCATCCATGCGTAAGACCCTCCAGATCTACGGTTTGATTTCAGTACTAACTTATGAGGAAGGGCTTAAACCTACTCATTGATGGACTGGCGGCCCTAGATTTATTACTCCAAAGGTAGCCTTGCAAGCTCTTCGAACTCTAGAGAGTTACCGTGGCCAACCCTGTGCATAAAACCAAGCGAGTTCATTGCCCCGGTAGTTTCACTGGGCCCCTCTGATGGATCGCGATTTGTGAACTCACAAGGCAGTGAGAAGTTCAGTGAACTCCTAAGAGTTATAGAGACCATCACGTGAGACCACACTCCACTACTCAAGAACTTAAACTGTGTGTGCGCTCTACTACTCATGTACTTAAACTGGGTGTGACTGACTAAATTGAAACTTAGTACCGCCAATATAAATACTCACATAGGGAATCCCGTACTAACAAAGCATAAAAGGTTTAAAAATTGCAATTAATGTTATGATGAAATTGCTGTATAGATAAATATGATTGTGATAATATGCGATATGATAATTCTTCAGCAAAAAGACAATGTCTCGAAATGCTACCATAAATGCATATGCTAGAAGTCAAAATAAATTACTTACTCAAAAGCATATGAACGAAAATTACATGTTCAAGAATCACATGTTTAAAGTTCCTCTACAACTCCTACTCCCTCCATGTACCTACGCAAATCCTCTTTTAATTGCGCTTGAGCTACATCATGCTTTGATTTTTCTTCAAGAATGATCGTGGTTTGATCAGGAACACCGGCTGACTTGCCTTCCAAAGGTGTGATCACTTCTTTACTTTGGAGCAGTGTAGATTTTTCTATATTAGCAGATTGAATATTCGATCGCATCCTTCCTTCAACATCCTGAATGGCTGATTCTTTCTCATGGTTCCTCATCTCCAATCGAGAGATTTCTTCTTTCAGTACTGTAACGCGATCTTGGATAATCGCTTTCTCATCAGTATGAGCCTTTAATTGATCTTGAAGAATCAAATATTCTTGCGCTAGCTTAGAGATAGAGGAAGCCATTAGAGAGGCTTGTTCTTGAGATGTAGCCAGCTGCTTCCCGTATTCTAAAATCTCAGGGGCAATTGAAGTATTTTCTGTCAATGCCAAAGAGATTACTGAATCATGAAATCTGAGAAGAGAATCACGCAAAGAAGATATGCTGATTCTGGCCATCCTCGCAGAACTTTCCAAAATTTCGATAGCGATATCCAAATCTGACCATTGTTCAGGGTTCTTGAAGATATGGACTATCGTTGATAAATAATTCCTCATCAAAAGCATCTTATGCGTAGGGATTTTTATAAAAGATAATAGTTCGGATGCAGTGGCCACAGAGTCGGAATTGGCCCCTCCACTGCAAGAAGGGGTTCCTATAGCATAAAAAAAGGAAATATTCAGATATATTGATAAAAGTTATAAGACATGCAGTTCTGAGTGAAATGACTGATATACATATACCTGTCGCCGGAATACGGTTGACAGAAGGAGAAATTCCTTGAATCCCAGAAAGGCCAACCTCTACTATATCGGCAAGAGAAGGTGCCCTAGCCTTTGTACTTGAGTCTCTGGTGGTTGGAGTCGGCAAGTTAGTGGTCTCTATCAGAAATATAATCTCACGGGCTACTACTTTCGGTGCCGCCAACGGAACCAGAGCAGCTCTCGGCAAAATTACCGCAGGAAGATCTGAAGGGAAAATCTCACCTATCTCGACATTAGCAACACGAGCACCTAAAAAGGGAGACACAATAATTCTAAATAAATGATTGCTATTAAATATGCAAATAAATATATGCATATGAAAGTTAAATTTCCTTTACCGGGTGAGTATCCGTATTCACCGTAATCTAAATATTCCTCTTCTTCTTCTACAGTTATAGGAGATTTGACAGGAATTTTAGCGCCAGGAAGAGCTTCAAAGGTTGAGGGAGGAGGTTCCGTTTCAATGCCTTCTATAACTGCTTCCTCCTCTATGTCAATATCGACTTCTCCTTCCTCAAAGTCGTCATCCTTATCTTCGCTGCTTTTGCCGTCTTCATCATCCTCATACTACGAAGAGGCGGTATTCTCTGATGACGAGGCTGAGCTTTCATCCTCCGAAGTTTCTTCGTCAACTTCTTTGATAACAATTTGCTTTCCTTTGGAAGAAGCAGCCCAGTTACTCTCTGGTGCGGGTTCTCTAACTGAAGGAGAGGCAGACGCTTGTATCATTTCCTCTGGAGGAATGGGTGGTGATGCTTTTAAACGCGCCCTCGATCTAGTCATCAGAGATGATGAGCTAGGGCAAGTAGGTTGTGAAGGAGGCACTGAAACATCATGAATTGGTTCTTCTTGAATTGCTGCAGTCTCTGCAGGAACGGGAGAAGATGCACCTTCAACATTATCCGTAGCTCGACCTGTAGAGTCGCGAGGAGCTTGCTCAAATTCCATTAAGACCCCGTAAGCGAACCAGCCATCCAAAGTATTAATAGACTTTATCTCACGGATGGGGTCTTCTAATGATATTTTGCTACAAATTTCTCCACGATGGGATGCATGACTCTTCTCTGGAATATAGCCAATCCCGCTCTTTAGTTTTCTACCTTTAAGCCTGGGCGGATGAAGAAAGATGGAAGAATCTACGGGCAGGCATTTGGTGATCAAATATGACTGGTGGTCTCACCACCACATCCAACTGTATGAGGTGCGAACTACGCGCTCGCAGCTAGGAATTATGAAGGAAGAATCAACGCAGTTGTTCAACAGTTGCTTCCATATCATGGCCCAGTTAAGAGGACCTATTCCGTAACAACGCATCTTTATGGTGACCAGTCCGCAATCTTTTGGCACGGTTTGATCATAACCAAAATGGCGAGCAAAGTGGCTGGGATAATAAGGCTCTCACCAGAATTTTGTCCCTTCTCGAGTGGTAAATTGCATGAACGAATAGAAAGAAAGAAAGCCCTTTTTGCTGCAGTGAGTGTTCTTTGGTTTATCATGTCTGTATCTTCAATGTAGCGATGGAGACGGAATTGGAAGAATTCTATCTGGTCAGTATCCCGAATCTTAATTGCGACCTAGTCATATGCCCTCTTGGCCATTGCCCTTTGCTGGAAGAACCAAAGCAGAAGATGTGAGGGATGAACATATGCTTTCTCTGGCGCTTCAAAGGTCTAGGGAAAGTAAACTCCTAGCCACCTTGTGATATAGTGCCAAGAAGTATATGCTGATGAAGTTCCAACAGTAGGATTCTTCACATGGATGGCTATCTCTCCAAGGGCTCTGTAAATGGAGCATAGTACTGGAGGAGCAAGAGAATATCTATAGCCTTAAGCCAAAGCGCCAGCTATGACAAAGACTGTGGGATGAACAACATCTGCCCACTTGGAGCTAGGAAGTACAACAAGGCTCAGCCAGTAGGCCAAGAAAGCTGCAAGTTCCCCAAATGAACTATAATCTGCTCTCTCCCTCATGGCGTCTTGAAGCTGCATTAGCTCCTTAGAGCGACAGTCGTGGAATCTATAAGAAGAAGGAAAATATAAGTATGGAGAAGTCTCTAAAAAAAAGAAAAGAAAAAGAAGAGAGTTGATTCTTGGGTTTAAATACCTGAGGCCTCTGGAGAAATGTGCAAGCCATTGCAAAGGAGGAAGCTTGTGAATATTGGAAAATTTCCCCATCTCCTTAAAAAGCTCGATAGTGGTCTCAGAGATGGAAGGTTTACGATCAGGAGAGGACACGAAGGCTAACTCCCTGTTGGTTGGAATGAATTCATTATAGAACCTGCCTGTTATTGGAAGACCAGCTATGCGATGGAGATCCCAAAGCGTTATACTCATCTCACCGTAAGTGTAACGCCCTGAAAATCGGGGGTCGAGTGTAACTCAACTCCCGAGTTCCAATGCATCACTTATGCAACATATTTAATGATGTTTGAATGTTGTCTGTGTTAGAGCAATAAACATCAATGAGATTATACCAAAACAGTAATTCATACTCCAGATCAATTGCATAAAAGCAAGCGGAAGACTGAACTGTATATATATGTATGTAAAGAAACAAAAATAAACGTTTCATTCTCCAGAGTATGAATCCATCTGAGTCACCATGTACATGTCTGTTTATAATCAAAATGTCAAAAATAAACTAGGTACAATCCCTATAAAACCCATCGGTCCTGGCAACCTAGTCGAAGCCGCCAGAGAACTACATATACGAGAACTCCTCCTGGTCCTCGTCATAATCAGGCTCCGCCTCCAGAGTCGTCGGCTCGCCTAAACCTGAGACAGAGTCTGGTTGGTGTGCGCAACACCATCGCGTAACGTGGGAGTGAGTAGCTAAGGCATAAGTTATCATGTTATCAATACAGTCAAGCAGTAATGATAAAGCAGTAAACCAAACACTCTTAGCTACTCTGATTAATGCAAGTATGAATGCAGGTATGATGGATGCCCTCACCGACATACTCCCTCATGCGACACCATCTCACGTTCACGGCATGCTTACATCCCACAGTGCTCCACATCTTCCAGGCACATGCGATGCATGATGAGCATGATTACCGAGTTTTTAATTAATCCATTTCAAATAGCAGGGTTGGGAAACTAAGGTACCTCCCTTGTATCATTCCCAAACATGATCCATTCTAGGGTCGTCAGTCCTAGTTAATATCAGACGATGGTGTGTTTTCTAGGTCACTGTAGAGGCTGTCAGGGCTGTTATGCACAAAGGTTGCACCACTCCCCCATCACCCCTTAAACAATTCATCACTATACAGAAACAGGCCTAGTTCATACTCTATATATCGTGGCGAACCCTAAGGCGCACTGCGACTTCAGAATATGCTTGCGGTCACTACAAAGGGTCGCTGTGGTACATTATGCACAAAGGTTGCACCACTCCCCCATCACCTTATCAATGTAGGCCGACAGCACGAATATAGTGTCCCATACCACCATAATCGGCTCACGAGTTAAGTTCTTTACTGGTCACTATGGAGAGGCACGTAGCCCCAGCGTAGGCCGACAGCTCGACCACGGTGTCCCACACCAAAATGCCCGGCTCATGAGTCTTAGCGGATCAAGGTACCATGGTTAACGGGATTTTCACTGGTAAGTTTGGTACCCTAGGTTTAAACATTACCGACCAAACATGGTGAACATACATAAGACACACAGGTTACTTGACGTGTTCAGCTGGCTCGAGCGCACAACAAGTTGGGCGATATGAAGCACAGAAGCACCTCCTGTGGCCAACCACTATCGTCAACCGAAGTACGACATGGGCTCGCCGACACATCGTGTGTGGCGAAACGAATCTCAACCACAATTCCAAGTCTGATACCGGATGCCTGGACTATGGACATAGTCCCAAGCTCAATCAATTCCTAACCATAACATGTGAAGTACAGTATGATAAACAAGGTAATTCAGGAACGCTAGCAATCATGTTATAAAGCATGTCATAAAGCATGTTAATAAACAAGTTACAAAGCATGTTCAAAAGCATGTTGTAAAGCACTATACAAATAGGGATACAAATACATATATTTCATAGGTGAGTGGTTAGAGTAAGTAACCATATGGAGGGTATCATATGTGGCTCTAAGGTAGTTGAGAATCCCATCTCAGCACCTACCTAAGGTTCTAACACTTAAGCACTTACATTCACAAGCAATTTTTACAAACACTTGAAATGCACTTTTTCAACATACATGACGTATGTTAGAGGAAAGTGCACTAGGGCTGTCCCTTTACCAAACTAGTATTTTATATGTATACATCATATTCATATAGCAAATAATCATGACAATTTCATCAGCAAATTTTATATGTATAGGGTATTTTCTAGGATACCCAATTTCAACATACATAGTGTTTACAAGGGAACTTGTAATACGGCGATTCTTTTCGCCAAGCAATTAATTTA
The DNA here is from genome assembly GCA_030180095.1 of Magnolia changhungtana. Lineage (NCBI taxonomy): Eukaryota > Viridiplantae > Streptophyta > Magnoliopsida > Magnoliales > Magnoliaceae > Magnolia > Magnolia changhungtana. The sequence continues at coordinate 3,098,859 of JASAUF010000353.1, forward strand.
TATGCACATAATATATTTATACAACAATTAATCATGACAAACACATCGCTAAAATATATACGTATACGGTACTTCTTACAATACCGTATTTCTACATACATGGTGTATATTAGTAAACATGTATTTAGGCGAACCCTTTCGCCAAATGAGTATTTTATCCATACATCATATATCTATACGACAATTAAACATGTCAAACACATTTCTATAAAAAATACGTATACGGTATTTTATACGAATACCTAGAGTATGTGAAATTCCAAATTCTACAATTCTAATTGAAACAGAAAACGGAAAGCACTTTGTACATGTGCAATTGCATGCAGATCATGAATCAACCATTATCTGACATTGAAAGCGTTGAAAACTGCAACCTATACACCTAAAGTCCTCACCTTGCCTCTTGGAATCTCAACGAATCAGCAAGGTTGGATGAGCTTCCGTATTCGGGAGTTTTCTAGCCTAAAGAGTGAAATCGTTAGCTATTTCACAACCTATAGCCTATACACCTCAAATCAGATCTATGGTTAGGGTTTCTCACCTTAAAACGGAGTTGATATCGCCGGGAAAGCGCCTGGAAAGAGGCGGTGCAACCCGTGGGGTGATTTGCAACAGTAGGAGGAAGATTCTCCCACTTCTCCTAAGCTTTCTCTCTCTTTTCCTCTCTCTCTCTCTAGGGTTTTATCCCAAATTCGTATGGCTGTGAGAGGGCTGTTCTAAGGCCCTTATATAGCCTAAAACCTCCCCGGAATAGACTCCGGTTCAAGAGGTACGACTATTATAAGCAATTCGGCGCTTTTCCAGCTCAAAAGAGTGTTTCTGGCGGCCCTCCTTGAGCTAAACGTCAGACTTAAGCTCACAACTCATAGATCTATGTGGGATTACCTTTTCGACTCGATCGGATTCCCAGATCACACGGGGCAGACCACTTTCAGTTCAACAGTCAGTGGGCCATGATCCGAAATTCCAAGTACATGAAAATGTTCCTGAAATTTTTCCTGATCCGACGGTGTAATTTGCTCTGATTCTGACGGTCTGGTTGCTTAATACTGATCCGCAACCGAATGGTGCCAGATCACTATTCAAGATATTTATTTTGTAAAGGAAAGAGTGGTTTTCACACTCTCTCGCTCCGGACGCGATCGAATGGCCATGGGACATTGTCTGGACTTGATTTCCGAGATGGTTGTCGAGCCCAGCGAGGCGGTCCTAGTTCCTTAACTTCGTGTTAATCGGACTTCCGATGTGCGGTCTAGACCTAATACGGAGTTTCAATTCATTCCCGAGAGCAGTCGGGTAATGAGTTTAATCCTAGACTTTAGGGTAACCTAGCGTCAATGATTCTACAAGTTTTGGGCCTTGCAGATCGTATTTAAAGTGATTCTAACGGATTTCATGGCTAATATAGTTTAGCACTTAGTTAACTTTGTTAAATTTCTAAATGATTTAATCCTAAGTGATTTCTGGTCGAGGTGATACTCGAGCCCTTGTACGAAAAATTTACGGGTCGTTACAGTAGGGCAGGTGGAAAGAGTTGGTAGTAGGCGACCAGTACTTGATGAAACCTTTCAGCACAGTGGGTTCCTTATAGAAGTACTTGGATGTCACTTCTATAGCATCGTAAAGGCCGATTTTGGCAAGCGTGCTCGTGTGCTTCAGTAAGATAGCTTCTGCCCAGTCAGAATAATAGCACCGAGCAGTTAATAGACCCCTGGTGTAGAAATCTTCTTATCCCCAGAGTTGTACGCGATCTCGGAAACGTTGTCTGATCATTTCATAGAAATGTGAGGGGAAAAGGTCATGTGGGATGTGGAAAGGTACTAGAAAGATCATGGGATGGACTTCTCTGATCTTTTGCAGCAATTTCTGCGCCTGTATTATCCCTTCAAGAATGTGTGACTCTCTCATTGTCCACGACTCAGTATACATCAGTCTTTCGCTGTGCACATAGTCTTTTGGCTCGCAGTCAAGCATAAACTGGTGGCGATAGACGTTGATGGGAATTATCGTCATACCTTTCGCATGAGGGTTATCAAACTTCATGACGCCCTCAATAACTCGCATAGAGTCCCACGAGTTCTGGAGTCTTTTCTTCTTATGTTCTGCAATCTTTTCTTTAAATTCCTCCGCCTTATTTCGGCGAGTCTTTTTCGAACAAGAAGTGGGAGGAGTGTCTTCCCGAGGAGGTGGTCTTTGATTGTCTGTGCGGATGTGGGCGGTTGTTTTCAACCATTCATCCCAGTCATATTCTCTGCCATGTTTTGGAGGACATTTGACCTCTCCCAGTGCTATTGATCGGTGAATGGGAGATGGCAGAGATTTAATACGGCCGGAGAAATCAAAAGTTAGGAGTACTGGTTCTTTGAAGTATGTAGGAGTGTTGGTAGTTATTTTTGTTCGCTTAGCAGGCAGTTGATCAAAAGAAGGGGAAGGGCGATAAGGAGGCATATCAGTTAAATTGGAATGAGAAGGTTGCACAGTAGGAGGATCCACAGCACGAAAGGTTCGCTTAATACGAGCCATGATGAGGTACAAAAGAAAGTTGGAAATAGTTAGGTGATTGAAAAATGTTCGAGCGACTAGAAGGAAAAACAGCTAAGTGCAGGTTACAAGAACAGTTTACGCGGGTTCATGCAAAGTAAACCATTTGCGTAGAATGATGGGACTTCTAGAAAATTTGTGCAAATAACAAAGTTGTTGCGCGGTACCATGCAGACGATATTGATTGCGCGGGGAAAATAGCAGGAATGAAGTTTCGACAGGCGCACGAGAGAATTGACCAAATGAGAAGGAGTTAGATTATTTATAGGATTCATGCATGAGTACGGTATGCGGGTTATTATTATGCGGGTCCACATAAACCCTGAAGAAAGGATTTTAATTGATCATTTTCTTCGATTTTGTGAAAAACAAAGAAATGATCAAGGGGGCATCTGTTGAGGCATAAAATAAAGAGAAGAATTGAAGTAAAAGAAGATCAAAGGGTTGGGGAAAAAGAGAGAACTGAAGAAAGGAACAATGCAAAACTCAAGGTTACCTTGCGTGGGTCCCCACAAAGTATATCGATTGTGTGGGTCCCCGCAAACTACATATCGATTGCGCAGTAAGAGTTCTAAGTGATTATTCAAGATATATCCCACATCGCTAAGATTAAGGTTTCACACGTGCAAGCGCCTATAAATACCCCTTCCCCTCCTTCATATGGTTGGTTTGAAGATTTCAGAGCAAAAGCAGAATGAAGAAGAAGACAGAAGGTAGGAGCAAAGGGCTCCTGCAGGTTGTGCGGACCCTCGCAACCTATATGCTTTGCGCGGGACCGCACAATCGGATCGCTCTCTGATGCAGCTGAATAAAGAAAGGGTCATCTTTGTCAAAATGCTTGAAGCCCCCAAGTCTTTAAGTTTTTCCTGTCCAAGAAAAATGGAGAATCATTGACAAAAATGCATATTCCTCTTGAGTCTTAGGAGATGATCAAAATAGCGCCGGAATGCTGCTGGAATTTCTATCTCCTTGAAGATTGTTGATCGATTCGTTAATTCCTCCTAAGTCATAGGGGATGACTAAGATCACTGCTGTTATGCTGCCAAAATTTATATTTGACTATGACAGTTGAACTTATAATAGTTTCTTTGTGCCATGTAATTTATCTTAGAATCAAGGGATATTAAAGGATGTAAATGAACTCGGAATCAATAAAGTGTGATAATTATCTTTGTACTTTTCTCTGTTATGTCTGAATAAGATAAATCCCCCAAATCAAACACATTTGTTTTCTTTTCAAAACAATGATATGTCGCAAGTTCAGCTAATCTGGGTCTTTAGTATCCACATGATACTAGTGTGCAATTAGCTGGTTACACTGATGTTGATTGGGCTGGTAATGTTGATGATAGGAAATCAACCAGTGGTGGTTGTTTCTATGTTGGGAACTATTTAATTTCTTGGCAAAGTAAGAAACAAAGTTCCGTATCACTCTTTTCCACTAAGGCTGAATAGATTGCAGCAGGAAATGCATGCACTCAGCTAGTATGGATGAAAAGAATGTTAAGTGATTACGAAATAGTGCAGAACTCTTATATTGTGATAATTCCAGTGTAATCAATATATCTAAAAATCCAATCCAGCATTCACGAACCAAGCACATTGACATTAGATATCACTACATTCATGAATTAGTAGAAGAAAAGACAATTTCTTTAGAATACATTCCGACCGAGGCTCAACTTGCTGACATTTTCAGTAAACCACTCGACAAAAAAAGGTTTTCTAAATTGAAATTTGATCTTGGTATGTGCAATTTGAATTGATCATTTATGCATTTCTATATCATATTGTATATATTTATTATTTTAAATGATTGAAATTTCAAATTATGTGAAAATTACATATTTTTGGCTGTGCACGACCAGTCGAGTACATACTTGACCAGTCGTGGCACGACCGGTCAAGCATGTCCTCAACCAGTCGTGTAGCATGGGTTTGACCTTTATTTTGGAGGAAAAACCCATTTTTTCTTCTATTCGGGGCTTCTTCTCCAACGAGTCTTAGCACGACCGATTGTACCTATCTTTCTTGATCTTTAAGGTTAGTCCATTATTTCTATTTTTCTTCGAGATTCAAGTTTATTTCACTTCCTTTTTAACTTTAGATTGATTTATTTCTTGTTTCCTTGAGGTTTTTGGAGTTTTCTTCTCTAAAACTGATTTTGAAGAAACCCACTCTACATCTTTTGCAACCTCTTGATTCCTTTATTTCTTTGTTGCAAATGGATGCTAAAGGTAAAAAAGAAAACTTCATGTGGTGCTTCCTCATCTATCACAAGGTGCCACTTTTGGTCACCCGAAGATGATCCCTCCTATATACGGGATTTACGGTTGCGTAATGTCATAGTTGAACGACCTGTGCATATTGAACATATTGCTCCATTTGAGATCTTTCCTCTTCTTTAAGCTATAGGATGGGATAACATTCTACATTGGGGTGGACCGCCATACTGGTCTATTGCACAAGCTATGTTTGCATGTATTTTTGATTTCTCAACTGAAAATTTAACTTTTATTATAGCAACTAGAGAAGGTCCATTTGAAGTAGACCGACATCTGATTTTTTGCCTAATGTACATACCTGTCAATGATGAAGGTATTCCAATTAGCTCTCTAGTTGATAAACCTTCTGAATCAAAAAACGTAAGCTTACTAGAGCATTATGAAATATAGATACGCAATGGAGTCAAAATGGGAATGCGCTTGCTTCAAAGTATTTGTTGCCCAGATACAGGGTCCTTTACAGGATATTTATTTCAAATCTTTATCCTCGTTCTGGCAATAAACCCGAACTTACCTCTTTCATGGTTTGAATTCTGCATTCCATCATCTCTGGTACATCTATTTGTCTTCCTTCTTTGATGTGTCATTCCATCATACAATTTTGTCTCCATCCTAGACACGATGATATCCCTTTTGCATATCTTATGACTGTGTTGGCCACCCATATGTTAGTGGCTATGCTAGTTGGAGAGGCTCCTATTCAACACCTTATTTTCAACAACTCAAATATAAACAAAATGAATTTGAGGTTGGCTGATGATCAAGTCAATGTGGGTGTTGGTGGAGTTGAAGCAGTGAATGAAGAAGAAGGCGATTACCTGCCGATGACATTAACATGGATGATATCTTTGATGAGATTGGATCAAATTATAAGGCTGACCCTGATTACCAGCCTTCTGATTTTGCTAAGAGGTTGCAGTCTCTTGAGGAACAGGTGGCTCAGATTTGTGTAACCCAGGATTCACAATTTGCTTATATGCGTAAATATATGAGGCACATTAATAAGGGTTTACATCAGATTGATCCATCTATTCCTGCTTCTTCATGATCTGATTAGTATTTTTTAATTTTGGATTGTAATAACTCTTATGATACGTTGCTTCCTTTTGGTTTGTAGGATTGACTTTGGTTGAACTTGGATGATGTTGATTGATAATACTTGATCTTTACCTGACCATTACTTGCTTATGTATTTTCATATCTTGCTCATTTATTCTTCCTTGTTTATCTACATCCTATTTCCTGTACAGGGTTCTTCCTTTGTCATATTGCGACAAAAAGGGGGAGAGTTTTGTCATGCTTGATATATGGTGTTTATGATTTAAGGCATGCAGATTGTGGATGGAGGGATAGGAGTAAGGGGGAGTAGTAGCAAAATGCTTCCTTTCTTTAGTAGCAAATGTTTTTTTAATATAACTGGTGCAAGATTCTTTAACTAGGTTGACTGGTTTTATTGATAACTGGTGCATGATTCTTTGTGCATATAATACTTATGTTTATTTGGATTGTGTTTTGTCACGAATTTGACAAAGGAGGAGATTGTAAGTGCTATGGTTTTTAGCCCATACAATTATCAAATTTTGTAGTGCCAAAACCTCTTGGAATCTATGTCTTGTGTAGCGCATCGATATATTCAAGACAATGCAAATCATGTACAAGGACAATGGTCTTTACTTCAAGAACTTCTAATGCAAGATCAAGTACATAGTTCACTCCTTCAAAATCTCAAAGTTCAAGGTTTCAAAGCTATCTCTAAAGGCAAGACAATAGGCTATACTTTGGGACTTAAGACTCAAGGTGAAGATCAACTCAAGTATCTTAAGCTCAAGCTTCAATGTAACTACAAATTCAAGCTTCAAAAGTTCACAAGTTCAAGCCTCTATATATGTCAACACCTCAAGCTTCGTGAACTTCAAAAATCATCAATCTACCAAAGGAAAAGAAGTTTCAATGTTCACACATCATGGATAAGGTATGAATGACCTTAGATTGACATTAGGGTAGGTCATTTTGAATACATAATTTAATTACTCATTTTATAAATGAAAAGTCTATTTTTTGGCTAGTCCTGGACTCTGTTCGACTAGTCCTAGCATTGGCTTGACCAGTCTAAGCAATTCAATGACAAGTCCTAAGGTTGTTGCAAATTTTTAAAATTTTTGTTAAGCAACGTCCAGTCCTGGAGGCTGCTCGACTGGTCATGTGAATAGTGCTCGACTCGTTCTCAACCAGTCCTACAGCTATGACTCAAAGTCCATCAACTAAATCTGGTTTCACATGACCAGTCATGGACAGGTCACGACCAGTCGTGGAGGTCCCTCGACCGGTCGTGAAGGTCTTACGACCAGTCGTGGAACGACTTTATCTGATTGTGCTCAAAATTTCAAAAATCTGTTGGTCCTATGACCAATCGTAGTGTCCACAGGACTAGTCGTGAATGTGATTTCTTCATCTATAAATAAAACACGAATTTCAGAGTATTTCATTCAATTCTAGCCAATTCCTTTCATCACTTTGAGAGATAAGTTAGTGTTCTTTTTAAGCTATATTGTGCTCATTTAATATTCTCTTAATTTAGCTTTTTATATTTGATTTTATATTCTTTATTCCAATCATATTTGAAGAAGGGATGGAGACTCACCCTTTTTTTGGAATCAAAATCAAATAGAGCTAGCCCAACTTGATTTAATTTAAAATTAATTTAGAACCTAGAACCATTTCATAAGTGAGTTTGGACATTAAATTTTTATGTTGAAATTCTACTCCGACTTGGTTCTTCCGGCCTGCATTAAAGAGAATATCTAGGTATTTTACATTTGTGTAAATTCCTTTGTTTTGGTTTTTGAGATTGTGCCAGAAAAATCTTTATTTTGGTTTGTATAAGGTGATCTAGAAAACTCAGAGCGTGGGGTTTTTTGAATTGTGTAAGCCCACTTGAAAGACACAATTGTGAGGGTTTTAGGTGAACTTGGAAAAACCTATTTTCATAGTGAACGCTAATATCCACTGTGTGAGGATATTAGGAGTGGAGTAGTTGTGTGGCTGTTTTTCTAAACAGTTGGTGTACACACAAGCGAACCACTATAATTTTTTGTGTTTTGTGGATTGATTGTTTATTTATTTGTGTGGATGATTGTAATTTCCTTTTTACATTGTGGAGAATGTTGTAATTTCTTTTATACAAATGTGGAGAATGTTGTAATAGCTTAGATTTCCCTTCTTACTATTTATTCCTTTATTCCTCTATAACAGTTTGAGTTTTTGATACACAAACTATTCTAGTAAGGTTGTCCTACCATAAACCCTTGGTTTTTATGGTGCAAGGTTGTCCTTAGAATAACATTTGTATCAACCTCTCAATACTCATTCTTTTAAGGTTGTCTTGAAATTTAGCATTGTGAGATTGTCTTTTGCTATCTATATTTTCTGTTGTAAATTTTTTAATTTGGCATAGTCCTATTCACCCCCCCTCTAGGACATATAGCTTGGCCTTTTCAGAAGACCCCCTACATGGCTTTGTCGGAGATAAGGTGATATTCGAGGGAGCCATCTCCCTCCTCATGAAAACAATGGAAGGGCAGCATCAAGTCACACTTCTGGTTGACTTCCTTATTGTGAACGTGCCGTCAGTGCATAGTGTTATATTGGGTCGACCTTCCCTTAATGCAGTGAGGGCGGTCATGTCCACTTATCACCTTATGATGAAGTTCCCTATCGAGGGAGGAATCAGATACCTCTGAGGAGTTTCGCGCGAAGCCTGGAGATGTTACTTTGTGGCAGTGAGAAAGGGTTCAGTAAAGCAGGCCCTCACCGTCAACGTCCTCCACTCATGAGCTCGTACAGAAAATTCCTCCACGGAGGACTTAGTGACTGTCCCACTCAAAGAAGTTGACCCGAGAAGAACGGTTCTGATTGGATTGTCACTGAATTTCAAACAGTGGTCTTAGATACTAGCTTTCTTACACTAGCATAAGGACGTCTTCGCCTGGTCACACGAAGACATGCTAGGCATCTCTCCCAAGGTTATGATCCATGGGCAAAATGTAGACCCATATCATAGATCGGTGAAGCAGAAGAGGAGGGCATTCAACCATGAAAGGTACTCGGCCATAGCAGATGAAGTGTCGAAGCTCCTCAGTGTCAGATTCATCAAGGAAGTGCATTATCCAGAATGGATCGTAAATGTGGTCATTGTGAAGAAAGCCAATAGGAAGTGGTGTGTCTGTGTAGACTACTCAGACCTGAACAAGGCTTACCCCAAGGACAAGTTCCCCCTACCTTGGATCGATCAGCTGGTGGACAACACAGCCAGACATGAACTGTTATCCTTCATGGACGCTTACTCCGGTACAATTAGATCGCAATGCATCTTCTAGACAGGCAGAAGATGACCTTCGTCACAGATAAAGGTCTCTACTGCCATTGGGTCATGCCCTTTGGCTTGAAGAACGTCGGGGCAACATATCAGAGGCTTGTGAATTAGATGTTTGCTAAGCAAATTGGTCAGACCATGGAGGTTTATGTTGACGACATGCTAGTGAAGAGCGTCAAGGCGTCCGACCACATTGCGGACCTCGGCGAAACATTCTCGATTATTCGGCAGTACTGTATGAAGTTTAACCCTGCCAAGTGCCCCTTAGGAGTCGGCTCCGACAAATTCCTTGGGTTTTAAGTCAGCCAAAGGGACATCGAGGCAAATCCCGAGAAGATCAATGCACTGCTTGACATGAGCTCACCTCAATCCACAAAGGAAATCCAATACCTCATCGGTCGGGTGGTGGCACTCGGTTGATTCATAGCCAGAGCCATGGATAAGTACCTCCCCTTCTTCTAATAATTGAAGGGTCATAAGATCGAGTGGACCCCCGAGTGCTAACAGGCGTTCCAAGGCTAAAATAGTACCTGGGCTCACCACTCCTATTATCAAGCCGGAAGAGGACGAGCCCCTATTCCTATACCTGACGGTCTCTGCCTCGGCCGTCAGCTCTGCACTTATCAGGGATGTGGGGGGTAAGTAGCACCCCATCTACTATGTGAGCAAAGCAATGGTACCCGTCGAGATCAAGTACTCGAGTATGGAGCAATTAGCACTCAGCTTAGTCTGCTCGGCCCGGAGGTTGTGTCCGTACTTCTAGGCGCATACTATTGTTATCCTTACTAACTCCCCCCTCAAGCAAGTCCTTTAAAAGCCCAAGGTGTCTGGTTGACTAACCAAGTGGGCAATAGAATTCGAGGAGTTCGACATCCAATATCGTCTGAGAACTGTAATTAAGGGCTAAGCTGTGGCCGATTTCATAGCAGAATTCACTACTTCAAATGTAGAGGTGACAGATGCGGGCACGGAGGCAGTTCCCGCAGCCTCTCTAGCTTTCCTCCGTGTCCAAGATGCGAAATCAGACGGAGAGTACAGATGGATTCTTTTTATGGACGGGTTGTCCAATTCCAAACGTGTCGGGGAAAGGATTGTCCTAGTCACGCCCGATTCAACCTTCATCCAATATGCTATCAGTCTTGGCTTCGAAGCCTTTAACAACGAAGTAGAGTACAAGGCCTTGTTCGCTGGACTCAAATTGGCAGCTAGTCTGGGGGTTCAGTCTCTCGAGGTACGATGCGATTCTCAGCTCGTTGTGAACCACATCTCTACTGAGTACAAGGCCAAGGAGACTAGAATGGTTGCTTATCTTGCCGAGGCTTGAAAGCTGATAGAGAAATTCTAGAGTTGTATCATCTATCAGATTCCAAGGATGGAGAACTCTTGGGCCAATGCCCTCACAAAACTAGCCTCGACCGCAGAAGGGAAGATTCCCAAAATCATTCCTTTGGAATTTTTGGATAGTCTGAGCATCGACCAGGTTAATCAAGAAATGGTCAATTCGGTGAAGACCACTCCAAGTTGGATGGACCCGATCTACAACTACCTCGCATCTAGTGAAGTCCCCCAAGATAGATTAGAGGCCCGACGTCTGAAGGTCAGAGTTGCACGATACGTAGTCTTGGACGAGATCCTATACAAAAGGGGCATTCACAGCCCTACCTCAGGTGTCTCCGACCCGACGAAGCAGACTACGTGATTCGAGAGATTCATGAGAGAATCTGCAGAAATCACTCCGGCGGCCGTGCTTTAGCTTTGAAGATAGTCCGTCAGGGGTACTTATGGCCAACCCTTCAAGAAGACTCTAAGAATTATGTTCGTAGGTGTGACAAATGTCAAAGGTTCGCTGCCGTGCCGAGGAAGCCTGAGGAGGAGGTGACACCTATGAGCGGGTTGAGGCCGAACCTATAACGAAGATTACAGAGCAGAAGATGATTGACTTCATCTGAAAAAATATCATCGGACCTCTACACACTGGGCCGGGCCGAGGAGATGACCCTTGTGGGGGATTGACATCATCGGACCTCTGCACACTGGGAAAGGACAGGTCAAGTTCGCTATCGTTGCGGTCGACTACTTCACCAAGTTGGCTGAGGCCGAGCCTGTAACGAAGATTACAGAGCAGAAGATAACTGACTTCATCTGAAAAAATATCATTTGTCGATTCAGAATCCCGTACACCATTGTCTCTGACAATGGGAAGCAGTTAGATAATGACAAATTCTGAGGCATGTGTAGGCTCAACATTTCAAATGCATACTCCTTACCTCGTCATCCACTGTCCAATGGGCAGGGAGAATCCGTGAACAAGGCCATCAAGCACCACCTCAAGATGAAGTTAGAAAAAGCTAAAGGTAACTAGGCCGAGGAGCTCTCGTTTGTCCTTTGGGCCTACAGGACTACAACTTAGTCATCTACCAGGGAGACCACATTTTCACTATCTTACGGCTTGAAGGCAATCGACCCAGTCGAGATCGGCCTCCCCACAGCTCGGATTAGAAACTACCAGGAGGGCCAGACTGTCGAGCAAATTGCAGAAAGCTTTAACTTGCTAGAAGAGGCCAGAGACGTCGCAAGACTCTGAGTTGCAGCTCGACATTAGCAAGTGGTATGATTTTACAATTATTCCAGGGTCAAGACGAGGCGATTTCTTCCAGGGGACCTGGTTCTCCGCCGCATCTTCCAGAATACAACATAATCGAGGTTAGGACGCTCAGACCGAACTGGGAGGGGCCTTATCACGCAGTCAAATCAACGAAGCCAGGCTCCTACCACCTGGAAGATCTCGAAGGGCATCAGCTCCCTCACCTCAGAAATGTCGAGCACTTAAAGATCTACTATCCATGAAAAACTACTGGCCATTCAAGGCTCTCAATGAATGTATGGCTCGGAGCTACTAGTCTATTAAGGCTTTTAATAAAAGCATCTTTCCTTTTACATGGTTTGCCCATTTAGTTTATCTACAACAAAAGAGTCACCTCTCGTAAGCAGAGGTGAACTCAACGGACCGATCCCTTAAAGAAGGGGTCGGGTCATTAATCCACAAAAAACTACAAAAGGGTCACCTCTCATATTCAGAGACAAAACCCGTAGGTGAATCGATCCCTTAAAGGAGGGGTTGGCTCATTATATGTTAAAAATATACAAAATGATTAAGTGCCGCATGCCATTCGGGGAGAGTTGACCCCTCAAGGGGTCGACTCTCAACATCAATAAATCATCATGCAGAAATCTACACATAAAATTATACCCTCGACCAAGGGTTAAAAGATCATCATCCACAAAATCATCATTCACCCAAAAAATTATCATCCATAAACATCCCAAGTAAGATTATATATATAAAGTATCTCACTCCCTCCGAGCAGAGGGACAAGCCGCCAAGCTGGGGGGCTGAGCATCAGGGGTGGCTTCGACGATAGGGGGCATTCTCGGGCTCCTCAACTACTACTGGTTCAGTGTTCTCGGCCTCGTCCGCAGTAAGAGTGTCGAGGTCGATGCTTGGGTGGAGCTTTCGGACCTCAGTATGGCAGGTGTCGAAGCCGGTGTTATAGCTGAAGAGATACAATTTGTCTAACTCTCTGGCACTCTCCAACGACTCCCTGTAAGCTTCCACTATCACGGTAGCTTGTGAGGCCGCTTAAGTCTCGAGCGCCCCTTGCTGCTTCTCCAGCTCTGCAGCAGCCCAAGCCTCAAGGACTATCCTTTGCTAAATCAGTCCATCGACAGCTTTACGCTTCTTCTGCCTGAGGTCTTTCGTGAACTACATGCTCTCCCACTCCATGTGTTCAACGAAGGCCTCCAAGCACTCAATGACCTCCCACAGGCACACGACTTCAGGGTCGACCACACCCAAACGAGCTTGGAGTTGATTGACCTCACCCTAGAGCACCATCTCGCTTGCTCGTCCCTCATCTGCAGCCCTCTTCAGCTCCTCCCATTCAGTAGTTAAAGCCTCCAGAAAACTTCCGAGCTCAGCCTTCTCCGCCTCGAGTCGGTCCATCTCCTTCAACCATTCCTTAACCTCCACCATCATCGACAGTGACTGGTAGTAGACCGATGCGTAATCGTTCATGAACTTGGTGTAGTTGTGGGAGAGGGTGCTGGTTATGCTCGACTCTGGTACATGCTTGGCCACCTAATTAGTCAGTAAAGCCATGTGGTAACCAGGAGGGAAGATCTTTAGAGGAGTGAGCTTGGCAGCTCGTCTGACTCCGCTGGCCTCGGAGGCTTGAGTCGTAGCCTCGGGCGTGGTAGTGTATTCGACCAGGAGTGAGCTAGGAAGTCGACCTCGGTAGCAGTGAGGTGGGTTGTGAAACGGGCGGGGGCATCAACATTGAGAGTCTCCCTGACAACTTCTACCCCTATCCTAGGGGGGCCAGTTGTAACACCCTGAAAATCGGGGGTCGAGTATAACTCAACTCCCGAGTTCCAACGCATCACTTATGCAACATGTTTAATGATATTTGAATGTTGTCTATGTTAGAGCAGTAAACATGAATGAGATTATACCAAAGCAGTAATTCATACTCCAGATCAGTTGTATAAAAGCAAGCGGAAGACTGAACTGTATATATATGTATGTGAAGAAACAAAATAAACGATTCATTATCCAGAGTATGAATCCTTCTGAGTCACAATATACATGTCTGTTTATATAAACAAAATGTCAAAATAAACTAGGTACAATCCCTGTAAATCCCATCGATCCCGGTAGCCTAGTCGAAGCCGCCAAATGGCGCATATACGAGAACTCCTCCTGGTCCTCGTCATAATCGGGCTCGCCTCCGAGAATAGTCGGATCGCCTAAACACGAGACAGTCCTGGTTGGTGTGCGCAACACCGTCCCGTAACGTGGGAGTGAGTAGCTAACTCGGTGGAACGATAAGACATAAGTTATCATGTTCTCAATACGGTCAAGCAAGAATGATAAAGCGATAAATCAAACACTCCTAGTTACTCGATTAATGCAAGTATGAATGCGGGTATGATGGATGCCCTCTCGACATACTCCCTCAAGCGACACCATCTCACGTTCGCGCATGCTTACATCCCACGTTGCTCCACATCTTCCAGGCACATGCGATGTATGATGATCATGATTCCGAGTTTTTAATTAGTTCATTTCAAACGCCAGATTGGGAAACTAAGGTACCTCCCTTGTATCATATCCAAACATGATCCAATCTAGGGTCGTCGATCTAGTTAATATCGACGATGGTGTGTTTTCTAGGTCACTGCAGAGAGGTGCCGCTGTGGTCAACGTTACGCACAAAGGTTGCACCACTCCCCATCACCCCTTAAACGATTCATCACTATAAAGCTATAAAAAACAGCCTAGTTCATACTCTATATATCGCGGCGGACCCTAAGGCACGCCGCAACTTCGAATATGCTCGCGGTCACTACAAAGGGTCGCTGTGGTCATTACGCACAAAGGTTGCACCACTCTCCCCATCACCTTATCGGTGTAGGCCGACAATGCGGCGCGAATATAGTGTCCCATACCACCATAATCGGCTCACGAGTTGAGTTGCTCACTTGGTCACTACGGGAGGCACGTAGCCCGGTGTAGGCCGACAGCTCGACCACGGTGTCCCATACCACCATGCCCGGCTCATGAGTCTTAGCGGATCGAGGTACCATGGTTAACGGGATTATCACTGGTAAGTTTGGTACCCTAGGTTCAAGCATTAGCGACCAAACATGGTGAACATATATAAGACACACGGTTTACTTGACGTGTTCGGCTAGCTCGAGCGCACAACAAGTTGGGCGATATGAGGCGCAGAAGCACCTCGTGTGGCCAACCACTATCGCCAACCGAAGTACGACACGGGTTCACCAACACATCATGCGTGGCGTAACGAATCTCAACCACATCTTCAAGTCTGATACCGGATGCCTGGACTATGAACATAGTCCCAAGCTCAGTCAAATCCTAACCATAGCATGTGAAATACGGCATGATAACATGGTAATTCAAGAACACTAGCAAGCAATTATAAAGCATAACATAAAGCATGTTAGTAGACAAGTCACAAAGCATGTTATAAAGCATTATGTAAATAGGGATACAATTACTTAAATTTCGTAGGCGAGTGGTTAGAGTGAACAACCACATGGAGAGTGTCATATGTGACTCTAAGGTAGCCGAGAATCCCATCTCAGCACCTACCTAGGATTCTAACACTTAAGCACTTACACTCACAAGTGAATTCACCAACACTTGGAATGCAATATTTCAACATACATGACGTATGCTAGGGAAGTGTGTACTAGGGTTGTCCCTTTACCAAACTAGTATTTTATACATATACATCGTATTCATACAGCAATTAAACATAGCAATCACATCAGCAAATTTTATACGTATAGGGTACTTCCACGTATACCCAATTTCGACATACATAGTGTTTACAAAGGAACATAGATTTCGGCGATTCCTTTCGCCAAGCTAGTATTTTAATCATGTATTGTATAATCATACATTAAATACATATGTCAAACATTATTCCAAAATAAATACGTATACGGTATTTCTACAATACGTAATTTCAACATACGGCGCATTTACAAGTAGACATATATTTTGGCGATTCCTTTCGCCAAACTAGTATTTTATTCATATGTTATATAATTATACATTAAATAAACATGTCAAGCATTTATCCAAAAAAAATACGTATACGGTATTTCTACGTATACCTAGAATATGTGAAATTCCATATTTCACACCGTTAATCAAAACAGGAAACGGAAAGCACTTTGTACATGTGCAATTGCAAGCAGATCATGAATCTACCATTATCTGACATTGAAAGCGTTGAAAACTGTAACTTATACGCTTAAAGTCCTCACCTTTGCCTTTGGAAACGGAACGAATCAGCAAGGGTAATGGATCTTCCGTCTACGGGCGATTTCTAGCCTAACGAGCGGAATCGGTTAGTCGGTACACATCCTACATCGATCCCACCTCAATTCAGACCTAGGGTTAGGTTTTCTTACCTTCAAATGAGGCAGAATACGCCGGGAAAACGCCTAGAATAAGGCGGTGTAGGCCGTGCAACAAGCCAAAGCAGGAGGAGGGAAATCGGCAACAATCTCCAAGCCTTTCTCTCTCTCTTCTCTCTCTTCCTCTAGGGTTTCCTCCAAAATTCGTATGGCTGGGAGAGGGGCTGTTCTAATCCCCTTTTATAGCCTCAAACATTACGAATTTAGACTTAGGTTCATGGGGTACTGCTAATATAGGATTTTCGCCGCTTTTCCAGCTCAAAAGGGAAGTTCTGATAGCCCTCCTTGAACCAAACGTCAGACTTAAGCTCACCGTCGATGGATCCACGTGGGATTACGTTTTTGACTCGTTCGGATACCCAGATCGCACGTGGCGGACCACTTTCAGTTCGACGGTCAGTGGGCCATGATCAGAAATTCCAAGTACATGTAAATGTTCTGAAATTTTCTTAATCCGAGGGTGTAATTTGGTCCGATTCTGACGGTCGGGTTGCTTATACCGACGCGTCAACGAACGATGCTTGATCACTATTCCGGATATTTATTTTGGCATGTGAATAGTGTTTTTCACACTACCTCGCTCCGATTCGAAACGAATGGCCGTGGAACATCGGATCTGGTGATTTTGAGATGATTGTTAAGCCCAGTGGGGCGATCCTAGTTCCTTAGCTTCGGGTTAATCGGACTCCCGAGGTGCGATCCAGACCTAATACGAAGTTTCGTTTCATTCCCGAGAGCAGACGGGAAATGAGTTTGGTTCTAAACTTTAGGGTAGCCTAGCGTCAATGATTCTGCAACTTTTGGGTCTTACAGATCGTATTGAAAGCGATCCTAACGGATTTCACGACAAATCGAGTTTAGTACTTAGTTAACTTTGTTAAATTTCTAAAGGATTTAATCCTATGTGATTTCAGGTCGAGGTGGTACTCGACCCAATGTACGGAAATTTTCAGGTCGTTACAATCTACCCCCCTTAAACAAAAAATTTCGTCCCCGAAATTTATACCTTTTCGTACTCCTCGAGAATCTGAGGGTAGTTCTTCCTGACCTCGGCCTCAGTCTCCCAGGTAGCTTCCTCCTCGGAATGATGTGTCCAAAGCACCTTCACAAGCGGGATGACCTTGCTACGCAGTACCTGCTCCTTCTTGTCAAGGATGCGCGTCGGGCGCAACTCATATGTAGCATCCTCTGTAACGCCCTGAAATTCGGGGGTCGAGTATGAACTCAACTCCCGAGTTCCAACGCATCACTTATGCAACATACACAATGATGGTTAAATGTTGTCTGAGTTAGCGCAATAAACATGAATGAGATTATACCAAAACAGTAATTCATACTCCAGTTCAATTGTATAAAGGCAAGCGGAAGACTGAAATTTTATATTCAAAATATGTAAAGTATCAAAATTTTGTGAACTTCAGAGTATGAGTACTAACTGAGTACCAATATACACGTATTGTTTCTAAGTCAAAAATCAAAATACAATCCTCAAAAGAGGCCCTCAGTAAATCCGCGATGCGTAGGCCTAAGCATAGCCGTCAGTCCGCATAAAGGAGAACTCCTCCCGATCCTCCTCCTCATAGTCGAGCTCCGGCTCCTGAACAGAGGCGCCATCTACACCTGCGACAGAGTCTGGTGGGTGTTGCAAACACCGTCCCGTAACGTGGGAGTGAGTAGCTAACTCAGTGGAACAATAAAGCATAGGTTAACATGTTATCATATCAATCAAGCAGTAATGATAACGCAGTATAAATCAAACATTTCCAATTACTCTTGTTAAGTGCAAAAATGATATGACATGATGCTGTATGCCCTTGCCAAACCACCCTCAAGCGACATCATCTTACGTTCGCGAATGCTAACTCCCTCAGTGTGCCACATCTACAAAGCACATGCGGTGCGATGATGCTCATGATTACCAAGTTTTTATTAATCCATTTCAACCAGCAGTATTGGGAAACTAAGGTACCTCCCTTGTATCATTCCCAAACATGATCCATTCTAGGGTCGTCAATCCTAGTTAATCTCATACGATATTATGGTTTGAGAAGCGTAGTGAAGGCATCGCAAAGGGCTCGTCACCCGTCAGCGCGGATACAGATCTCACCGTATGCGGCTCAATCTTGGCCGTCACTCAAGTACATATCTCACCATACACGGCTCAATCACTAGCCGTCACTCAAGTACAAGTCTCACCGTACTCGGCTCAACTCATACTCTAGTTCTTTGTGAAAGACTCGTCGCCAATCACGGACACTTGGAGTACACTCGAAGATACTACGGAGGACTCGTCGCCCGTCAAGCACGAGCACGGGTCTCACCGTACTCGGCTCTCGCCGACGTATCGACGGCTCGAATATAGTGTCCCATACCACCATAATCGGCTCACGAGTTTGGTTGCGCAATGGTCACTACGGGGAGGCACATGACCCCGGCAGAGGCCGACGGCTCGACCACGGTGTCCCATACCACCATGCCGGCTCATGCGTCTTAGCGGATCGAGTACCATGGTTAACGGGATTGCCACTTGGTAAGTTTGGTACCCTAGGTTCAAGCGTGCGACCAAACATGGTGAACATACATATACACATATCGGTTTGCTTGACAAGCTCGACTAGCTCGAGCGCACCACAAGTTGAGCGATATGGAGCGCAAAGCACTCCGTGTGGCCAACCACTATCGCCAACCGAAGTACGACTCGGGTTCGCGGAGACACGTCCATCGTGGCGATATGAATCTCGGCCACAACAGTAAGTCTGGTACCGAATGTGTGGACTATAGGCATAGTCCCAAACTCAATCAGTTGTAGAACATAAAGTAAAGCATGAGGTAAAGCATGTATTATAAAGCATGAAGTATAGCATGTTATAAGGCATGTTGTAAAGCATGTTGTAAAGCGTGTAATAAAGCACTATACACATAGGGATACCAATACTTAGAGTTCATAGGTGAGTGGTTAGAGTGAACAACCACATGGAGAGTGTCATATGTGACACTAAGGTAGCAGAGAATCCCATCTCAGCACCTAACTAAGGTTCTAACACTTACACACTTACACTCCCAAGTGATTTCACCAACACTTGGAATGCTGATATTTTAACATACATGACGTATGTTAGAGAAATGTATCTTTGGGATTGTCCCTTTACCAAACTAGTATTTTATACAAATACATCATATTCATACAAAGCAATTAAACATGGCAATCACATCAGCAACTTTTATACGTATAGGGTACTTCCACGTATACCCAATTTCGACATACATAGTGTTTACAAAGGAAGATAGATTTCGGCGATTCCTTTCGCCAAGCTAGTATTTTAATCACGTATTGTATAATCATACATTAAATAAATATGTCAAACATTATTCCAAAAGAACTACGTATACGGTATTTCTACAACACGTAATTTCAACATATACGGTAGCATTTACAAGTAAACATATATTTTGGCGATTCCTTTCGCCAAACTAGTATTTTATTCATATGTTATATAATTATACATTAAATAAACATGTCAAGCATTTATCCAAAAAAATACGTATACGGTATTTCTACGTATACCTAGAATATGTGAAATTCCATATTTCACACCGCTAATCAAAACAGGAAACGGAAAGCACTTTGTACATGTGCAATTGCAAGCAGATCATGAATCTACCATTATCTGACATTGAAAGCGTTGAAAACCTTAACTTATACACTTAAAGTCCTCACCTTTGCCTTTGGAAACGGAACGAATCAGCAAGGGTAATGGATCTTCCGTCTACAGGCGATTTCTAGCCTAAAGAGCGGAATCGGTTAGCTTTTACACAACCCCCGACGATTCTACCTTGAATCAGACCTAGGGTTAGGGTTTCTTACCTCCAAATGGGCTGGATACCACCGGGAAATCACTTAGAACGGAGCGGTGAAGGCCGTGTGGTGAGCCAATGCAGGTGGAGGAAGATTGGCAACAATCTCCAAGTTCTTCTCTCTCTTTTCTCTCTCTTCTTCTAGGGTTTCTTCCAAAATTCGTATGGCTGTGAGAGGGGCTGTTCTAAGCCCCTTTTATAGCCTCAAACATTACGAAAATAGACTCGGGTTCATGGGGTACTGCCTATATAGGATTTTCGACGCTTTTCCAGCTCAAAAGGGAAGTTCTGGTAGCCCTCTTTGAACCAAACGTCAGACTTAAGCTCACCATCGGTGGATCTACGTGGGATTACGTTTTTGACTCATTCGGATATGCAGATCACACGTGGTGGACCACTTTCAGTTCGACGGTCAGTGGGCCACGATCAGAAATTCCAAGTACATGTAAATGTTCCTGAAATTTTTCTTAATCCGAGGGTGTAATTTGGTCTGATTCTGACGGTCAGGTTGCTTAATACTGACGCGTCAACGAACGATGCCAGATCACTATTCCAGATATTTATTTTGGCTTATGAATAGTGTTTTTCACACTACCTCGCTCCGATTCGAAACGAATGGCCGTGGAATATCGGATAAGGCTGATTTTTGAGATGATTGTTAAGCCCAGTGGGGCGGTCCTAGTTCCTTAGCTTCGGGTTAATCGGACTCCCGATGTGCGATCTAGACCTAATACGAAGTTTCGTTTCATTCCCAAGAGCATACGGGAAATGAGTTTGGTTCTAAACTTTAGGGTAACCTAGCGTCACTTGTTCTGCAAGTTTTGGGTCTTGCAGATCGTATTTAAAGCGATCCTAACGGATTTCATAGCTAATTGAGTTTAGTACTTAGTTAACTTTGTTAAATTTCTAATGGATTTAATCCTACGTGATTTCTGGTCGAGGTGGTACTCGACCCAATGTACGGAAATTTTCAGGTCGTTACATCCTCGCTCAACTGTACCTGCTCCCATCTGATGATATGCGAAGGATCAGGAACGTACTTCTTCAGCATAGATACATGAAATACGTTGTGTACGGAAGCAAGTGGTGTAGGCAAGGCGAGACGATACGCCACATCACCCACTCGATCCAGTATCTGAAATGGACCGATAAACCTCGGAGTGAGCTTCCCCTTCTTCCCAAACCGAAGGACTCCCTTCATAGGGGAAACCCGCAGGAACACATGATCACCGGCCTCCAACTCCAGCGGTCGCCGCCTCGTATCGGCGTAACTCTTATGCCTGCTCTGCGCTGTGAGTAATCGACGCCTGATAATGTCTACCTTCTCTGTAGTCGCCTGAACCAACTCACGGGCCAATCGAGCTACGCTCTCCACCCTCGCCCAACAGTGCGGTGCCCTACAAGGTCGACCATATAGAGCCTCATATGGCGCCATGCCAATAGTCGCCTGGAAGCCGTTGTTGTAGGCGAACTCTGCGTATGGAAGACACGGTCATCCCAACCGTCCTTGAAGTCCAACACACATGCTCGCAACATATCCTCCAGAACCGATTCACCCGCTCCGTCCGCCCATCGGCCCGAGGATGGAACAATGTATCGAACTTCAACTTCACACCCATCGCCTCCCGGATACGAGTCCGGAAGATAGATGTGAACCGCGTGTCTCTCGTCCGACACGATCTCTAAAGGAACCCGTGCAGCACGGACGATCTCTCTGATGTACAATCTAGCGCTGCTCGTCTGCGGAATTCGTAACTCTGATAGGGAGGAAATGGGCCGATTTGGTCAACCGGTCCACAATCACCCAAATGGAATCGTGCCCCTTCCTCGTCTTCGGCAACCCTGATATGAAATCCATGGAGATGAAGTCCCACTTCCACTCCGCTATAGGCATGGGTGAAGCAGTCCAGAGGTCGGCGATGTTCTGCCTTGACCGCTGGCACGTCAGACATCGAGACACATACTCAGCAATGTGAGCCTTCATGTTATCCCACCAATACGTCCGTCTCATATCCTGGTACATCTTCGTGCTACCAGGATGCATCGCAAACTTCGAGTTATGGGCAGACTCGAGAAGCTCGCGTCTCAAGTCGAGCACATCCGGAACACATAGGCGGCCACGAACCGTAACCCCCATCGAACCAACTCTCCACTCGGAGTCCACGGCGCCGCTTAGCCGCTCTCGAAGCTCAGACAGTCGTATATCGCCCTCCGGGCCTCAACAATCCTGTTGTCAATAAGTGGTCGCACCCGAACGTGCGCAACACACTCAAATGGCTCCTCGACAGTGAGTCTCTGCTCGAAGTCCCGCACAAACTCCACCATGTCCCACTCGGCTATCATCAGCGGTGCCGCAAATGCTATCGCCTTCTTGCGGCTCAACGCGTCTGCCACAAGGTTCGCCTTGCCGGGATGGTAGGAAACCTCGAACTTGAAGTCCTTCAAGGTCTCCATCCATCGTATTTGTCTCATATTCAAATCCCGCCGTGTGAATATGTATTTAAGGCTCTCGTGGTCGCAGAAAAGCTCGAACTCCTCACCGTAGAGGTAATGTCTCCCGAGCTTCAATGCAAAGATGACAAACCGCCAACTCTGGGTCATGTGTAGGGTAATTCTCCTCGTTCTTCCTTAATTGTCTCGAGGCATACGATATCACCCTATCTTTCGCATCAAGCACACAACCCAAACCAACGCGAGACGCGTCAAGTATACACCGTGTATTTCACCCCTTGCTCAGCGCAATACTAGCACTGGGCGGACGTCAACTTGTCCTTCAGCTCCTTAAAGCTGCCTCCGCCTTCTCATTCCAGGCGAACTTCAGGTCCTTCCGAGTCAGCTGAGATAATGGCCTGGCGATCTTCGAGAAATCCCGAATGAAACGTCTGTAGTACCCAACCAGGCCAAGGAAACTCCTCACCTCGAACCGATTCAGGTCGGCCGATAATCCCGAACCGCAGCCTACCTTAGCAAGGTCCATGCTATCCCATCCTTGGACACTACATGTCCCAGGAACTTGACTTCCTCCTGCCAGAGTCGCACTTCCTGTATTGCGCAAACAACCTGGTTCTTCTTCAGTGTATCCAATACCGCTCGCAAGTGCTCCTCGTGCTCCTCCCGACTCGTGGAGTATATCAAGATGTCATCGATAAAAACGATGACGAATCGGTAAAGGAAGGGCCGAAATACCCGGTTCATCAGATCCATGAACACGGCGGTGCGTTCGTCAGACCGAACGACATCACTAAGAACTCGTAGTGCCCAAAGCACGTCCTGAAGGCTGTCTTCTCGCACGTCCTCCTCTCACGCGCGCGGTGGTGGTACCCCGACCGAAGGTCAATCTTCGAGAAATACTTCGCCCCCTCAACCGATCGAACAGGATCATCAATCGGCAAAGGATACTTGTTCTTCACCGTGACCTGGTTCAACCTACGGTAATCAATACACAACCGTAGGGACCCGTCCTTCTTCTTCACGAACAACACAGGTGCTCCCCAAGGAGATACACTAGGCCGAATAAAACCTTTCTCTACAAGTCCGTTAATCTGTCTCCGCAGCTCCTCCATCTCACATGGAGGCATACGATAGGTCGGCAACGAGATGGGCGTCGCACCAGGCGTAAGGTCAATCGTGAAATCAATCTCACGCCGAGGAGGTAAACCAGGGATAGTCTCAAACACGCCTGCAAAGTCTCGTACCACTGGCGTACTATCTACTGTCGGACCATCAATCGGCACAAGCAAAGCAGCATAACAATCAACTCGACAGGGCCAACTGACCTGCACCGGGAACGTGAAAGCTGCACCGTCAGGTCCATAGGCCGTCACGATCCGAGTATCGCAATCTACCTCTGCCCTCATCCTGGTGAGCCAATCCATACCAAGGATAACGTCGTAGTGCCATAGTGGAGCAACAATGAGGTCGACGAGCACCGTGCTGCTACCCAAAACTACCGAGCAACCCTCGCATAATCGTGTGACATCTGAACAGGTCCCGGTAGCCGTAGTGAGTCTCATTCCCTTAGTGGGAATCGTATGCAAAGATAGGCGTTTCACCGCCCCACAAGAAATAATAGAGGTAGTGGACCCAGTGTCCACCAATAAAGAGACGGGAATGTCGTGAATAAAAGCCGTACCCTCGAAGGCCGTCGGAGCTGAAACCGACGTCTCAGGTGCCTCAGCCACAAGAGTATGAACGCGAGCCTGCTGCTGGCGGTTCGGCTGAGGAGCCAAGGGTCGCTGTGGCGGCCTGAAGCGCGGCACAGGAGGTCGGAAGGAAGGATGTGCAGGAGCCGTCTGTAGCGGTGGAGCTGATATGGCCTGTGGGCGAGAACGGCCCAACATCTGTGGCAGAGAGAAACCACTGTCCTTCATCCACGCGAAACAACTCCCGATAAGATGACCCTGTTTCTCGCAATACATGCAGGTCACAACAGGGCGCCTCGCCTGAGCCCCTGGCGCTGCGATCCTAGGAGGCGAGTCAACACGAGGCCTCTTGCCCAGGATAGGCCTACTCTGTATCTCCTGTCGTGGCCTCACAACCATAGTGCCACGTGATCGGCCAACCGGTCCACATCCTACTCGTCATAGACATGTGAACCAGTCGCATATGTAGGTATACCGAGGCAAAGATATCTTCGACCGTATCTCCTGGCCGCAAGCCCAAAGAAAATCGACGCATCCGCATCGCTCGTCCACTAGTATAGTCGGGACAAAGAGGCCCAACTCTGTGAAGCGGTGCTCGTACTCTGTAATAGTCATGCCTCCCTGCCTGAGGCGCAGAAACTCATCCTCCCGCTCATGTCGGTAAGTCGGCGGGTAGTATTTCTCATGGAACCGGAACTCAAAAGCCTCCCAGGTCCATACGTAGTCTGGCGTGCGGTGCACCGCAACACTTGTCCCACCATAAACTAGCCTCCCTCTCAAACATGAAGGCGGCCAGCTCTACCTGCTCTGCCTCTGAGCAATGCAGCATCCGAAGCATCTTAGAGATGCGGTCAAGCCAAAACTCTGCCTCCTCGGGCCTATGAGTGCCCATAAATGAAGGAGGCCTCAAGCGCTGAAATCGCTCGAGAAGACCGCGTGTACTAACATCTCCCATAGGAGGCACCACGGGTGGGGGCAGAGGCACATCCTCACTCTGAGCAGGAGGCTCCGGGTGCCCGGCAGGACAAGCAGAAGTCGTAGGCGGAGTCGCACTACCACCATGTGACAAGGCCTCAGCGATAGTGGCCATAAGCTGCTGGTGCTGCTGCTGCTGCTGTATCTGCTGCATTGATGCATCATCACCATCAGCTGCTCAAATCTATCAGTCGGCGGAGCAGCCTGGGAGTCATGCTGCGCAGAAGATGACGGCCGAAACTGCTCACGGACCGGGGGCGTGTATGGTGGCAACCCACCAGCAGGACCAACAGGGGGCTGGTCAGAACCTAACCCACGGTCCGCAGGACCACTACTACCAGAAGAAGTCTGGTCCATAGAGCCAGTCAGACGGAGATGTGCGGTGCTCCTCGTATACTGTCGCGGCATACCCTATACAAGACAGAGTACAACATTGGTGAGATACAGCATAACACACATCATAAAGCACTTTAAGCATTCCACACATAATCAAAACAAAAGGGGCTACATGCCTTTCATTTACCCAAAATTAGTCATAATACATGGATTACAGAGTTTACATGAACCATGACGGAAAACACATGATAGCCAATACATCTACTACATCAAACCCTAAACATGCTACTACCTAATACAACATCTGAACGAAAACACAAACCGCCTATCGCGGTAACCAAAGCAAACACAACATACAACAACATGGATGACTAAGCATCCGAAGTAGGCGGTGGAGGAGGAGCATTCTTATCTGCGCACAAGACAGGATGGCCTTCAACGTACGGGACATCTTCTTGAAATTCTTCTTCATGTAGGCTTCATTCTCTTCAAGTTTGGTTTGAACTTGACCAATCTCAGCCTGAACTTGTCCAACCTCTTGCTGCAGGGCGGCTTGCCTCTCCTCAAGACGGCCCAATCGCGCATCAAATACATCTCGATCCACACCCTGCTCCTAAGCCGCAGGGGGTGAACTCTCCTCAGTGTCCTGAGCCTCAGGTTCTTCCTCCTGTATGTCATCACTGCGCTCCTCATCACTCTCAGCCTGGAGGTCAACACTCTCCTCACCGGCGCTATCCGACTCATCTCCAGACTCGTCGAGTCGGGCTTGCCGCTGTTGGGGGCCGATCTTCATATTCCTGAGTGTCGCTTCGCTTATGACTCGGACCGGTGCAAGATCCTCCATATTCAATCTGTAACCTACATCACGAGCCATCTTGCAGATCAGTCGGCCAAATGGGAGCGAAAGATCGTTCCTGGCAGAACGAACAACATTAACTATCTGGGATAGGATGAATGTGGGCAGGCATATGTTGTCCCAGCGTCCCATCTTGTACAGAAAGTCCACCATCACCCTAGTACATTCCGTGCGGTTACCCCACCGTGGGTATACATTGTATGTGAAGATGTGATGGAGCAAATGGAAGTCTTCAGACATCTTTGTCGCCGCAATACAATTTCCTCGCTTCCAAGTAACCCGGCGACCACAGAGAAATCGCGTGCGGCGATCCCTCTCCCGCACACTTCTAGAGAAGTCATCACTAGGCTGTACTTGACCAAGCGGGATCTTCGTGATTCGAGCCACTTCGTCCACAGTGATTGTGCGCCTTATGCTCCTCACAGAGACAGTAAACTGAAGAGGCTCTAGGGATGAGTCCATGATGTGAGCGTAGAAAGCGCGAACCGTGTTCTCACATGCGGGAGACTCGCCTTCAAAAATATAATTCCACCCGATATCCACCAAGTGGTCCATCATCGGGTGTAGCCCGAACATCCTTTCATCCACATGAGCTTCAAACACAACCTTACGGCCCGCGTAACGCCCATATTCCATGCCATCGGATAAGCATTTCTGGCGGGGTGGTCAGGATCCAGGTCTCGCTTCGACCTAAACTCCCGCACGGTGCTTGTGCCGGCCCCAACATCGGATCTTCTTCAGGTTTGGGCTGGCCTACTTGGGCCGGCGTCATCGGCCGCGGTTTTTCTCTTTCCCATGAAAGATAGGATGGAGGAAATGGAGAAAATGGTAGCCACCACACCAAGGAGGGCCATGGAAAATTTCCAAAATGGGGAAATAAGGGGCTGACCTCTTTTATCTTCCACAATCAACAATCGAACAGGTGTAGAAGAAGCTCTAGAGGCAGGAAATGAAGAAGAAACAAGAAGAAAATGGAATGGGTTAGTAGATTACCCGATTTTGAGCTCCAAGGAGGGTTATGAGAGCTCCAACTTGTGAAAATGGGGAAAGGGAGAGGCTAGGGCTGTTGTGGGAGGTAGGGGTGTGTGAGATATGGAAGGAAATGGACGGATTGAAGGTTTGGAGGGATGGGTTTTCAGCAAAATCGAAAATGGAGGTGAGGGTGCTTGAAAAGAGGGGAAATGAGAGAAAATGGTGCTCCAGCCCTTTAAAACCTAACCAAACAGCAGTTTGGCACGTGCCATGGGGTAGAGGGGGCTGGGCCGACCAACCCCACTTTCGGCTTTTCGCCGGAAAGCTGACCGGAGCGCGGTCCGCCGCCGGTGCCGCGGCGCGCCGCGGCGGGCTTGGCCGGAACCGCGCCGCCGCGGTCTGGCCCTGTTCACCACACTCCCAGGGTGCCAAATGCACCCTGGTTTGGTCTGGGAGGTTAATGGATTTACGTGGAGGGGCCCCCGACTCAGTTTTGTGCCAAAACGGTTAGTTCCGGCAAAGTTCTGATCTAATCTGATTTTTCCTGATTTTTAACGACTCATTTTTGGTAGATTGTGACCTGGACACGTCAATAGACGGTCTAGGAGTGACTTGGGGTCCATAAATGTGGTCGGGATCGAGTACACACTAGATCAAACTGTCTATTTGCAATGAACTTCGCCAAACGGCGAAATCGGGAGACCCTAAGACTGTTGCTAGGTTTTGCACACCCTCCTAAGTGTAATGCGTCAGCGTACGAAGTGGGGACATAACTCAGGTCCGGTTTAATCAAAATCATGCTCTGATACCAACTTGTAACACCCTGAAAATCGGGGGTCGAGTATAACTCAACTCCCGAGTTCCAACGCATCACTTATGCAACATGTTTAATGATATTTGAATGTTGTCGTGTTAGAAGCGATAAACATGAATGAGATTATACCAAAGCAGTAATTCATACTCCAGATCAGTTGTATAAAAGCAAGCGGAAGACTGAACTGTATATATATGTATGTGAAGAAACAAAATAAACGATTCATTATCCAGAGTATGAATCCTTCTGAGTCACAATATACATGTCTGTTTATATAAACAAAATGTCAAAATAAACTAGGTACAATCCTGTAAATCCCATCGATCCGTGGCCTAGTCGGCCGCCAAATAACCGCATATACGAGAACTCCTCCTGGTCCTCGTCATAATCGGCTCCGCCTCCGAGAATAGTCGGATCGCCTAAACACGAGACAGTCCGGTTGGTGTGCTTAACACCGTCCCGTAACGTGGGAGTGAGTAGCTAACTCAGTGGAACGATAAGATATAAGTTATCATGTTCTCAATACAGTCAAGCAGTAATGATAAAGCAGTAAATCAAACACTCCTAGTTACTCGATTAATGCAAGTATGAATGCAGGTATGATGGATGCCCCTCTCGACATACTCCCTCAAGCGACACCATCTCACGTTCGCGCATGCTTACATCCCACAGTGCTCCACATCTTCCAGGCACATGCGATGTATGATGAGCATGATTACCGAGTTTTTAATTAGTTCATTTCAAACAGCAGGATTGGGAAACTAAGGTACCTCCCTTGTATCATATCCAAACATGATCCAATCTAGGGTCGTCAGTCCTAGTTTATATCAGACGATGGTGTGTTTTCTAGGTCATCAGAGGCCCTGTGGTTGTTACGCACAAAGGTTGCACCACTCCCCCATCACCCCTTAAACGATTCATCACTATAAAGCTATAAAGAAACAGGCCTAGTTCATACTCTATATATCGCGGCGGACCCTAAGGCACGCTGCAACTTCAGAATATGCTCGCGGTCACTACAAAGGGCTGCCAGGGCTGTTACGCACAAAGGTTGCACCACTCCCCCATCACCTTATCGGTGTAGGCCGACACAAGGCGAATATAGTGTCCCATACCACCATAATCGGCTCACGAGTTGAGTTGCTCACTTGGTCACTACGGGGGAGGCACGTAGCCCGGCGAGGCCGACAAAAGCTGGCTCGACCACGGTGTCCCATACCACCATGCCCGACTCATGAGTCTTAGCGGATCGAGGTACCATGGTTAACGGGATTATCACTGGTAAGTTTGGTACCCTAGGTTCAAGCATTAGCGACCAAACATGGTGAACATACATAAGACACACGGTTTACTTGACGTGTTCGGCTAGCTCGAGCGCACAACAAGTTGGGCGATATGAGGCGCAGAAGCACCTCGTGTGGCCAACCACTATCGCCAACCGAAGTACGACACGGGTTCACCAACACATCATGCGTGGCGGAACGAATCTCAACCACATCTTCAAGTCTGATACCGGATGCCTGGACTATGAACATAGTCCCAAGCTCAGTCAAATCCTAACCATAACATGTGAAATACGGCATGATAACATGGTAATTCAAGAACACTAGCAAGCATATTATAAAGCATAACATAAAGCATGTTAATAGACAAGTCACAAAGCATGTTCAAAAGCATGTTATAAAGCATTATGTAAATAGGGATACAATTACTTAAATTTCGTAGGCGAGTGGTTAGAGTGAACAACCACATGGAGAGTGTCATATGTGACTCTAAGGTAGCCGAGAATCCCATCTCAGCACCTACCTAGGATTCTAACACTTAAGCACTTACACTCACAAGTGAATTCACCAACACTTGGAATGCAATATATCAACATACATGACGTATGCTAGGGAAGTGTGTACTAGGGTTGTCCCTTTACCAAACTAGTATTTTATACATATATATCGTATTCATACAGCAATTAAACATAGCAATCACATCAGCAAATTTTATACGTATAGGGTACTTCCACGTATACCCAATTTCGACATACATAGTGTTTACAAAGGAACATAGATTTCGGAGATTCCTTTCGCCAAGCTAGTATTTTAATCATGTATTGTATAATCATACATTAAATACATATGTCAAACATTATTCCAAAAGAAATACGTATACGGTATTTCTATAATACGTAATTTCAACATACGGCGCATTTACAAGTAGACATATATTTTGGCGATTCCTTTCGCCAAACTAGTATTTTATTCATATGTTATATAATTATACATTAAATAAACATGTCAAGCATTTATCCAAAAAAAAATACATATACGGTATTTCTACGTATACCTAGAATATGTGAAATTCCATATTTCACACCGTTAATCAAAACAGGAAACGGAAAGCACTTTGTACATGTGCAATTGCAAGCAGATCATGAATCTACCATTATCTGACATTGAAAGCATTGAAAACCGTAACTTATACGCTTAAAGTCCTCACCTTTGCCTTTGGAAACGGAACGAATCAGCAAGGGTAATGGATCTTCCGTCTACGGGCGATTTCTAGCCTAAAGATCGGAATCGGTTAGTCGGTACACATCCTACATCGATCCCACCTCAATTCAGACCTAGGGTTAGGTTTTCTTACCTTCAAATGAGGCAGAATACGCCGGGAAAACGCCTAGAATAAGGCGGTGTAGGCCGTGCAACAAGCCAAAGCAGGAGGAGGGAAATCGGCAACAATCTCCAAGCCTTTCTCTCTCTTTTCTCTCTCTTCCTCTAGGGTTTCCTCCAAAATTTGTATGGCTGGGAGAGGGGCTGTTCTAAGCCCCTTTTATAGCCTCAAACATTACGAATTTAGACTTAGGTTCATGGGGTACTGCTAATATAGGATTTTCGCCGCTTTTCCAGCTCAAAAGGGAAGTTCTGATAGCCCTCCTTGAACCAAACGTCAGACTTAAGCTCACCGTCGATGGATCCACGTGGGATTACGTTTTTGACTCGTTCGGATACCCAGATCGCACGTGGCGGACCACTTTCAGTTCGACGGTCAGTGGGCCATGATCAGAAATTCCAAGTACATGTAAATGTTCCTGAAATTTTTCTTAATCTGAGGGTGTAATTTGGTCCGACTCGACGGCCGGGTTGCTTATCGACGACGCGTCAACGAACGATGCCAGATCACTATTCCAGATATTTATTTTGGCATGTGAATAGTGTTTTTCACACTACCTCGCTCCGATTCGAAACGAATGGCCGTGGAACATCGGATACAGCTGATTTTTGAGATGATTGTTAAGCCCAGTGGGGCGATCCTAGTTCCTTAGCTTCGGGTTAATCGGACTCCCGAGGTGCGATCCAGACCTAATACGAAGTTTCGTTTCATTCCCGAGAGCAGACGGGAAATGAGTTTGGTTCTAAACTTTAGGGTAGCCTAGCGTCAATGATTCTGCAACTTTTGGGTCTTGCAGATCGTATTGAAAGCGATCCTAACGGATTTCACGACAAATCGAGTTTAGTACTTAGTTAACTTTGTTAAATTTCTAAAGGATTTAATCCTACGTGATTTTTGGTCGAGGTGGTACTCGACCCAATGTACGGAAATTTTCAGGTCGTTACACCAGTAGAGATTGGGGGTGGTGAAATTGTGGTGAAGACCGCTTTAGTTGAAGTAGGAATATGCAATATGTCCTAGAGAGGGGTGAATAGGACTTTTAAAGTTTTTATGATTTATTTAAAATCCTATTGCACTAATCCTAACAACAAGCTCAAATTAGGATTACTCAAAAATAACAATCTCAAACATAGTCATTTTTATAGTGGTTCGACGATCAGTCTACTCCACTCCTAGCAGACGCACTCAACCCTTGAGTGTGCCGGATTTCATTAAGGAGGTTTCATAGCAGTTCACGTCAAACCTAAGGTTTTTAAATCAAGTTCACCTTCAACCTTTACAACTACACTGAGGCTGACTGTTTATGCTCTCACGAGCAAGGGTCAACACAACGCACCTACTTTTAGGCACACTGGCCAAGGATCTTCTATAAGACCCTAACTGAGTTTTTACGCGGTTTAAACCAAACCTGAGGTTTCACACGGTTCACCTCAAACCCAAGGTTTTGACTGGTTCACCTTTAACCAGATGTTTATGCTCTCCACAGAGCAAGGGTCCACACAATGCATCCACCATGTAAACTCCCGCCAGAGGCCTCCTATGAGGGCTTGCAAGGGTGAGAAACACCTAAGACCCAATCCTAAAAAGGAATGATCACAAGTGTCCTCTGGACTCTAATAACTTACAAATAAGCAGATGAGTCCCATTCAGCACATTGACGAAGATCTCCTCCTTTGTTGACGAAGAGTCTTCGGCTTCC
Source organism: Magnolia changhungtana (assembly GCA_030180095.1). Taxonomy (NCBI): domain Eukaryota; kingdom Viridiplantae; phylum Streptophyta; class Magnoliopsida; order Magnoliales; family Magnoliaceae; genus Magnolia; species Magnolia changhungtana. The sequence continues at coordinate 3,131,384 of JASAUF010000353.1, forward strand.
TTGATCCGCGACATAAATGATGTACCAATGCGAGGCTTCGGGTTGGGTCAAGGTTAAGACGGAATCCTGCTCTATAAAATGTTTTCGTATAAGGAAGATAGAGTGATTCCTATTATGCATTCAAGGCATCCCAGCTTAATGATTTACCATTAAGGTAGTAGCTGGAGGATCCTTGAATGCAGAAGTTCATTCCCCAATCCACTCTATTGAATGTTAATGGTGAGGTTGGATTGGAGGATGAACTTCCCTGAGAGAAAGGTCTTTAGGTATATGATCTAAGGTAAAACACACAAAAGCACTCTCTTCTTTCTCCACCAGCAATAATAGACAAGTCCTCTATATATAGGCAAAAGGTTCCAACGGATATAAAACGGTCACATTTATGACAGAGTTCGATATCATTGAGCGGGTTCGATATCATCGAGCGTATACTCTTGATCGCATCGATGGTCCACTCGATGACACAAACTCAAATGTCAAACACTTTTGAAACCTTTTGCCAACTGGTCGATGGGATCGAAACAAGTGTTGATGTCATCGAATTTTGAACTCTGATTCCATCGATACTAGTGTCGATTCATTGACATTTGAAAAAAGAGAGAGACTTAACAGAAAATATTTCAGGTTTATAAGAATGATCGAGGGACCATCGAGATCATTGGAATTTGAATGTCGATGATATCGATACCCGTGTCGATGCATCGATAAATCCAATGGATTTTTCTTTAAGCTTGCTGGACAGTTTATGTCCTTGTTCAATGTAATCGATACCGTACTGATATTATCGACATTTGAATATCGATTCTATCGAGAGACCCCTGATCATAGATAAACCAACCTGAAATATTTTGCTGGAAGAACTTGGCGCCTAAGACCGATATCATCGAAAGCCTTTCGATATCATCGAGATTTGAATTTCGATGGTATCGAGAAGACTTCGATATATCGATGCTTATATGATATTCTTAAGGAAATATAGGGGCGCTGGAGATTTGCTTGTCAATATTATTGAGTTAATTTCGATAGACTCGAGATTTGAATATCGATGATATCGATAGGTGTATCAATACATCGATAAATCCTTCCAGATATTCATGTGGTTGGTAGACACTTTTGTCTTCATTCCGATGATATCGTTTAGGTATCGAGGACATCGACAGCGCAGGTCGATCATATCGAGATGTGTATTAATAAAATCAACAGAGCAAGAAAACTTAGAGAATTTTCCTATTTTGAAAAAAAGTTTTTTTTTTAAACTTAAAACCCTATAATGTTCTAGTTTGTTTTAAGGGTTTTATATACCTGATCTTTAGGGACATGGGATGTGATGCTAGATTTACCTGTGGCGAGCTTGTACACATCCGGTTGAGACAGACGCTTGAATTGTTCTTCCTATGAGGCTCTAGAGTTTGACTGACTCAACACTCACGCTAATTGACAAACTAGGGCACTTTCAATCTCTCCCTTGGTCAATTATCTGACAAAATACCAAAACACCCTAGAACAATATCTAGACAAACACCTCCTAAATTGTGTGTACATGCATTTTACACAATTTTACAATTTCTAATGAAGACATGTACACAACCTAGTATCTGCTCCCCTGATTTTAAACTCTCCTTGTCTTGGTGTAGTTGCTCCCCCTAACACCTGCAACACAATTCAAGCAGATACACAATTTTCCATTCGGGGTGTTTGGACTATTCTCCCCCTTTTTATTAGTCATTGACAAAGATATAGCAGTTGATATTGACTGAAGTTAAAATAATGTGGGAGAACCGACAGCGAGAGGAATATGCGTAGAACAGATAGATGTAAAATGTTTAACAGTTGATTAACAGACATCATTTGCAGTAGGTATGTATGCATAGTAGATTAGATAGAGCAGTGATATAGTAGATATGATAATCATTAAGAGACATCACATGCATTCCATATCAGATAAACCAGGGGATCTGAGAACCGAATTATGACACTAAGGATGATAATTACATTCAACCATATACCAAAAAAAAAAATCCAAATATCCAAAAATCCTACTGCCACAGACAACAGTAGGTTAATAGTTATCCTAAAAAAAATAAATAAATTCCAAGCCCATTCATGGGCATCCATCATAGAACCTCAGTTTTTAGCCCATCCATGGGCATATACAACAAAAAAAAGTCAGCCTTTGCAAGTTAGGGAGCTATCACATACACTCATAAGAACGTAGAACATCCAAAAAGATACTAATGTTCATACGTGGAAATAAGAGTGAAGTGTATTGTGATAGCACCTAGAGACCAGTACTTATGGAGCCGAGGAAGATGGCGCCGTATCATCACGATGACAGGTGAACAACTCGACCAACTATTATACTATCTGCTGCACTCCTTGAACCATCCGTTAAAAAATGGTAAGTCTCTCATGCACTAAGTGGACATCCCTCTAAATTGCCCCAATCCCGTCCAGCTTGAATCGTTTGGCATACCTAGGTGTTGAGGTTGACGCTGCTGGATTGGGTCCAAATGGTTCATCTCTGGCCATCTTAGTCCATTCGGTGGGAGCGACATCAGCATCTCCTTCTTCTTGGGTACCTTCCTCTGGATCCTCAGGGTACTTGTGGAACTTCAAGTCCATCTTGTGAATGTTGTTTTTGTTGAATATTTGGAGAGGAAGAACCAGATCAGTGGTCATTAGAAAGCCGATGACATTGCATACCATGTTAATGATCCATAGATAGGGCAGATGGAGGTCCCTGGATATATGTACGACATTTACCACCTGATAGACAAGTAGAGTTGGCTTACAGATCCTTATCCCTTTGCCAATTGAGTATACTAGCATGGTCATAAAACCGGTGAGATCGGACCGGTTGGTACTTCTGGGATATATATTTGTTGTGAAGATACCATGCATGACTCGAAATTTTGGTTCCATGTACTTAGATTTCAATGCATTCCCTTGATACCAAGGGATGTCCCTACCATGATAGAGGTACTTAGTTACCATGGACTGAATTTCCATATTTTCAAGGTCCATTTCAGGGAGACCCTCTGGTGCCATTGTCAGTCCAAGGATATTTGCCATTGTAGCGGGTGTGATCAGCACATCATCACCATCTAAAGAGACCATGATAGAGGGAGGATCAGACATGGGTGAGTGACACGCGGCAATGAAGTTGCGTGTTCGTTCGAGTTGGCATGGCCCACCGAAATCTAGAACGGGCAACCAATTGATCGTAGCAAACAGGGATTCAAGATTATATGGTTTTAGACAATCCCTGTCTACCTTTCTCTCGTGAATGAGCTTCCTCCCTGTATATTTTGCTGGACGCAGGTTTAAGCTAGCCATAGGAGGTGCCAGAGTTTCGGACTGGGACCCACCATGTGAAGTTTGTCGAGATCCCTAACGAGTGGGAATCCCACGTTCAGTATCACTTGCCTTTTCATTTGAGGCAAGAGTCTTTTGTCGAGAAGGTCTGGACGACTCCCGAGGACTCGACACCGTTTCTTTGTCCTTGCCCATCAAGACAGATTTGGGAAGAACAGACAAAATTCCTCTTTCAAAGAGACTGATATTATCCGACCAAAAAGCAAGATAAACTCTAAAATGGAAGGAATGGAAGGATAATACCAGTTTTTTGAGGAGCTTCTAGGACCCTCAATGTACTTTCGGCCGAGGGTTTTAGCAAAACGGAATGCTTCTTTCTAAAAAAAGAATTTTTCGGCTCCTCCGCCTTTTATTGGGTGGTAGTCTTCAATTTTATCACACTTAGTTTCGATCATATCGAGGATCCGCATTCGATGTTTATCGATAATAGCCCCGATCATGTGACTTTCCAAGTTCTGAAGAGGTGTCGACGATATCGACCGTTGATCGATTTGATCAAAAATGCACATGACTTATTGACAGTCATATCAAGAATGAGTATTTTTCATTTTCCCATAGAATGACAGACTAACTTGTATAGTATAGATCATCTTTGAATCAAACATATACACAACAAAATTTTGTACAAGATTTGTACAAATCAAAATTACAAACATCAATATGTTTATGTGCAAAAGGATCGAGGTGAGATACCTCAGATATGACATTTGGAGCACATCAAAATTGCATCATTTTAGCAAGTATCCAGATCCTGATGCATGATTTGAACTAGTTCTTCCTTACCCATTTCATGGCAGAGTTTTTAGTGTTCAGTTTATCCACTTGATTAATTAACTCTTTCATTTTGTTTGTCATTTTGGGTGGTGATGGAAGTGTATTTCTTCTATCCATATTTCTAAGTGGACTTTTGAAATTCTGCATTTCTCTAGTTAGTTTGAATATCTTATCAGAGTTATGTTGAGTTCACTTAGGTGTTATACATATGACCTTATAATGACCAAAATCACCACACAAATGACACACTGGAGTAGTTTTAGTTTGGCTTCTTGAGGCAGTAGATCTTTTAGTTATTGGTGCTGTATTTCCAGATTTTGATTTAAAATTTTCATATCCTAGACCGCTCTTGTCCTTTCCAGGTCTTCCCATCCCTAGGAGTTTTTCTAATTTTTCACCACTCTAGGAAAACTTGTAATTTATCTTAGCGATCTTTCTGGATTCTTCTAAGTCAAATAGGATTGTATGGTTTTCATTTTGAAGGAGCATAATTTTGTCTTTTAAGATCTCGACCTGTATGTTCAATTTCTCAGACTCGTTTTCAAGAAGGGTATTGATTCGTTCAAGTTTATCATTATTCGTATGATATTGCTGCAGATCATTTATTAATTGTGTGTTGATTTTCAATGTTTTATCTAAATCTTTTTGCAGCAACTTACTTTTATTTTCCACTATTCCGAGTCTTTTAAGGATATTTATGTTATAAATGTAGAGTTGATTATAAGCATCTTGTAGTTTATCCTTTTTTCTTCTTCTTCTTCTTCTTTTCCAGTTTCCTCATTATCTGATGGAAATGATTCAGTAGCTTGCTGTTCTTTTTGATTCTCAGATTCGTTAGGAATGATTGAAGTAGTGGAGACCATAAGAATTTTCAAGGATTTCTGGTCCCCATCACTCTCTGAGTCACTGGATTCTGAGTTTGACTCTTCTGTGTCATCCCATGTGGCAACCATTGCCTTGCCCTTAGTTTTTCTGTTTGGGCATTCAGTAGACAGATGTTCATACTTCTGACAGGCATAACATTGTGGTTCTTTGGTCTTTTTACTAAATTTGCCAGTAGAAGGTTTGTTGTCCACCTTTCTCCTGTTAAATGAACGGCCACGATTCTTCTGAAAGAATTTCCTGAATCTTTGTGCCAACAAAGCCACTTCCTCATCTTCGTCTTCTCTTTCACATTCACTGTCCTCATTTATTATTTTCTTAGAAGTTTTTAGGACAGTTGTTTTAGATTTTTGGGTTTGTTTGAAGTGTAGTTCAAAAGTTTGTAGGGAACCTACCAGTTTTTCTACTTTCATTTCATCAATATCCCTACACTATTCAATGGTTGTTACCTTGGGATTAAACTGTTCCGGCAGTGATCTAAGTATTTTCCTACAGATTTTTGGAACTGAAACTTTTTCTCCCAATCCACCTATGGAGTTGCAAATGATATTCAACTTAGTGAAGAACTCTATAAAGGTCTCATGCTCTTCAATTTTGAGACTTTCGAACTGTGAAGTCAGGAGTTGAAGTTTAGATCTCTTCACAGTGCTTGTGCCTTCATGGGTTGTTTCCAATAGATCTCATGCTTCCTTGGATGTCCCACACATACTTATTTGATTAAAGATGTCTTGGGACACGGCACAGTAGATGGCGTTCATAGCTTTTGCTTCAACAGTCTATTTTTCTTTATCGAACGCCATCCACTTTTCTTTGGGTTTGGGTTTTGTGATGGTTGTACCACTGTCAAGTACAATTTGTTCAGTTGGTGGCACGTATCCACTTTCAACTAGCCTTCCAGTATGCATAATTTGATCCATCAAATACTAGAGGTCTAGTGACTGAGGAGCCATCTCCTTTGGCCATATTCCCAACTTCGGTCAAGATCACTCTCTAGGCGGTGAAGCCCTTGAAGAGAGACACGCTTTGATACCAATTGAAATTACGGTGAAGACCGCTTTAGTTGAAGTAGGAATATGCCAATATGTCCTAAAGAGGGGTAAATAGGACTTTTAAACTATTTATGATTTATTTAAAATCCTAATGCACTAATCCTAACAACAAGCTCATATTAGGATTACTAAAAAATAACTCTACTGGCTTTCAAGCCTAGTAGAGGATCCAATCACAAACTATTTAATAAGTGTACAGTATGCAAACTAGTTTATGATGGATATGACTGTGTATATGTGTGAGGTGTGATCTCAGTTATTCAGATATAAAAATATAAAAGTAAATCACATAATCACAAATATAGTAAACTCAAACACAGTCATTTTCATAGTGGTTCGACGATCAGTCTACTCCACTCCCGGCAGACGCACTCGACCCTTGAGTGTGCCAGATTTCACTAAAGAGGTTTCACAGCATTTCATCTCAAACCTAAGGTTTTTAAATCAGGATTACCTTCAATCTTTACAACCTACACTGAGGCTGACTGTTTATGCTCTCATGAGCAAGGGTCAACACAACACACCAACTTTTAGGCACACTGACCAAGGATCTTCCATAAGACCCTAACTGAGGTTTTATGGGGTTTACCCCAAACCGAGGTTTTACACGGTTCACCTCAAACCCAAGGTTTTGACCGGTTCACCTTTAACCAGATATTTATGCTCTCCACAGAGCAAGGGTCCACACAATGCACCCACCATGTACACTCCCGCCGAAGGCCTCCTACGAGGGCTTACAAGGGTGAGAAACACCTAAGACCCAATCCTAAAAGGGAATGATCACAAGTGTCCTTTGGACTCTAATAACTTACAGATAAGCAGATGAGTCTCATTCAACACATTGACGAAGATCTCCTCCTTTGTTGACGAAGAGTCTTCGGCTTCCTTGATCCACAATACAAATGATGTACCAATGAGAGGCTTCGGGTTAGGTCAAGGTTAAGACGGAATCCTACTCTATAAAATATTTTCCTATAAGGAACATAGAGTGATTCATATTATGCATTCAAGGCATCCCAGCTTAATGATTTGCCATTAAGGTAGTAGTTGGAGGATCCTTGAATGCGGAAGTTCATTCCCCAATCCACTCTATTGAATGTCAATGGTGAGGGTGGATTGGACGATGAACCTCCCTGACAGAAAGGGCTTTAGGTATATGATCTAAGGTAAAACACACAAAAGCACTCTCTTCTTTCTCTACCAGCAATAATAGACAAGTACTCTATATATAGGTAAAAGGTTCCAACGGATATAAAATGCTCACATTTATTACAGAGTTCGATATCATCGAGCGTATACTCTCTATCGCATCGATGGTCCACTCGATGACACAAACTCAAATTTCATATGCTTTTGAAACCTTTAGCCGGTGGTTGATAAGATCGAATTAGGTGTCGATGTCATCGAATTTCGAACTCCGATTCCATCGATACTAGTGTCGATTCATCAACATTTGAAAAAAGAGAGAGACTTGACTGAAAATAATTCAGGTTTACAAGAATGATCAAGGGACCATCGAGATCAATTGAATTTGAAAGCCGATGATATCGATACACATGTCGATGCATCGATAAATCCAACGAATTTTTCTTTAAGCTTACTGGATAGTTTATGTCCTTGTTCGATGCAATCGATACCGTACCGATATTATCGACATTTGAATATCGATTCTATCGAGAGACCCCCGATCATAGATAAACTAACCTGAAATATTTTGCTGGAAGAACTTGGCGCCCAAGACCGATATCATCGAAATCCTTTCGATATCATTGAGATTTGAATTTTGATGGTATCGAGGAGACTTTGATATATCGATGCTTATATGATATTCTTAAGGAAAAACAGGGGCGCCAGAGATTTGTCTATCGAGATTATCAAGTTAACTTCGATAGACTCGAGATTTGAATATCAATGATATCGATAGGTATATCGATACATCGATAAATCCGTCCAGATATTCATGTGGTTGCTGGACACTTGTCTTCATTCTGATGATATCGTTTAGGTATCGAGGATATTGATAGCACAGGTCAATCATATCGAGATGTGTATTAATAAAATCGACAGAGCAAGAAAACTAAGAGAATTTTCCTATTTTGAAAAAAAAATTTTAACTCAAAACCCTATAATGTTCTAGTTTATTTTAAGGGTTTTATATACCTGGTGTTTTGGGACATGGGACATGAGGCTAGATTTACCTTTGGCGAGCTTATACACATTTGGTTGAGATAGACGCTTAAATTGTTCTTCCTATGAGGCTTTACAGTCTGACTAACTCAACACTCACGCTAATTGACAAACTAGGGTACTTTCAGGTGGAACCTCGGAGGCTTGCCCCTCTGGAGTCGTAGTCGAGATGGTGATAAGATTGGCTCCAACGGGGACCTCCGGGGCTTACGCTTCAGGGGCCAGGGTTGGGGCTGGGATGGGTACGACTTTGACTGGGGCAAGCGCAGCTTCAACTGGGGTAAGCTCGACTTCGGAAGTCTTCCTCTTCTTCGTCGTCACCTTGGTCCTCAGCTCATTAGCGAGGACCATGCTCATCGGAGGGTGTAGCACCACCGGCCTCTTCCTTTTCGAGCCACCTGCTTCCATTCCTACCCAAAAAAAAATAAAATCAGCCTAAGTAAAATGTACTAAAGAACAACGGACAGTCTCCGAGGACCTTTACCCCGCTTACCCAGAGCAAAGGGAGTAGGCTGGAGTCTGCAAAAACCAACCACACTAAGTTCTCCTCGTAGATAAGTTTGAACTAAATGCGTTGTTCTTTGACGAGCACTCTGGCTCTGGCCACTTGGTTCTGCTAGAGAGGATTGAGATCAGGAGCCCCTTTCGGTTGGACTACAAGCAGAAGCAAAGCACAAGTTAGAACACAAAAAGGCAAGTCAAACATATAGAGTGTGACAAAATGAAAAGTGCCTGACCTGGGTTGGCAAACTTGGTAGGGACCCGGGCCCGCAGTCTGCCCAACTTAGAGGTCGAGGCCTGCCACTCTCCCGAGGCCCAAAACCACTTCCCCATCCAATATTTGTTGGAAGTGGGGAGTCGGGTTACCAAACCCGGAGTACATGGGGGTCTGGCAGAGAAGTAATGCCAGGACGGCTCGTTCCTGTCATACTTAGCTATGTACAAATACAAGAACTCGTCAGGCATTAACCTCTGATTCTTCACCCGGTGCCAGATGATGAATGTGGAGACTAGGATTAGCCAGGCATTTGGGTCCAGCTGGCCCGGTGCTATTTTCAGTTGTGCAATAAGATCGCGCACAAACGGATGGATGGGAAGTTAGAGCCCGCACTGAAGGGCGCCAGTGAATCTAGTATTCTCCCCCTCAGCAGGAAGACTCGCTTGATCAGTGGGAGTAGGAGCTCAGATGTGCACCGAGTCGAGGATCTGGTAGTCTTTGCGAATCTGAGCCATTTCGGACTCAACCAGAATCGAGCCCCCGAGAACCAATGCCTTCAGTTTGCCCCCTGATGGGCCGGCCTTCGACCATGCCGTGGGATCTCTAAGTGCCCTCTTCGATTCGGTGTTCTGTCCTCGGACCTGCAGTTCTCTTGGCCGAGGGGTTTAGCGGAATGGCTTCGAATGGACCTTCAGAGTTCCCGGACCCTGAATCGGTGGTCTCTGGTTCAGAGTTGGTCCCCGCTCCTCGGACCTCAACTTCATTGGAGTTGCTTGACTTAATGAAAGGAAAAGTTTAAATGTTGGAAGACTCATTGCACTGAAGGTGATTCGCTCTGGTAGGAATTCTCCCTACTCTAGCGGTCTCCTCCAAGCAAAATCCCTTCTTTGATTGACGGAAACCCTTTATCCATTTGTAAAAACCCCTTTTTCGGTAGAAGGCAATTCGAGAAGAGCAAGGGGAATAAAAAGCGAGAAAGCTAGAATGCAGAAGGAGAATATGAATGAGAGCGGGAAGGGTTTATATAACCCTCCCATCACTCCGCGTCATCATTACAGAAAGATGTCCCCGAAGCTGAGGCGGCTCTGTACTGACACCTAGGGACACGTGGAAGGTGTTGATAAGCTCAAGTTTGCATTCCTGGGTCCGAGTCCCCTTGTCATTAAATGATATTTATGGCGCAGGCGGCCTCTCACCTCTCTATGAGCACGTGGCATCATTTCCTTTGCTCCGCCGATTACTAATCATAAGCATCGCCACGTGTCTTTTATTTAGATGTCGAACTCCAAAGAGTCACGGCTGCCGTACTACATGCGTAACCCAAAGTGCAATCGCTATAGTGATTGCGCTCTAATTATCCCAACCGTCATCATGAGCAGAGACATAAAGGCTTCACCGCGTTTCCCCAGGCATTTACTCTCTAAGTCTGAGCTCAGACTAAGAGAGTAGGGGGCTTCTGTTATGGAAAAATCTGAACAAGGTCGACCAGGGTCGGCCCAAGCCATCTGAACCAATTAATAGGGCCTTGGAAGGAAAACATGACGTCGAGCATGAGCGGGCCTCTAAACTACGACTTTAGGCCGGCTAAGATGAGCTCTCATCCTCGTCCTCATCCTCATCCGAAGAAGGTTAGCCAAGTCGACCCTCGTCCTCATCCTTATCCGAAGAAGGTTGGCCGAGTCGAGCTCTTATCCTCGTCCTCATCCTCATCCGAAGAAGGTTGGCCGAGTTGAGCTCTCGTCCTCAACCTCATCCAAAGAAGGTTGGCCGAGTCGAGCTCTCATCCTCATCCTCATCCGAAGAAGGTTGGTTGAGTTGAGCTCTCATCCTCGGGCTCGTCTTCATTTAACAGACTCCATCCCCAATGACTCGACTATGAATCCCGACTACTAGTGCTCAGCCGTGGACTCAGATAGGACGAAGTCTGAGCCCGGATGAAGATACTCCGAGTACTGAACCAGGAAACCAATCTGAAAGTGGATGTGGCCGATGATCATGCTTGGAGATACACTTTGAAATTGCTGTGAGGATCGCTTTAGTTGAAGTGGAAATAGCTCAAGGTGTCCTAGAAGGGGGTGAATAGGATTTTATAAAATTTTATGCCTTATTTTCAATCCTATTACCTTAATCTTGATTTAATATGTAACTATCAAGATATCACCAATTTAACTTTAATGGCTTCCAAGCCAAGTAGAGGATCCAATCATAAGACTATTCAATATTTAGCATGATACAACAATTAGTTTAAGATGGATCAGAAAAGTGAATGTGTGTGAGATGTGATTCAAATCAAACCATTCATATTATCAAGCATGCAGATAAACATAATGAAAGATCAAGCAAGAATCAATCCCAAACACATTCGTTTATAGTGGTTTGGCTATGTGCCTACTCCACTCCCGGTAGACGCACTCATCCCATGAGTGTACCGGATTTTACTAACTGAGGTTTCAAATTAGGTTCACCTCAAACCGTTACAACCTACACAAGGTTGACTCTAGGACCTACACAAGGTACCTAAGACGTGCCCACACAAGACACAAGTTTATGCCTTACATAAGAGCAATGGTCAACACAAAGCACCTAAGTTTTATGCCTTACACAAGAGCAAAGGATCCACATAAAGAACCTAGGTTTTATGCCCTACACAAGAGCAAAGGATCCACATAAGGAACCTAGGTCTTAGGCCACACAGGCTAAGGACCTACACAAAGGACCTAAGTTTATGCCTTACACAAGAGCAAGGGTCAAGACACAACACCTAAAAACATAATCTCCCGTCAGAGGCCTCATATGAGGACTTATAAGGGGTGAGATGTACTTGTGACCCAATCCTACACAAGGAATGATCAATAGGGCCTCTGGAATTTAATAACTTACAGATAAGTAGATGAGCCCCGTTAAGTATGTTGATGAAGGTCTCCTTCTTGATGATGAAGATTCTTCAGCTCCCTTGATCGCAACACTTGATGATGTTCCAATATAGGTGACGGGTTGGGTCAAGCTTATTTTGGAATCCTACTCTAATAAATGTTTTTCTATTTTAGAGAAGGATTAATTCCAAGCATTCAAGCATTCAAGGTATCCCATCTCAATGATTTTCCATTAAGATAGTAGTTGGATGATCCTTGAATGGGGAAGTTCATTCCTCAATCCACCCTATTGAATATCAATGATGAGGGTGGATTGAAGGATGAGCTTTCATGAGAAAATGAGTTTGGGGTAGGTGACAGGCAATTACTCTCTCAAAGCTCCCTCTGTTTTTGTAATGACTTAGAAAAATCCATACAAATACCCGAGTACCACCTTAACCAGAAATGCCTAAGGACTGTATCCAGTCGTAATTAAGGTAGAATTTAGTTAAGTACTAAACCAAATAAGTGGTGGATTAAGGTTGGGGCACCATTTCAATAAATGAGAAGACCTAAAACCATTAATACCACTGACTCAACACTACATAAAGACCTAGATAAAATCCCAAGAGCCCGTTGCTCTCGGGAGTACATTGAAACCCCGTATCGGACCTGGACTGCATGTCGAAAGTCTAATGACTGTGAAACTATAGGGTTATGTCCGTCCTACTGGGCTTGATAGTCAACGTGTAAATCGAGCCCAAATAGTGTCCATAAACGCACAACTTGAGCCCTGAGTGAAGTGTGTGAGAAACGCGAATATCTTTAGAATATGAAATGAAACTTAAGTGAATTGGACCATTTTCGCACACGCAAAATTAAGGATTTCAGGCCGTCAATCTTTGACCAAACTTCACTCATGGAAAAAGGAAATTTTCCTACACATATCTGTATAATTGTGGCCCCGATCGAGTAAGTACGACCGTTGATCTAACACAGGTCCTCCACAGTCAATCAACGTATCAGATCACACTAAAATCACATCTTGGCATAGATCCATTGTCAGGGAACTTACACTACGACGTATGTGTGTAGTGGGCCTTCCTATGTGCCCTGTTTGTCAAAAACAGTCGCCCTTTGGATATAACCTAAGTATACTAGGGCCCTGGGGCCATTTGCATCACTTCTGGGCCTATATATAGCCTTTATACCACCCCACCTCTCTCTCATACGAAGCTCTCCAAACCCTAGGAGAGAGAAGAGAGAAAAGATGAGAAAAGAATAAGGAGATAGGAGAAAACCCAGGAGATCGTTACTATGATTCTCTCCCACAACTCCATGCCTCAAATCACTTTCCCATTTCGCTACATGATCTATTTCGGCCATGATTTGGGTAAGAAATCCTAACCCTAATACCATAGTTGAGTCTAGAATGGTTGTTTGTCAACCTAGCTAACCGATTTCTCTATTTAGGTGTCTGACGTTCCGTTTTGGGGAACGTAGAATTCGAACCAAGTACGAATCGAGTATTCCAATGAAAGGTGCAGACTATAAATGTTTAGGTTACAGTTTTCAATGCTTTTAATGTCAGTTAATGATTTATGTCTGACTTGATTGCTACCATATTGTCTTAGATACGATGTTTTCGATACAACATACATGTATGAACTATGTTGAATAAAAGATACATCCCATGTGTTTGTTGAAATGTTTGAATGAACATGTAAACATAAATTGTGTTTGCTATGCCTACTAATCTAGGATTCATTATTGCCATATGCATGCTGACCTCTTTGTGTAAGGAATTTCCAAAATACATGTTGTAACTAACCTAGTCTATATAATTGGTGAAGTGTAGTCTAAGTGTTTGATAAATTTTCTAAATGAGAAATCGTAGATGATTTGTATTTATTAAGAGTATTAAGATAAGATTATTATTTACCTTACTCATATGTATTGTTTCTTTCATGTAATCATATTTGCCGTTATAAAATTTATGGATAAAATGCAAGCGTTTGGTAACATGTTCAATGTGTTTGATAAAATGCTCAAATAAGGAATTCACTTGAATTGATCGTTGAATGCTGAAGTGATTATCGCATGTGTTTACTTACTGCATCTGAGTAAGATTGGGGCTACAGTGTGGCCCCGGCAATTGGTAATTATCCTTGTACGGGTGGACAAATTAGTCTTACCACATCGGGTAACTCGAAGAATCCGGGTCACATGACGATTGTCAATAGTGGTTAGGCCACAAGGGGTGCTTATGTGCTCCATGTCGATTAAGTCAATGTGTGTGCTCATACCAATCGAACTTACCAAACGAACCAATTGGCCTATTGTGTGTTTACCATGTGTGGACACCACTGCTTGAATCTAAGGTATCACTTACCAATGTAAAATCCTGTTTCAACCATGGTACCACGATCCGTTAAGACTCATGAGTTGGGCATGGTGGTATGGGACACCGTGGTCGAGCTGTTGTCCTACTTTGGGGTGACGAGCCTCCACGTAGTGACTAGTGAGCAACCCAGACTTGTGAGTCAGACATGGTGGTATGGGACTACATGTTCGAGCTGTCGGCCTACGCTGAGGTGACGAGCCTCCCCATAGTGACCCTGAGCATAAACTTTGAATTTTCTTATCAACTGCTTTTCATTAGGAATGATGTCCTACAACTTGCTTATCATATGTGGTTAACTAGGATTTATGACCCTAGATGGAACCTTCGTTTTAGGTTAATGATATAATGGGAGGTACCTTAGCTTCTCGAACCTGCTGTATGAATAAGTTCAATTAAGTACTCGGCTAACATGGCCATGCATCGCATTGCATTAGCTAGGATGTGCTTTTGGCAAGGAAGCTGCACTTTAGAGAGGTTGTCATATGTGAAATTGGTTGTCGGAGTCGCTTGTGAGGGAGCTTTGTGTAGGAGCATACATCATTACTTGTACTCCATTCCTGCACTAACAAGAGTAGTTAGGAAGTGATTGTTGTATTGCTTTATCATTACTGCTTGATTCACTTGATAACATGTTAACCTTTGCCTTATAATACCACTGAGTTAATCACTTACTCTCACCATGTGACAGTGTTTTAAAACACCAACCAGACTCTGGTTTAGATGCAGGTGATGAGGAAGCCTATGCAACGAAGTTGGACTTCATAGATGAGGAGGAAGAATTCTCCTACGTTCAGCTCTCATGCAGGTTTATGTAGACCTCATACTGATTCGATGAGAATACAGGGACATATGGACTAGTTGGACACTTTACATTTTGATATTTTGTCAATTTTGAAACAATACATGTATATATTCAGCCCGGTAACATACTCATACTCTGGAGATTTTGAAACACTTACATACTTAAATATATATATTTCAGTCTTCCGCTTGCTTAAATTAAATTATCTTTGGAGTATGATGTGTTGTTTTGGTGTAATCTTACTCATGTTTAACTCATTGATATGGACGAAATCTGAACATCATTATCCTTGTTGCATATGTGATGTGCTGGATCTCAGGAGTAGAGCTTTGCTCAACCCTTGAAATTCGGGGCGTTAAAAGTTGGTATCAGAGCATGATTTGGATTAAATTGGACATGGGTTATAGGTAACACGATGGACTTTGACACACTTTGACTTAGGAAGGGAATGATAGAATTTAGAAACAATATTAAGATACCAATGTTTCATCGACGGGCGAGATTGACTACTGTAGTGTAGGCCGTACACATCCTAGATCATGTAAATTGGTCTCATCACCTTTAGGCTGTCAATTGACATGTTTGAACCGTTAGTCGACAAACATAAGACCCGAAATAGGCCAAGTGGTCCAAATATGTACACGTGTAGCTAGGAAAACAGATCGTGCGTGTTTAAAGACCCAAAGCATAAAGTACGGTGAGGCTCAGGGGGTCCCATGAGCACATACGACACCCTGGGAGGGGGTGGCCACCGCGGGACACCCTAGAGGGGCACGACGGCAACGTGGCAGCGGTGGTGCGCCGCCGACTGGCCGCCCATGTGGGGCCTCTCCCACGTGTGGGGCCCCTTTCTAACCCCTTTTAAGCCTCCCACACCCCATCTCACTCCATTTCACCCACTCCCTACCCCACAAATACCTCCAAACTTCTAAAAATCTCCTTTTCCCTCTCAAATCTCCTTGTCCATACATTTAAACCTCTCATTTCTTCTACATCCTACACCCATCCACCACCATTCCTCAAAAACAACCCATTTCATCTTCTCATTTCTCTCATTCTCACCCATTTGAGCACAAAAACCCTCTTTTGTATCTCATAACCTTCAAATCCTACAATCCACTCATTCTCCAAGATTTTCCATTCCAACAGCCCTCTTTGAGTTCATCACCGCCATTTTCTCTATCTCAATGCTCCTTTCCCTATGGGAAGGAAGAGAGTGCCCCGGATGAGGCCGGGCCTAGTCATCTAAGCCGTTTAAGAAAGGGGACGAGTGCCGATACAAGTGCAAGTGCCGAGCGAAGGTCGAAATGGGACCTCGACCCTAGAATCTCGATAAAAAGGTCTCTACCAGCAGGTGTTGAACTAGGTAAGTTCCGTAATTGCAAAGTGGTGTTTGAAGCTCACGTTGATGAGGAATTATTTGGGTTTATCCAGTGATTGACCTCCTCCTGGAGAATGGGTGGGGTCCCATATTCGAGGGAAACACTCATGCGAGTGAAGGCACTGTGTTAGCCTTCTATACTCACATACGAGACCCAACTCTGGTCTCTTCAATTTATCATACCGTTGGGAAGATCTCATGCCAAGGTCGATGTGGATGTCATCGTACGTATCATGGGAATAGAACATGGAGTTATACATGCAAGTGAGACGAATCTCGCTGGTGAACGGGAGAGAAATCGCCACACACGTTTCCTTTGCAGCCAACTTAAGCCGTGGAGGAGAAGAAATAGCCTCGCATCGACTCAGATGACAGCAAATTTCTCCATACTCCACCATATATGCACGTACAATGTGTATCATAGGTGGAGTAACTACACAGAATGCACTCAATTCATGGTGGATTTCCTGTATAGAGCTAGACAGGGAGATAAGTTATGCCTGCCTACTCTTGCCCTTACTCAAATAATCAGCATTTCACGATCTACTAGGGAAGATGCCTCACTCCGTTTCGGCTGACTCATTTGCAAGATCGCCCAAAATTTTAGCTTCAGACTCCATATGGATGACCACGCCCCAATACATTTTATCAGTGAAACTACACTCAACAGTATGGGAATAAGCCCCAGGCAACGTCAAGTGAGGCTTGATGAGTATGGGGATGAGATAGAAGAAGAGACTGAAGAGGAAGAAGGCAGTGAAGAAGCGGAAGGAAATAAAGATGAAGAAGGCAGTGAAGAAGAGGAAGGAAATGTAGAAGAGGAAGGTAGTGAGGAAGATGGGCAGGAAGAAGACGAGGAGGCTAAGACTCAGATAGGGGACCTCCTACTGTTACACATGAGGACAGCCATGACTGGGCCACCTTAGAAGGCCACATGGCAAGATTGAAGAGAACCAGGCCCACATAAAGCAGAAGATTGAAGAGAACCAGGCCTAGATGTCTCGCACCCTAAAGGCCCTCTTGTGCTGTATGCAGGATAAGGGAGAGCCTCCGCCTTCACCGGAATCGGAGGACTAGTCATATGTTTGTAGTTGTTCTTATTTTTTTTCGTAATAGCCTTAGTAAGGCTTAGTTGGATGTTAGGTTAGTCAATGTTAAAGCCTTTTGTTAAAATTGGCTCACATGCATTATCTGTCATAATTCATGTAATACTACATCATATGTATTGTGACAATTTTTGCTAAATGGAATGCATGCAGTTTCTTTTGTTTAGAAATGTGTAGAATGTTTGGAAAAAGTGGTTAATTTTATCCTAATCCTATAAACATTGCACCCTATGTTGTATATAGGGAATGCCTCCTAAAAACACTCGAAATATGGCATGTCTCCCACTTGGCGGATCGATTGATGGGGCACCTCCCCCAAGCGATAGCCACACAGACCCCAGTTTGGGCCAAGGTATTGAAACAATGCCAGATTCATAGCCGACCTCTAGCCCCACGAATGGGCCAACACCCAGTGCACCACCGGTTTTAGATCAGAACCGTGTGTCTACGTTGACGCCACACCTGCCTCAGGTGGCCTCTCCCCCTGATAGGTTGGAGCAGATGATGCTCCTAATGCAGTAACAACAACAAGTTTTGACTACTATTGTAGGGGCCATTGTTCAAAACATGATGTGGTCCCGCCTATGCCACCCCTGCAGCCTGCTAGAACCTTGAATACAAGTGGCCTATTTGAGCACTTTTAGCACCTTCGTCCTCCCACTTTTATGGGTACTCATAGACCTGAGGAGGCTGAGAACTGGTTGGATCGCATATCTAAGATGTTGAGGCCATTGCACTGTACTAAAGTAGAGCAAGTTGAGCTTGTTACTTATATGTTTGTAAATGAGGCCAATCTTTGGTGGGATAACATCCTACGAACTATTCCCGCAGGATTTACATAAACGTGTAACAAGTTTGAAATTCATTTTCATAGAAAGTACTTCCCCCTCACTTACCGTAATGAGGAGGGAGAATTTCTCCGCCTTCGACAAGGGGAGATGATAGTGGCAAAATATGAAAATAGGTTCACGGAGCTAGCCAGATATGCTCCTTTGATCTTGGCAAATGAGACGATGAGAATGCGATGGTTTTCAGCGGGACTACGGGTTGATATCTGCACCAAGATGTGTTGCGCTTACATTCCCAACTATGCTGAGCTAGTGAACATGTCCATGCAAGCTGACCAGGATGGTGAGAGATTCTCTCGAACACGCACGTCGATGGGCCCGAGGCCTTGACCTAAATTACCAAACCAGCCATTTCTCGGTAAGAAACTGTGTGCAAATTCGCCTCCCAGACAGCTGGCTCCGCTAGTCCAGCAGATGCGATCTGATCTTTCGTGCGACTATTGTAACAAGGCGGGCCATATAGAGCCCTTTTATTTTACAAAGATGAGGGACAACGACTTTATGCTGCCTCAAAAGATCAACTGCAAGCCACCACAAGTTATATCGGCTCCACCTCTACGATCTGTACCACCGGCACAACCATTCAACCGACCTCCCGCACCTCGATATTGGCCGCCTCAATGATCGATGGCAGTGCAACCCAATCATCCTCAACAAGCTCGAGTACATGCTCTTACAGCCGAAGCGTCTGAATCTATGGTTACAATACAACTAACCTTTGAAGTCCCTGCCCACATCCAAGGTACACTAGTTTTTCTGTTGGTGGACACCGGGTCCAGTATATCAATGATAACATACTCTACAGTCAAGCGATTAGGGTTGAGCACTACCCCTATGGTTGGGGTGAGAGTCATCGCAACAGTAGAAACTTTTATAGACGCCACTAAGCTTTATAAGAATTGCCTAATAGACTTAGGAAATAGGGTGGGGTGCATTGAGCTAATTGTCACCACGATATATCATTATGACGTCATCCTTGGTATGGATTGACTTACTGAAATGAAGGCAGAGATCTACTGTGAAACCAGATTGGTGACTGCCCATGGGGCCGAAAACACTACCTTCACTTTCCCAGTTCAGGTCAGTTACCCTTCCGGGTCCTTTGTTATGCTTCCCTATTGAAAGATCATGATGGTCTGTCACTTGGGGACATGCCAGTGGTCCAGGATTTCTGGGACGTATTCAAGACGATCCTTGGACTACCTCCTCAACGTGAGATCCACTTTACCATTGACCTTGTGCCAGGTGCGACGCCTATCTCCTTACCGACGTACCACATGTCTCCATGTGAAATGGAGGAACTAAGGAAATAGATTGATGACTTATTGGACTCGGGTTTCATACGACCAAGCTTATCTCCTTGGGGAGCACCTGTGTTTTTTTTAAAGAAGAAGAATGAATCACTGCGGTTGTGTATTGATTATCGCAGACTAAATCATGTTATAGTAAAGAACAAGTATCCTCTACCCAGGATAGATGATCTATTTGTCCAGTTGAAGTGGGCATAGTATTTCTCTAAAATAGACATACAGTCTGGGTACCATCAGTTGCTCATCAAGAATAAAGACATACGGAAAATAGCATTCAGAACCAGCTTACAGTTTGGGTACCATTAGTTGCGCGTCAAGAATGAAGATATACAAAAAACAGCATTCAAAACTAGCTTTGGGCACTATAAATTCCTTGTGATGCCATTTGGACTCACAAATGCACTGGCCGTATGCATGGATCTCATGAACCGGGTGTTTCGGCCATATCTGTACCAATTTGTCATCGTATTTATAAATGACATTTTAATATACTCCAAGAGTCGGAAGGATCACGAAGAACACCTGTAAGCAGTCCTTGATACTCTCAGGCAGAATCAATTATTTGCACAGTATCGAAAATACAACTTCTAGAAGGAAGAAGTCAAGTTCCTGGGACATGTGGTTTCCAAGGAAGGAATCACCGTGGACCTTGCTAAGGTAATCGTAGTATAAGACTGGGAGCAGCTCGACTCAGTTACAGAAGTGAGGAGTTTCCTCGAACTTGCTGGCTATTATCATTGATTCATTAGAGATTTTTCCAAGATAGCTTGACTATTATCTCAACTCACTCGGAAAGATCTTAAGTTTTCTTGGAACGAGAAAGAAGAAGCAGCCTTTCAGGAATTAAAGGATAAGCTGACGTCCACAGCCGTGCTAGTACAGCCAGACAAGGGGTCAAATATACCATTTACACTGACGACTCTCGAGTCAGTTTGGGTTGTGTACTTATGCAGAAGGATAGAGTGATCGCCTATGCATCACGACAGTTGAGGAAACACGAAGAAAACTACCCCACTCATGACTTGGAGTTTGTGGCAGTCATTTTTACATTAAAGCCTTGGAGACATTACCTCTACGGAGAGGAGTTCGAGCTCTTTTATGAATATAAAAGCCTCAAGTACATCTCTACTTAGAGGGACCTGAATATGAAGCAACGCCGATGGATGGAGACCTTGAAAGACTTCAAGTTTGAGGTCTCCTACCATCCCGAAAAGGCCAACCTTATGGCCAATGCTTTGAGCCGCAAGAAGACCATAGCGTTTACAGCCCCACTGATGATAGAAGAGTGGAATATGGTGGAATTTATACAAGACTTCGAACAAAAGCTGACAGTAGAGGATCCATTCGAGAGCGTCGCACACTTCCATGTGCAACCACTTGTCGATGACCACAGCTCAGAAAGAAGATGAACGGTTGATGAAGATGAGAGAGCGTGCGAGCGACAGTGAAGAATCCGAATGGAGGATTGGCTTAGATGGAGGCTTGAGATATCGTGGCCTCCTATGCGTCCCAAATCTCAATGACTTGAGGAGAGAAGTTTTAGAGGCCGCACACAATTCAAAGATGGAGATGCATCCAGGCAGTACGAAGATGTATCGAGACATGAAGAGTTCATACTAGTAGGATAACATGAAGGCCTACATAACAGATTTTGTATCTCGATGTCTCACGTCCCAGCAAGTTAAGGCCGAGCATCGCCGACCTACTCGTTTACTGCAGCCCATGCCCATAGCCAAGTGGAAGTGGAATTTCATATCTATGGATTTCATTTCCGGTTACCGAAGACGAAAAAGGGGCATGACTCCATTTAGGTGATTGTGGACCGATTGACGAAATCAGCTCATTTCCTCCCGATTAGAGTTCCTAATTCGGCTGATGATCTAGCCAAGCTGTACATCAAGGAGAAAGTATGACTATATGGGGTTCCTATGGAAATTGTTTCAGACCGAGACACGTGATTCACATATATTTCTGGACTCGAATCCAAGAAACAATGGGAGTGAAACTGAAGTTCAGTATCGCGTTCCACCCATAGACAGATAGGTAGACAGAACGGGTAAATCAGATACTCAAGGATAAGTTACGAGCATGCGAATTGGACTTCAAGGGCAACTGGGATAATTGTTTCCCTTATGCCGAGTTTGCGTATAACAACTGCTTCCAAGCGAGCATTGGCATGACTCCTTACCAAGCCTTGTATGGGCACCCCTGCCAAGCTCCACATTATTAGACAGAAGTTGGTGAGAAGAGCTTGGTTGGCCTAAACCTGGTTCAGGCAACCTCAGAGAAGATTGATATTATCAGGCGTCGGCTTCTTGTAGCCTAAAGTAGGTAAAAGAGTTATGCCGATACAAGATGGCGACAGCTGGAATTTGAAGTTGGGGATCATGTATTCCTTAAGGTTTCCCCAATGAAGGGAGTACTTTGTTTTACCAAGAAAGGGAAACTCACGCCAAGATTTATTAGCCCATTCCAGATTTTAGACCAAGTGGGTGTTGTAGCATACTGTCTCGCCTTACCCACACTACTCGCAGGCGTGCACAATGTATTTCATGTATCGATGTTGAAGAAATATATTCCTGACCCTACCCATATTATTAAATGGGAGCAAGTAAAGCTAAGTGAAGATGCTACCTATGTATTGCAACCAATACGTGTTCTAGATAAGAAGGAACAAGTGTTACGCAGCAAACTGATCTCGCTTGTGAAAGTGCTATGGACACACCACACCGAGGAAGAAGCTACTTGGGAAACGGAAGCCAAAGTCCATAAGAACTACCCTCAGATCCTCGAGGAGTAAAAAAAAGTACTAATTTTGGAGACAAAATTCTTCTTTAAGGGGGGTAGATTGTAACGTCTAGGAAAAATCCATACAAAGACCCGAGTACTACCTCAACCAGAAATGCCTAAGGACCGTATCCAGTCGTAATTAAGGCAAAATTTAGTTAAGTACCAAACTGATTAAGCGGTGGATTAAGCTTGGGCCACCATTTTTATAAATGAGAAGACCTAAAACCATTAATACCACTGACTCAACACTGCATAAAGACCTAGGAAAAATTCCAAGAGCCTGTTGCTCTCGGGAGAACATTAAAACCCCATATTGGACCAGGACCGCACGTCGAAAGTCCGATGACCACAAAACTATAGGATTATGTCCGTCCTACTGGGCTTGACAGTCATCGCAGGAATCAAGTGCAGATAGTGTCTAGAAATGCACAACTTGAGCCTTGAGTGAAGTGTGTGAGAAACACAAATATCTTTAGAATATGAAATGAAACATAAGTGAATTGGGCCATTCGCCCACATGCGAAATTAAGCATTTTGGACCGTCAGTCTCTGACCAAACTTCATCCATGGGAAAAGAAAATTTCCCTGCACATATTTGTATAACTGTGGCCATGATCGAGTAAGTACGACCATTGATCTGACACAGGTCCTCCATGGTCGATTAGCTTATTAGATCGCACTAAAATCACATTTTGGCATAGATCCATTGTCAGGGAACTTACACTACGACATATGTGTGTAGTGGGCCTTCCTCTGTGCCCTGTTTGTCAAAATAGTCGCCCTTTGGATATAACCTAAGTATACCAGGGCCCTAGGGGCATTTGCATCACTTCTAGGCCTATATATAGCCCCTATACCACCCCACCTCTCTCACATACAAATTTCTTCAAACCCTATTAGAGAGAAGAGAGAGAAAAAAAAGAGAAAAGAGTAAGAGAGAAGAGAAAACCCGAGAGATCATTGCTGTAATTCTCTCCCATAACTCCACGCCTCAAATCACTTTCCCTTTTCGCTACATGATTTATTTCAGCCATGATCTGGGTAAGAAATCCTAAACCTAATACCATAGTTGAGATCTAGAATGGTTGTTTGTCAACCTAGCTAATCGATTTCACTATTAAGGTGCCCGTTGTTCTATTTTCGGGAACGTAGAATTCAAACCGAGTTCGAATCGAGTATTCCAACGAAAGGTGCGGACTATAAACATTTAGGTTATGGTTTTCAAAGCTTTCAATGTCAGCTAATGATTTATGTCTGACTTGATCGCTACCATATTGTCTTAAATACGACGTTTTCGATACAACATACATGTTGAATAAAAGATGCATCCCATGTGTTTGTTGAAATGTTTGAATGAACATGTAAACATGATTTTTGTTTACTACGCCTACTAATCTAGGATTCATTGTTGCCATATGCATGCTGACCTCTGTGTAAGGAATTGCCAAAATATATGTTGTAACTAACCTAGTCTATGTAATTGGTGAAGTGTAGTCTAAGTGTTTGATGAATTGTTTGAATGAGAAATCATTGATGATTTGTATTTATTAACAGTATTAAGATAAGATTCTTATTTACCCCGCTCATATGTATTGTTTCTTTCATGTAATCATATTTGCCACTACAAAATTTATGGATAAAATGCAAGTGTTTAGTAACATGTTCAATGCGTTTGATAAAATGCTCAAATGAGGAATTCACTTGAATTGATCATTGAATGTTGAAGTGATTATCGCATGTGTTTACTTACTACATTTAAGTAAGATTGGGGCTTCAGTGTGGCCCAGGCAATCGGTAACTGTCCTTGTTCAGGTGGCCGAATTAGTCTCGCTACATTGGGTAACTCGACGAATCCGGATCGCACGACGATTGTCGACAGTGGTTAGGCCATAAGGGGTGCTTATGCGCTCCATGTCGATTAAGTCAACATATGCTCGTACCAATCGAACTTATCAAATGAAGAGATTGGCCTATTATGTGTTTACCATGTATGGACAACACCGCTTGAATCTAAGGTACCACTTACCAATGTAAAAGCTCGTTTCTACTATGGTACCACAATCCACTAAGACTCATGAGATAGTGGTATGGGACACCGTAGTCAAGTTGTCGGCCTACGCTGGGGTGACGAGCCTCCCTGTTGTGACTATTGAGCAACATAGACTAGTGAGTCGGGCATGGTGTTATGGGACACAATGTTCGAGCTGTCGGCCTACGCTGAGGTGACGAGCCTCTCCGTAGTGACCGCGAGTATAAACTTTAAATTTTCCTATTGACTGCTTTTCATTAGGGATGATGCCCTGCAACTTGCCTATCATATGTGGTTAACTAGGATTGATGACCTTAAATGGATACTTCGGTTTGGGTTAATGATATAAAGGGAGGTACCTTAGATTCCCGAACCTGCAGTTTGAATAAGCTTAATTAAGTACTCGGCTAACACGGCTATGTATTGCATTGCATTGCATTAGCTAGGATGTGCTTTTGGTGAGGAAGGTACACTTTAGGGAGGTTGTCATATGCGAAATTGGTTGTCAGAGTCACCTGTGAGGGAGCTTTGTGCGATGGCATACATCATTGCTTGCACTTTATTCCTGCATGAACAAAAGTAGTCAGGAAGTGATTGTTATAATGCTTTATCATTACTACTTGATTGGACTTGATAACATGTTAACCTTTGCCTTATAGTACCACTAACTTGATCACTCACTTCCACCCTCAGACGGTGTTTTAAAACACTAATCAGATTCTGGTTTAGATGCAGGTGATGGGGAAGCCTATGCAGTGGAGTTGGACTTCATAGATAAGGAGGAAGAATTCTCCTATGTTCAGCTCTCAGGCATGTCTATGTAGACCTCGTGCTGATTCTTCGAGATTACAGGGACATATGGATTAGTTGGACACTTTACATTTTTATATTTTGCCAATTTGAAATAATACATGTATATAATCAACCCAGTAACATATTCATACTCTGGAGATTGTGAAATACTTACATACTTAAATATATATGTTTTAGTCTTCCGCTTGCTTAAATTAAATTATCTCTGGAGTATGATGTGTTGTTTTGGTATAATCCCACTCATGTTTAACTCATTAATATGGACGAAATCTGAGCATCATTATGCATGTTGCATAAGTGATGTGTTGGATCTCGAGAGTAGAGCTTTGAAATCCGGGACGTTACAGTTTTTCTCTCTTTTGCGACCAAGAACAAGCTCTCCTTATAAAGGCAAAAAGCTCCAATGGTAATAAAATAGTCATTTTTTGATAAAGTTCGATGTCATCGAACCAGATTCGATGTCATCAAACGTATACTTTCGATGACGTCGAATGTCAGTTCGATGATACGAACTAAACTGACAAACATAGCTGGAACTTTTTGACAGACACTCAATGATATCGAACCTGCTTCGATGGCATCAGGATTTGTACTCCGATGTAATCAAACTAAGGTTCGACTCCTCGATAATAAATACAAAGGAGCTTGCTGGACATGAATAGCCTAACTTTGATGTCCTCGAGCCTACTTCAATGTCATCAAATTTCAAATGATGATGTCATCGACACCTAGTTCAATACATCTATCTTTTCAGAAGATTTTCCTTGTCAGTTTGCTGGACACTCATTTGTCCAAACTCGATGTCATCAACTTAGTTTCGATATGATCGAGATTTGAATTTCAATGTCATCGAGGGTATCTCGATTCCTCGAACATTTTCAAATGATTTTCCTATCAAGTTTCCTGGACCAGTCTGTCTAAATTCGATGAAATCGAATCCCTCGATGTCATCGGAGTTTGAATTCCTATGCCATCGAGGCTCATTTTGAGACATCGATGAAATTTTCAATTTACCTTCGAAGCATGCTAGACACAGACTAGCCTATATTTGATGACATCGACCTTGTTCGATGTCATCAGAATTTGAATTGCGATGACATCGAAGCTCGGTAGATTCATTGAGAATATTATCCAAAAATCATGTTGGTTGCTGGACACAAAAGACCTCAATTCGATGTCATCGAGTTTGTATCGAGGTCATCAAAAACAAGTGTTCGATGTCATTGATGTAGGCTTGATACATCAAAGAAAGCTGAAAACTTAGATAATTTTCCCATTTGCAAAATCAATTTTCATACTTATATTCCTATGTTGTTCTGACCTTTTTAAGGATTTATGTATGTGGCTTGCCTAAGCAATCTACCCGACAACCCCTGAAAAAGAAGAAAACCACTACATCTTAGACACCTTAAAACAAAAGGCCTCAAACAAAAATAGAATGTAATGCTCTGAAACCTTGAACAGGCTGATAAAGCCAAAACATAGTTAAAAATGATAAATTGCAAAAAGAAAAACCAATATTAAGTCACAGAAAGGGCATCTCTAAGCCTTTAACAATGAACTTACAAACAAATTTTAGTTAGTTTTGAGAAAAGAAGCAATGACTTGATAGAGAAGGTCCGAGTCATTGTGTGCTTTTGTGATGGTCCCAGGCCAAGGAATATGGGAAATCTGAATTAACCTGATTAGATCAAAATTTAGGATTAGAGAGAACCAGGAACAAGCCTTATATTGCCTTTTCCCTTGCATTCCAAATGCTAAGAAAATCTTCAACAATCCAATGTCACTTAATCTATAAATTCTCTATTCACCATAAACGAACTAAAATCACATTGCATATTGGTCTAGCAATGGGTTAGGCTAGAATTTTAGGTCAGATCTATTAAAAATTTTGATTTTACTAGGCCTAAGTCCAACCAATTACTGACCTTCATTGTATCTAATTGAGAAGAAATACAAAGTACTCAGGCTATAATGAGCTCATGGTTTAGCAAGTGCAATCCATGAATAGAGGAAGTGAATTGCTAGAAGGGGAAAATGAATAATCATGTACACTTGAATATATGGTGGCTGTTGTAGCTGTGTGGGTTCACTTTAATGTGGGAGTGCCATCCAACCCATCAGATGTGCCTTAGCATAGTAGTCCTAAATCTCATAACCCAGCTTGATTTGTAACTCAAGTGGCAACACCAAATAGAACAATGGAGGCCAAGGGGAATGTGACATCTACTATCCAACCCATTTATCACCATTAAGATGAAAAGACAAACAAAAACTCAGGTCATTGAAAAACACAAGCATGCCAAATTATATGAATGTATAAGTTTTAGGCATGATCATACATTGCTCCCATTAAATCTCGAGGCCTCAGCTTAAGTACTGATATCATAATGTCTCATTAAATCTGGTCTTACAATATCATTCCACTGTTCTAACAATATATAGAACAGGTCAACAGAATGTGGCTAATTGCATCTGCTATGAGCTTTCTCAAAGGAATCTGCCCAACTAATGGTATCTATGGAGCCTCACCTTATTTAGTATCTGTGGAGAGTGTTGCACATTGCCAATAAGGGATATCATAGATCTGTGTTGAATGTGATTTACTTCTGCAATCTTCTTGAGCTCTTCTAGTGCACGGTCGAGCAACTGCACAACCATAGCAATTTCCGGTTAGTTTTACTGGAAAGGAAAAGGACGGTGCTAAAGTCACTATGAAAATTATCAAACATTTCAAATCCGAATGATTAAGCTATTAAAATAATATTAGGGGTTGTGATGTTTTCAGTCATGATGATTTTTCCTATAAATCACAAGAAGAAAACAATTTTGTTTCCCTAAAAAATCACTAGGTATTTTTGTAAAAGGGCAACAATATATGATGGTTGATTGAAAGAAACGACATTTTTTTTCTTTTTCCTCCCAACCCAGAAACGACACAGGTTGGAACCGCATTTTGTTGGCCTAATCAAGTGATGAAACTGGTATGCCACATCATCGTCCGACCCATCCCAAACATCTTCCACCAGATCCCAAAGTCATGGACAAAGACTTTGCTAAAATCTGAAAAGCGCACAGAATGGTTACCACGATAGAATCTTTTTTCTTTTTAATGGATCCACATCCACTAAAAAAAATCATAATTTGCATCGACAGAAACACAAATAAAACAAATACTTGGATGATAATACAACTACCAACATGACTGCATTTATACAAGACAACTTGATAGATGTTACATGTTGAATCATTATAAACCCATCTTAGGCAACAAATGACCAGTAATAAATGGTGCCCACCTAAACAACCAAAAATTGCATCAGGTAATCAGCAAATGATTGAATTTTCCCCTTCTAGAAGTCCCCACACCACAACTTACAACAGAATCCCCAGAGCATAATTTATAGTTTCCACATGGTTGTGCAATTGGGCCTTTCAGGCTGTAGCACCCGTACACGTTAGATTAGATATGGTTTACTGCTAGAGACATTCGAGTTAAATTGGTGCATTTCTTTACACTGATTAGGCCTCAAGGGCCTAAAAAGAGGATGAGAGGAAGTCCTAAAAGGACTTAATCAAGGTGGTGAGAAGTACTACCAATGAGTAGGGCCTTACAATTGATTGGCAAAATAGAACTCATAGAGCCAATCGCAAATAGTTGGGACAAGGTTGCAAGCTAAATCAAATGAATATGTATGTTATTGTTTGTCTATGAATTATTTTTACTTGCTACACATTTATCTGTGTGAAGAGTTATGAGAGAATGTTTACTACTAGTGGATGCAAAAGATCCTAGCCATTGGACCGTTCAAATTGATCAGGACAGTAAGATCCATATCCTTCATATGAACTACCCATCATTGAGGGTCCATGTTTCGGTGAACCATGTCATCACAAAAAAAAAAAATCTTGATCATAAATTCTAACCCTTGTTTAGTGGCTTGTAAATGAGGCATTGAGAAAACAACAAATCCACATACAATGTGAAAAGCCTAAAGACTGGATGGCTGTGATCTTTCAATTTGTGAGAATCTAGGGAACAAACATCCAATTCCTCGGCCCCATGATTTGTATAACGGGCCTTAGTTACTACTAGTGGGACCCATCACCTAGCATTATGAGCCCCCACATCTTGCATATAGATGGTTAAGAAGAATAGAGTAAGAAGAGGACAACACCTAGCATTATGAGCCCCCACAATACATGAAAATGGTAGGAGATTTGAAAGCCAGAAGCAATCAGTGTATGGTCCATACACAATGGGATCGGTGATTCCAATGGTGTGGCCCACGTGATGGATGGATAGGTTCAATTAGCTATAAATGGTAAAAGCGGAATATACCAAAAATTTAAGGCATACATCATAGTGGGGCCACATAAAACACATCATGGTGGGTCTGATCGGTGAGGAAAGAGAAGCTCACATATTTGAAGATGCTGCTCGATTGAGATGGAAGATGACGTTGCTCGATGGTGATGGAAGATGGAAGATGATGCTGCTCGATGGCATTGGAAGATGTCGCTACTCGATGACGATGGAAGATGTCGCGGCTTAAAAATGGGAAAAGAGCAAATGGCACTCGATATCCCAAATCCTCTTCTAAATCAGATAAACCTTTCAAATCTGAAATGGTGTACATTTACCATTGTTTATAACAAAAAAATATGTTAACGGTTGTACATGTAAGAGGGACCATTTTCTGGACGATTAAGATCGTATTATATAAGAAGATTATAAATATTAAACACTTAAAACTAGATGGATTATTTGAATGGTCTGGATAACTCTATATCATTGCCACTATTTTCATGAATGAATCACCACTATTTTACATTATGTACAAAACTCACAGGCTTGTACAAAAGAAAAAAATGGTAAATATATCTTTGGAAAGGGGATGACTCTATGGGCAACACCATGATGTATCTTTTTCATCCACGCCATCCATTAGTTTCTCAAGATCATTTTGGTATTGATCCCAAAACATGAGCCCTAACTAAGTCTCAGACGGACCACAAAATTAGAAAAATCTCGATGGTTGGATGTCCACCTTTTAAAACTTCGGCTATGCCGATGGATTTTAGCCGTCGACAATGCCGACGGATTTTAGCCATAGCCAAAGCCACCCCAAGTCCGTCGGCCTTGCCCAATTTTTTGGTAGTGCCTGCACTTGGGGTTATGAACAAGACTTTTATGATGTTTTACACAAAACTGAATGACATATATAACTCCATGCGGGGACTTGGAGAGAGGGTTCCGGTACCTAAAATTTGTAGGAAAATCTTGTGATCCCTACGAGAACACTTCAATTCTAAAGTCACCACCATAGAAGAGTGTTGAAATATTGATCAGTGGAAAGTAAAAGAACTCATAGGTTCCCTATAGACATTTGAACTACACTTTAAAACTCCTACATAATTCAAACACACTGTCCTCAAAACCCCTAAAAACAAAGTTGAATTAGAAAAGGTTAGTGAAGAGGAAGATGTAGATGAGGCGGTGGCCCTTTTGGCCAAGCAGTTCAAAAAATTCTTCAACAAGAACCATAGAAGGACATTTAACAACAAGGGAAAACAACTGGGGCATAAGTACCAAATAGGCAAATCACTCAGAAGGTCAAAGGAGCCCCAATGTTACAAGTGCCAAAAGTATGGCCATCTATATACTGAGTGTCCCATAAAGAAATCAAAAGGAAAGGCTATGACAACCACATGGGATGATACCTAAGACTACGATTCAGAAACAAGTGAGTCTGAAAGTGATGGAGACAAAAAATCTTTGAAAATTCTTATGCCTCCGACACTACAATTATCCCGGATCTAGGGGACAATGAGGAGATAAATGAGCAAAAATTTGAAATGGTCTCCTCCTCCTCATAAGATGATGAATAAGAAAATGACAACATCCAAGTGGCCTATGACCACCTTTATACTTACAGCATAAACACCCTAAAAAAGCTTAGTCAGGCCAACAATGAAATCAAAAAGCTGAAAGAAGTCATGGATGAGGCATTTAGTGTCAATAACTAGCTAGCGAATGATAAAAAAAATATCTATTATGTTGAAAAAATCCTACTTGGAAAAGAGGCATATAATGCTAATCTTAAAATTAAAGATTTGGAGGAAAATATTAAACATCCATAGTCAAAAAATGAGAAATTAAATTCCAAAAATGCAAAACTAAAACTAGATGTTGAAAAATCCAAACATACTATTGAACTTAGTCATAGGTTTTCCCAAAGTGATGAGAAACTAGAGAGACTCCTAGGCATGGGTAGAAACTCTAGGGATAAGAAAGGCTTAGGCTATGAAACTTACAAATCTAGCCCTTCTCTTGCTTCTCCTATGACTTGGAAACCAATTGAATTTGACAGTCAAATAAGAACTTCTCCTATCTTCCATTCATGTGGAGACATAGGGCATTATCAATTTGAATGTCTTACCTTTAGACAGCCCCATTCCACTTTCGGTTCAAGCTATATTAGTAAATCTAAACCAACTGAAAAAATGATGCAAAAACCAAAGAGTCCTCCCATGAAAAATCCAATTAAAAGGAGGAAATATCTATTCATCCTAAAATGACAAAAAAGATAGAGGAGTTGCTAAAGAAAGTGGCACAATTGAATCAGAAAACCAAAGAAATGATGATTAGGTGAATCTGGATCAGTTGCCCCAAAAATCCAAAGCACCCATGAACAACCAGTCTAAGGGAGAAATAAAAAAGAATACCTAATCTCTAAAGAAGGTTGTCACCAAATGGGTAGTAAAAAATAAAACTATTTGCATTGTGATTCATACCACACTTAAAGCAGGTAATAGTTAGAAATGATATCTTAATAGCGGTTGCTCTAGACACATGACTAAGTGACCAGACCCACTTTTGCCATTACATCGAATTTGATGGTGGGTTGGTTACTTTTAGAGATGGGACCACCACCAAGATTGTTGAACGTGGGACAATAGTTGGGCTTGGATTGCCCAAGATTGAGGATGTTCTTTATGTTGAGGGATTGCAACATAATATTTTAAGATTTTTGCAAATTCATGACAAGGAACACTCAGTCACTTTCTCCAAGGATGTGTGTGAGATGTCGAACCCTATAGGTAAATTAATTATGAAAGGTCTCTGTACAAGTGATAACTGCTACGTGATAGAAAGCAGTGGAGAAAATACCCCATCCACAAGATGTCACATGGCTTGAGACAATGAGTATGAATTGTGGAACCAAATACTCGGGCATGTACACTATCGAAACTTATCCCAACTCAGCTCGAAAAATCTAGTGAGAGGATTTCCTATGATTGGGAAGAAATAGAAGATTGTGAGGTGATTGTCTTAAAGGAAAATAGATAAAAGTTGCACATAAGAAGACAACCACCATAGTAACTTTAAAACCACTTGACTTGCTACATATGGATCTAGTAGGTCCCACTAGAGTTGAGAGTGATGGAGGTAAAAGATATTTTCTAGTAGTGGTAAACGATTATTCCAGATTCACTTGGGTCGCATTTCTTAAGGAGAAATATAATGCATTTGAAGAATTTAAGAAACTGGCCAAGCGACTTTAAACAAACAAGGGATGGATATGTTATTATTAGAATTCAGAGTCATCATGGGGGAGAGTTTGAAAATGACCAATTCTAAAGGTATTGTGTTGAAAATGGGATTCGTCATGAATTTTCAGCTTCAAAATTTCCCCAACAAAATGGAGTTGTGGAAACAAAGAATAGGTGTTGCAAGAGATGGGCTCGGTTATGCTCAACAGTAAAAACATGAAAAAAAGTTTTTAGCTGAGGCCGTTAACATTGCCTACTATATAATTAAATGGGTATATCTTAGAGCAGGTTTTAAAAAAACTCCATATGAACTTTGGTGTGGAAAATACCCTAGTGTGAAATATTTTTATGTCTTTGGTAAAAAATGTTATATTCTTAGAGACAGGGAATGACTAGGTAAATTTGATTCTAAGAGAAACGATGGTATATTCTTGGGATACTCCTTATACAATTGCACCTGTAAAGTCTATCACTTAAGGACCCTTACAATACAAGAAACAGTTAATGCGGTTGTTGATGACCAACCAGATGATAAAAATGGTCCTACCATTAATGTGGAGGATGATGTGGAATTGTGTATTATAGGTAAATTAGATAACAAATCCACTCCTCCACTTGAGTCTCAGCTGTTGGGTAACATCCTGGTCATTAAGGATCATCCCCTCAATCGGATAATTGGAGATCCTAAAGCTAGTGTGAAAACTCGATGACGACTACATTCAGTCATCTCTGCTTTACCTCTAAAATTGAACCTAAGAATGTTGCAAAGCCATTTAAAAATGAATATTGGATAGTAGCAATGCAAGATGAATTTCAACAGTTTGAATGGAACGAGGTGTGATAGCTAGTCCCTAGGCCACAAGGAACAAATATCATCAGAACAAAATGGATTTTCAAGAATAAGTCTGATAAATATGGGAAATGAGGTAAACAACAAGGCAAGACTCATTATGTAAGGTTATT
Organism: Magnolia changhungtana; assembly: GCA_030180095.1. Classification (NCBI taxonomy): domain Eukaryota; kingdom Viridiplantae; phylum Streptophyta; class Magnoliopsida; order Magnoliales; family Magnoliaceae; genus Magnolia; species Magnolia changhungtana. The sequence goes on from JASAUF010000353.1 coordinate 3,165,224, forward strand.
CGCAAATTGAGGGCATTAATTTTGATGAAACATTTGCCCTGGTAGTGCATTTAGAGTCTATAAGAATTCTTGTGTCCATTGCATGTGCATTGTAATCTAACTTATTTCAAATGGATGTGAAGAGTGCTTTACTCAATGGTGTACTTGAGAGAATGAAGTGTACGTTGAGCAACTTAAGGGATTTCTTGATCCTAAATATCCTCAACATGTATACAAATTGAGTAAAGTGCTCTACGGTCTTAAATAAGCACCCTGAGCATGGTATGAGCGTTTAACACAATTTTTGCTAGACCACAATTTTTTTGCAGGGGGAGCGGTGATGAATCACTATTTATGCAAAAGACTGGTAATGCCTTGCTAATTTCCCAAATTTACGTAGATGACATTCTTTTTTGATCCACTTGTGAAGATATGGCTCATGAATTTGCTAAATTGATAAAATTTGAATTTGAGATGAGCAGGGTTGGTGAGCTCAATTTCTTCCTAGGATTACAAGTGAAATAAATGCAAAATGAGATTTTTGTATGCCAGTCCAAGTATGCTAAAGAATTGGTAAAAAAGATTTGGACTTGAATCTGATCGTACTCATCATACTCCCATGAGCACCACAGTTAAACTTTCCAATGATGTAAATGACAAGAGTGTGGAACAACACTTGTATCGCAGTATGATAAGGAGCTTACTATACCTAACAACGAGCTGGCCAAATATTTCCTTTAGCGTATGTGCATGTGCTAAGTTCTAGGCCGATCCTAAAGAGTCACATTTGACCGCTATTAAGAGATTTATAAGATATGTGGCTGGGACTATTGATTTCGGCTTATGGTACCCGTTTGACACATCGACTATTATTGTCGGGTATTTAGATGCCGATTGGGCTAATAATATTGATGATCACAAATCAACCAACGGTGGTTGCTTTTACATCAACAATCCTCTAGTGTTTTGGCATAACAACAAATAAAACTCCACATCTACTGAGGCCGAATACATTGCAGCTAGTAGCTGATGTGCACAACTTCTTTGGATGAAGCAAATGTTGTTGGATTATGGTATTGAACAACCAACAATGACACTATTTTGTGATAATACTAGTGCTATTAATATTTTGAAAAAACCAGTCCAACATTTTAGAATAAAGTACATGGACATCTGACACCACTTTATATGTGAGCTAGTAGAGGAAAATGTGATTGCGTTGGATTATGTGCCTATTGAGCGACTACTTGCTGGTATTTTAACAAAGCCGAGATCTTTAAAAATCTATTGGAGTATGTGCAGTCTAATCTTATCATTGGCCCAAACGATTTAACTGCTATATTTGAGGATTTTTGGCTTCATTGTTCTTTTTGAATAAATGTGTCTTTTTTTTTATATATTTTTGTAAATTTTGATTGGGTGTACAAATGCTAATTTATTAGCAACTATCAATGTACATCTTAGTGTATACGAAAAGGCTGAGCTAAATGTCTTTGAAGGGGGGGGGGGGGGGGATGAATAGGACTATGCCAAATTAAAAAATAAATTCAGAATTAAAAGAATGATAGCATAATCAAATAATAAAGAAGCACAGGTAAATAACAACCTCAAATGTAATAGTCTTGAGAGGTTGATACAAACTTAGTTCTAAAGACAACCTAACACCAAAAACCAAAGGCTTATGGCAGGACAACCTTACTAGAACATTTTTAAGTATCAAAAACCCCAACCAATAAAGAGGCAAAGAAAATAAACAAGTTATTACAACATTCCCACAAGAGCATAAAATAAATTACAACATTCACCATAAATACTCAAAATAAATTACAACATTCACACATAAGCACATTCAATCATCCACCACAACTCCAGGAATTATAGTGGTTCTCTTGTGTGTACACTAACTGTTAGAAAACAGCCACACAACTACTCCACTCCTAATATCCACTCCATCGGGATATTAGTGTTCACTATGAAAAAGGTTTTCCAAAGTTCACCTTAAAACCTTCACAATTGTGTCTTTAGTTGGGCTTACACATTTACAAAAACCCCACACTCTGAGATTTTCTAGATTACCACAGACAAAACCAAAATTAGATTTTTTGGCACAACCTCACAAACCAAACCATAAAAGGTGTACAAAAAGTAAATCGTACTTATCTAAAAATTCTCCTTTTGAAGAAGCCCGGTAGAACCAATTCGATGTAGAGGAAGATGTTCAATGTCCAGTCTCACAAATGAAAAGGTTCTAGTTCTAAATGATTTTAAAATTAAATCCACCTGGGCTAGCTTGATTTGATTTTGATCTCAAGAAATGGGTAAACTCAAATCCCTTCTTAATGTAAGATTGGAATAAAGATCACAAAATCAAATTACAAAAGCTAATTAAAGAGAATATAAAATGAGCACAATATAGCTTATTAAATTTACAAACTTATCTCTCAGTGTGGTGTCTTGATTTTGCTTTCAGAGAATGAAAAAAACTCTAAAATTCGTGCTCTATTTATAAGTAAAAATATTATTCACTCGACTGGTCTAAGGGTCGGTTCGACTGGTCGAAGGACCAACAAAATTTTAAATTTTTTAGCGCGATAAGATAAGGTCATTACTCGACTAGTCGAGTGGCCTACTCGACTGGTCGAGTAATGCACTCAGACTAGAAAAGCTTGCTGGACTTTGAGTCGAGGCTACACGATTGGTCGAGCACTGTTCACTCGACTAGTCGAGCAATCTCCAAGACTAGTCGAGAGTCCAATAGAAAATTTTGAAAAATTTCAACAAACTTTGGACTGGTCGAGAAAACTCTTAGACTGGTCGAGCTAGTACTTGGACTAGTCGAACAAGGTCTAAGACTAGTTGAGAAAATGACCTATAAACTTATTAAATGACCCACATAAAATATATAATGAATATGAGTCAACCTATGGTCAATATAGGGTCATCTATACCTTGTTTGTGAGTTGGAACACTTGAAACATCATTTACTTCCGAACCTTGATTTCTTGTGATATGTGAAGCTTGAGTTCGATTTCTTGAACTTGAGCTTGAGTTACACTTGAGTTCTTGAGCCTTAGTTCTTAAAATTGATCTTGAAACCATGAACTTCAACAATCCTCTATTCAACTTGAAAATGTAGGCAAGTTCGACGAAGACGCAACCAACTTTAAAATGCATGAACTTGATCAATTCATCTCAAAGCATGATACAAATTCTAAATGGTTTGGCACAATAAAATTTGACAACTCTTCGGGTGCTCGATTTACACTATAACACTTACAATCTCCCCCTTTGTCAAATTTGTGACAAAACCAAATAAAGAATCATGCACAATAAAGAATCATGCACTACTAAAGAATCATGCACTAGTTATACGCACAATAAAGAATCGTGCACCATATGAGCAATAAATGATCGATAGTCTAAACTCCCCCTCATTCTATTACTCCCCCTCAATCCAGGAGAGGTGATTTGCAGAACCTAAAAAAAAAAAATGTCCATACAACATTCCATATTCCACAATCATACAAACACAATCATCTCCACAATTTCTCCCCCTTTCTACCACAATATAATAAAGGAAGGACATATAAAGAAAAGAGATGTCTGAAATAAGAGAGGAAAGAGCATCACCATGATAATCAAAATATCAACTTAAGGCATAATATCATGTCCACATAGTAATAAGTAAAAGTATATCCAAGAACTATCCAAACACACAAATAGTAGAAAGAGTTAATACATGTCGAGAATAAAATAAAAAACTAGTTAGATCCAAATGATGGAGCAGGAATAGATGGATCTATCTGATGTAGTCCCTTGTTAATGCGCCTAAGGTATTTGCGCATGTATTTGAATTGATTTTCTTAAGACACAATCAGACCTTCCACCTTTTCCTCAAGGGATCACAATCGCTCATCAAAGTCAAAAGGTTAAAAGTTTGGATCAGCCGTAGAATCTGACTCAATCTCATCAAGCAAGTCATCCATATTAACATCATCAGGAGGCAAAGCATCTTCCACTCCAATTTCTTCAGTAGCCCCACCAGCACCCCACATCAACTTGGCTAGGAGCCAATCTTAAATTCATCTTATTAATGTTTGAATTGTTGAAGGGTAAATGGTTAATAGGAGCTTCTCCAATAGGCATAACCACAAGACTATGAGTAGTAAGTGTGGTCATAAAAAATACAAAGGGAATATCATTATGACAAGGATGAAGACGAAACTGAATGATAATGTAATAAATAAGAGATGGAAGACATTCAGGAAAACTAGTAACAATAGAGTAAAGGATGCGAGCCATAAAAGAAGTTAGCTGAGTTTTATTACCAAACTTGGGATACACATTAGAGATGAAAATACGATGAAGAATACTGTATCTGGGTAACATATATTTGAAACTGAGCACAAGATCAAAGTTCCAATCAGCATCCATGTTGCATAACACTCTAGTGAGCATTCTTTTTTCAAGCTCGAAAGGTCTTGCCACTAAAGTAGAAATAGGAATTCCATCATCATTTACTGGAAAAATCCATTAGTCCATATATCAAGTGACAGTCTACATCAATAGGACCTTCTCTTGTTGTAATAATAAAAGTTAAATTCTCAGTAGAAAAGTCATTTATACAAGCAAACATGGCCTGGGCAATGGAACGGTATGCAGGACCGCCCCAATTTAATATGTTAGCCCAACCTACAGTGTGAAGAAGGGGAACAATGTCAAACGGTTCCAAATGATTTGAGTTGATACTCCGTTCAACAATCACGTTGCGAAGGCGTATATACCGCACATATTCAAGATCTTCTTCGGGTGAATGAAGATGACGCACCGTGATTGAGGCGGAACGAGAAGAAGAGGGACCATGAGAGGATCTCTTCTTATTTTTACCTTTCATAGCAATAAGGAATACAACAAATATAAGCAATGTAGGAAAGGTAAGATGGGTTTCAAAGAAATTAGAAATTTTACTAAAAACCCTAATAAACCACCAAAAACCTTGAAATAAACTACAAAATCAAGGAAATGGAAGTGCAAAGAACCTAAATCCACAAGAAAAATGAAAAAGATGCATTAATCATGAAGGAATTGAAGGTGGGTTCGACCGGTCATCGTAGGGCTGGATGGGGAAGAAGAAAAATTGAGAGAAAAAGTGCTTTTTGCACAATAAACAGCCCCAAACTTGAGCAGTTCGACTGGTCGAGTACATACTGACCGACTGGTAGAGTGTGTACTCAACTGGTCGTGCACCTAAAAAATTTTACATTTTTCACTATTTTTGATATTTAAAAATTTACAAAAATAAAATAAAAACATGCAATATAGTACAAATAAACACAAGTAATTCAGTTCATATTGCGTATACCTATATCCAATTTTAATTTAGCAAACCTATTTCTGTCAAGCGATTTTGTAAGACCCATATCCTAGCCCGTACCGTTCTATATGCCTTTGCAATTCTCCTGGTTGAATTCCCTCTCTCCCATCATGTAACGCCCTGAAAATCGGGGGTCGAGTAGTAACTCAACTCTCGAGTTCCAGAACATCACTTATGCAACAAAATGAATGATGATTGAATGTTGACTGTATTAGAGTAGTGAACATGAGTGAGATTAAGCCAAAACAATATATCATACTCCAGAGACAGTTAAAGTTGCAAGCGGAAAACTGTAATAGGTAGACAAAATATATAAACTACGATGAGTCTCCAGAGTGTGATAACATTTCCAGGTTAAATAATTACAAGGACAATTCTAAAATATACCTAATGTGATGACGTGTAAAGTCTCCTATCCCAAATACCATAGCCCCGTCAGTACAATACCAGGTCTTCATAAACCTGTCAGAGAGATACAGATAGGAGAACTCCTCCTCATCACCATAGAAGTAGTCCGGCTTTGCTTCACAAGCATCGCCATCACCTGAAACTCAACAAATCTGTTTGGTGTGTACAACACCGTCCCGTAACGTGGGAGTGAGTAGCTAACTCAGTGGAACAATAAAGCATAAGTTAACATGTTATCAATACAGTCAAGCAGTAATGATAAAGCAGTAAATCAAACACTCCTAGTTACTCTGATTAATGCAAGTATGAATGCAGGTATGATGGATGCCCTCTTCGACATACTCCCTCAAGCGACACCATCTCACGTTCGCGCATGCTTACATCCCACAGTGCTCCACATCTTCCAGGCACATGCGATGCATGATGAGTATGATTACCGAGTTTTTAATTAGTTCATTTCAAACAGTAGGATTGGGAAACTAAGGTACCTCCCTTGTATCATTCCCAAACATGATCCAATCTAGGGTCGCCAGTCCTAGTTAATATCAGACGATGGTGTGTTTTCTAGGTCACTGCAGAGGCTGCCAGGGCTGTTACGCACAAAGGTTGCACCACTCCCCCATCACCCCTTAAACGATTCATCACTATACAACTAAACAGAAACAGGCCTAGTTCATACTCTATATATCGCGGCGAACCCTAAGGCACGCTGCAACTTCAGAATATGCTTGCGGTCACTACAAAGGGCTGCTATGGCTATTACGCACAAAGGTTGCACCACTCCCCCATCACCTTATCAATGTAGGCCGACAGCACGAATATAGTGTCCCATACCACCATAATCGACTCACGAGTTAAGGTGCTCACTGGTCACTACGGGGAGGCACGTAGCCCCAGCGTAGGCCGACGACGGCTCGACCCACGTGTCCCATACCACCATGCCCGGCTCATGAGTCTTAGCGGATCGAGGTACCATGGTTAAAAGGGTTTCACTGGTAAGTTTGGTACCCTAGGTTCAAGCATTAGCGACCAAACATGGTGAACATACATTAGACAAATCGGGTTACATGACGAGCTCGGCTAGCTCGAGCGCACAATAAGTTGAACGACATGAAGTGCATAAGCACTTCGGGTGGCCAACCACTATCGCCAACCGAAGTACGACTCGAGTTCGTCGAACACATCTCACGTGGCGACATGAAACTCAACCACGATCTCCAATCTAGTACCGATTGTCTGGACTATAATCATAGCCCCAAGCACAATCAATTGTCATCCATAGCATGTGGAGTAAAGCATGATAAACAAAGTAATTCAAGCATGATAAATAAAGTAGTTCAAACATGCTAGTAGGCATGTTACAAGCATATTATAAAGCATGATATAAAGCATGTTGTAAAACACTGCATTAATAGGAATACAAACACATGTATTGTAAGTAAGTGGTTTAAGTGATCAACCTCATGGAGGTAATCATACACGTCGCTAGGATAGTCGAGAATCCAATCTCAACACCCTTAAACATTACAATTTACTAACTACTACTCATTCAGACATTTCAACAAACACTTTAAAATACAGGAATCAACATACATGACATATGTTGATCACAGAGGTATAAGGCCAAATCCTTTCACTAGGGAGTTACCCCAATCATAACACGCATACACCCATGACGGATAGTCATGGCAAGGTGCGAGAAACCAAGTTCCATATTCATTCAGTCATTTCCACAAACACTTGGGCCACACATTTTAGCATATATAGTGTGTATTGGCCGTGGCGTGATTTAGGGCAAATCCTTTCGTCAAAAGGGGTATTGCCAATACAACAATCAATTATCCATGACAATTAGTCATGGCGAGCACGAATGAGAATTCTATACTCATTCAGTCATTTTCACAACACTTAGAATACACTATTACAACATACATGGTGTATGTTAGCAAAACATGTATTAGGGCTATCCTTTAGTCAAGTGAGTATTTTATTCATGTATAATATATTACTACAACAAATAATCATGATAAATACATCTCCAAAATTTATACGTATACAGTATTTTCTAGAATACGCATTTTCAACATACATAGTGTATACAAGCAAACATGTATTACGGCGATTCCCTTCGCCAAGCAAATATTTTATACGCACATAATATATTTATACGACAATTAATCATGACAAACACATCGCTAAAATATACATGTATACGGTACTTCGTACAATACCGTATTTCTACATACATAGTGTTTGTTAGTAAACATGTATTTAGGCGAATCCTTTCGCCAAGCTAGTATTTTATTTATATATTGTATAATCATATATTAAATAAGTATGTCAAACATTATTCCAAAAGAAATACGTATACGGTATTTCTAAAATACGTCATTTTAACATACGTCGCATTTACAAGTGAACATATATTTTGGCGGTTCCTTTCGCCAAACTAGTATTTTATTCATATATTATATAATGATACATTAAATAAACATGTCAAACATTTATCCAAAAAAAATACGTATACGGTATTTCTACGTATACCTAGAATATGTGAAATTCCATATTTCACAACGTTAATCGAAACAGGAAACGGAAAGCACTTTGTACATGTGCAATTGCATACAGATCATGAATCTACCATTATCTGACATTGAAAGCGTTGAAAACCGCAACTTATACACTTAAAGTCCTCACCTTTGCCTTTGGAAACGAAACGAATCAGCAAGGGTAGTAGAACTTCCGTATACGGGAGATTTCTAGCCTAAAGAGCGGAATCGGTTAGTCGTTACACATCCTACATCGATCCCACCTCAAATCGGACCTAGGGTTAGGGTTTCTTACCTTCAAATGAGACGGAATACGTAGGAAAATACCGGAATGAAGCGGTGTAGGCCGTATAATGATCCCAAAGCAAGTAGGAGGAAGATCGGCAGCAAAACCCAAGCTCTTCTCTCTCTTTTCTCTCTCTCCCTCTAGGGTTTTTCTTCAAAATTCGTATGGCTGTGAGAGGGGCTGTTCTAAGCCCCTTTTATAGCCAAAAACATTTCGAAATTAGACTCAGGTTCAAGGGGTACTGCTAATATAGGATTTTCGTCGCTTTTCCAACTCAAAAGGGAGGTTCTGGTAGCCCTCCTTGAACCAAACGTCAGACTTAAGCTTACCATCTATGGATCTACGTAGGATTATATTTTTGACTCGATCGGATGCCCAGATCGCACGTGGCGGACCACTTTCAGTTCGACGGTCAGTGGGCCACGATCAGAAATTCTAAGTACATGTAAATGTTCCTGAAATTTTTCTTAATCCGAGGGTGTAATTTGGTCGATTCGACGGTCGGGTTGCTTATCTTGACGCGTCAACGAATGATGCCGAGATCACTATTCCGGATATTTATTTTGGATGGGAATAGTGTTTTTCACACTCCTCGCTACTTAATCGAAACGAATGGCCGTGGGACATCGGATGGAGCCGATTTTTGAGATGATTGTTAAGCCCAGTGGGGCGGTCCTAGTTCCTTAGCCGGGTTAATCGGACTCCCGATGTGCGATCTAGACCTAATACGAAGTTTCGTTTCATTCCTGAGAGCAGACGGGAAATGAGTTTGGTTCTAAACTTTAGGGTAACCTAGCGCCAATGATTCTACAAGTTTTGGGTCTTGCAGAACGTATTTAAAGCGATTCGAACGGATTTCGTAGCTAATCGGTTTCACACCTAGTTACTTTGTCTCATTTCTAAAGGATTTAGTCCTAAGTGAATTATGGTCGAGGTGGTACTCAGGCCTTTAGAGTTTGTATATAAAGTGATCCAAGTTATACTACTTAGCTAGTTTAAGATAGTGTCTAGGGTGAAAGTTATTAGAAAAATTGGAAGATCAAGGTGATGAAGGGTGAGGTTTGTGAAGGAAATGAGTTCAAAGGCGGCTTTAGACTTTGGGATTCAGTTCTGACAAGTTAATGAGGTATTACGATCGACCCATTGCCTAAGGTCATCTAATCCCAGGTTGGCAAAAATCCGGGGCGTTACACATCACTTCTTTTACATCACTCTCTCTCTCTCATCACTTCTTTTACATCACTCTCTCTCTCTCTCATCTCTCTCATTCTTCAAAATAATCCCAAGAGCTCCAACGTTTATGGATTCCATGATAAAGTTTGTGTGGCCCACTCCCTACCACCCGACCCATCCTCCAAAATTAATCTCGACCATTAAAATCCACCCCTTAGAGCTCTAGATCGTGTTGGCGGAAGAAGGAAGAGAAGATGCCACAGTGGGTGTTCTACTCGCTCTCTCTCTCTCTCTCTCCTTTTTTATGTGTTTAATCATGGCCCACCTTGTGATATGTTTCACATCCATGCTATCCACCTAGTGGGCCCACCTAGTAGTCCGTTTAGGCGGGCCTAATTGGAGGAAATACACAAATATACATTTTATCCAAGGATGGTGGGTCCCACACATGTGGGCCCACCCCAATGTGAAATACATAGTGCCATGTGGGACCTACCTTGACGAAATACGATCCATACCGTCCGTCCAGCGTCCCTAGATGGTAGACGTGATTTTGTGAAGTCTGAGTAGATAGGGGGATGCACTACAGTTACAGGCCCCACCTTAATGTATGGGTCTAATCCACGACGTCTATTTCATTGTCCATCTAATTTTAGACATTGAGTCGAAAAATGGAGTCAATCGGATTTTCTGGTGGGCCATAGCGTTGAAAACAGTGGTTGTTACCATTGAAATTCATTTTATTTTTTTTACCTGCCAAAACACATCACATATTGGGCTTGTTTGGTGCGTCTTGAGTCCTCGAATCTAATGGCTGGGGCAGATTCTTCCGATGCGGGCCCTACACATGAAAAACTGTGAAAACATTCGATTTAAAAAAAAAACATAAGCAGCAGATGCTACTGCTAGAGGCACATGAAGCGCCTATAGCGTGTGGGTGGATAGATAGAGGGGGTCCCAACCGTGGGCCCTACCGTGATGTGTGTCGTCATCAACGTCGTGCATTTGGTGGCCCCACTCCTGACTATGGGCCACCCCAAAAATCAGCCATATATGAAACTCAGATGGCCCACATCATAAGAAACAATGTAAGTGAACGTCTGCCATTAAAACCCATTTTTGGGTTCACAGAAGCTTGGGATTGCTACGAAAAATGTTTTTCCTTTTCATCCAGGTCCGTGTGACCTTACCAACGGGTTGGATTGCAAATAAGCATTATGGTGGGCCCCATGTGGGGACCCACAATGACGTATGTGTTTTATTTACACCGTCCACTGACCGTGGATGGTGGAACCAGAATGATATATGTGTTTTATTCTCACCGTCCACAGTAGTGGACGGTGGAGCTCTCCATGCATGTGTTTTATAAATGTCGTCCAAGCACTTGCTGGACGACCAGTAGGCCCCACCATGTGGGTTGCATCCACACCGTTCATCCATCCGTAATGACCTCACCCTGATGCATGATTCATATTCTAGGTCGTCCGTCAATCTCGACGTGATCGAGGACCCCATCATGATGCAATATCTAGGCCCTCCAGGGCCTGGACGTTGTTATCCTCTTAAACGGGGATACATAGCATTATCATAATGATATAATTTATGTTATATACGTGGTGGCTTGTTGATGTGTATATATATATATATATATATATATATATATATATATCCATATATTTATATATAGTGTACATTGTGGTGGGACCCACGTTGATGTATTTTATCTCACCGTCCCTCTGGGTGATGATTGTGTGAAACCCAGCATGATGTAGGTGTTTTCAGCCACGCCATCCATATGATTTCTGGATGGGTGAGGGCTTACCCAGATGTATGTATTTTGTATTCACACCGTCCATTCACGTGGCCCCCACGTGATTTACGTGTTTTATCCAAGTTGTTCATAGATGGGCCCATTTAGAATGAGCAGGGCCCAACCCATTGAGATGTATTTGAGGCCCAGTAAGAGGCCCAATATGAATGTGTAGGACCCACTTCGGATGTATGTGTTTCATCTTGCGATATGGGTCCCCTTTAATGTATGTATTCTACACATCATCCATGTGGATGGTGCATTTGAGGTCCATCTATGAGGCCCACCTTTGATATGTTTATGGCCCATCTGTGAGGCCCACCTTTGATATGTTTATGTTCCATTGTGAGGCCCACCTTTGATATGTTTATGGCTCGTTGTTGAGGCTCACCTTGATGTATTAGAGGCCTAGATAGTGAGGCCCATTGTAATTTATTAGAGGCCCATATGTGAGGCCCAAAATGATGTATTTGGGGCCCATGGGTTATAGCCCATTATGATGTATTTGAGGCTCATGGGTGGTGGCTCGTTGTGATGTATTAAGGGCCCATTGGTGCAACCCATTGATGCGGCCCACTTGATGTATGAGAGGCCCACTGATGTGTATTTGGAGCCCATGGGATGTGGCCCATTGTGGTGTATTTGAGGCCATGGGCGAGGCCCAATACGATGTATATGTGGCCCATTTAGTGAAGCCCATCGTGATGTATATTAGGCCCTTGTGTGAGGCTATGGGCCCACTATATGTTTGGTCCTATGAGGGCCACCCCTTGGGAGCAATGATGGTTAAATGACTACATTGATGGGCAATGATGGTTAAATGTCCACATTATGACCTTCCTTTAGACTGATTGCCGATTCTGATTGACGTGACCGATTTTCTGACTCTGATTATCGATCGATCCGATTGGCGTGGCCGATTGCCGATTGGTGTGACCGATTTGCCGACTCTAATATCGATTGATCCCAATTGGCGTGACCGATTTGCCGACTCTGATTATCGATCGATCCTGATTTTTGTGGCCGAATGTTGATTGGCATGACTGATTTGCCGACTCTGATTATTGATCGATCCGATTAATGTGACCGATTTGCCGATTCTGATTATCGATTGATCCCGATTGTCGGTGCCGATTGTCGAGACCTATATGGGTATATGCAACTCGTAGTTGAAACCCATTGTGATGTATTCGAGGCCCATGGGCAAGGCTTGATGTGATGTATTCCCGATCCATTTGGTAAGACCTGATGTGATGTATTTCCAACCCATTTGGTAAGGCCTGATGCGATGTATTTTTGGCCCATATGTCATGGCCCATTGTGACGTATTTTCAGCCCATGTGAGGTGGCCCATTGTGATGTATTTGAGGGTCATGTGCAGGGTCCACTTGTTATGTATTTGTGGCCCATTTAAGGCCCATTGTGACAGATTTTTGGCCCATATGATGAAGCCCGACTTGATGTATATAAGGCCCATTATGATATGTATTAGGTGCAGATACTTGGCCCATTTGATGTATATGAGACCCATGTGTAGGGCCTTCACACCGTGTATTTGAGGCCCATGTGCAGGGCCCACCTATTGTTTATGTAGCCCTTACATGAGGCCCATTACGATGTATGTTTAGCCTTTGTGTGAGGTCATGGGCCAACTATATGTTAGGCCCTATGTGGACCATTCCTTAGGGGCAATGTTGGTTAAATGTCCACATTATCTAGGTCGATTATTGGTGCAGGTTATTAATATAGATTATGAGTATATCATCTGTTACTAATTATGAGTATGTGATAGCATAGCACCATGATACATGCCCATACGCATCATCCGCATGTTTGTTATGAGATGTGATTGACCATTGCATATGTCATTGGGCAGGTTGATATGAGACTCCCTGATAGGCCGAGGTTATCTCACATGAGCGCATGACATGCGCAGGATTGATGTATGACTGATTGTTTGACTTATGCATCTTGCATTGTGATTACTGTACGCCCTAGCGACATCAGGGCCGTATCCTCCACAGGCATATCGTGGATGGCTAAACGGGACACGAAAAATTTGTTCTAGCATCAGGTTGCCATAGATGGCCCTTATGAAAATCCCTAAACCCTCTTGGTACCAAAGGACGTCCCAAGATCGAGACCGAGTGGATACATGAGCGCCCGAGTGCCGAATACTAGGAGGCTGCTTCTCCCACTATGTCGTGGTCGGTTGGGAATGGTGTAGCCTTAGCTGCCCGAGGGTAGGGGGCAATATTAGGCTAAGTATGACCAGCTCATGAATGGGTCCACTATCGACGTGCCAGATAGGTATTGGAAGACTATTGGTCAGGCAAATAGTGAGGTTTCTTACGCTCACTTGGACTATACTGCTGGGAGAGGGGGCAGTACCATTTGGAGTGTACTAGACCCCGGTGATTATCCCAAGGAGGAACCGTACTGATATATGGACTTATTGAGTAGGAGTTGCATACTCATTCATTCATTCACTATCCACTTGGGCTGGTGGTGCGCAACTATTGGTTACGTGTAGCATCGTAATGGTCAGGATTTCGGTTGGGGCGTGCGACTAACCTGAGATCAGGAGTTTACCACATTGAGTCTGACTATTCAAATTTAGGTATGAGACTGGTTTGGATAGAAGTCCTTATGGTGGACCTTGTAGCATGTGATACTACGTACTATCACCCTGACTTCACATTCCTGTATGGTCATTCGCACCGCATATTGCATTACATCCGTGGCATATGACATTGTGGGTTACTATGTTTCTACACTTATATGACTTAGACGTGCTTAGCAGGATTTACATATTGCATTATACCCTCGTCATCTGATATTTGTCTTTCTTTGACTCCTCATTTGCATAACTGATTTATATTGCTTACTCTGATACTAGATGGCTCATGGACTTGTTAGTATTTCTGCTTACTCTGATTTATATGGCTTATGGACTTATCGGTATCTCCGTTAACTCTGATATTACATTCTGGGTATGCATTTCTGCTCACACACTTTCACCACCCACTAAGCTTTCTATAAGCTTATGCACGATAGATGCGTGCAGGCGGCGTTAGGTTTCAGCAGCGTGGAGCATGGAGTATGCAACGGACCTTTGGAGCTTTGATTTTTGATATATGTATTTCCCTTTTAGTATTGTACTCAAACGATTATATTAGTGGATATGTGATGATGATGTTGCCTTTGTGAATTAGGTAATCTTGTGGTTATGCTTTTTGTGAGATAAATGTACGTTGGAAAATCCTACTTGTAGAATCTCAGGATCGGAATCTGGTCTATGAACGCTAGGAACCGAGAACGGGGTACTACGGAGATTGTCGGCACCGGATTCGGTGATCGAGATTCCTGTGAATCCAATTTCTGGGTTTGGGGCGTGATAGATTTTGTAAAGATGTCTGCAAGTTTATTTTCAGTCTGAATATAATCTAAAGAAATAACTTTATCTTCTATTAATTCATGAATATAAAGATATCTAATGTCAATATGCTTAGTTCGTGAATGCTGAATTAGACTTTTAGAAATGTTAATTGCGTTAGAATTGTCGCAATACAACACCATAGAATCTTGAGCAAATCCGTAATCACTTAACATCCTCTTCATCCACACAAGCTGGGTGCATGCATTACCGGCTGCAATATACTCAGCCTCAATTGTGGAAAGTGATACAAAACTCCGTTAACCTATGCCAAGAAACTAGATAGTTCCCGACATAAAAACATCCACCGTTGGTAGACTTGTAGTCATCAATATTATCAGCCCAATTAACATCCAAATAACCAGCTAATTGAACATTAGTATCATGAGGATACCAAAGGCCGAGTTTGGCCAAACTTGTGACATATCTCAAAATGTGCTTTACAACAATCAGGTGGGACTCTTTAGGGTCCGATTGATATCTAGCACAGATTCTTAAGCTAAATGCGATATCAGTTTGACTCGCAATTAAATATAATAAACTGCTTATCATGCTGTTATACAACTTAGGATCTACACTTTTACCTATCGAATCCTTAGAGAGTTTAAGTGTCGTACTCATAGGAGTATCGAAATTTTTACCTCTCTCAAAACCAAACTTTTTCACCAAGTTTAGAGCATATTTGGTTTAAGAGATAAAGAACCCATTAGCAAGTTGTTTTACTTGCAAACCTAAGAAACAGTTCAGTTCTCCAACTATGCTCATTTCAAATTTGGACTTCATTAAATCTACAAACTCAACAGTCATGTTAGAATCGGTAGATCCATAGATAATGTCATCAACATATATCTGTACTATCAGTGTGTGATCATTGTGTTTCTTTACAAAAAATGTTTTATCAACACTCCCCATTATAAAGTTATGACTTAGTAAAAACTTAGTCAATTTCTTGTACCATGGCCTAGGATCTTGTTTTAATCCATATAGTGCCTTTTTCAGGCGATAAACATGATCAGTATGTTTATGGTCTTCAAAACTCATAGGTTGTTCTACATATACTTCCACATGTAGATCACCATTCAAGAAAGTACTCTTAACATCCATTTAATAAATTTTGAATTTTTTGAAATAAGCAATGGATATAAACAGTCTGATAGATACAAGACAAGCTGCTGGGGCAAAGGTTTCATCATAATCGATGCCTTCTATCTGAGTGTACCCTTGTACAACCAGTCTAACCTTATTTCTTATAATATTACCAAGTTCATCAGACTTATTTTTAAAAATCCATTTAGTTCCAATAATGTGTTTATCATTAGGTTTAGGAACTAAGTACCATACATCATTCCTTATGAATTGATTAAGTTCTTCTTGCATTGTTACTATCCATTTTTCATCAGCAAACGCTTCTTTTACGTTGGCTAGCTCAATCTAGGATGTTAACCCGACATAATTACAAATGTTTTCTAATTGTCTATGAGTACGCACACCAGTGAGACGGTTCCTAAAAATTTGATCAGTTGGATAGTCTTTAACTGACCGTAGTTTAGTGTCATTTTGACTAGATGAAGAGTCTGGTTTATCAAATAAAGAGACTTCATCATCTTTTAAACTTGAGACAGGGGTATTCAAGTGATCATATATAACCACATTAATAGACTCCAAAATTACACCGGTCCTTTTGTTGAGAACACAATACACATGACTATTTAGTGCATATCTTAGGAAAATACACTCGTCACTTTTAGTGTCGAATTTACCTAGATTTTTCCGGTCACGTAGAATATAGTATTTGTTGCCAAAAACTCAAAAGCATTTGACTGTAGGCTTCTAATTGAACCACAATTCATAAGCAGTCTTATTATTTGACTTTCTAGTATAAACATGGTTAATGATATAACAAGCTGTGTTCACTACTTCAGCCTAAAGATTTCTAGGAAGTTTCATGATATTTAACATCACATTAGCCATTTCTTAAAGTATTCAATTTTTCTTTCAACTACCTCATTTTGTTGAGGTGTCTTGGGTGCAGAATACTCATGCAATATTCCATGATCGCTACAGAACTTCTCAAAACTGTTATTATCAAATTCAGCCATGATCACTATGGATTTTAGAGACATGCGAGTACCCTTTTCACTTCATCGAGAGTTCAAATTTCCCTCTCATGAAACCTACCCATATATACCTAGTAAAATCATCTACTATTACCAAAATATATTTCTTACCACCTCGACTCTCTGTTTTAGTTGGTACAATGAGATCCATGTGGAGGAGTTCAAGGGGTTTGTTTGTGGCATTGGAGTTCACTTTCTTATGAACACTCCTAGTTTGTTTTCCAATCTGACATTCGCTATAAATTTTATCCATTTTCTTAATCTTTGGCAGACCTCTTATTACTTCACCTTTGCTCAGTCTATAAAGACTACAGTAGTGTATATGTCCTAGGCATTTATGCCATAATTCGGTCTCATCGGTTTGGACCATGTAACACGATAACTTAGACGAGCTTGAAATACAAACTATATAGTAGTTCTAAGATGTTTTGCGACCAGCTAATATCACAAAATCATCCTCATTAGAAATTTCACACCCTTGGTTGGTGAATTTGACGCTATGCTTATTATCACAAATTTGGGAAATGCTTAAGAGATTATGTTTAAGACCTTCTACAAACAAGATATTCTCAAATGGAGGAAGATTAATGAGTTGCACCGTACCTTGCCCAACAATTCTGCAGTTGCTACCATCACCAAATGTGACTGAACCATCAGTCATATCTTTGAGATTGGCGAACAAATATTTGTCACCTGTCATGTGTCTAGAGCAACCATTGTCTAGGTACCACTTTGATTGACTTGTAGCCTTAAAAGCGGTGTGCACAACCAGACAAGCAACCTCAGGGACCCATTTCATTACAGTTTTGGGTTTTGGGGCATAGTTGGTTTTTCTATGCTTGTAGTTGTTGTATATTCTACCATTCGAGTTAGATCTTATAAGCTCCTTGGGTAAATCAATAATTTTCTAAGCTAAGGGGTTTTGATTTCTATAATTGATATGGTTGCTTTTAGGTTTTATAGCCTGAAAAGTTTTAGAATTTTTGAAAGTATTTTGATTCAGACTTCTCCCTTTTGAGTTAGAGGACTCCCCTTTAACAAACTTAGGTAGAGTGGACTTACTTTTAGGAGGTGTATACTTATCGTAACCCATACTAGATCTATCGTCACATTTCCTTGATCCGGTTAATAGTCTTTCTAGTTTAGGATCACCCTGGGCATACCTCCAAGTATCCTTCATACTCAAGAGAGAAGAGACTTCTAATTTTAGTTTTTCATTTTTAGATTTTAGATTTTAAACTTGGGAAGTTTCGAAATCTAAATCACACTTGGTTTTTTCAAAATAATCGGAAAGGTGCGATTTTTCTAAAACTAGATTATCAAAATTTTCTTTTAACTTTAAAAAATTTTCTTTTCGAAGTTTTAGTTTTACAACTATCTTGCAACTTTCCTTATATAGGGCATCATAGGCATCTTATAAATCCTCATCATTTTCAGGATCATTTCTCAGATTTTTATCACAAGTTAAATCACAACTGTTTGAGTAACTGACTTTGGCTAGAGTCATTAAGGCTTTAACCTCATTAGCAAACTCGGGTTCAGAATCTTCTGACTCAGAAGAGGCTTCAGAGCAAGACGATTCATCCCATGTAGCTAACATGCCTTTTTTTTTTAGATTTGTCCCTCTTTAGACATTTGTTTGTCAGATGTCCGTATTCATGGCAGTTGAAACATTGGTTGTCTTTAATATATTTCTAAGTTTTAGATCTAGCCTTTTTCTTTTCAAAAAGTTTTTGAAAATCTACCCTCTTTTTGCTTTAAAATTTTTTATAAAACTTCTTGGCTAATAATGTCATATCATCTTCAGATTTTTCATAATCAGAATTACTAGCATTTTCATGAGAAATATTTTTAGAAAACTTAAGGGTGATGGACTTATCTTTAGGAGCCTTAAAGTTTAACTCGTAGGTTTATAAAGAACCAAGCAGCTCTTCAACCCTCATATTATCCGTATCACGAAGTTCTTGGATTGCGGTCACCTTAGCATTGAACCTATCAAGTAATTAACACAATATCTTTGCATAGACTTTACTTTCTGGGATGATGTCACCAAAACCCCACATAGAGTTGACAATGTCATTTAACTTAGTATAGAAGTCCATGAAAGTTTCACTTTCTTCCATACATATCTCCTCAAACCGAGTGGTGAGGATTTGAAGTTTAGATTTCATAACAGTAGTTGTACCCTCGTGTGTCATTTTTAGAATGTCCTAGGCTTGCTTTGCGGTATCACAAGATATAATTCTATTGAATTCATCAGGTGATAGTGCGCAAGTAATTGCATTTAAAGCCTTTACATTGGCACTACTCTCATTTTTCTGAAGTGTGGTCCAAGAAAAATATGGTGTAACCTTTATAGTTTTGGATCCATTAGTGCTAGTCACTTCAGTAGTAAGAGAAGTCCATCTAGTCATTGCGGCTTGCCACACACTCTCATCTATGAACCTTAAAAAGATCCTTATTCTGGATTTCCAATAGGCATAATTGGAGCCATTAAAAGGTGGAGGTCTAGTGATTGAGAGGCAATCAAAATTTGACATCTTATAAGCTTAATCGGTTATCACAGGAACTAAATCCAAATAAAAAAGAGCTATTAGGCTTTCATACCACTTGAAAAGGCCGAGCTAAATGTCTTAGAGAGGAGGGGGGGGGGGGAGAGGTGAATAGGACTATGCCAAATTAAAAACTAAATGCAGAATTGAAAGAAAGATAGCACATTCAAATAATAAAGAAGCACAAGTAAATAGAAACCTCGAATGTACTAGTCTTGAGAGGTTGATACAAACTTAGTTCTAATGACAACCTAACACCAAAAAATAAAGGCTTATGACAGGACAACCTTACTAGAACGTTCGCAAGTATCAAAAACCCAAACCAATAAAGAGGCAAAGAAAATAAACTAAGTTATTACAACATTCCCACAAGAGCATAAAATAAATTACAACATTCACCACAAATGCTCCAAATAAATTACAAGATTCACACACAAGCACATTTAATCATCCACCACAACTACAGGAATTATAATGGTTCGCTTATGTGTACACCAACTGTTAGAAAATAGCCACACAACTACTCCACTCCTAATATCCACTCCATCAGGATATTATTGTTCACTATGAAAAAGGTTTTCCTAGGTTCACCTTAAAACATTTACAATTGTGTCTTTAGTTGGGCTTAGACAATTACAAAAACCCCACACTCTAAGATTTTCTGGATTACCTTAGACAAAACCAAAATGAGATTTTCTAGTACAACCTCACAAACCAAACCATAAAAGATGTACAAAAAGTAAATGGTACTTATCTGAAAATTCTCCTTTTGAAGAAGCCCGGTAGAACCAATCCGATGTAGAGAAAGATGTTCAATGTCCAGTCTCACAAATGAAAAGGTTCTAGTTCTAAACATTTTTAAATTAAATCAACCCAAGCTAGCTTGAGTTGATTTTGATCTCAAGAAAGGGGAAAACTCAAATCCCTTCTTAATGTAAGATTGGAACAAAGATAACAAAATCAATTTACAAAAGCTAATTAAAGAGAATATAAAATGAGCACAATATAGCTTAATAAATTCATAAACTTATCTCTAAGAGTGGTGTCTTGATTTTTCTTTCAATGAATGCAAAAACTCTGAAATTTGTGCTCTATTTATGGGTAAAAATACTGTTCACTCGACTGGTCTAAGGGTTGGTTCGACTGGTCGAAGGACTAACAAAATTTCAAATTTTCTGACACGATAGAATACGGTCATTATCTCAAGAAAAGGAAAAACTCAAATCCTTCTTAATGTAAGATTGGAACAAAGAGCGGCTTACAAAAGCTAAACCGGAATATAAAATCGAGTGGCTTATCTCTAAGAGTGGTGTCGATTTTCTTTCAATGAATGCCGAAATTTGTGTCGAGTAATGCACTTGACTGGTCGAGTGGGACCAAAAAAACTTGCTGGACTTTGAGTCGAGGCTGCATGACTGATCGTGCACTATTCGTTCGATTGGTCGAGCAGTCTCCACGACTAGTCGAGAGTCCAACAAAAAATTCCAAAAAATTACAACAAACCTTGGACTGGTCGAGAAAACTCTTAGACTAGTTGAGCTAGTACTTGGACTAGTCGAACAAGGTCTAAGACTAGTTGAGAAAATGGCCTATAAACTTATTAAATGACCCACATTAAATATGTAATGAATATGACTCAACCTATGATCAATTTAGGGTCATCCATACCTTGTTTGTGAGTTGGAACACTTGAAACATCATTTGCTTTAGAACCTTGATTTCTTGTGATATGTGAAGCTTGAGTTCTATTTCTTGAACTTGAGCTTGAGTTATGCTTGAGTTCTTGAGTCTTTAGCGTACATAATTTGAACTTCAAACTTGAACTTGAGTTCTTAAGCCTTAGTTCTTAAAATTGATCTTGAAATCATGAACTTCAGCAATCTTCTCTTCAACTTGAAAATGTAGGCAAGTTCGACGAAGATGCATACAACTTTAAAATGCATGAACCTAATCAATTCAACTCAAAGCATGATACAGATTCTAAATGGTTTGGTACAACAAAATTTGACAACTCTTCAGGTGCTCGATTTACAATATAACACTTACAGTACAGGTTAGTGTAAGCTGAACTGGTAAATCCAAACTAACACTGCTTCGATGGCATTGAACAAATCTTTGATGGCATAAAAAATCCTTTGCACCTCTCTGATCTATCTGAACACTTTTCGATGACATCGAAGATGGTTTAATGGCATCAAATAATCATGTGCTATATATATCGGGCGCGAGTGGTTTAATGTCCGCTTGTTTTCCTGCCGTCCTTGGAGCACCGTGGTCGTATTTCACTCATCCTTCTTCCTCCATTATTACTACATTTTGCTAAGGCATCCCATTTGCATCCACCATTTTCATTTTCCTTAGCTGGAGTTACCATTTTATGGTGTTTAGGATTGATTTATGGTCTTTCTTCATATTGTGCATCTCCTTTGGGTCTTTCTTGGTAGATCTTGTTACACTTCTAGATTCAAACTATGCCTAAAGAAAAAGGAAAGACCATGGCCCAAGGGGAGTCCTCTCAGGCAAAGAAAATAAAGATGTGTGCTCTTAGATGGTCCAAGAGGCCTCTAACTCTTGTAAAGCCCTCTCCGCCCATGTCTCTGGCCTTACAGCAGGAGACACCGCGTGGAGGTGCTCTCGAACTGAAGATTCAGATTTTGAGCTTTCCACCTTCGCTCAAAGAATTATATAAAAAATTCAAGGGGAGAAAGATGGTCCTGAAGCGACCGATGGATTGAAATTGTGTACAACCATATGAGATTGAGCCCATCTTGGAGGCTGTGGGTTGGAGTAATGTGCTAAAATTTCGAGGTGTGTCTCAAAATGAATAGGTGTACCAATTTCTTACATATTTTCATGAATGTCTCATCGAAACACTAAGTTTCAGGTTTTTCTGCATCCTTCGACTCGAACAATGAGATGTACATAAATATATACCTATATATCAAGCTTTGTACACTTAACAAAATTTATACAAATTACAAAATAAAATAAAGAGAACTAAATAACACATCCTATATTATGTTTAAAAGGATTTATGAGGCCTAATGTCACACCCTGAAAATCGGCACCCGAGTACATAAATTCCGATCCCGAGTTTCTGGGTGTTAACCAAATAAAAATGAATGTGTGACCTCGATCGTATTCACACTCATTTCATACATGAGCAATTAGAGTAACGTAAGAGAATTTAGCGGATCCCAAAGCGAGGTAGAGATAACAAAAATTTAGAATTATAGGGCTAACAGTAAAAATACAATTAAAATATGATGTCTGCCCAAATGAGGATTATACATGACACAATATGCATACCTAAAATGATTAAAGTGCAAGTTTTTTGATTTGGTCCAATCCTCTAAAACACAACATTGGTGGTCCATGCCACTCGAAGTCTATCCGTCTGAAAAGTTGATAGTACCTTCATCGATAATATCTCCTAGTTGATGTTTTAAAACATCGTCTCAGAGTGGGAGTGAGTGATCAACTTAGTGGTTCCATTAACATTAAGTTACACAAGCTATTAAATTGATATGCACAATTAATAAAAAATAATTTAAGCAACAACCCCTTGATAATTTTGTTAATGAACATGCATGCCATTATGATATGATGCATGCTCTCACCATCCAACACTCCCTTAAGCGACTCTGTATATATGTTCACATATGACCAACACTCCCTCAATGTGACCTCGACTGCCATGTTGCCAATGTATACTAATGCAATGCTACGAATGTTCATGTTACCCGAGTATTTAATTGAGTCTGTTCATTTAGCAAGATTGTGGAAGCTGAAACACCTTCATTTAATCAATGGACTTATCCAGATCACTTGGTCCAGGGTGGCCGTAGTGGCTTTGAGTTTGCGATCCATGACCCAAATTTAGGTATCACCCATTTATCTCACAAATCAATAATTCCAAAGATAAGGCATGATAGCCAAAGGTATGAGGATTAACTTGGTATAGGTTGTCATGCAAACTCCGAGTGTGATTACTCAGTTTTGAGGTGTGGGCTTGTCACATAACCAAATGACCATAAGGAAAAAGACTCGTCACCCAATTCCATTCATGCCTGGGTCATTCGAATAAGGACCTATCACCTCCTTTGCTCGCTGGTCACTATAGGGAGGCTCGTCACCCCAGCGCAGGCTAACAACATGGATACATTACCCCATACCACCATGCCTGGTTCCCGAGACTTGGGGATCGTATCACTAACGGTTAATAGTAGGCCTCTTAAAGGTGTGGTGTACTTCAGATTCAGGCAGGTGTGATCATACATGGTGAATACACACAATTGGTTGGCTGTTAGGCTAATTTGGTTGACTTGGACAAACTCTAACATAACCGGCATTGGGTGCAAGCATCCTGTGTAGTCTGACTACTAACAATTATCTATGCTCGGCTCGGATTAATTGGACTAGTTTACGGTGGCCAACCCAATCGGGGCCGACCTTGTGGATCTGCGGTTTGCCGGCTAACCCGACAATCTAGGGAGTCTCTGTCAGTCAAGCACACTAATAAATTAATTAACATGACTACATGGAGGGACGTAAATGGTAATTCAGAGAATTTTACACTATTAGGCATTTTATCGTCCATGTTGGTGACATTACACTAAGCTAAGAATTTATGGTAAGTGAGTGGGTATACAAGTGCACTAATTAGAAAGCATTCATTTACGTAGTATCTCAATCATCAATCAGCACACATACATCCACGCATAACCAATAGTAACTAGCACTGGTTAGCATGCATCCATCTAAGCACTACACGATCGTAAATCGACACTTATTATCATGCACTGGCCTATACATTACCCAAATCAATAATTGACACTGGTTAGCATGTGTCTGTTTATGCACTACACATTCATAAATCAACACTAACTATCATGCATTCATCTATTCACTACATAAACTATTAAATGTGGCATGAGTTTAATAATTGACAACCTAAGGGTAATGGTATGAGACCCGTATCCTAGCCCGTACCATTTCATAAGCTTCCGCGGTCCTCCCGATCGAATTTCGACAACCTTTGACCTTTATCCGACATTTGCACATGATCCTAAGCCAAGTCCTGTTAACCTGAGTCAACTCAACCCGAGACTTGTACCCTTGCGACCGCATCATCGCTGCGGTTCCGACGTTGCGTCTCGCCCGCCAAGGCGATACCCGGGCCAGAAGATGTGGGCCCGCGTTCAGTTCAAGAAAAATACCGCATGTTGCAATTCTGAGAGAATCTCTATAGAACGTCACATCAATCCATCAATCAAGTACAAGCAACCTAACCCATCCCTCTCTTACACAACCTTACCTAAAGTTAACTCTCTCCCTTACACAAGTACACATCCATCACCCATCACCCATCTCTCACCCACCACACCTCATCACTCACTCATCCTTCTCTCCCATCACCCTTCTCTCTCCATTTCAAGCAATTCCATGAGAGTCCAACGTCCATGGCTCCCATGAGAGAGCTAGCATGGCCCACCTTCCTACCTCCCATCTCCACCATCCAATGATTATCTCCACCGTTGAAATGCATCCCTCAAAGCTCTAAGATGCGTTGATGGAAGAAGAGGTCCAAGAAGATCAAAGGTGGGTGTTTTATGATTTAAGGGCCCACATATGGTGGGACCCATCTTGATGTATGTATTGCAACCATAGAGGACCCATAGTGGTGGGGTCCCTCCATCACCATCTGATCTCTCCTTTTCTCTTTCTTTCTCTCTTTTTCTTTTTGTATGGTAATGATGATGATGAAGTGTGTGGCCCACCATGATGTTTATATCCATGCCATCTACTGGTGGACCCCATCCATGTGGGACACACCATGATGTTTGTATGTCATCTCAACCGTCCATCTAGGACGTGGCCCACCCCACACATGTGGGTGGGGCCCTCATTGATGTATTTATCCACCCTGATCCATAGCTCAAGTGGCAGATTGAGTGAATGATATCTCGTTTCAACACTGACGGTGGAGTGATTAATAGTGAGGTGTGTTCTAACAGTGAGGTGTGACTGACGGTGGAGTGGCTAACAATGAGGCGTGTGTTAACAGTGAGGTGTGACTGACGGTGGAGTGGCTAACAGTGAGGTGTGTGCTAACAGTGACGTGTGAACGGACGGTGGGGTTCGTGGGACCCACACATGTCGTCCACCCATCTAGATGGGCTACATCGTGATGCGTGCGGGTCATCCACCATCCCTGGACGGTGGGACCCACCCCACATGTGGGACTACATATGATATATGTGTATGTCCAAGCCGTCCAGGGCCTGGACATTGTATATTTATTAAATATAATATTAATATATTATATTATATTATATTAATATATGCATGATATGATATATTATATATTATATTATAATGTAATATAATATTATATATTTAATACAAATGTTGTGGTGGGCCCTATGTGGGTCCCACCTCTGCTTCTTTTAAAAAGAAGCAAAGGCTGCATATTAGTATAATATTAATATATTATATTTCATATATGTGTTATGGTGGGCCCTACGTGGGACCCACCTCTGCCCTCTTAGATACAGAAAAGCTGCACTACAACAACTAAGGATTATATATATGTATATATATATATATGCCCTATGTGGGACCCACCTCTGCCTCTTTAAGCAGCAAATGCTGCTCGTACAACAACTATGTAGCTGATCTCTCTCTTAAAGGTTAGCTAGTTCTGCATGTCCCAATGATGTACATGTTTTATCCACACCGTCCACTGTTTGGATGGTGGGACCCACCATGATGCATGTTGGGTATGAACATTAACTGAGTCACCGTATATATACATGTTGGTTCTGAATCAAAATGTCAAAATAGTACAACTGAAATTATCAACCCTGTAGCCCCGTAGCACTGGACAGCTTATACGAAGCCTCCAGCAAACTGCATATAGGAGAACTCCTCCTGATCGTCATAGAAGTCGGGCTCGGTCTCTGTGCTCAGTTGATACGCATCGATACTGAGTCCGGTGGGTGTTTTAAAATACCGTCCCGTAACGTGGGAATGAGTGGCCAACTCAGTGGAACAATAAAGCATAGGTTAACATGTTATCAATTCAGTCAAGCAGTAATGATAAAGCAGTACAATTAAACAATTCGAACTACTCTAATTTAATGCAAGTATGAAATGACATGATGTATGCCATCACCACACACTCCCTCGTGCGACACCATCTTACGTTCACGGCATTCTTGCATTCCTCAGTGCTCCACATCTTCCAGGCACATGCAATGCATGATGAGCATGATTACCGAATTGTTATTAGTCCATTTCAAACAGCAGGATTGAGAAACTAAGGTACCTCCCTTGTATCATTCCTAAACATGATCCATTCTAGGGTCGTCAGTCCTAGTTAATCTCAGACGATGGTGTGTTTTCTAGGTCGCTGCAAAGGCTGCTAGGGCTATTACGTACAAAGGTTACACCACTCCCCCATCACCTTTTTAACGATTCATCACTATACAGATACAGGCCTAGTTTCATACTCTATACACTATGGCAAAACTTATCGCCTCACCGCAAATTCAGAGTATGCTCGAGGTCACTCCACTAACGTCCTACCAACTGGCAGTTTATTTTCGAAGCCCGACCAGTCCACTTATTGACAATGGGACCCGGATGCAACCCGACTGAGGACCACAGCCAGGCTACGCCAGTGTAGGCCAACAACTTGAATATAGTGTCCCATACCACCATAATCGGCTCACAAGTCTGGTTGCTCAATGGTCACTACGGGGAGGCACATAGCCCCAGCATAGGCCAACAGCTCGACCACGGTGTCCCATACCACCATGCCCGGCTCATGAGTTTTAGCGGATCAAGGTACCAAGGTTAACAGAATTCCACTGGTAAGTTTGGTACCCTAGGTTCAAGCAGAGGCGTCCAAACATGGTGAACATACATTAGACAGATCGGGTTACTTGACGAGCTCGACTTGCATGAGCTCCCGTTGAGTTGTACGACATGGAGTGCATAAGCACTTCGTGTGGCCTAACCACTGCCGACAAGCAACGCACGACTCGGGTTCGTCAAACACGTCTTGCGTGGCGAATAGAAGCCAACCACGAGCTCGAATCTGTTACTGATTGCCTGGACTATACAATAGCCCCAATCACATTCAATTGCAGATAGTTAAAGTAGTAATGGATCAAGATTCAAATAATACAATCAAAGACTGATACGGTCCGGTTAGGGCTGCCAGGGCTGTTGCACGCACTCGTTACACCACTCCCCCATCACCCTTCACGGCCTTAACATGAATTTAAACATATGCATGACAGATAAAATCATAGATCAGTTGAGCATGTTATGAAGTACAACATAAGCATGAGTTTAAATCACACAGATACCTAAAGAAATCCTACACATAGTTAAAGGGATTGAGAATCATATCTTAGCACCCTTATACATTACAATTTACCAACCACTACTTATTCAAACATTTCAACAAACACTTTAAACTACATACATCAACATACATCACATATGTTGATCACATAGGTATTAGGCCAAATCCTTTCACTAGGGAGTTGCCCCAATTATAACACGCGTGCACCCACGACGGATAGTCATGGTAGGCAGGAATCCAAGTTCCATAATCATTCAGTCATTTCCACAAACACTTGGACTACACATTTTAATGTATGTAGCTTATAGTGGCCATGGCGTGATTTAGGGCAAATTCTTTCGTCAAAGGGGGATCGCCAATACAACAATCATATATCCATGACAATTAGTCATGGCGAGAATGAATGAGAATTTTATACTCATTCAGTCATTCTCACAAACACTTGGAATACACTATTTTAACATACATAGTGTATATTAGCAAAAGCATGTATTAGGGCGAATCCTTTCGCCAAACAAGTATTTTATCCATATATAATATATCAATACAGCAAATAATCATGGCAAACACATTTTCAAAATTTATACGTATACGGTACTTTCTACAAATACCTAGAGTATGTAAAATTTCATATTCTTCATCTTTAATCGAAACAGAAAACAGACAGCACTTTGTACATGTGCAATTGCATACAGATCATGGATCTATCATTATCTGACATTGAAAGCGTTGAAAACCATAACCTATACACCTAAAGTCTGCACCTTTTATTGTAGAATCGTAAAGAATACGATAGGTTTGCTAAGCTTCCGTCTACGACAGTTTGACAACCTATAGAGTGAAATAGGTTAGCTATTTCATAACCTACAACCTATACAACCCCAAAATAGATTAGGGTTAGGGTTTCTTACCTAGAAACGAAGTTGGAATAGCCGGGAAAGCGATGAGAATGGTGTGGTTGAGCATGGATAGCAGCAGGGAAGAGTGGCACGGATATTCTCTCACTTCTCTCTCATTTTCTCTCTCCTTTCTCTCTTCTCTCTCTAGGGTTTCTCTCAAATTTGTATGGCTGTGAGAGAGAGGTTTCTAAGGTCCTTATATAGCCTAAAAATGTACTAAAGTAGACTTATGGTCAAGGTATACTTGGATTTTGTCCAAAGGGCATCTGTTTCAGCTCAACGGAGCATTTCTGGAGCCCCCCCTTGAGCCAAAGGTTAGACTTAAGCTCACTGACTATGGATCTAGGTGGAGTCACGCTTTCATTTCAGTCGAATTCCCAAA
This sequence comes from Magnolia changhungtana, assembly GCA_030180095.1. Taxonomy (NCBI): domain Eukaryota; kingdom Viridiplantae; phylum Streptophyta; class Magnoliopsida; order Magnoliales; family Magnoliaceae; genus Magnolia; species Magnolia changhungtana. Next base: position 3,194,566 of record JASAUF010000353.1, read on the forward strand.
TCACGCGTGGTGGACCAGTTTCAGTTCAACGGTCAGTGAAACTCGATCAGAGATTTCGAGTACAGTGACATGTGTATGAAATTTCTCCTGAACTGAGGGTGTAATTTGACTTGATTCTGATGGTCAGGTTGCTTAATACTGACCCGCAAGCGACAAGTTTCAGATTACTATTTAAGATATTTATTTATAAAGAAAACCAAGTGTTTTCACACTCCTCTCTTTGGACTCAAGCGAATAGTCGTGGGACACTGTCTAGATTTGATTTCCGAGATGGTTGTCAAGCCCAGCGAGGCGGTCCTAATTCCTTAACTTCGTGTTAATCGGACTCCCGATGTGCAGTCTAGACTTGATACGGAGTTTCAATGTGTTCCCGCGAGCAGCCGGGTAATGAGATTGATCCTAGATTTTAGGGTAACATAGTGTCAATGATTCTACAAGTTTTGGGTCTTACAGATCGTATTTAAAGTGGATCAAGCGGATTTCGTAGCTAATCTAGTTTCGCACTTAGTTACTTTGTCTCATTTCTAAAGGATTTGATCCCGAGTAATTTCTGCCTGAGGTGGCACTAGGGTCTTTGTAGTTTGTATATAAAGTGATCCAAGTTATAATACTTAGCTAGTTTAAAATAGTATCTAGGGTGAAAGTACCTAGAAAAACTGAAAGAACAAGGTGGTGAAGGGTGGGATTTGTGAAGGAAATGGGTTCAAAAGTGATTTTAGACTGTGGGATTGAGTTCTAACAAGTTAATAAGGTGTTAGGATCGACCCATTGCCTAAGGACGTCTAATCCTAGGTTGGCAAAAATTCAGGATGTTATATAGAATGGAAGAGCATGAGACCTTCATGGAGTTTTTCACAAAACTAAACATCATCTGTAACTCCATGGGCAGATTAGGAGAAAAACTTCTGGTTCCAAAAATTTGTAGGAAAATTCTAAAATCCTTACCGGAACGGTTCAATTCTAAAGTTACAACTATTGAAGAATGTAGAAACATGGATGAAATGAAAGTAGAAGAACTAGTAGGTTCCCTACAAACATTTGAACTACACTTCAAGCAAACTCCTAAACCTAAAAATATTGTCCTCAAAACTTCTAAGAATACTCTAAATGAGGAAGATGAAAGTGAAAGAGAGAATGAAGATGATGAAGTGGCTTTGTTGGCTCAACGGTTCAGAAAGTTCTTTCACAAAAATCATGGCCGACCATTTAAGGGAAGACAGCTGGATAACAAACATTTTACAGGTAAATCTGGTAAAAAGTCCAAGGAACTACAATGTTATACCTATCGAAAGTTTGGACATCTTTTCACTGAATTCCCAAATAGGAAAACCAAAGGAAAGGCAATGGTAGCCACATGGGATGATACTAAAGAGTTAAATTCAGAATGTAGTGACTCAAAAAAGTGATGGAAACCGAAAATCCTTAAAAATTCGTATATTCTGTAACGCCCTGAAAATCGGGGATCGAGTAGTAACTCAAGTCCCGAGTTCCAAAACATCGCTTATGCGACATAGATAATGATGATTGAATGTGGTTCATATTTATGCATTAAACATGAGTGGGATTATACCAAAATAGTAATTCATACTCTATATCAAGTTGTAAAATGCAAGCGGAAGACTGAAAGACATAAATAAACGTATACAAGTCAAAAGATCATGATCGATCTCCAGAGTATGAATACATCACTGAGTCACCATATACATAAAATAAGTCCAAAATCAAAATGTCAACAAAAAAGTTCAACTACACTAATAATCCCTGTAGCCCCGTCGATCCGGATAGCCTAAGCGAAGTCGCCAGAGAACTGCATATAAGAGAACTCGTCCTGATCATCATAGTAATCAGGCTCTGCCTTTAGAGTCGCGTCGTCATCTGAAATCAAGATAGAGTCTGGTTGGTGTTTAAAACACTGTCCCGTAACTTGGGAGTGAGTGATAAACTCAATGGAATCATAGAGCAAAGGTTAACATGTTATCAATTCAATCAAGCAGTAATAATAAAGTAGTAAAATCAAACATCCCTAATTACTCTTATTAATGCAAGGATGATATGAATAATGATGCATGCTCTCGCCTACACTCCCTTGTACGACACCATCTTACGGTCGCGGCATGCTTTCTTCCCTCTGTGCTCTTCAACCCGGGCCACATGCAGTGTGATGTTATGATCATGATTATCAAGTTCTTATTAGTCCATTTCATACAGCAGAATTGGGAAACTAAGGTACCTCCCTTATGTCATTTCTCAAACAATGATCCATTCTAGGGTCATCAGTCTTAGGAGTTCTCATACGATGTTCCGGTTTTAGGTCGCTGCAAAGGGCTTGTCACCAAATCAGTGTAGGCCTAGTTTATACTCTAGATGCTACGGAAGGGTCGTCGCGTCCACGTAGACTCCGAGTATGCTCGAGGTCACTACAAAGGGCTCGTCACCAAATCAGTGTAGGCCGACAGCTCGAATACAGTGTCCCATACCACCGTATTCGGCTCACAAGTCTGGATTACTCACTGGTCACTACGGGGAGGCTCGTCGCCCCAGCGTAGGCTGACAGCTCGACCTTGGTGTACTATACCACCATGTCCGGCTCATGAGTCTTAGCGGATCGAGGTACCAAGGTTAAACGGGATTTCACTGGTGAGTTTGATACCTTAGGTTCAAGTAGTAGCGTCCATACATGGTGAACATACATCGGACAAATCGGGTTACTGGACGAGCTCGACTATTACGAGCGCACGTGAAGTTGATCGACATGGAGTGCGTAAACACTCCGTGTGGCCTAACCACTGCCAACAACTCTAGTACGACTCGGGTTCATCGAACGCGTCCTACGTGGTGAATGAATCTCATCCACGAACTCAAAGCCTGTTATCGATTGCCTGGACTATACTATAGTCCCAAACACATTCAATCATTAACCAGTAAGCATGTGGAGTAGTCAGAGCAGAAGTAACCAAGTAATTCAAACATATTAACATGCATGTTATAAAACACAATGTAAACAGGAAATCCAAATACATACATTTCAGAAGTAAGCGATTAAACTAAACAACTTGCATGGAGGAAATCATACACATCTCTAAGGTAGTTGAGAATCCTATCTCAACACCCACCTAAAGCACTATCTCCTAAGTACTTACTCATACAAGCATTTTCACAAACACTTAGACTACACTTATTTAACATACATAACGTATATTAGTCAAAACATGTATTAGGGCGAATCCTTTCGCCAAAGAGTTGTTACACATACATTTAGCATATACACACAGTAGTTAATCATGGCAAACACATTTTCATATTTCGTACGTATACGGTATTTTCTACAAATATGAAGAATACAATATATTCAACCTAGTTAACATATAACTGAAAAATGAAACGGACATCACTTTATGCATGTGAAATAGCATCTACATCAGGAATTTATCATTATCCAACATTAAAAGCTTTGAGAACCATAACCTATACGTCTAAAATCTGCACCTTACGTCGTAGAAACGTAACGAATTCGACAGAGACTCCAAGTTTTCGTCAACCATGGAATAACAACCTATAGCACGAGTTAAGTCAGCTATCTTGCCACTTGTAACAATTGAAACCCTAGAACAGATTAGGGTTAGGTTTTCTTACCTAAGAATGAAGTCAAGATCACCGGAATAGCGATTAGATCACGATGAATAGGCACGTAAAATAGTAGGATAGAATACCAGGAATCTTCTCCCACTTCTCTCACACTTTCTCCCTCTTTACTCTCTTCACTCTCCTAGGGTTTATACCAAATTCGTATGGAGTGAATGAGTGTAATGCCCTGAAAATCGGGGGTCGAGCATAAACTTAACTCCCGAGTTCTAACGCATCACTTATGCAACAAAATGAATGATTGAATGTTGTCTGTATTAGTGCATTGAACATGAATGAGATTAAGCCAAAACAGCATATCATACTCCAGAGACAGTTAAATTGCAAGCGGAAGACTGTGATATATATATATATATATAATATAAAAAACTGTGGTGAGCCTCCAGAGTGTGATAATGTTACCAAGTTAATGAATTACAAGTACAATTTCAAATTATACCAAAGGTGTAGTATTATCTAGTCAACATCCCTGTAATCCCGCCGATCAAGACACGGGTCACTTGAAGCCGTCAGCATACAACATACATGAACAAGCAGCATTGTCATCATAAAGGTCCGGCTCCGCTTCAGGAGTAGCGTCGCCATCTGCAATCAGACAAAGTCTGGTAGGTGTTCGGAATACCGTCCCGTAACGTGGGAGTGAGTAGCTAACTCAGTGAAACAATAAAGCATAGGTTAACATGTTATCAACTCAATAAAGCAGTAATGATAAAGCAGTATAATCAAACACTCCTAACTACTATTATTAATGCAAGTATGAATGCAGTCATGATGCATGCCGTCACCACACACTCCCTCATGTAACATCATCTTATGTTCGCGGCATGCTTGCATTCCTTAATGCTCCACATCTTCCAGGCACATGCAATGCAATGATGAGCATGATTACCGAGTTGTTATTAGTCTACTTCAAACAGCAGGATTGGGAAACTAAGGTACCTCCCTTGTATCATTCCCAAACATGATCCATTCTAGGGTCGTCAGTCCTAGTTAATCTCATACGATATTGTGTTTCTAAGTCACTGCAAAGGCTGTCAGGGCCGTTACACACAATGGTTACACCACTCCCCCATCACCTCTTTAACGGTTCATCACTAAGCTGATACAGGCCTAGTTCATACTCTATACACTAAGGCAAAACTCATCGCCTCACCACAAATTCAGAGTATGCTCGAGGTCACTACAAAGGGCTGTCAGGGCTGTTACGCACAAAGGTTACACCACTCCCCCATCACCTTATCAATGTAGGCCGACAGCACGAATATAGTGTCCCATACCACCATAATCAGCTCACGAGTCTGGTTGCTCACTGGTCACTACGGGGAGGCATGTGGCCCCAGCGTAGGCCGACAGCTCGACCACGGTGTCCCATACCACCATGCCCGACTCATGAGTCTTAGCGGATCGAGGTACCATGGTTAATGGGATTTCACTGGTAAGTTTGGTACCCTAGGTTCAAGCAGTAACGACCAAACATGGTGAATATACATTAGACATATCGGGTTACTTAACGAGTCTGACTAGGTCGAGCGCACAATCAACTGAACGACATGAAGTGCATAAGCATTTCGTGTGGCCTAACCACTGTCGCTAACTGAAGTACGACTCAGGTTCGTCAAACACATCTTACGTGGCGAAATGAATCTCAACCATGATCTCAAGTCTGGTACCGATTGTCTGGACTATAAACATAGTCCCAAACTCAATCAATCCTTATTTAGAACATGTAAAGCATAATAAACAAAGTTATTCAAGCATGTTAACAAGCATATCATAAAGCATGTTATAACGCATGTTATAAACAGGAATACAAAACACATATATTTCATAAGTAAGCGGTTAAAGTAAACAACCGACATTGAGGAAATCATACACGTCTCTAAGGTAGTTGAGAATCCCATCTCAACACCTACCTAAGGCACCATCATCCAAACACTTACTCTCACAAGCATTTTCACAAACACTTAGAATACAATATTTCAACATACATAGTGTACATTAGCAAAACATGTATTACGGTGAGTCCTTTCGCCAAGCAAATATTTTACGCATATATAATATGTTCATACAGCAAATAATTATGGCAAACACATTTCCAAAATTTATACGTATACGATACCTTCTAGAATACACTTTCTACACACATAGTGTATATTAACAAAACATATATTAGGGCGAGTCCTTTCGCCAAATAAGTATTTTATCCATATATAATATATTCATACAATAAATAATCATGTCAAACACATTTCTAAAATTTATACGTATATAGTACTTTCTACAAATACCTAGAGTATGTAAAATTCCATATTCTTCATCTTTAATTGAAACGGAAAACAGACAGCACTTTGTACATATGCAATTGCATGCAGATCATGAATCTATCATTATCTGACATTGAAAGCGTTGAAAACCATAACCTATACACCTAAAGTCCACACCTTTTACCGTAGAGTTGCAATGAATACGATAGGTTTGCCAAGCTTCCGTATTCGGCAGTTTGGTAGCCTATAGAACGAAATAGGTTAGCTATTTCATAACCTACAACCTTAACAACCCCAAAACAGATTAGGGTTAGGGTTTCTTACCTAGAAAAAAAGTTGGAATCACTGGGAAAGTGATGAGAATGGAGTGGTTAAGCTCGTGTAGCGACAGGGAAGCATGGCAAGGAGATTCTCCCACTGCTCCCACACTTTCTCTCTCTTTTCTCTCTTCTCTCTCTAGGGTTTCTCTCAAATTCGTATGGCTTTGAGAGAGAGGGTTCTAAGGTCCTTATATAGCCTAAAATCACTCCAAAGTAGACTTAAGGTCAAGGTATACTTGGATTTTGTCCAAAGGGCATCTGTTTCAGCTCAACGAAGCATTTCCAGAGCCCCCCCCTTGAGCCAAAGGTCGGACTTAAGCTCACTGACTTTGGATCTAGGTCGAGTTATGTTTTCATTTTGGTCAGATTCCTAGATCACACGTGGCAGACCAGTTTCAATTCAACGGTCAGCGGAACTCGATCGGAGATTCCGAGTACATGGATATGTTTATGAAATTTTTCCTGATCCGAGGGTGTATTTGAGTCAGATTCTGACGGTCAGGTTGCTTAATACTGACCCGCAAACGATAAGTCTCAGATTACTATTTGAGATATTTATTTTGTAAAGAAAACAAGTGTTCTCACACTCCTCGCTTCGGACTCAAGCGAACAGCCGTGGGACACAGTCTGGATTTGATTTCCGAGATGGTTGTCAAGCCCAGTAAGGTGGTCCTAATTCCTTAACTTCGTGTTAATCAGACTTCCGACGTGCGGTCCAGATCTGATACGGAGTTTCGAGATGCTCCCAAGAGCAGCTGGGTAATGAGATTGATTCTAGATTTTAGGGTAACCTAGTGTCAATGATTCTACAATTTTTTGGGTCTTGCAGATCATATTTAAAGTGATTGGTGCTAATTTCATAGGTACTCTAGTTTAACATTGACTAATTCTCGCCTAATTTCTAAAGGATTTAGTCCTGAATAAATTCTGTCTGAGGTGGTACCTGGGCCTTCGTATTTTGTCTATAAAGTGATCTAAGTTATCAATACTTACTAAAGCACGCCCTAATTACAACAGAAGGAAATCCTAGGGCAGGAGAGGCGGATGTTCTAAATAATCTATTTGTTTTGTGAAATTCCATAAGGGTATTGGTTACAAGCCCATTTTATTTACGTATTTACTAATTACTGCAATTTATAGTTTAAGTATTATTCTTCATCACCTAAACCTTAAGATTAGTGTCTAATGTAAAAGTACTTGGGTACTTTGTGAAGGATAAGGTAGTGAAAGTGAGATTTGTGAAGGAGATGGGTTAAGAAGTGATTTTAGACTGTGGGATTCAGTTCTGACGAGTTAATAAGGTGTTAGGAGTGACCCATTGCCTAAGGACATCTAATCCCAGGTTGGCAAAAATTCGAGATGTTATAATGAGAGAGGGTTTAAGGGCCTTATATAGGCCTAAAACTGATGGAAATGGCCCCAGGGCCAAGGTATACTTAGGTTATAGCCAAAGGACATCTGTTTCATCTCAACGGAGCACTTTCGAAGGCCCCCCTTGAGCCAGAGGTCAGACTTAAGCTCCCTGACATGGATCTAGGTCGAGCTAAGTTTTCAATTCGATCGGATTTATAGATCGCCTGTGGCAGACTAGTTTCAGTTCAACGGTCCACGATCACCGATAAAGGCCACAAGTACACTGACTTATGTATGAAATTTTCTCTGATCCAAGGGTATATTTGGGTCAGATTCGGACGGTCTAAATCCTTATATTTAGCCCGTAAGTGACAAGTCTTAGATTACTTAAATTAGATTTTATTTATAAAGAAAACCACGTTTTCTCACACTCTTCACTCCAGGCTCAAGCAAATAACCCCGGGACACTATCTGGATTTAATTTTCAAGATGGTTGTCAAGCCCAACAAGGTGGTCCTAAATATATAATTTCGTGGTCATCGGACTTTCGACGTGCGATCCAGATCCGATATGGAGAGTTTCAATGTGCTCCAGAGAGCAACTGGGTGATGAGATTGATCCTAAATTTTAGGGTAACCTAGCATCAATGTTTCTACAAGTTTTGGGTCTTGCAGATCATATTTAAAGTGGATCAAGCGGATTTCATAGCTAATCTAGTTTAATACTTAGGTAGTTTTGTCTAATTCTTAAAGGATTTGATCCTGAGTGATTTCTGCCTGAGGTGGTACTCGGGTCTTTGTACGAAATTTTTCAAGTCATTACAATCTACCCCCCTTAAAGAAAAATTTCATCCTCAAAATTAGTACCTTTTTGTACTCCTCGAGAATCCGAGGGTAGTTCTTTCGAACCTCGGCTTCTGTCTCCCAAGTAGCCTCTTCTTCTGTGTGGTGCGTCCATAACATGTTCACAAGTGGAATAACCTTGCTATGCAACACCTGCTCCTTCATGTCTAGAATACGTGTCAGACGCAGTACATATGTAGCATCCTTGCTCAACTGCACCTGTTCCCATATGATAATGTGGGAAGGATCAAGAACGTATTTCTTCAGCATAGATACATGAAATACGTTGTGTACGCCCGCAAGTGGTGTGGGCAAGGCAAAACGGTATGCCACCACACCCGCTTAGTCTAATATCTAGAATGGGCCAATGAACTGTGGCGTGAGCTTCCCTTTCTTGCCAAAATGAAGGACTCCCTTCATAGGGGAAACTCGGAGGAATACATTATCCCCAACTTCGAACTCTAGTGGTCGCCGCCTCGTATCGGCATAACTCTTATGTCTGCTCTGCACTGTAAGAAGTCGACACCTGATAATGTCGATTTTCTCTGAGGTCGCCTGTACTAACTCTGGGCCGATCAAACTACACTAACCAACATCTGCCTAGCAATGCGGTGCTCGGCAAGGGCGCCCGTACAAGGCCTCGTAAGGAGTCATGCCAATACTCGCCTGAAAATTGTTATTGTAGGCGAACTCTGCATATGGGAGACAGTCATCTCAATTGTCCTTGAAGTCCAAAACACATGCCCGTAGCATATCCTCCAAAATCCGATTCACTCGCTCCGTCTGCCAGTCACTCTGTAGATGGAACGCGGTACTGAATTTCAACTTCACACCCATCGCTTCCTAGATACGAGTCCAAAAGATAAATGTGAATTGCGTGTCTCGGTCTGAGACGATCTCCAGAGGAACTCCATGTAGACGCACTATTTATTTGATGTACAATCTGGCCAAGTCGTCTGCCGAGTTCGAAACTCTAATAGGGAGGAAATGGGCCGATTTCGTTAATCGGTCCACAATCACCCAAATGAAATGATGTCCCTTTCTCGTCTTTGGTAGCCCTGAGATGAAATCCATAGAGATGAAATCCCATTTCCATTCAACTATAGGCAGGGGCTGAAGTAGTCCAGGAGGTCGGCGATGCTCTGCCTTGACCTGCTGGCACGTGAGACAATGGGAGACATATTCTGCTATATGAGCCTTCATATTGTCCCACCAATATGACCTCTTCATGTCTTGATACATCTTCGTGCTACTAGGATGCATCGTAAGCCTCGATCTGTGCGCAGTCTCGAGAATCTCCCATCTCAAGTCATGAATGTCTAGAATGCATAGGCGGCCACGATATCGTAGGCCCCCATCTGTGCTAACTCTCCACTCGGAGTTCTCATCATTGCTATCTTACTCTTGAAGCTCAGACAATCGCGCATCGCCCTCTTGGGCCTTAATAATCCTGTCATCAATGAGTGACCGCACCCAAATATACACGACACTCTCGAATGGCTCCTGCACGGTGAGTTTCTGCTCGAAGTCCCGCGCCAACTCCACCATGTGTCATTCCTCAACCATTAGCGGAGCCACAAATGTTATAGTCTTCTTGCAGCTCAATGCGTCAGCCACATGGTTAGCCTTGCCCGGATGGTAGGAGACTTCGAATTTGAAGTCCTTCAAGGTTTCCATCCATCAGCGCTACCTCATATTCAAGTCCCGTTGAGTGAATATATTGTGAAGGCTCTTGTGGTAGCAGAAAAGTTCGAACTCCTCTCTATAGAGGTAATGTCTCTAGAGCTTCAATGCAAAGATGACCGCTACTAACTCGAGGTCATGCGTAGGGTAAGTCTCCTTGTGTTTCCTCAACTATCTTGAGGCATATGCGATCACCCTGTCCTTCTGCATTAGGACACAACCCAAACCAACTCGAGACGCGTCGGTGTAAATCGTATACTTGACCCCTTGCTCTGGCAATACTAGCACAGGGCAGACGTCAGTCTGTCCTTCAGCTCCTAAAAAGCTGCTTCCGCCTTCTCATTCTAGGCGAACTTCAGGTCCTTTCGGGTTAACTGAGACAAAGGTCTAGCTATCTTGGAAAAGTCTCGAATGAATCGTCGATAATAGCCAGCGAGTTCCAGAAAACTCCTCACCTCGATAACCGAACCATGCTGCTTCCAGTCCTGAACTACGACTACCTTAGCAAGGTCGACCGCTATCCCTTCCTTGGACACCACATGTCCTAGGAACTTGAGTTCCTCTTTCCAGAAATCGCACTTCTTGTACTGTACGAACAACTAGTTCTTCCTCAGAGTATCTAAGACTGCTTGTAGGTGTTCCTTGTGCTCTTCCCGACTCTTAGAGTATATCAGGATGTCATCAATAAATACGATGACAAATCAAAATAGAAACGGACGAAAAACCTTGTTCATCAAGTCCATGAATACGGACGGCACGGTCGTAAGACCGAACGACATCAAGAGGAACTCGTAATGCCCAAAACTGGTCCTAAAGGCTGTCTTCTGCACGTCCTCATCCCTGATGCGCAACTGATGATACCCTGACTATAGATCAATCTTCGAGAAGTATCGCGCCCCTTTCGACTGATCAAACAGGTCATCAATCTTGGGCAAATGATACTTGTTCTTCACGGTCAATTTGGTTAAGCTGCGGTAATCAATACATAAGTGTAGCGACCCATCCTTCTTCTTGACAAACAACATAGGTGCTCCCCAAGGAGACACACTAGGCCGTATGAAGCCCTTCTTTACCAGCTCATCAATCTGTTTCCTCCGTTCCTCCATCTCACATGGAGGCATCCGATACATAAGTAATGAAATGGGGGTCGCACCAGGCACAAGATCAATAGTAAAATCGATCTTGCGCCGAGGAGGTAATCCAAGGATCGTCTTGAACATATCCTCAAATTCCCAAACTACTGGCATGTTCCCTAACGTCTACCCATCATGTAAGTGTTATAGTTTATATCCCTTTGTGTTGTCAAATTTGTGGTGCCAAAGACACTGGTATGTAACTTGCTATGTGAAGATCCACTCAAGATCAACTTTGATGAACAAGCAATGCTCACATGTAAAGAAGAAAGTTCTACTCAAGTTCAACTGTGATTGACAAGTATTGCTCTCAAGTCAAGACATTGCAAGATATTAAGAATCTTATAAGTTCGATAGTAAAGAACACAAGATACTTTCAAGGATTAGCTACAACAAGACTTTAAGGTTTACTACTTTCAAAGGTCACTTGTCCTTAAGTTCCAATGTCCATACTTCACGATTGAGGTTTGACTGACCTTAGGTTGACCTTTAGAGTAGGCCATTTTGGATACATAAGTCAAATGTTTGATTCACGTGAGTTTGGTCAGTTCTAAGACTAGTCATAGACTTTGTTCGACTAGTCCTAGCACTGCTTCGACCTGTCTAAGAAATTCCTGGATCAGTCGTAAGTTTGTTACTAAATTCGGATATTTTCTGTTAGGCTTCGATTAGTCTTGGGGACTGTTCGACTAGTCGAAGGAACAGTGTTGATTGCATCTAAGACCAGTCGTAGACCTACGACTCAAAGTCCAGCGTTGATCTTTGGATCCTACGACCAGCCGAAGGAGACCTTCGACCAGTCGAAGGATACCTTCGACCAGTCATGAAACGGTCAAATCTTATCCCGCCCAAATTTTCAAAGATTTGTTGGTACTACGACCAGTCGAAGAACTCCTTAGACCAGTTGAAGACGTGATTTGCTCACCTGTAAATAGAGCACGAATCTCAGAAGAAGTCATTAATTGAAGCTAATCTAATTCGGCCTTCTGAGAGATAGTTCTGTGCTCCATCAAAGCTAAGTGTGCTTATTTTATATTATCTTTCTTTAGCTTTATTTGATTGATTTTGTCTCTGGCATTCCAATCTTATATGAAAAGAGGAATTGTTGTTTTCCTTCTTTTGGAATCAAAATCAATTAAAGCTAGCCCGTTGTTTTTAATTTAAAATCTATTAGAACCTAGTTACATTAGAAAGTGAGTATTGGACATTGATCTTAGACATTCAAATCTCTACTCCAATTTGGTTCTTCCAGGCTGCTACAACGAAAGAGATAATCAGGTATTTTACATTTGTTGTAAATTCTGTTCGGTTTTCTTTTGAGATTTGCCAGAAAAATCTCATTGTATTGGTTATCTGAGGAGAGCCAGAAAACTCAGAAGTAGGTTTTTTTTTTTTTATTGTGTAAGCCCACAGATAAAGACACAATTGTGAAGGTTTTTAGGTGAACCTGGGAAAACCTATTTTTGTTAGTGAACACTAATATCTACTGTGTGAGGATATTAGGAGTTGAGTAGCTGTGTGGCTGTTTTTGAACAGTTGGTGTACACACAGGCGAACCACTATAATCCCTTATATTTTGTGGTTGTTTGATATTCATTTCATATCTTTAATTATTTAGTGTGGGATGTATATGTGGATGTGAATGTTGTAATCATTTCATTTCAAGCTCAATGGTGAATGTTGTAATAGTTAATTTATATTTCTGCAATTTATCGCTTACTAGTACTTTATTGGTTTGAGCTTTTGTTTCTATATTTATTCTATAAATAAGGTTGTCCTACCATAAACTTTAATTTTTGGTGTAAGGTTGTCCTTAGAACAATTTTTGATTGCTTTCCATTCCTATACTGCAATTCAAGTTTAGTTATTTAAATTCTTATTCTTTATTCCGCAGTATATTTTATTTAAATTTGGCATAGTCCTATTCACCCCCATCTAGGACATATAGCTTGGTCATTTCACATCAACATACTCTAGTAAAGCAGCGTAACATCCAACACGACATGGCCAACTAACCTGCACTGGAAAAGTAAAGACCGTGCCATCAGGTCCGTTGGCTATCACGACCCGATTATCGCAATCAATCTCTGCCTTTATCTAGGTGAGCTAGTCCATGCCAAGAATAATGTCATAGTGTTATAGTGCGGTGACAATGAGGTCAACGAATATTGTCCTGCTACCCAAATCTACTGAGCAACCCTCACAGGTCCGTGTGACATCTGAAAAAGTCCTTGTAGCAGTAGCGAGTCTCACTCCCTTCGTGGGAGTAGTACTGCCGCACAGGAAATGATGGAGGTAGTGGACCTAGTGTGTAAGACCCGCATCCTAGCCCATACAGTTCCCTAGGTTCCCGCGATCTTTCCGGTCGAATTTCGGCAAACCTTCGACCTTTAATCGGCGTTGCGCACGACCTTGATTCACCAGTCGTTAATCTGATTCAACTCAACCCAAGACCTGTACCTTGCGACCGCACCGTCGCCACGTTCCGATGCCGCGACTCGCGCGCCCAGGCGATACTCTGACCAGGAGATGTGGGCCGCGTTCAATTCGAGGAAAACGCCGCGCTTTGCAATCCCAAGAGAATGTCCCATTAATCATGTCATAAGTCAAGTACTCCATCCCATCAAGTCAAGCACTCCATCCCATCAAGTAAAGTACAAGCACTCATCCCCCTCTTACATCACCCTTACCTAAAGTCAACTTTCCCATCACCTCACCATCTCTCTCCCATCACTCCTCTCCCATCATCTCTCTCTCTCTCTCTCTCTCTCTCTCTCTCTCTCTCTCTTTCTCTTTCATTCTCTCTAATTTTTCCCAAGCAAGAATCGTCCATGGCATTCCATGGAAGAGAAACTATTGTGGCCCACCTTCCTACCATCCAATCTCACCCTCCATGATCGATCTTAACCGTTGAAGTCCATCCATTGGAGCTTTAAAGGCTCTAAGCGGAAGAAGAAGATAAGATCCTAAGGTGGGTGATTTTATTAATTGATTTGTGATTTAAGGGCCCACATATGTGGGACCCATCTTGATGTATGTGTTGTGATCATATGAGGGGCCCATAGTGGCGGGGTCCCTCCACTACTCCATTCCTCTCTCTCTCTCTCTCTCTCTCTCTCTCCTCTCTCTCTCTCTCTCTCTCTCTCTCGCTTGATGTGAGTGGACCCACCTTTTGTATTTATGATGATTGTGGGCCACCCATTCGTTGGACAGCCAGTAGTGCTGGCTGCTGTTGTGACGCCATCAAGTGTGGTGGCCCCATCATGTGGTATGATCCCAACCATTCATTGATATGGACCCCACTGTTTACATGGGTTGTAGGCGCACCGTCCAGCAGCAGTAGCTGCTGGACATATGTTAAACACAAACATCAGCCTCTCCAAAGCTTGTGGGTCCACACGTGTGGACCCACCTCAAATAAATATACCTGTACCCGCACCGTCCATTCCAGGACGATGGGACCCACCTGGACTGCATATTTCATCCAAACCGTCCATTTAGAGAGATCATTTCAGGGCTAAGCCCTGCTGGACAGATCCATCGTCCAGCAGAGGTGGAGACCCTCTTGCTGGCGTACTGCAGCCCAGCACGTGGGAGCCACCATGATGTATGCGTCTCACCCCTACTCTCCACGTGGTTAAGGGGGAGGGTCATGTGATGTATATCCAACCCGTCCGTCAATGACGGTGGGACCACTGTCGTGGGTGTATTATCCACCGTCCATTCATCTGGACGTGGGGCCCTTTAATGTATGTGTAATATCCACCGCCCATTCATCTGGACAGTGGGGCCCTTATTGTATGTGTTGCATTCACGGTGGGAGCCACCCTGCTGTATGTGCTTCATTCTCGCCGTCCATCTATCTTGCTATCCACCGTCCAGCTTACTGGACGGTGGAACCCACCATTATATGTGTGTCTTTTGCATGCCGACCGTCCATCTCTGGGCATGGTTGGCTGATGCAAACCAGCTATTTAGCTGCAGCCACATCACCAGCCTTGTGGACCCCACAAAATGTTGGGTTTTACCCACACTGTCCATTGGGACGATGGCTCCCAGCTGTTGTGTGCAGCGTATGGATTTGATCCACACCGCCTATCTGTGCGGCCCTCCTTTGATGCATGTGTTTTGTCCCTATGTAGGCACCATGATATATGTGCTTTACCTTGCTGCACAGCAGCCGTGGGACCCACATGCACGTGGAAAACCACGTGGAGGGTGTGATTTATCAACTCGGTCCATCCGTTTTAGACCCTTTCCGTCCATGTATTTTGTATCCCCACCGTCCATATGACTGTATGGTGGGCCACAACATGATGTATGTGTTCACGCCATCCGTATATCAGACTTGGATGCACACGTGTGTATCCACACCGTCCATCCAATGGAATGGATTTACACCTTTGGTGGAAACCACCTTGGTGTACGTGTTTTATCCACAACCATTCATTCATTTTGCGGGTGGGTCCCACACGTGTGGACCCACCTGCCATGTGGGCCTGCTTTGAAGGTAAGAAGATTGGCTGGCTACCGTACACCAGCTATGTCGATGCTGGAGGAGGAAAAATCCACACCATTCATCTGTTGTGCAGGGGCCACCATGATGTATTTATTTCATCCACGTCCATCTGTGGGGCCCCTCGTGATATATGTGTTATATTCCCACCGTCCATTTGCATGGACATCCTATTGGTAGTGTGGGACGCACCAAGATGTATGGGTCTTACTCACGCCGTCCAAACGGTGGGTCTTTCCATGATGTATGTGTTACGTCCAAACCACCCGTCCATATGGCGAGCTTGTCTCATGGCTCAAGACTAAAAATAAGACAGGTCTGCCTATTGGGTGGACCACACTACAAAAATCAGTGGAGGATCGAACCCTTACCATTAAAACCATTTTGGGCATCACAGAAGTTCTGGATCAGTATGATATGTGTTTTTCCTCTTGGTTCAGGTCTTTGTGACCGTATGAACAAATCGGATGGAAAATAAACGTTATGGTGGGCCCCGGTAATTTTAAGGGTGGAAATCATTACTTCCACTGTTATTTGTGGTACGGTCCAGATGAAATTTCGATGGGCCCACTTGATGTACATAAGGCCCAATGGTGTGGCCCATGCGATGTGGCTCACTTGATGTGTAAGGCCCAGGTGGTGTGGCCCCTTGTGATATATTTGTGACCCGTGTATAGGGCCCATTGTAATGTAATTGTAGCCCTCGTATGAGGCCCATTACGATGTGTATTAGGCCCTTGTGTGTGGCCATGAGCCCACTATATGTTTAACCCTATATGGGTCACTCCTTAGGAGCAATGTTGGTTGAATGTCCACATTGATGGGCAATGATGGTTGGATGTCCACATTGTGACCTTCCCTTAGGCCTTGTTAGGCCCATTCTCACCGATTACTGATTTTGATTAACGTGACCGATTTGTCGATTCTGACTATCGATCGGTGCGATTGTCGTGACCAATTTGCTGATTCTGATTACCTTGACTGATTACCGATTCTGATTCATCGTGGCTGATTGTCGATTATCGATCGAGGCCGATTACCGATTCTGATTCATCATGGCCGATTGTCGATTATCGATCGAGGCCGATTACCGATTCTGATTCATCGTGGTGGATTGCCGGTTATCGATCAAGGCTGATTATTGATTCTGATTTGTCGTGGCCGATTGCCGATTATCGATCAAGGCCGATTATTGATTCTGATTTGTCGTGGCCGATTGCCGATTATCGATCGAGGCCGATTACCGATTCTGATTTGTCGTGGCCGATTGTCGATTATCGATCGAGGCCGATTACCGATTCTGATTTGTCATGGTCGATTGCTGATTATCGATCGAGGCCGATTACCGATTTTGATTCATCGTGGCGAATTGCCGGTTATCGATCAAGGCCAATTATTGATTCTGATTTGTTGTGGTTGATTGCCGATTATCGATCGAGGCCGATTATCGTGACTGATTATTGATCGTGGTCGAATGCCGATTCTGCTTGTCATGGCCAATTGACTGATTACCGATCGTGGCCGATTGCCAATTTCCGATTTGTCGACGCCGATTGTATAGGCCGATTTTGATTGTCGAGACCGAGTATCGAGGGCGATTCCAAGTGTCAATTTTGATTGTCAAGGCTAAGGCCGATTGTCGAGACCTTTATGATGTATATGCGTCCCATATTTAAGGCTCATTGTGATGTATTTGTGGCCTATGGGCAAGGCTTCTTGTGATATGTATTATGCCTGTGATGCATGGCCCATTTGATTTATTCGAGACTCATGTGCAGAGCCCACATGTCATGTATTTGAGGCTCATGAGTAGGGTCCACCTGTTGTGTATATGTAGCCCTTGAGTGAGGCCTATCGTGTGTATATTAGGCCTTTGTGTGAGGTTGTGGGCCCATTATATGTTTGGCTCTATGTGACCATTCCTTGGGGCAATGTGGGTTAAATGTCCACATTGTCAAGGTCGATTGTTAATGATGGTTATTAATACCGATTATGAGTATGTGACAGCATAGCATCATGATACATGCCCATACGCATCATCTGCATGTTTGTTATGAGATGTGGTTAATCATTGCATATGTTATTGAGCGTGTTGTTATGAGACTCCCTGATAGGCGGAGGTCATCTCACATGAGTGCATGGTATGCGCAAGATTTATGCATGGCTGGATTGTATGACTCATGCATCTTGCATTGTGTGCTGTGATTACCATATGCCCTAGCGACATCAGGGTCGTAGACTCCATAGGCATATCGTGGATGGCCAGAGGGGACTCCGGAAATATTTTGTTCTTACATACGGGCGCCATAAATGTCCTTGGGTGAAAATCCCTAAATCTCCGTGGCCAGGAGACGCCCCAACGTCGAGACCAAGTGAATACATGAGCGCCCGAGTGCCAAATACCAGGAGGCCGCGTCTCCCACTGTGTCGTGGTCGGTTGGGAGGGGGTGTGGCCTTACCCGCCCGAGCATAGGGGGCATTGCTAGGCTGAGTCTGACCAGCTCGAGGAATGGGTCCGCTATCGACATGCCGGATAGGTATTGGCAGACTATTGGCCAGGCAGATAGTGTGGTTTCTTACGCTCACTTGGACTGTGCTGCTAGGAGAGTGACAGTGCCATTTGGAGTGTACTAAACTCCGGTGATGATCCCAGAGAGTAACCGTACTGATATGTGGACTTATTGAGCAGGAGTTGCATACTCATTCATTCATTCATTCACTATTCACTCAGGCTGGTGGTGTGCAACTATTTGTTACGTGTACCTTCGCAATGGCCAGGATTTCAGTTGGGGTGCTCAACCAACCTAAGATCAGGAGTTTACCACATTAAGTCTGACTATCCAAATTTAGGTATGGGACTGGTTTGGATAGAAGTCCCTTGTGATGGACCCCATAACCTGCTGCGATACTACATACTATCATCCCGACTTCACACTCCAGCAGATCATTCCATTTGCATCGCATCTCGCATTACATCTGTAGCATATGGCATTCTGAGTTATTATGTTTATGCATTCATACAACCTAGATACAACTGACGGTATTCGTAGACTCATCGGGATTTGCATATTACCTTGCATCATCGGCATCTGATATCTGGCTTGCTGTCTCCTCATTGCATAGTTGATCCACGTTACTTCATCAGTATATGATATTTCTTTTATTATATTTCTGCATCGTATAGTCTGGATAAGGCTAATGGTATTTATGGGCTTATCCGTATGTTCGCATTACTCTGATATCGTATGATTTATGAGCTTGTTAGTATTTCTGCCTATTTTGATTTCTCTGATATTATTTATTTAGCACTTACCTTGTGCACACACTTTCACCACCCACTAAGCTTTCTATAAGCTTATGCATGATAGATGCGTGCAGGTGATGTTAGGTTGCAGCAGTGTTGAGCTTGGAGCGTGCAGCGGTCTTCTGGAGCTTGATTTTCATTTTATGTATTTCCTTTTCAGCATTGTACTCAAATGATTATATTAGTGGATATGTGATGATGATGTTACCTTTATGACTTGGGTATCTTGTGGTTATGCTTATTACGAGATAAATGTACAAAAATAAATCCTCCTTGTAGGATCCCAGGATTGGAATCTGGCGTATGACGCTAGGAACCGAGAATGGGGTACTACGGAGGCTGTTGGCACTGGATTCGGCGATTGTGATTCCTGTGAATCCGATCTCCGGGTTTGGGGCGTGACACAGTGTCCACTAATAAGAAGACAGGAGTACCTTGGACATGTGTAGTGACCTCGAAAGCCATAGGTGCTGTCTCTGGCTCTTCCGTTGTAAGTGCATGAACGCGTGCCTGGTGAGGTCAGTTGGGCTGAGGCACCATAGGTCGCTAAGGCGTCCTAAATCGAGGTGCAGGGGGCCTGAAGGATGGATGTTCAGGTACTGTCCGCAAGGGTGGTGCTTAAATGGCCTGGGGAACCTGGCGATTGATCCTCCGTGGCGAGGAGAACCCACTATCTCTTATACGCGCGAAGCAACTCTCCGCAGTATGACTTGGTCTCCCACAGTAAGTGCATGTCACGCCCGGGCGTCTCATCAGAACTATTGGCACTGCAATCCTGGGAGGAGAGTCGATACGGGGCCTCTTGCCAAAGAAAGGCCTGCTCAACAGATCTGGTTGTGGTCTAGTAACCATAGCACCATGAGAACATGTCAAGCGATCCCATTCCTGTTCTGCCCGCATGGACATGTGTATTAGCTCAGCATAGGAGGGTATACTAGAACAACACATCTTCATCTGAATGTCAGGTTGCAGGCCCTCGGAGAAACGCCGCATCTGCATCTGCGCGTTAGCAAGTATAGTAGGGACGTATCTGCCCAACTCTGTAAACCGACGCTCGTACTCTGTCACTGTCATGCCTCCCTGTCTGAGGTGCAAAAACTCATTCTCCTTCTTGTGCCGATACATCTGGGGATAATACTTCTCATGAAAGCGGAATTCAAAAGCTGCCCATGTCCATATATAGCCAACTACAACTGTACGCAGAACACTATCTCCCACAAGCTAGCCTCCTTTTCAAACAAAAAGGTGGCCAACTCGACCTGCTCTTACTTTGTACAATATAGCTTCCTCAACATCTTGGAGATGCGGTCGAGCTAATATTCGGCCTCCTTGGGTCTGTGAGAACCCGTAAAGGTAGGAGGCCTCAAGCGCTGGAATCGCTCGAGGAGACCACTCGTACCCAGATTCCCCGTAGGGTATGTAGCAGGTATAGGGGGAGGCACACCCTCATCCTAAGCAGAAGGTCCTACAGTCTCAGCAGGGCGTACAGATGGTGAAGGTGGAGTCACATTTCCACCCTGAGCCAGGGCCCCTGCAATCGTGGCCAAAAGCTGCTGTTGTTGCTTCTGATGCTGCATCTACTGCTGCTAGTGTTGCACCTACTGCTGGTGCATCATCTTCAATAACTGGTCCAACCTATCCGCAGGGGGGGCTGACTGAGGCATATGCTACGTTGAAGAGGACGCACGGTTCTGCTCATGAACCGATGGTGTGTACGGTGGCGGTCCAACTGCAGGACCAATAGAAGGCTGAGACTCAGGTATAGTCTCACGAACAGGGCCCACACCAGGGTCGGTACAACCATCACTCTGGGGAGGTGCCTGATCCATCAAACTAGTAAGTGCGAGGAATGTCGTGCTCTGCTTGACCTTCCGTGGCATGCCCTATATAACATAGGGTGCAATTTATGTAAGATGTGGCATAACAATTTACAATCCTTTAAGCATTCTACACACTTCATAGTAAAAGGGACTGCATGCATCTCATTCACCAAAAATTGTCATAATACATGAAATACAGAGTTACATGAATCATGACAGAAGATGCACGTGAGCTAATACAACCAAAGCTTCAAACACTGTAAAAACATTCTACTAACTACTACCATACTAGGCCCATCAACAAGAACACAAACATAACCTAAAGCAGTAACCAAAACAAAGTGCAAGACAACGGCATGGATGACTAGGCATCTGTGTCTAGCGAAGGAGGAGGGGCGCCCTTATCCTGCAGACAGCACAGGATAGTCTTCAAGGTGCGAGTCACCTTCTTGAACTTTGCTACACGAGGCCTCGAAGATCCGTAATATCCTGTCGTAGGACAGCCTGACCCTCTTCAAGTCGAGTTAAATGGGCATCCCTAGCATTTTGATCAGCGTCCTGCTCCGGTGTCATAGGAGGGGAGCTCTCCTCCATGTCCTGGGCCTCCTCTTCTTCTTCCTGTTCCTCCTCTATCTCTTCCCTGCTATCTTCCTCGCTTTCATACTCCTCACTAGCCGTCTCATCCTCACTCTCCTCAAGTCGGGCTTGCCGCTGCCGTGACCAGATTTTCATCTGATTGAGAGTAGTTTCGTCGATGGAATGTTGTGGCTCTAGGAGTTCTGCCCCAAGACTGTAGCTGAACTCGCGTGCAATCTTACAGATAAGCCGGCCGAAGGGGAGCGAATCAGTATTTCTATTGGAGCGTGCGGTAAGAACTATCTGCCGCAAAACATACGCAGGCACGCACAACTTCTCTCCTTGCCACGCTTGGTATATAAAATTTACCATCAGGTGTGTGCACTCACTATGATTGCCCCACCGGAGGTACACGTTAAACGTGCAAATATGGTGGAGTAGGCAAAAATCATCCGTCATGTTTGACGTCAGGAGGCTATTGTCTGGTTGTCATTGAACTAGTCGACTACAAAAGAATCGTGTGCGGCAATCCCTTTCACATGCACTCTTTAGATTCTTCTCGCTTGCGTGAACTTGGCCAAGAGGTATTCCCATGAGTCGAGCTATCAGGCCACCGTCAATTGTGGCCTCCCGACCTTTTCCCGAGGGAATCTTAAACTACAAGGGCTCTAGCGTAGGCTCTTGAATGTGGGCATAGAAAGCTCGAACAGTACCCACATTCGCATGATATTTTTCCTCAAACACAGGGTCCCAACCGGCTTCAGCCAAACGCTCCAAGAATAGATACTCCCCAAAGAGTCGCCGATCCACCTGGGCTTCAAAAAGGACCCTACGGTCTACATATCTTCCATGGGACAACTCCGCCAGTACAGCTCTTAGGAGAGGAGCTTGGGGATCGAGATCCCGCTTAGTTCGCACCTCGCGTTCAACGCCCGTGCTTGTGATGGCGCCTCTCGGACTCCTTGAGCGAGTGGGGTGACTAGGCCCGGCTTCATCCACGACACCCTTTCTCTTTCCCATGAGAGAAATAATGGTGGAAATTGAGAAAATGGCCGTAATAAGCCCAAATAGAGCCATGAAAAAGTGAAGAAAAGGGAGGAAATGGATGAGATCTTTGGGTCTCCACGGATTTGAGCCTCAAATGAGGGTGTAAAAGCTCAAATGAAAGGGGATAAAGAATGAAAATAAAGAGATGAGATGGGTGAGTGAGTTTACACGAATTTGAGACTTAAATGGTGGGTTTAAGAGCCCAAATGAGAGAGAATGGAGAGGTTAGGCAACAATGGAGAAGGGTTTACATTAGGTAGTGGAGAGGGTGCACAAAAATGGAAGATAAAACTCATGGTGGGGTGATTTGAAAGAGAAACAAGAAGTTTTGAAGAAAAGGGAAAGCTTGAAGGGGTGGTTTGTGAAGGAGGGGCGAGTTTGGAGGGGTTTAAACCAAAACCCCATTGACAGGTGGGCCACACAATGCCCTAATCGAGATCGACCCAGTCAGCCCTAGCGACATCAGGGCCATAGCCTCTACAGACCCATCGTGGGTGGCCGGATTGGATACTGGAAATACTATTTATATCATTGGAGCGCCATAAATAGTACCAGAGGATGACTCCAATGTCAAGACTGAGTGGATACATGAGCGCGGGAGGGCCGTATACCAGTAGGCCGCATCTCCTACTGTGTTGTGGTCGATTAGAAAGGGGTGTGACCTTACCCGCTTGAGTGAGGGGGCAATTTCTAGGTTGAATTTGACTAGCTTGAGGAATCAGTCCGTTATCGATGAGCCAGGCCCGATATTGGCAGGCGGAGAGCGGAGTCTCTTGCACTCTCCCAGTTATCTGTTCGGATAGGGGCGGCAAGCTGGCGTTGAGTGTACTAGACCTCGGTGATTATCGAGACTAAGAACTGTACTGATTTGATGCTCTAGTGAGGAGCTGCATTGATATGTGGATGTGGATTGACATGCTTAACTTGCATTATGCATCGCATGGCCTTGATATGGCTGATAACATTTAAATTCTGCACTACATAGCCTTGGTACGGCTGATTGCATTCATATACCCATCAGCATGACTCTACATTACTCTGTCATTGCATTCTGAACACGCTCATACTGCGCACACATTTACACCACCCTCTAAGTTTTGTATAAGCTTATGCACGATTGATACGTGCAAGTGACGCTAGGACACAACCATAGTCTCGCCGCGGTTGGAGCGTATAACCGAGCTTCTTGAGTTTTTGTTACATTCATTACAAATCAAATTGATGATTAGAAATCCTCCTTATAGCATCCGAAGATCGGAACCTGATGTATGGGTGCAGGGAGTCGAGAATGGGGTACTACGGAGGATGTCGGTGTCGGATTCGCCGATCAAAAATTTTGTGAGCCCAGTTTCTAAGTTTGGGGCGTAACAGAAGTTGGTATCAGAGCATAACTTGAGAATAACCGAGAACAACATCACATATTTGCTATGAGTTTAGGAAGATTAGGTTCCAAGTGCGAAACCTTCCTATTGAGTTCCCTAACGTGCGATTCTCAAGGTTGATTAGCGTCCTTACTCTTCCTATATGACATGCCGCGTAGGACAATGACCCGATCGACTCCCGCTCCACCACCTGAGGCTCTGGATTTACCGTCAGAGATCCCTGTTCCCCTGCCTGAGGATGACGTTCCTCCACCTGAGACCAGTGCAGATCCGACTATGCTTGTGAGTGCCTCTCAGTTACAGCAGATATTGTAGGCTATGACTGTTACACTTCAGGAGCAGGACAGGCGCCCAATTGTTTATCCAGCCTAGGCCGAATAGGAGGGCACAAGCGCCCTTTTTCGTGAGTTTAGACAGCTTGATCCTCCGCGTTTTCAGGGTGAGCTAGATCCGGCTGCAACCAAGAAATGACGCTCCGATGTGGAGAAGATTTTCGATACTATGGCATGTACGACCCAGCAGTGAATCCGATTGAATGTATTTCTTCTCCAGGGTGAGGCAGAACACTGGTGGACCTTTGTTACCTGCGTCAGAGGACCTGAATATGTCTGGACATGGGAGGATTTTATCGACTAATTCGAGGAGCAGTACTTCCCTGTCCACATTCGACGTCAGAGAGCACTGCAGTTTGAGACTTTGGTGCAGGGGGCATGACCGTGGCGCAGTACGGGCCCCTTTTTGTTGCGCTATCGAGGTTCTCACTGTATTTAGTTTATGATGAGGGGAGGAAGGCCTGCCGTTCCGAGAAAGACTTACATTACGGTCTTTGAGGCCGTATTATTGGGCATGAGCTCTGGACTTTTCAGGCGGTAGTACGGAGGGTTCAAATATACGAGATTGAGTGGGCCAGCACGCAGGCCGATCGAGATCAAAGGAGGGGACGAAAGAGGCAGGCCCACTCCAGTAGCTCCCAGTAGCATCAATGACCACAGAGATACAGGAGCCACCCATTCGCTGGAGCACTAGTAGCACCGTCGGCACCCCTAGCGGCACTACCTTAGAGATAACTTTATGATACCTGCTATGGATGCGGTGGGATAAGACACTGTAGGTGGGAGTATCCTCAACCTCGGCGAAGCGGCGAAAGAGAGCACCACAACATTGCATCCGCGATAGCGGCGGAGAGCACGCGGCAAAGAAGAACGATAGTAGATTCCACCACCGAGGCCCCTCGAGCAAAGAAGAACACCGGCCTCCGGGGCCACGTAGCGAGACAGACGAAGCGGTTTCGGCGCCGGCGGCGACACCGAAGAAGGCGGTATCCTCTGAGAGCACAGACACCTCCCCAGCCAGCTCAGGCTAGATTTTATGCAACTCAGCAGGACCCACAGTCATCTGGAGGAGTCGTTGAGCTATACTTCCAGTCTCTTCATGCATCACCCGAGTATTATTTGATTCAAATGCTTCACACTCATTCATGTTTAGAATTTTTATCGATCGACAGGATTGTTGATAGAGACTGCTAGTGAGAGATTGACCGTATCGACGCCCTTGGGGAAGACTACAATATTGGGACGTTTTTGTTCTTCTTGCCATGTTCTATTCGGTGATATCTTTTTGCTTGCCGACTTATATTTGTTGCCAATGTTAGATTTTGACGTTATATTGGGCATGGATTAGCTTGCCGAGTACCATGCTATCTTGGACTATTTCCTGAGGATAGTCACATTCTGCATACTAGGCTTGCCACAGTTTCAGTTCATTGCAAAGCCTTAAGGAGATCCATTGTCATGTTTGATGTCTTACACAGTCGAGGAGCCCGTTGCCTTATGTATCGATCAGTTGTCGATGGTCTGTGATTTCCCCGACGTGTTCCAGGAGATTCCAGGATTGCCACCGCGCCATTATATTGAGTTCCAGATTGACCTTGTACCTAGTACTGTGCCTATCTCCAACGCCTCGTACCGTATGACACCGATGAAGTTACGAGAGCTGCAGTGGCAGTTGGACGAGTTGCATGAGCTGGGATTCATCCGTCCGAGAAGTTTTCCATGGGGAGCGCCTGTACTGTTCGTCAAGAAGAAGGATGGCTCGTTGAGGCTCTTCGTAGATTACCACGAGCTCAACCGAGTCACGATTAGGAACAAGTACCCGCTCTCAAGGATAAACGATTTATTTGATCAGCTACAGGGTGCACAACTCTTTTCGAAGATTGACCTGCATTTTGGTTATCATCAGATTCATGTCCGAGAGCAGGACATCCCGAAGACGGCTTTCAGGACGCGCTATGGTCATTTTAAGTTTCAAGTCATGTCATTCGGGCTGACCAATGCACCCGCGGTCTTCATGCAGTTGATGAATGAGGTCTTCCGTCCCTATCTCGATCAGTTTGTTTTGGTCTTCATCGACGATATTTTAATATATTCGAGGAGCCGTAAGGACCATATGTAGCATCTGGAGATCACTTTGCAGACCCTCTGTGCTCACCAGCTGTATGCGAAGATGGAGAAGTGCAAGTTCTGGCAGGAGGAGGTGAGGTTCCTCGGTCACATGGTGACGAGGGAGGGTCTTGCAGTGGACCCCTCGAAGGTCGATGCAGTACGTCAGTGGGATCAGCCCACGACTGCGTCCGAGATTCACAGTTTTCTTGGTTTAGTGGGCTACTATCGGCGTTTCATTAAGGGCTTCTCCCGTATCGTAGCCCCGTTGACCAGGTTATCTCGGAAGGGTGTAGAGTTTATTTGGAGTGATGCGTATGAGTGAGCATTTACGGAGCTAAAGGACCGTCTGACGTTCCCTCCTGTCCTCACTCTTCCCTCTAGGAGTGATGGATTTGTTGTATTTACCAATGCCTCACGTATTGGTTTAGGTGTTATTCTGATGTAGCACGGCAGGCCTGTAGCCTTCGCGTCTCGTCAGCTCAAGGTCCATGAGATGAATTACCCCACGCATGATTTGGAGCTAGCAGCAGTCGTCTTCGTATTGAAGGTGTGGAGACATATCTCTATGGGGTCAGGTTCGAGCTCTTCTCTGACCATAAGAGCTTGAAGTATCTATTCTCTTAGTCCAAACTGAACATAAGACAGAGACATTGGATGAAGCTTCTGAAGGACTATGATTTTAACTTCCAGTACCACCTAGGCAAGGCGAATGTGGTGGCGGATGCCCTTAGCCATCAGACACGAGGCTTGGTGGCACACATGATGATTCAGGAGTGAAGGATGCTCGAGGATATAGCAGAGTACGACTTCGATTTTGGTCTGCAGTCATCTATCATTCAGCTATCGAGCCTGTCGATTCAACCCTCTCTTGTCGCAAGGGTGATCGAGGCTCAGCAGACAGATGAGTCCTTATAGGATTACTAAGCAGAGGCGACATCTGAAAGTCAGACAGATTGGCAGATTGGTTCTGATGGTGAACTTCTCTTCAGAGGTCGATTATGTGTCCTGGATATTCTTGAGTTGCGCAGAGATCTTATGACCGAGGCACATCGATCACGGTTTTTTATCCACCCTGGCTCGACAAAGATGTATCATGATAGGAGGAGACAGTATTTTTGGGTGGGGATGAAGCTCCAGATTACCAATTTTGTGGCCGAGTGTTACATATGCCAGCATGTTAAGGCTGATCTTAGAGACCCCCTGCTTTATTGCAGCCGTTGAGTGTCCCGACGTGGAAGTGGGAGCATGTATCTACAGATTTCATTATAGGTTTCTGGAGAACTCAGCGTGGTCACGATGCCATCTGGGTTGTCGTTGATCGTCTGATGAAGTCCGCACATTTTCTTGTTATTCATGCGACTTAGCCTTTGGACTGGCTTGTGAGATTATTCATCGAGGAGATTCTGAGACTGCACGGTGTTCCAGTCTCGATCGTTTCTGACTGAGACCTGAGGTTCACGTCTCAGTTCTGGAGGAGCTTTTAGAGAGCTATGGGCATTGATTTGCAGTTCAGCATCGCGTATCATCCACAAACCGATAGCCAGACCGAGAGGGTCAACCAGATCCTTGAGGATATGCTTCGGGCCTGCGTGATTGACTTCGGGGGTAGCTGGGATGAGCATTTGCAATTGGCTGAGTTCGCATAGAACAACAACTATCTAGTGACCATTGGCATTGCTCCTTTTGAGGCATTGTATGGCAGACCGTGCAGATCTCTGAGTTGTTGGATCGAGGTCAGAGAGCGGCATTTCCTAGGTCCCGAGCTTGTGCAGGAGACGTTAGAGGCTATCAATATCATCAGGCAGAGGATGCGCACAATCAGAGCCTGCAAAAGATTTTTGCTGATCGTTGGCATCGTCCCTTGGAGTTTGCTGTAGGGGACCATGTGTATCTCAAGGCTCACCCATGAAAGGCATGGTTCAATTTGGGGCGAAGGGCAAGCTTATCCTGAGATTCATTGGACCTTTCGAGATCAGTGAGTACATTGGCCCTGTGGCCTATCAGCTTTGCCTTACCATCTCAGTTGTCTGGCGTCCACAACATTTTTCACGTCTCCATGTTGAGAAAGTGTGGGTCAAACGTAGTTCCTGTTATCGATTGGCAGCCATTGAAGGTTCGTGAGGACGCTTCTTACATTAAGCAGCCAGTTCGTATCCTTGATCGGAAGGAGTAGGTCCTCCGGACCAACATCATTCCCTTGGTGAAAGTTCAATGGGGTGACCATTCGATTGATGAGGCATCTTGGGATCGTGAGGCCGAGATTTGAGAGCGCTATCCACATCTATTTGACGATTGATTACATGTTGTATCTTGTATGATGTCTCTGATTTTATATGACGATGCCTTGATTCTCTTCTATTATGAGTTATGTTTACTTGCAATGATTGTGTAAATTTCGAGGACGAAATTTTTATTTGGAGGGGAGAGTTGTAAGACCCATATCCTAGTCCGTACCGTTCCGTAGGCTTCCGCGATCCTTTCGGTCAAATTCTAGCAATCCTTGACGTATATCCAACATTTGCCAGCAATCTTAAGCCGGGTCCCGCATACCAAAGTCGGCTCAAACCAAAACTTGTACCTTAGCGACCGCACCATCACCGCAGTTCCAACGCCGTGACTCGTGCACCGATCTGATACCCAGGTTAGAAGTTGTGGGTCCACGTTCATTTCGAGAAAATGTCGCACGTTACAGATTTCGAGGGAATCTCTACAATGTGTCCCATCAATCAATCAATCACCCAAGTCAAGTACACACCATACCCTAAGTACAACAACTCGTCCCTCATTTTCCCTTACGTCAACTCTCTCTTCCCTCACCATCCCTCTTTTACAAGTTTTCAAACAAACCCATCCCTTTTTTACAAAAAAAAAATCAAACTCACCCATACCTCCCATCCCCTTCTTTACATCATCTCATCCATATCATCCCATCACCCCTTTTCTCTCTCATTTCTCAAATCTCCCAAGCAACAAGCTTCATACGTCTAAGCCTCCCCAAGCTCTCTCCCAAATGTTAAGTGTGGCCCACCTCTCATCTCTCATCCCCCCCATCAAAACCCCATCATCCACCATTAAAAGTTGAGCATAGGAGCATACAAGCCTAAGGGAGTATGAAGGAGACTAATAAGGTGGGTGATATACCTTAGTTTTTTATTTTAAGGGCCCACTTATTGTGGGACCCACATGATGTATGCATTGTTTAAGGGAGGGCCCGTTAGTGGCGGGGTCCCTCTATCTCACCGGTTTTTTTTTCTCTCTCTCCTTCTCTTTCTTTTGTGTTATGACTTGTTGCCACCATGTGCAAGACGATCTTAACCATCTGATTGTAAGGCCCACCTTGCAGCAGGTCCATTGGACGGTTAAGATGAGGGAAAAACCAAGTATAAGATTGGTTTAAATTAGGTGGGCCATGCTCATGTGAGACCCACCTTAATGTGTGTGCCACGTCTATGTGGGACCCACCACAATGCTGTGTATCCATGTTGTCCAGCGTCCTGGACGCTGGAGGAAGCGTGGTGGCTAACATGGAGGCGTGTACTGACATGGGTGCATATTAACAGCTAACAAAAAAAATTCTTTTTTAAAGTTTGGGGTGGACCGCTTATGCAGGCCCCACCTTGATGTATATAGATAATCCACGCCGTCCATTTTGTTGCTTAGCCCATTTTAGGCGTTGACCCGAAATTTGAGGCTAATCTGATAATCAAGTGGGCCATACCATAGGAAATAGTAGGGTTATCCGTTAAAACCCACCTTGATGTTTTTATCCGCCAAAACACACTGCATATTGGGCTTGATGGGTCTGTCCCGAGCCATGAGATCTAATGGCTAGGTCGGAGCCACTTGATACGGACCCCACATACAAAAATCCCTAAGAAAATCAAAACAAAAATAAAAAACTAAAAAATAAAAACAAGGCAACGGCGTCCTACTCTGGATGACACTGGGGACGTGGACCCCAGCCGTGGTCCCACCATGATGGGTGTGAAACATCAACATTGTGCATTATGGTGGGCCCCTTTAGGACTGTGGGCCACCCTTAAAATCAGTCGTATTTGGAATTCAGGTGGCCCACACCACAGGAAACAGAGGTGATTAAACGTCTGTCGTTGAAACCCATTTAGGTGTCCTAAAAGCTTTGGACCATAATGAAATTTGTTTTTCCCACTCATCCAGGTCCATATGACCTTAATAATGGATTAGATGGTATATAAACGTTATGGTGGGCCCACGTGGGACCCACCTGCTGGTGGAATAGCTGGTGTATTAACGTCACCAAACTTATGTGGGTCCCACTTCTGGCGACATCAGCAGGGGTGGACCCCACCGTAATGTATGTTTTGTATCCCATTGTCCAGATGAACAGACGGTGGGCCCCTCATGATATTTATATGCCATCCAAATTGGAGGCCCCTTCATGATATATATGTCATCCAAACCGTCTATCCTTTTGCCGAGCTTGCCTTCCGGCTTAAGACTAAAAATAAGATAAATCCAATATCAAGTGGACCACACTGTAGAGAATAGTGGAGTTGAATGTCTACAATTGAAACCCCTTTGGGTCACAACAGTTTTGAATCAATATAATATTTATTTTTTCCTATATATCCAAATCTTTGCAACCTTATGCATAGACTGGATGGGAAAATAATGCTATAGTGGGCCATTGAAATTTAACCGTGGCAGCCATTATTACCATTGCCATTTGTGGTATGGTCCAGATGATCCTTGGATATGATTCATAATTGTTTTTTTAATGACCTACAATGATCTTTAATAATGGAAGTATGGACCATTCTACTTGGCCATATAATCAGGCCCACCTTGATGTGTTTGTGGCCCGTTGGTGAGGCCCACTTTGATATATATGAGGCCCATGTGATTAGGCCCATTTGATGTATTAAAGGCCCATGGGTCGAGGCCCAATGAGATGTACATAAGGCCCATTGGTACGGCTCACTAATATGACCCATTTGATGTACTTAAGGCCCAATGGGATATATTTGGGTCCATCATAATGTTTGATTCCTCCATGGTGTATATAATGATGTTTGCAACGGGTCGTGCCTTGGGGGCAATGATGGTTTGACGTCCACATTGTATGGATAATGTTGGTTAAATTTCAGTATTGTCACTCTCCCTAAGGCCCATTGATAAGCCCATACTTGCAGCGTGTAGGCTTTCTTGGCCCATCTTTGTTATGAATGGAGTCCATCACTATATAACATATTTAATATAGATCCATGATTCATGATCATACGCATCATATGTATGCTTGATATGAGGAGTAACTGATTATAGCATATGCCCTTGAGCAGATTATTTATGGGCTCCCTGATAGGCGGAGTTGCCCTACATGAGTGCATAGTACACGTAGGACTGTTGCATGACTGGTAGTGTGATTCATGCACTTGCATTTGTGTGATTGTGGTTACTGTATACCCTAGTGATATCAGGGCCATAACCTCCACAGACATCGTGGGTGGCCGGATTGGATACCGAAAATATTATTTCTAGCATGGGGCGCGATAGATGTCCCTGGGTGAAAATCCCTGAACCTGATGGTACCAGAGGATGACTCCAACGTCGAGACTGAGTGGATACATGAGTGCATAAGGGCCATATACCAGTAGGCCGCATATCCTACTGTGTCATGGTCGGTTGGAAAGGGGTGTGACCTTACCTGCCTGAGTGAGGGAGCAATTTCTAGGTCGAGTTTGACCAGCTTGAGGAATTGGTCCGCTATCTATGAGTCGGACCCGATATTGGCAGGCGGATAGCGAGGTCTCTTCCACTCTCCCAATTATGTGTTCGGATAGGAGTAGCAAGCTGGTGTAGAGTGTACTAGACCCCGGTGATTATCCAGACTAAGAACCGTACTGATTTGATGCTTTAGTGAGGAGCTGCATTGATATATGAATGTGGATTAGTATGCTTGACTTGCATTATGCATCGCATGGCCTTGATATGGCTGATAACATTTAAATTCTGCGCTGCATAGCCTTGGTATGGCTGATTGCATTCATATACCCATCATTATGACTCTGCATTACTTTGTCTTTGCATTCTGAGCATGCTCATATTACGCACACACTTACACCACCCTCTAAGCTTTCTATAGCTTATGCACAATTAATCCATGCACATGACACCAGGATGCAGCCATAGTCTGGCCACGGTTAGAGCATACAGCTAAGCTTCTAGACTTTTTGTTACTTTTATTATATTGTATTTCCCTTCAGACGCATTGTACTTAAAGTTTTTTATCATAGTGGATTTTGTGATGGTGTTCTTGTGGTTAATGTTCGAGGGTTATGCTTATAGTTATGCTCATTACAAATCAAATTAATGATTAGAAATCCTCCTCGTAGCATCCTAAGATCGGAACCTGATGTATGGGTGCCGGGAGACGAGAATGGGGTACTACGGAGGCTGTTGGCGCCGGATTCGGCAATCGGAAATTTTGTAAGCCCGGTTTTCGAGTTTTGGGCGTGACACAATGACATCATATGTGTCTATAGTGCTAGAACCAAATATTTTCGGTATCCCATCTGGCCATCCACGATTGTAACACCCCGAATTTTTACCAACCTGGGATTAGACGTCCTTAGGCAATGGGTCAATCCTAATACCTTATTAACTTGTCAGAACTCAAATCCTAAAGTCTAAAACTCTTATGAACCCATTTCCTTCACAAATCCAATCCTTTACCACCTTGTTCTTTCAATTTTCCTAAGTACTTTCACCCTAGACACTATCTTAAACTATTTAAGTGTTATAACTTGGATCACCTTACATACAAACTCCAAAGGCCTGAGTACCACCTCGACCAGAAATCACTTAGGATTAAATCCTTTAGAAATGAGATAAAGTAACTAAGTGCTAAACTAGATTAGCTACGAAATCCGTTTGAATCGCTTTAAATACGATTCGCAAGACCCAAAACTTGTAGAATCATTGACGCTAGGTAACCCTAAAACCTAGGATCAAACTCATTACCCGATTGCTCTCGGGAGCACTTTGAAACTCCGTATCAGATCTGGACCGCACATCGGGAGTCTGATTAACACAAAGTTAAGGACTTAGGACCGCCTTGCTGGGCTTGACAACCATCTCAGAAATCAAATCCAGATAGTGTCCCAGCGCTTTTCGCTTGAGCTCAGAGTTAAGAGTGTGAGAAATGTGAAATTATTTCAAAATAAAATATCTTGAATAGTAATCTGGTACCTCTCGCTTGCGGATCAGTTTTAAGCAACTAGACCATTAGAATCAGACCAAATTACACCCTCGGATCAGGAGAAATTTCATACACATTTACATATACTCGAAATCTCCGATCGAGATCCGCTGACCATTGAACTGAAACTCGTCCGCCACGAGTGATCTGAGAACCCTACTGGAACGAAAACTTAATAGAACCTAGATCCATAGTCAGTGAGCTTAAGTCCTACCTTTGGCTCAAGGAGGCCCGCCAGAAGTCCTCCGTTGAGCTGAAACAGATCCGCTTTGGTGATTACATAAGTATACTTTGACCTGGAGTCTGTTTCGGGGAGTTTTTAGGCTATATAAGGACCTTAAACCCCCTCTCATTGCAGCCATAGGAATTTGAGAAAACCCTAGGAGAGAAAGAGAGAAAAGAGAGAGAAGTGAGGGAGAAGTAGGAGAATCTCCCTACTATCGTTCCCTGCCATCACACGGGCTGCACCATCCCTTTCCTGGCACTTTTTCGGCGATACCGAATCCATTTTAAGGTAAGAAACCCTAACCCTAATCTGTGTTGGAGCTTAGACAGTTGTAGGTTAGGAAATAGCTAACCTATTTCATTCTCTAGGTTGACAAACTGCCAAATACGGAAGCTTAGCAAACCTACCGACTCCGTTACGATTCTACGACACAAGGTGCGGACTTTAGGTGTATAGGTTATGGTTTTCAATGCTTTCAATGTCAGATAATGATAGATTCATGATCTGCATCCAATTGCACATGTACAAAGTGCTTTCCGTTTTCTGTTTCGATTAAAGTTGTAGAATATGGAATTTTACATATTCTAGGTATTCGTAGAAAATACCGTATATGTATTTTTTTGGGAAATGTGTTTGACATGATTATTTGTTGTATGGATATACGATATATGGATAAAATACTTATCTGGCGAAAGGATTCTCCTAAATACATGTTTTACTAATATACATTATGTATGTAGAAATACTGTATTGTAAAAGTACCGTATACATGTATATTTTAGAGATGTGTTTGCCATGATTAATTGTTGTATAAATATATTATGTGTACATAAAATACTTGCTTGGCGAAAGGATTCGCCCTAATACATGTTTGTTAACATACTCTATGTATGTTGAAATAGTGTATGTTAAGTATTTGTGAAAATGCTTGTGTGAGCAAGTATTTGAATGTTGATGCCTTAGGAGAGTGTTGAGATGGGATTCTCAACTACCCTAGTGACATGTATGATTACCTCCATGAGGTTGTTTACTTAAATCGCTTACTTGCAATATATGTGTTTGTATTCCTATTGACGTAGTGCTTTACAACATGCCTTATATCATACTTTATAACATGCCTACTAGCATGTTTGAATTACTTTGTTTATCATGCTTTACTCCACATGCTATGGATGACAATTGATTGTGTTTGGGGCTATGATTATAGTCCAGACAATCGGTACCATAATTGAATTCGTGGTTGTGATTCATTTACCTCGTGAGATGTGTTCGACGAACTCGATTCGTACTTCAGTTGGCGATAGTGGTTGGCTACGCGAAGTGCTTATGAGCTTCATGTCGTTCAACTTGTTGTGCGCTCGAGCTAGCCGAGCTCATCAAGTAACCCGATCTGTCTAATGTATGTTCACCATGTTTGGACGCTACTGTTTGAACCTAGGGTACCAAACTTACCAGTAAAATCCCTTTTAACCATGGTACCTCGATCTGCTAAGACTCATGAGCAGGGCATGGTGGTATGGGACACCGTGGTCGAGCTGTCGGCCTACGCTGGGGCCACGCGCCTCCCCGTAGTGACCAGTGAGCAACCAGACTTGTGAGCCGATTATGGTGGTATGGGACACTATATTCATGCTGTCGGCCTACATTGATAAGGTGATGGGGGAGTGGTGCAACGAATGCGAGCAACAGCCCTGGAAGCCCTTTGTAGTGACCTCGAGCATACTCTAAAATCGCAGTGAGTCTTAGAGTTTTGCCGCAGTATATAGAGTATGAACTAGGCCTGTTTCTGCATAGTGATGAATCGTTTAAGAGGTGATGGGGGAGTGGTATAACCTTTGCACGTAATGACCACAGCGGCAAACTGCAAGTGACCTAGAAAATACACCGTCGTCTGATATTAACTAAGACTGACGACCCTAGAATGGATCATATTTGGGAATGATACAAGGGAGGTACCTTAGTTTCCCAATCTTGCTGTTTGAAATGGACTAATTAAAAACTCGGTAATCATGCTCATCATGCATTGCATGTGCCTGGAAGATGTGGAGCACTGTGGGATGAAAGCATGCCGCGAGCGTGAGATGGTGTCGCATGAGGGAGTATGTCAGTGAGGGCATACATCATGTCATTCATACTTGCATTAATAAGAGTAGTTAGGAGTGTTTGATTGTACTGCTTTATCATTACTGCTTGACTGAGTCGATAACATGTTAACCTATGCTTTATTGTTCCACTGAGTTAGCTACTCACTCCCACGTTATGGGACGGTGTTTCGAACACCCACCAGACATTGTCTGATTTCAGATGGCGACGCTACTTCTGAGGCGGAGCCGGACCTTTGCAATGACTACGATGCCTGCTTGTATTGGTTGTCTTCTGACGGCTTCCTGTGAGCCGTGTCCTGATCGACGGAGTTTTCTGGGATATTGACTAGAGGACCTTACACATTTGATATATTTTAGGATTGTACTTGTAATTATTTAACCTGGTAATGTTATCACACTATGGAGACTCATCATAGTTTATATATTTTATTTATCTATCACATTCTTCTGCTTGTAAATTTAACTGTCTCTGGAGTATGATATGCTGTTTTGGCTTAATCTCACTCATGTTCACTACTCTAATACAGTCAACATTCAATCATCATTCATTTTGTTGCATAAGTGATGTTCTGGAACTCGAGAGTTGAGTTACTACTCGACCCTCGATTTTTGGGATGTAACAAATGGTATCAGAGCATGATTTGGATTAAACCGGACCTGGGTTATGGTCACACGACGCACACTGACACACTCTGACTTAGGAGGGAGAGACGGAACGTAGAAACCGACGTAGGATTTTCCAATTTCCCCAAATGGCGAAACCGACCAAAATCGACCGCTGAGATTGGGCCCGTACACACCTATGATCACGCGAAACGATCCCGAATCACTTCTAGGCCGTCGGTCGACGGGTTTGAGTCATTCCCTAGAAATGAATGTTCTTAAGTTGTGGGTCAACCACAACACCAAAGCTTAAAACCCCTTTTACCTAATTTCTTTAAAATCTCTCCTTGCACCACTTCATTCTTTAATTTTTTTTAAAAAAATCCTTTCATACTAGACATAAATCCTAATGTATAAATGATGAAGAATAATACTTAAACAAAAATTTACTCTAAATAGTAAATATATGTAGAAATTGGACTTTTAACCATTCAAATTGTTGAATCTGACCAAATAAATGGGTTAGTTGGATGGATGAGCTCCTCTTACCCCAAAATCATATGCTACATGTCACATAAAATCATTCCGGTTTGCATTTTAGCCCCGATACAGCTCAAAATGGAGTCGGGGGGCCAAACAGAGCACTTTCGGAGGGAACCAGGGTGGGCCCCATACTTTTTTGGAGCCTAGGGGACTGGAGGAACACGTTCCTGGTGCCCCCCTTTGAAAATTACAAAAATTTTCGGCTAGGCCTCGCCACTTTTTTTGATGGGCCGGGCCGGCCGTCCGGGCCGATCGTGTTTGGGGGCTAGGGGAAGCCCCTGGTATATGGGTCGTCGACTAAAACCCCCCCAAACTAGTACTTCTTTCACAAAACGACCCTCCAAGCTCTCTCTTTCCTTTCAAAATATGATTTTCTCTCTCTAACCTCCCTTCCAATTGCACATTCCGCTGTTTTCTATTAAAACCCGCACCCCTCCATCACTTGCAGCAACAACCACCCTCTACCCTTTCTGTTTTCTCTCGGTTGAGCTCTTACACCCCCTCATTTGAAGCTTAAACTTGTGTAAGCATTCAACCCAGTCCATCTCTTCGTTTCCTTTCTTTAAACCCTATCTATTGGGCCTCTACAATGTCTGTTGAGGACCTAAGTTCGTGGAGAACCAAAACCTCCAGCCCTTTCTCTCCGTTTCTTTACGTTTCCATGGCCTTATTTGAGGTCCTTATGGCTAGTTTCTCAATGTCCACCTTTCTCTCTCCCATGGGAAAGAGAATTACCGTCTTTGGATGTTTACGTTCTCATGTTGATGGGTGTAGTCATTGGTAGAATGTTTTTGATGTTTGGGGACGTTTAGGGCCTGTTCGGCCAACTACATTAAGTGAGATTAGGTGGATGGAATTGTAAAAGTAATAATATATGTATGTGTAAGGTATGGCCCCTAGATTGGTTGTATCCCATGTTTGCCAATGCCATGTTTGGAATGTATGCAATGAAAAGTATATGCTGGGTTTCCTTTCAAATTACACTTAGAAATTCATTACCCTGGGATTTGGAAATCCCATCTCACACTTTTCAACACTAGGCTCATTTTCCAAAGCTTATACCAATAATTTTAATCCCCACCCACCCTCCTACCAAACATGTCATTTTTAATCCTGAAGTAGGATTAGTAATGCAGTCCCATTTAGTACGACTTAAGACCACTGGCCAAATAGACCCTTGGAGTTGTGGACCTAGAGCGGTGCTCCTAGATTTCGACAGATCTGACTGTATATGAAATCCAACAAATTAATAATGTGAACCCTAGGACCCTCTTAGCTGGTGTGAGCATGTGTGAAATGCTCAAGCGTCAAGTACAGACAACTCAATTCCATTTAGACAACGTTTGACCTTACGCGATAAATAATTTCTTGTATAAAGAGTGATCTAAAATTAGCTAGTGTATAAGAATAGACTTTAGATTATACCTAGAGGAAACTTCTATATCCCTTGGATTTAATGTTAGATCAAATCAATGCATCCCTTAGGATTGCCTTCTCGAGGACTTATTACAACCGGGAACACGGAGTAAAGAAACGATATACATCAGTGAGGTATTCGCAGTTTGAATTGAATTCTCAATCCTAGTAGTTGCCAATGAACTCTATGCTCTGATCAAGCAGAAGGTCGGGATCAACTAGGATTAAGAACTGATACGATACATTTTCTGTCCTCATGAGGCAGAAGATCTATGTATCCGGCTCAGACCCACTACGCAACTTTCTTCCGTGTTGGCCGAATCACTTGCAACAAAAAGTCTATAACTTCGTCTTTGAAAAGTATTAGGAGTATATAACCGATAGCGACTTTGTCTTTTAGGCCCAAGGTATTACCCAAATGGGCAACAAATAGTTAGGAATTAGGTCCCAAATCACATGCCTTGTCGACATACTTATTGTGCATATGAACGTAGAAAGATTGCCTGCCTGTTAAGCTAGACATGATTAAATAGGATAAGTCTGGACCGTGACAAAACTCCTTGGCAGGAGTAGGCATCTTGCCACAAACTCACACCTAACCCCGAATTAACCACAATACCCTTCATCTTTAGCTCATTTCTATAACCATAGGTATCAATGACATAATACACATCATTGATGAAAAGAAGACCAACGTAGTGGGAGATTGCATCCCATTTCATGTCAAGGATAGGTCCTAAATTACACCTTGTTCCGATGTATGGAGCAGGACATAAATCTTGAGCCTTGAGGGTGAAAATTAATTTTTAAGGGGGGTAGAACATTATGAGCCCAATCTAGTTAGGTCGTCTAATACACCTCTTTGATCTGGGCGGCGCAGCGGAAGCGTGGTGGACCCTACCCCACTGGCCCAAGATCGAAACTGTGCTCGTTGAATACGAACATTATAGAAGCCCTAATAAGTTCTACTATGAGAAACCGTTTTAGGATGATCTAGTAAGATTTGATTCACCATTTCCTTGGACATAGATAACAACGAGGACTCTCTTAGACTAAGACCTAAAGGGCAACCTTAGACATAGACAATTTGAGCCTTTCAATGATGGACATTCCCTACATTTCTAAAGTGATCGAACGACGGAGTTACTGAAATATACAACTGCGAAATATTCGCGGCTTGACCCAATTCTCAATCCTGAGCGACTACCAATGGACTCACTGCTTGGCCGAGCAGAAAACTAGGATTCACCAGGATTCGGAAGGGATACGATGAGCTTTCTACCCTGGCCCGGTAGATGATCGATGTATCGGGATCAAGCCCACTATAACCGTCTCTCCGTGTTGGTCAAACATTGAAAACAGCTATCTTACTCTAAATTGTTGGGGAGTGTCGTCAAGACTCCAAATAGGTAAAGAAATAAATTGTAGCAAACTATCAGGGTATGAGAAATGGATAAAGAAACATGTTTTAAGGAGGGTAGACTAAAAGGAACCAGACTAGTATATGCCCTACCACGCGTAGAAACTTGAAATCAATAGAACTTAAGCAAAAGAAATAATTAAATCTTTCTTTATTACCCTTAGCCAATTTCGGGGATGAAATTTTGTTTTAAGGGGGGTAGATTGTAACACCCCGGATTTTTGCCAACCTAGGATTAGACGTCCTTAGGTAATGGGTCGATCCTAATACCTTATTAACTTGTCAGAACTCAAATCCCAAAGTCTAAAACTGCTTATGAACCCATTTCCTTCACAAATCCAATCCTTTACCACCTTGTTCTTTCAATTTTCCTAAGTACTTTCACCCTAGACACTATCTTAAACTATTTAAGTGTTATAACTTGGATCACCTTACATACAAACTCCAAAGGCCTGAGTACCACCTCGACCAGAAATCACTTAGGATTAAATCCTTTAGAAATGAGACAAAGTAACTAAGTGGTAAACTAGATTAGCTACGAAATCCGTTTGAATCGCTTTAAATACGATATGCAAGACCCAAAACTTGTAGAATCATCCCAGCGCTTTTCGCTTGAGCTCGGAGTGAAGAGTGTGAGAAATGTGAAATTATTTCAAAATAAAATATCTTGAATAGTAATCTGGCACCTCTCGCCATGGATCAGTTTTAAGCAACCAGACCATCAGAATCAGACCAAATTACACCCTCGGATCAGGAGAAATTTCATACACATTTACATATACTTGGAATCTCCGATCGAGATCCGCTGACCGTTGAACTGAAACTGGTCCGCCACGCGTGATCTGAGAACCCTACTAGAACGAAAACTTAATAAAACCTAGATCCAGAGTCAGTGAGCTTAAGTCCGACCTTTGGCTCAAGGAGGCTCGCCAGAAGTTCTTCGTTCAGTTGAAACAAGTCCGCTTTGGTTATAAC
Source organism: Magnolia changhungtana (assembly GCA_030180095.1). Taxonomy (NCBI): domain Eukaryota; kingdom Viridiplantae; phylum Streptophyta; class Magnoliopsida; order Magnoliales; family Magnoliaceae; genus Magnolia; species Magnolia changhungtana. Next base: position 3,235,414 of record JASAUF010000353.1, read on the forward strand.
ATAAGTATACTTTGACCTGGAGTCTGTTTCAGGGAGTTTTTAGGCTATATAAGGACCTTAAACCCTCTCTCATTGCAGCCATACGAATTTGAGAAAACCCTAGGAGAGAAAGAGAGAAAAGAGAGAGAAAGTGAGGGAGAAGTGGGAGAATCTCCCTACTATCGTTCCCTGCCACCACACGGGCTGCACCATCCCTTTCTTGGCGCTTTTCCGGCGATACCGACTCCATTTTAAGGTAAGAAACCCTAACCCTAATCTGTTTTGGGGTTTAGACAGTTGTAGGTTAGGAAATAGCTAACCTATTTCATTCTCTAGGTTGTCAAACTGCTGACTACGGAAGCTTAGCAAACCTACCGACTCCGTTACGATTCTACGACAAAAGGTGCGGACTTTAAGTGTATAGGTTATGGTTTTCAACGCTTTCAATGTCAGATAATGATAGATTCATGATCTGCATGCAATTGCACATGTACAAAGTGCTTTCCGTTTTCTGTTTCGATTAAAGTTGTAGAATATGGAATTTTACATATTCTAGGTATTCGTAGAAAATACCGTATATGTATTTTTTTGGGAAATGTGTTTGACATGATTATTTGTTGTATGGATATACGATATATGGATAAAATACTTATCTGGCGAAAGGATTCGCCTAAATACATGTTTTACTAATATACACTATGTATGTAGAAATACTGTATTGTAAAAGTACCGTATACATGTATATTTTAGAGATGTGTTTGCCATGATTAATTGTTGTATAAATATATTATGTGTACATAAAATACTTGATTGGTGAAAGGATTCGCCCTAATACATGTTTGTTAACATACTCTATGTATGTTGAAATAGTGTGTGTTAAGTGTTTGTGAAAATGCTTGTGTGAGCAAGTGTTTGAATGTTGATGCCTTAGGAGAGTGTTGAGATGGGATTCTCAACTACCCTAGTGACATGTATGATTACCTCCATGAGGTTGTTTACTTAAACCGCTTACTTGCAATATATGTGTTTGTATTCCTATTGACGTAGTGCTTTACAACATGCCTTATATCATGCTTTATAACATGCTTTATAACATGCCTACTAGCATGTTTGAATTACTTTGTTTATCATGCTTTACTCCACATGCTATGGATGACAATTGATTATGTTTGGGGCTATGATTATAGTCCAGACAATCGGTACTAGAATTGAATTCGTGGCTGTGATTCATTTGCCACGTGAGATGTGTTCGACGAACTCGAGTCGTACTTCGGTTGGCGATAGTGGTTGGCCACGCGAAGTGCTTATGCACTTCATGTCGTTCAACTTGTTGTGCGCTCGAGCTAGCCGAGCTCGTCAAGTAACCCGATCTGTCTAATGTATGTTCACCATGTTTGGACGCTACTGTTTGAACCTAGGGTACCAAACTTACCAGTGAAATCCCTTTTAACCATAGTACCTCGATCTGCTAAGACTCATGAGCTAGGCATGGTGGTATGGGACACCGTAGTCGAGCTGTCAACCTACGCTTGGGCCACGTGCCTCCCCGTAGTGACCAGTGAGCAACCAGACTCGTGTGCCGATTATGATGGTATGGGATACTATATTCGTGCTGTCAGCCTACATTGATAAGTTGATAGGGGAGTGGTGCAACGAATGCGAGCAATAGCCCTGGCAGCCCTTTGTAGTGACCTTAAGCATATTCTGAAATTGCGGTGAGCCTAAGAGTTTTGTCGCGGTATATAGAGTATGAACTAGGCCTGTTTCTGTATAGTGATGAATCATTTAAGAGGTGATGGGGGAGTGGTGTAACCTTTGTGCGTAACAGCCCTGGTAGCCTTTGTAGTGACCTAGAAAATACAACATCGTCTGATATTAACTAGGACTGACGACCCTAGAATGGATCATGTTTGGGAATGATACAAGGGAGGTACCTTAGTTTCCCAATCCTGCTGTTTGAAATGTACTAATTAAAAACTCGGTAATCATGCTCATCATGCATTGCATGTGCCTGGAAGATGTGAAGCACTGTAGGATGAAAGCATGCCATGAGCGTGAGATAGTGTCGCATGAGGGAGTATGTCAGTGAGGGCATACATCATGTCATTCATACTTGCATTAATAAGAGTAGTTAGGAGTGTTTGATTGTACTGCTTTATCATTACTGCTTGACTGAGTCAATAACATGTTAACCTATGCTTTATTGTTCCACTGAGTTAGCTACTCACTCCCACGTTACGGAACGGTGTTTCAAACACCCACCAGACATTGTCTGATTTCAGATGGCGACGCTACTTCTGAGGTGGAGCCGGACCTTTGCAATGACTACGATGCTTGCTTGTATTGGTTCTCTTCTGACGGCTTCCTGTGAGCCGTGTCCTGATCGACGGGGTTTTCTGGGATATTGACTAGAGGAGCTTACACATTTGGTATATTTTAGGATTATACTTGTAATTATTTAACCTGGTAATGTTATCACACTCTGGGGACTCATCATAGTTTATATATTTTATTTATCTATCACAGTCTTCCGCTTGCAAATTTAACTGTCTCTGGAGTATGATATGCTGTTTTGGCTTAATATCACTCATGTTCACTACTCTAATACAGTCAACATTCAATCATCATTCATTTTGCTACATAAGTGATGTTCTGGAACTCGAGAGTTGAGTTACTACTCGACCCTCGATTTTCGGAATGTTACAATGATGAACCAGTGGGGGCCACAGCCCTGATATCGCTAGAGCGCCAAGTGATCATGTCACACAAATGCGAGATGCATGAATCATACAGTGCACTCATGCATCAATCCTGCGTGTATCGTGTGCTCATGTGGGATGACACCACTTATCAGGGAGTTCTATAAACAACCTGCATTATGACATATGCAGTGCTCAATCACATCTCATAACAAACATGCGGATGATCATGATGTTATGCTATCACATACTCATAATCGGAATCGATAATCGACATTGATAATCGACATCAATAATCGGCCTAACTAGGCTTAAGGGAAGGTCACAATGTGGACATTTACCCATCATTGCCTATCAATGTGGACATTCAACCAACATTGCTCCCAAGGAGTGGCCCTCATATGGTCAAACATATAGTGGGCTCATGGCCTCACACAAGGGCCTCATACACAGCATAATGGGCCGCATACAATCTTAACGGGCCTCATACAATCATAATGGGCCTTCTACAATCATGATGGGCCTTATAAAAGGGTCTCATATATCATGATGGACCGCATAACATGGGCTTAATACACATCACATGGGCCACATCACATGGGCTCATATACATCACAATGGGCCGCATCATGGTGAGCCACATACATCACAATGGGCCGCATCACGGTGGGCCATATACAATCTCAATGGGCCACACCCATGGGCCTCAAATATATCATAATGGGCCCCATTACTCGGGCCTAATATATAACACATCGGGCCTCATTATATGTGCCTAATACACATCACATGGGCCACATCACATGGGCCTACATACATCACAATGGACCGCATCACGGTGGGCTACATACATCATAATGGGCTGCATCACGGTGGGACATATACAATCTCAATGGGCCGCATCACGATGGGCCATATACAATCTCAATGGGCCACGTCCCATGGGCCTTAAATATATCATAATGGGTCCCCTTACTCGTAGTGGGCCTAATATACATCGCAATGGGCCTCATCATATGGGCCATAGATACATCATAATGGGCCTTATACAATCAAGTGGGTCGCATCAACAGGCCACACCAAAGGGCTTCATATACATCAAGTGGACCGCGTCAATGGGCCTCATATACATCAAGTAAGCCCACCATCCTAGCTAGATGGTGTGGATAAAATAGTATTATTATTATATCTACACCATTCATCTATCTTTGGAGATCAATATACAACATTACCCAAAAGTAAAGAATCATATTAAGAATCATCTGGACCATATCACAAATAGCGGTGTGGTCCACTTGATAGACATATTTGTCTCATTTATCGTCTCTAGCCTAAAGACGAGTTCACAAAGAGGATGGATAGTTGGGATATAGCACACACCTCAGGATCGGACCCACAGGACTTGTTGATGGAATACGAATGGACAACTGGATTAAACAGATACATTAGAGGTGGGTCCCACCGTGCCAGCTGCTGGACGGTTGGGATACACCACCACATACATCAAATGGGGTGGGGTCCACGTGGATGGGCATCACGGATGATACACGTGCATCAAGAAGGATCTCACCGTCCAAATGTACGGTGAGGATAGAGCACATGTACCGTGGTGGGTATCCACCATCCAGATAACTGGACGGTGAGGATATAAAATATATACATCACGGTGGGGTCCGACCGTCCCTGCTAGATGGTGTATATATGAAAAGGCCAAGCTATATGTCCTAGAGGGAGGGGGGGGGAGTGAATAGGACTATGCTAAATTTAAAAATAATACCAGCAAAATTAAACAATAAGATAGCTAAGTAAAAGAAAGAGAGTAAAGCACAATACATAATGTAAAGCAACCTCAAATTCTAATTGTTCCAAGGACAACCTTTCACCATAAGAACCAAGTGTTTATGGCAAGGACAACCTTACTAGAACAAATAGAGAATTAAAAAGTCAAACTGTAGAGAAATAAAAAGGAAATAACAAGAATTGAAATCTATACTATTACAACATTCCCCACAATGCTTGAAATGTAAATATTACAACATTCACATCCACACATACATCCCACAAACTTGAAGGATAAAAATATAGAAAATAAATCACACATCCACAAAACACAAAGAGTTATAGTGGTTCACCTGTGTGTTTACCAACTATTAAACAACAGCCACACAGCTTGCTACTCCACTCCTAATATCCTCACACAGGGGATATTAGCGTTCACTATTAAATATAGGTTTTTCCAGGTTCACCTAAAACCCTCACAATTATATCTTTCAAATGGGCTTACACAATCCAAAAACCCCACTCTTAGTTTTTTGGCTCACCTCAGATAACCAAAACAATGAGGTTTTTCTGGCTTAATCTCAAAAGAAACCAATACAATAAAAGATTTACACAAATGTAAAATACCTGGATTTCTTCTTTTGTAGCAGCCCGGAAGAACCAAATCGGAGTAGAAGTTCGAATATAAAAGTTCAATGTCCACACTCACTTTGAAATGGTTCTAGGCTGTAATTGATTTTAAATTAAACTAGTTAGGCTATCTCTATTTGATTTTGATTCTAAAAAGTTGAACATCACAATTCCTCTTTCAAGTTAGATTGGAATACAGAAACAAAATCGAATACGGAAAGCTAACAAAAGAGAATATTAAATAAGCACAATGTAGCTTAAAAATAACACAAACTTATCTCATAGAGTGATGCCTTGATTTTACTTGAATTGGATATCAAACTCTGAAATTCGTGTTCTACTTATAGTTGTAGAAATAGCATCTTCGACTGGTCTTGTGGACACTACGATTGGTTGAAGGTCGAACAAATTTTTGAATTTTGAGCGCAATCGGATGAAACCGTTCCATGACCGATCGTGAGTCCTCCACGACTGGTCGTGAGGAACTAGAATTCGTTGCTGTAGTTTAAGTCATGGCTATAGGACTGGTCTTGAACGAGTCGTGCACTGTTCACACGATTGGTTGAGCAGTCTCCAGGACTGGTTGTAGATGAACAAAAAATTTTAAAAAATTGCAACTAACATATACTGGTCCTGGAATTTCTTGGACTGGTCGAGCCAATACTAGGACTAGTCGAATAGGGTTCAGGACTAGTCTTAGAACAGTCCAAATATATGTAAAGTGATTCAATTTGAATTATGTATACAAAATGACCTACCCTAAGGTCAATCTAAGGTCAATCATACCTTTACCATGAAGTATGAACATTGAACCTTCTCTTCTTCAGATGATTTTAAAATACAACAAGCTTGAGATCTCGACACTTGATGAAGCTTGAAATCTTCAGAAGCTTGAATTCATAGTCCTTGAATTATACTTCACCTAGAGTCTTTGAACAAGATTTAGTCTTCAATGTAGCTTTAAAACTCTGATGCTTTAGAGAAGAGAGCAATGTAATTGATCTTGCATTACTTGAAGTAGATCATTATTCTTGACTTGAAGCATTGTGATGCAGTGCCTTGAACATATGTATATCAACGTGCTACACAAGACACAGATTGAGGTTTTGACACCATAAAATTTGATAATCAAAGGAGCAAGAAACCATAGCACTTAAAATCTCCCCCTTTGTTAAATTTGTGATAAAACACACCTAACACTAAGATAACCAATATATACATAAAGAATCATGCGCCAGTTATAAAAGAAAACCAGTTATTGCCTGTTTAAAGAATCATGCACTAGTTATCATCAACTAGCTCATATCATCATAAAGTAGGAAAAACACCTTCTTACTTACTCCCCCTGAGTATCACACACACACACACACACACACACACACACATATATATATAATGTCACTTGCTACATCCATATCCATAAGTAAACAAACATAAATATTCTCCCCCTTTTAGTCACAATATGACAAAGGAAACAATTAAGATATGGAAGAGGAAAATGAACAAGAGAGTAATAAAGGAGAGAAGTAGTTAAGTCAAGATATGAAAGAAGTATAAGCAAAGTCAAAGTTCACATATCATTAACTAGTAACCTGAAATAAAATCAAAGTTCGCATACCAACAAAAATAGAGTAGTATAAAAGTTATTACAGACCAAAGGATAAAACATTAAATCAGATCCTAAAGGAGTAGGTATGGTAGGATCCATTTAATGAAGACCCTTATTTAAGCGCCTAAGATACTTGTGCATATATCTAAATTGCAAATCATGGGCAACATTCATGTTCTCTACCTTATCCTCAAGTGCACGTAGATGTGCATCAAAATCAGATGGCTCATAGTCAGGATCATTTCCAGAGTCTGATTTAATTTTATCAAAAATGTCATCCATATTTATATCATCAGGAGGGAGATCGCTAGCCTCCTCTTCATTCCCTACTTCAGCACCACCACCACCCACATCCACTTGGCCACGAGCCAGTTCTAATTTTATCTTGTTTATATTAGAATTGTTGAAAATAAGGTGATGAATAGGAGCCTCTCCAACAGGCATAGCGATTAACATGTGAGTAGCTAACACAGTTATAAGATAGGTAAATGGAATATCACTGTGTCCTGGATGGAGACAAAACTAAATGATGGAAGGACAGATCAAACATGGAAGACAAACTGGAGTACCAGAGATGCTGGAATGCAAAACCCGAACCATAAAGGAGTCAGTTCTGTTTGTTACCTGAACGTGGATACAGATTGGAAATAAATATTCGATGCAAAACCCTGTATCTGGGTAACAAGAACTTTGAGGCGAGCGCATTCCCCTTATGAATCCATTGGGTATCTATGTTGCATAATGCTCTAGTGAGCACTCGTTTTTCTGATTCTAACAGTTTTTCAACTAGAGTGTGAATAGGAATATCATCATCATTAACAGGTATGTCCATCAAAGCAGAAATTAAATGACGGTCGGTCTATGTCAAATGTGAAAGTGCCCTGGTTTGTCAATTAGCGTGAGTGTTGAGTCAGCTAGTATGCAGAGCCTTATAGGAAGATCGATCAAATCGTCTACCTCAACCGGATGTGTGCACGAACTCGCCACAGGTAAATCTAAGCCTCACATCCCATGTCCTATAATACCAGGTATATAAAACACTTAAAATTAGTTAGAACATCATAGGGTTTTTAGGTTAGAAAACTTTTTTACAAAATCAGAAAATCTCTAAGTTTTCTAGATTTGTCGATTTTATCGAAACACATCTCGATATGATCGATTTGCACTGTCGATGTCCTCGATGACAAATCGATGTCATCAGAATGAGGACAAAAGTGTCCAACAACTACATATATCTCTTGACGGATTTATCGATGTATCGATATACCTATCGATATCATCGATATTTAAATCTTGAGTCCATCAACGGTGACTCGATAATATCGACAGACAGATTTTCGGTGCCCCTATTTTTACCTAAGAATATCATATGTGCATCGATATATCGAAAACCCCCTCGATACCATTAAAGTTCAAATCTCGATGATATCGAAAGTCTCTCGACGATATCGGTCTTGGGTACGAAGTTTTCCAGCAAAATATTTCAGGATTGTTTATCTAGGATCGAGGGTCACTTGATGGAATTGATATTCAAATATCGATGATATCGGTACGGTATCAATGGCATCGAACATGGACAAAAACTGTCCCGCAAGCTTAAAGAGAAATTTGTTGGATTTATCGATGCATCGACACAGGTATCGATATCATCAACATTAAAATTATGATGATCTCGAAGGTCCCTGAATCATTCTTGTAAACCTAAAATATTTTAAAACAAGACTCACTCACTTTCAATGCCAAGGAATCGAACCTCGTTTTGATAAAATCGGAGTTCAAAATCCGATGACATCGATACTTGTTTCGATTCCATCGACCAGCTAGCAAAAGGTTTCAAAAGTGTATGACATTTGAGTTTGTGTCATCGAGCGGTCCGTTGATACAATCAAAAGTATACACTCGATGATATCGAACCTGCTCGATGATATCAAACTTTGTCATAAATGTGACCATTTTATATCCGTTGGAACCTTTTGCCTATATAAAGAGGACTTGTCTATTGTTACTGGTAGAGAAAGAAGAGAGTACTTTTGAGTGTTTAACCTTAGATCTTAAACCCAAAGCCCTTTCTCTCATGGGAGTTCATCTTCCAATCCACCCTCATCATTGATATTTAATAGAGTGGATTGGGAAATGAACTTCTGCATTCAAGGATCCTCCAGCTACTCTCTTAATGGTAAATCATTAAGCTGGGATGCCTTGAATGCATAGATGACTGGAATCACTCTATCTCTTTTATAGGAAAATATTTTGAGAGTAGGATTCCATTATAACCTTGACCCAAGCCGTCGTCATGCATTGGTATATCTTCTGAGTCACGGTACAAGGTAGCAGAAGATTCTTCATCAACAAGGAGATCTTCGACAACGAGCTAAAACGGGATTCATCTGCTTATCTGTAAGTTATCAGAGTCTAGAGGACCCATGTGATCATTCCTTTTTAGGATTGGGTCTAAGATGTTTCTCACCCTTGTAAGTCCTCTAGGAAGCCTCCAGCAGGAGTGTACATAGTGGGTGCATTGTGTTAACCCTTACTCGTGAGAGCATAAACAGTGAGGTTCCTTGTGTGGATCCTTGGCCAGTGTGTCTAAAACCGGGTGCTATGTGTTGACCCATGCTCAGGGAGTATAAACAGTCAGCCTAGGTGTAGGTTGTAAAGGATGAAGGTGAACCTAGTTTAAAACCTTAGGTTTGAGGTGAACCGCTGTGAAACCTCCTTAGTAAAATTCGGTACACTCAAGGGTTGAGTGCAGTTACCTAGAGTGGAGTAGACAAGTAGTCGAACCACTATAAAAATGATTGTGTTTGAGATTGGTATTTATTTGTTTGCGTGATTTCCTTCTATATTTTCATATCTAATTATATGAGATCACACCTCACACACACATAGTCATATCCATTATAAACTAGTTTGCATATTATTCATCTCTTAAATAGTTTGTGATTGGATCCTCTACCGGGCTTGGAAGCTAGTAGAGTTACGTTTGAGTAATCTTAAGCTATGCTTGTTAGTAGGATTAGTGTGATAGGACTTTAATTTGGCATAAAATTATTAAAAAGTCCTATTCACCCCCCTCTAGGACATATTGGTATATTCATACTTCAACTAAAGCATCTTTACCGCTATTTCAATTGGTATCAGAGCGGGTCTCTCTTTAAGGGCTTCACCACCTAGAGAGTGATCTTGACTTAAGTTGGGAATATGGCCAAAGGAGAGGGCTCATTGGTCACTAGGCCTCTAGTATTTGATGGATCAAATTATGCATACTGGAAGGCTAGGATGCAGTACTTTATGAGATCTTTGGATCATGATGTTTGGGATATAGTTGAAAGTGGATATGTGCCACCATCTAAATAAATTGTACTTGACAATGACACAACCATCACAAAACTCAAACCCAAAGAGAAGTGGATGACATTCGATAAAGAAAAACAAACTGCTGAAGCTAAAGCTATGAACGCCATCTAATGTGCAGTATCCCAAGATATATTCAATCAAATAAGTATGTGTGAGATATCCAAAAAAGCTGGGATCTATTGGAAACAACCCATGAAGGCACAAGCATTGTGAAGAAGTCCAAACTATAACTACTGCCCTCACAGTTCGAAAGTCTCAGAATGGAAGAGCATGAGACCTTCATGGAGTTCTTCACAAAGTTGAATATCATTTGCAACTCCTTGGGTGGATTGGGAGAAAAAGTTTCAGTTCCAAAAATCTGTAAGAAAATGTAACAACTCAGAAATTCCCGTACAATGGCCTGAGTATCACCTCAGGTAGAAATTGCTTAGGATTAAATCCTTTAGAAATTTGACAAAGTTAACTAAGTGCTAGACTAGATTAGCCATGAAATCTATTTGAATCACTTTAAATACGATCTGTAAGGCCCAAAACTTATAGAATCATTGACGCTAGGTTACTTAAAAATCTAGGATCAAACTCATTACCCGACTGCTCTCGGGAGCACATTGAAACTCCATATCAGATCTGGACCACACATCGAAAGTCCGAATAATACGAAGTTGTAGACTTAGGACCGCCTCGCTGGGCTTGACAACCATATCGGAAATCAAATCCAGATAGTGTCCCATGGCTGTTCGCTTGAGTCCGGAGCGAGGAGTGTGAGAACACTTGTTTTTCTTTACAAATAAATATCTCAAATAGTAATATGAGACTTGTTACTTGCGGACAATTTGTAAGTAACCAGACCATCAGAATCTGACCCAAATACACCCTCGGATCAGGAAAAACTTCATAAACATATCCATGTACTTGGAATTTCAGATTGAGATCCGCTGACCGTTGAACTGAAACTGGTCCGCCACGCGTGATCTGGGAATCCGACCGAAATGAAAACTTAACTCCACCTGGATCCAAGGTTGGTGAGCTTAAGTCCGACCTTTGGCTCAAGGGGGGCCGCCAGAAGTGCTCCATTGAGCTGGAACAAGCTCACTTTGGTTATAACTTAAGTATACCTTGACCTTAAGTCTATCTTAGTGTGTTTTTAGGCTATATAAGGACCTTAGAACCCTCTCTCTTACACCCATACGAATTTGAAAGAAACCACAAGGGAGAAGAGAGAAAAGAGAGAGAAAGTGTGAGAGAAGTGGGAGAACCTCCCAACTGCTTTCCCTTGTCGCTCTATAAGCTTGTCTAGTCGCTTTCCCAGCGATTCTGACTTCGTTTCTAGGTAAGAAACCCTAACTCTAATTTGTTTTGGAGTTGTGAAGGTTGTAGGTTATGAAATAGCTAACCTATTTCATTCTATAGGTTACCAAACTGCCAAATACAGAAGCTTAGCAAACCTATCGGCTTCGTTACGATTGTACGATAAAAGTTGAGGACTTTAGGTGTATAGGTTATAGTTTTCAACGCTTTCAATGTCAGATAATGATAGATTCATGATCTGCATGCAATTGTACATGTACAAAGTGTTATCTATATTCCGTTTCGATTAAAGACGAATATGAAATTTTACATATTCTAGGTATTTGTAGAAAGTACCATATACGTATAAAATTTGGAAATGTGTTTGCCATGATTATTTGCTGTATGAATATATTATATATGAATAAAATACTTGTTTGGTGAAAGGATTCTCCCTAATACATGTTTTGCTAATGTACACTATGTATGTTGAAATAGTGTATTTTAACTGTTTGTGAAAATGCTTGTGAGTGTAAGTGTTTGGATGATGGTGTCTTAGGTACGTGTTGAGATGAGATTCTCAACTACCTTAGAGACATGTATGATTTCCTCCATGTTGGTTGTTTACTTTAACCGTTTACCTATGAAATATATGTGTTTGTATTTCCTGTTTATATGGTGCTTTATAACATGCTTTATGACATACTTGTTAACTTGCTTGAGTTACTTTGTTTATTATGATTTACTCCACATGCTCTGAATAAGGATTGTTTGCGTTTGAGACTATGATTATAGTCCAGACAATCGGTACCAGACTTGAGTTCCTGGTTGAGATTCATTTCGCCACGTAGGATGTGTTTGATGAACCCGAGTCGTACTTCAGTTGGCGACAGTGGTTAGGCCACACGAAGTGCTTATGCACTTCATATCGTTCAGTTGATTGTGCGCTTGAGCTAGTCAGGCTCATCAAGTAACCCGATATGTCTAATGTATGTTCACCATGTTTGGATGCTACTGCTTGAACCTAGGGTACCAAACTTACTAGTGAAATCCCGTTAACCATGGTACCTCAATCCGCTAAGACTCATGAGCCGAATACGGTGATATGGGACACTGTATTCGAGTTATGGTGACCAATGAGCAACCAGACTCGTGAGCCGATTATGGTGGTATGGGACACTTTATTCGAGCTGTCGGCCTACACTGATTGGTGACGAGTCCTTTGTAGTGACCTCGAGCATACTCTGAATTTGCGGTGAGGCGATGAGTTTTGCCGCAACATATAGAGTATGAACTAGGTCTGTATCAATTTAGTGATGAACCGTTAAAAAGGTGATGGGGGAGTGGTGTAATGAATGCGTGTAATAGCCCTAGCAGCCTTTGCAGTGACCTAAAAACACACCATCGTATGAGATTAACTAGGATTGACGACCCTAGAGTGGATCATGTTTGGGAATGATGCAAGGGAGGTACCTTAGTTTCCCAATACTGTTGTTTGAAATGGACTAATAACAACTCGGTAATCATGCTCATCATTGCATTGCATATGCCTAGAAGATGTGGAGCATTGAGGAATGCAAGCATGCCGCGAACGTAAGATGGTGTCACACGAGGGAGTGTGTGGTGAGGGCATGCATCATGACTGCATTCATACTTGCATTAATAAGAGTAGTTAGTAGTGTTTGATTATACTGCTTTATCATTACTACTTGACTGAATTGATAACATGTTAACCTATGCTTTATTGTTCCACTGAGTTATCTACTCACTCCCACGTTACGAGACGGTGTTGTATACACCAACCAGACTCTGTCTTAGGTACAGATGAGGTGGCGACTCAGGAGGCTAAGCCAAACTACGACGAGGACCAGGACGAGTTCTCATTTATGCAGTTTGCTAGTGGCTTTGACTAGACTGCCTGGATCGACGGGATTTACAAGGCTTATTTCTTTAGTTGTACTTTTGACATTTTGTTCATAAAACAGATACATGTATATGGTGACTCAGATGGGTTCATACTCTAGAGATTGAGATGGTTTTGTTTCTTTTACCTACATATATATACAGTTTCAATCTTCCGCTTGCCTTTATACAATTGATCTGGAGTATGAATTACTATTTTGGTATAATCTCACTCATGTTTATTGCACTAACATAGACAACATTTAATCATCATTATCTATGTTGCATAAGTGATGTTTTGGAACTCGAGAGTTGAGTTGCTACTTGACCCTCGAATTTCAGGGCATTACAGAAAATACTTAGATTACTGCCAGAACGGTTTAATCCCAAAGTAATAACTATTGAAAAGTGTAGGAATATTGATGAAATGAAAGTAGAAGAACTGGTAGGTTCCCTACAAACTTTTGAACTACACTTCAAACAAATCCCTAAATTCAAAAATATTGTCCTAAAAACTTCAAAGAAAACAACAAATGAGGATAGTGGAAGTGAAAAAGAAAATGAAGATGAGGAAGTGGCTCTATTGGCACAATGATTTAAGAAGTTCTTTCAGAAAAATCATGACCGTCCTTCCAGAGGAAGAAAGGTGGACAACAAACCTTCTGCAATAAAATTTGGTAAAAAGACCAAAGAACCACAATGCTATGCCTTTCAGAAGTATGGACACTTGTCTATTGTGTGCCCAAACAGAAAAACTAAGGGCAAGGCAATGGCTGCCACATGGGATGATACAGAAGAGTCAAACTCAGAATCTAGTGACCTAGAGAGCGATGGAAACCAGAAATCCTTAAAAATTCTTATGGTCTCCACTACTCCAATCATTCCCATTGAAACTGAGAACGAGAAAGAACCACAAGCTACTAAATCATTTTCATCTGATAATGAGGAATCTGAAAAAGGAAAAGATGCTTACAATCAACTTTACATCCATAGCATCAACATTGTTAGAAGAGTCGGGATATCTGAAAACAAAAGAGAATTGTTGTAAAAAGATCTAGACAAAACCTTGGAAATTAATACACATCTAATCAATGATCTACTGCAATATCATTCAGATAATGATAAGTTAGAAAGGAGCAACCTATCCCTAAAAATGGAATCATCAAAGCTTACTAAACAAGTTGAATTATTAAAAGATGAAAATGAGCATCTCCAAAATGAGAATCGCACTCCTTTTTTATTTAGAGAAATCTAGAAAATTTGCTGAAATAAACTATAAATTTTCTCAAAGTGGTGATAAGCTAGAAAAATTGTTAAGGATGGGTAGAAGTGGAAAAGACAAAATGGCCTAGGGTATGATAAAACTAAAATAAGAATTGGAAATGTAGCACCATTAACTGAAAAATCGGCTACTACAGGTAGTAATATGAGATATACTCCAGTTTATCATTTATGTGGTGATTTGGGCCATTATAAGTTTAAGTGCTTGACACCTAGAAGGACTCCACATTACTCTGTTAAAGTCATATTGGTAAATTCAAACCGATCAGAGAAATACGGAATGTCAAAAGTCCACCTAGGAGACTGGTTAAAAGAAATACTCATCCATCACCACCTAGAATGAATGACAGAATGATGGAGTTAGTGGATCAAGTGGGTAAGATAAACATGAAAACTAAATCTATCACAGTAAAGAATTCTGTCTCAAAATGGGTACTGAAATAAAAAGCTAAAATATCTGATAACTCACTCTATACCCTGAAATGTTAAGCATGAAAGGACAAGACTAGGTCATGCATCAAGATCTGGATATTTGTTGAATGATGCAATTTTGTTGAGCTCTTAATGATATATCTAAGGTTCCTCACCTCAATCTTTCTGTACATATAAACATCCTAATGTTTATAATTTTGAGTTGTACAATGCTTGTACAATATTTTGATGTGTATACTAATTTAAAAGATATTCTATTCTATACACAAGGTTATGGAAGTGTGGAAAAATGAAAATTACTTATCTTCGATATGTCCTTCGATAAGTCATTCTCGATTAATCGATCAAGGGTCAATATCAACGATGCCTCTTTGGAATGTGAAGAACCATATGATCGAGAATGATATCGAAGATGGTCTCGATAACATCAGGGGAGTTACATCGATATTATCGAAACACTGGTCGATGATATTGAAGACTGCAGCCCAATAAAAGGTGGTCGAGCAGAAAAACTTTATTTTCTTTCGGAAAAGGGCATTCCAATTTATTTTTTTGCTCATCTCCTCAGCCAGAGGTACATCGTGGGTCCTGAAAGCTCCTCGAGAACTGGTATTATCGTTCCATTCCTTCCATTCTAGAGTCTATCTTGATTTTTGGTCGGGTATTTTCAGTTTCCTTAAAAGAGAAATTTTCTCCGTTCTTCCCAAATATGTCTTTATGGGTAAGGACAAGGAAACAATGTCGGGTCCTAGGGAGTCGTCCAGAGCCTCTCAACGAAAGACCCTTGCCTCAAAAGAAAAGGCGAGAGCTCCCGAACGTGGAACCCCCACTCGTCAGAGATCTCGAAAAACTTCACGTGGTGGGTCCCAGTCTGAAACACCAGCACCTTCTATTGCTAGCTTAAATCCACGTCCAGCAAAATACATGGGTAGGAAGCTCATTCACTAGAGGAAGGTAGATAGGGATTGTTTAAAACCATATAATTTGGAATCCCTATTTGCTGTAATTAATTGGTTTCCCGTTCTAAACTTCGGTGGGCCGTGCCATCTGGAACGCACACGTAACTTTCTAGCCACTTATCACTCACCCGTGTCTAATCCTCCTTCAATCATGGTTTCTCTTGATAGTGATGATGTACTAATCACTCCTACTATAATTACAAATATCCTGGGGCTAGAAATGTCACCCATTGGTCTCTCTAAAATGGACCTCGAACACGTTGAAATTTGGTCCATGATCACTAAATACCTCTGTCATGGTAGAGACATTCCTTGGTACCAAGGAAATGCATTGAAATCTAAGTTCGTGGAACCGCAATTTTGGGTCTTGCATGGTATTTTCACCACAAACATTTATCCTAGAAGTACCAACCGGTCCGATCTCACAGGATTCATGACTATGATAGTGTATTCAATAGCCAATGAGATAAAAATCTGCCTCCTGACTCTGATTGTACATCAGTTGGTCTACGTCGTTCATACATCCAGGGATCTTCACCTGCCCTATCCCTGGATCATAGAAATGTATGCAACGCCATCGGCTTCCCAACGACTAGTGATCCGGAACTTTCCCTCCAAGTCTTCAATAAGAACAACATTCGTATGATGGACTTAAAGTTCGACAAGTATCCTGAGGATCCAGAAGAAGGCATTCAAGAAGAAGGAGTAGGAAGTGAAGGTGATGCTCTCGGTGAACGAGCTGAGGCTGCTGGGCATGAACCTTCTACATCACATCAAAACTGTCAACATCAACTCTCGGGCGTACTAAACAATTTAAGATGCATCAAGACAAAACTGGGGCGATACAGCACGATGTAGCTCAACTGAAAGAGTCTGTAGATACATGACTCACTGTCTTAGAACGCATGGTCAACGGAGTGCAGAAGATAGTACAATAGTTGGTTGATCTGCTCACTTGCTAGCGCGACGACACGGGCACCGTCTTCCTCGGCTTCATAAGTACTGGTTTCCGGATGCTATCACATACACTTCACTCTTATTTTCGCGTATGAACATTAATATCTTTTTAGATATTTTGTGCTTTCATAAGTGTATATGATAACTGACTAACTTGCACAGTCTAAACAGTCTTTCTGTATGTGTGTTGCCCATAGATGGGTTAAAAACTAATGTTTGATTTTGGGTGCTCATGAGTGGGCTTGGTAGTTTTGTTGGGATAACTGTTAAGCTACTGCTAATCTGGGGTAGTATATGAAAGTGCTCTGGTTTGTCAATTAGTGTGAGTGTTGAGTCAGTTAGACTACGGAGGCTGATAAGGAAGAGCAATTCAAGCATCTGCCTCAACCGGATGTGTGCAAGCTTGTCGTAGGTAAATTTGAGCCTCACATCCCTTGTCCCAAATCACCAGGTATACTAAAACCCTTAAAAATGTTAGAATATCATAGGGTTTTTAGGGCAAGAAAATATTTTCAAAATAGGAAAATTCTCTAATTTTCTTTTATTGTCAATTTTATCGATACACATCTCGATATGATCGACTTGCGCTATCTAGTCCTTAATGCTCCATCGATACCATCGAAAAGAGGACCAAATATTGAAAATAGAGGTGATGACCGCTTGAGTTGAAGAAGGGATATGCCAATATGTCCTAGAGGGGGGTGAATAGGACTTTTAAAAGTTTTTATGATTTATTTAAAATCCTATCACACTAATCCTAACAATAGACATATAGTAGGATTACTCAGAAATAACTCTACCAGCTTCCAAGCCCAGTACAGGATCCAATCACAAACTATGAATGAAGTAAATAGTGTACAAACTAGTTTATGATGGATATGACTATGTAAGTGTGTGAAATGTGATCTCAGATATATGGATATGAAAGCATTGACATAGAACATACACATAGAAGATTAGTAATCGCAAACACAGTCATTTTTATAGTGGTTCGACTACTTGTCTACTCCACTCCCGTCTGCTACACTCAACCCTTGAGTGTACTGGATTTCACTAAGGAGGTTTCCCAAGGTTCACCTCAAACCTAAGGTTTTAAATCAGGTTCATTTTCAACCTTTATATAGAGGTTTCTACTCGGTTCACCTCTAATCCTGGAGTTCTACTGGTTCACTCCTAACCAAATGTTTATGCTCTCCACAGAGCAAGGGTCCACACAACGCACCCGGATGTTTATGCTCTCCACAGGGCAAGGGTCCACATAACGCACCCACCATGTATACTCCCGCCGGAGGCCTCCTTGAGGACTTCAAAGGGTGAGAACCACTTAAAACCCAATCTTAGAAAGAAATGATCACAAGTGTCCTCTGGACTCTAGATACTTACAGATAAGTTGATGAGTCCCATTCAGCACAATGTCGAAGATCTCCTCCTCCTTGTTGATGAAGAGTCTTTTTCTCCCTTGATCCACAACACAAGATAATATACCTATACTAGGCTTCGGGTTGGGTCAAGGTGAAGATAGAATCCTACTCTTAAAATATTTTCCTATCAGGAATGTAAAGCGATTCCAATCTTATGCATTCAAGGCATCCCAACTTAATGATTTGCCATTAAGGTAGTAGCTGGAGGATCCTTGAATGAGGAAGTTCATTCCCCAATCCACTCTATTGAATGTCAATGGTGAGGGTGGATTGGAGGATGAACTCCCTTGAGAGAAAGGGCTTTAGATATAGGATATAAGTTGAAACACTCAAAAGCTCTCTCTACTTTCTCTCGCAGCAACAAAAGACAAGTCCTTTATATAAAGGTAAAAAGTTCCAACGAATATAAAATGGTCACATTTATGACAGAGTTCGATATCATCGAGCATATACTCTCGATGGCATCGATGGTCTGCCCGATGACTCGGACTCAATGTCATATGCTTTTGAAACTCTTTGCCAAATGGTCGATGAATCGAAACTATTATCGATGTCATCAGATTTCAAACTCCGATTCCATCGATGACAGGTTCGATTAATCGACACTTGAAAAATGAGAGATACTTGACTTTGAGATATTTCAGGTTTTCATGAATGATCGGGGGAACCGTCAAGATCATCGGAATTTGAATGTCGACGATATCGAGATCAGAGTCGATGCATCGATAAATCCATCGAATTTGTCTTTAAGCTTGCTGGACGATTTGTGTCCTTGTTTGATGCAATCGACCTGGTGCCGATATCATCGATATTTGAATATCGATTCTATCAAAGGGCCCCCAATCATAGTTAAAACAACCTGAAATATCTGGTTTAAGAAATGCGATATCATCGATGGACCTCCGATCTTATCAATATTTGAATTCAGATCATATCGGACGGTCATCGATATATCGAAGGAATTTGAGATTTTCATTAAAAAATAGGGGCGCTTGAAATCTGCCTATCGATCTTATCAAGCCACTCTTAATGGACTCGAGATTTGAATATCGACGATATCGATAGGTGTATCGATATATCAATAATTCGTCCAGATATGTTGTGAAGTTGCTGGACATATTTAGTGCTTTTATCAATGATATCGATGGATGTATCGATACATCGATAAATCCTTCCAGATAAATATTTAGTTGCAAGACACTTTTGGTCCTCATATCGATAATATCGGTAAGGTATCGAGGACATCGACAGAGCAGGTTGATCATATTGAAGGTGCTTCGATAAAATCGACACAGCGAGAAAAAATTAGAATTTTTCTCATTTAAAAAAAAGTTCTCTCACTTCAAAAACCCTAAGATGTCTATCTTGTGTTAAGGATTTTAATCACCTGGTGTTTTGGGACATGGGATGTGAGGCTATGATTTACCTATGGCGAGCTTCCACACATCCGAATGAGGTAGACAATTGAATTGTTCTTCCTATCGAGCTCTGTAGACAGACTGACCCACCACTCACGTAACTTGACAAACTAGGGTACTTTCAAATATATCCAGCAACCTTATACAAATCTGGACTAAATTATCGATGTATCGATATACCTATTGATATTATCGATATTCAAATCTCGAGTCTATCGAAGTTGACTTGATAATATCGACAAGCAGATTTTCGGTGCCCCTATTTTTTCTTAAGAATATCATATAAGCATCGATATATCGAAGTCTCATCGATACCATCGAAATTCAAACCTCGATGATATCGGAAGGCCTTTGATGATATCGGTCTTGGGCACCATGTTCTCCAGTAAATCTTTCAGGGTGGTTTATCTATGATCAGGGGTCACTCGATAGAATCGATATTCAAATATCAATGATATCGATGACATATCGATTGCATCGAGCATGGACATAAACTGTCCAGCAAGCTTTATGAAAAATCCTTTTGATTTATCAATGCATCAACACAGTTATCGATATCATCGACATTCAAATTTTAATGATCTCGAAGGAACCTCGATCATTCATGAAAACCTAAAATATTTCAAGTTAAGTCTCTAGTTTCGATTCATCGACCATTTGGCAAAGAGTTTCAAAAGCATATGACATTGAGTCCGAGTCATCGGGCAGACCATCGATGCTATCGAGAGTATACGCTCAATGATATCGAACTTTGTCATAAATGTGACCGTTTTATATCCGTTGGAACCTTTCAACTATATAAAGAGGGCTTGTCTTGTGTTACTGTGAGAGAAAGTAGAGAGAGCTTTTGAGTTTTTAACCTTAAATCTTATACCCAAAGCCCTTTCTCAAAAGGGAGTTCATCCTCCAATCCATCCTCACCATTGATATTCAATAGAGTAGATTGAGAAATGAACTTCTGCATTTAAGGATCTTTCAGCTACTACCTTAATGGCAAATCATGAAGCTGGGATGCCTTGAATGCATTAGATGATTGAAATCGCTCCATCTTCCTTATAGGAAAATCTTTTGAGAGTAGGATTTCATCATAACTTTGACCCAACCCATCGCCATGCATTGGTACATCTTTTGAGTTGCGGATCAAGGAGATCGAAGACTTTTCATCAACAAAGGAGGAGATCTTTATCAACGTGCTTAATGGGACTCATCCACTTATCTGTAAGTATCTAGAATCCAGATGACACCTGTGATCATTTCTTTCTAGGATTGGGCCTTAGGTGTTTCTCAACCCTTCAAGCCCTCGTAGGAGGCCTCCTGTGGGAGTGTACGTGGTGGGTGCGTTATGTGGACCCTTGCTATGTGGAGAGCATAAACATCTGGTTGAAGGTGAACCAATCAAAATCTTAGGTTTGAGGTGAACCGTGTGAAACCTCGGGTTTGGGGCAAACCGCGTAAAACCTCCGGTAGGGTCTTATGTAAGATCCTTGGCCAGTGTGCCTAAAAGTGGGTACGTTGTATTGACCCTTGCTTGTGAGAACATAAATAGTCAGCCTCAGTGTAGGTTGTAAAGGTTGAAGGTGAACCTGATTTAAAACCTTAGGTTTGAGGTGAACTATTGTGAAACCTCCTTAGTGAAATCCGACACACTCAAGGGTTGAGTGCGTCTGCCAGGAGTGGACTAGACTGATCATCGAACCACTATAAAAATGACAATGTTTGAGATTGCTATTTTTCTAAATGTGTGATTTTGTAACGACTCGAAAAATCCCGTACAATGGCCCGAGTACCACCTCGACTAGAAATCATTTAGGATTAAATCCTTTATTAATTTGACAAAGTTAACCAAGTGCTAAACAAGATTAGCCATGAAATCCATTAGAATCACTTTAAATACGATCTGCAAGACCCAAAACTTGTAGAATCATTGATGTTAGGTTATCCTAAAACCTAGGATCAAACTCATTACCCGACTGCTCTCGGGAGCACATTGAAACTCTGTATCAGGTCTAGACCGCACATCGGGAGTCTGAATAATACGAAGTTAAGGACTTAGGACCGCCTCGCTGGGCTTGACAACCATCTCAGAAATTAAATCCAGACAGTGTCCCACAGCTGTTCGATTGAGTCCGGAGCGAGGAGTGTGAAAACAGCTACATTTCTTTACAAATAAATATCTCAAATAGTAATCTGAGACCTGTTACTTGCGAACATTTTGTAAGCAACCAGACCATCAGAATCTAACCCGAATACACCCTCAGATCAGGAAAATTTTCATAAACATATCCATGTACTTGGAATTTCAGATCGAAATTCGCTGACCGTTGAACTGAAACTGGTCCGCCACGGGTGATCTGGGAATTCGAATGAAACGAAAACTTAACTCCACCTGAATCCAATGTCTGTGAGCTTAAGTCCGACCTTTGGCTCTGGGAGGCCCGCCAAAAGTCCTCTGTTGAGCTGGAAAAGGCTCGCTTTGGTTATAACCTAAGTATACCTTGACCATAAGTCTATATTAGTGTGTTTTTAGGCTATATAAGGACCTTAGAACCCTCTCTCTCACAGCCATACGAATTTGAGAGAAACCCTAGGAGAGAGAAGAGAGAAAAGAGAGAGAAAGTGTGAGAGTTGTGGGAGATCCTTCCTATAATTTTCCCTGCCGTTCTACAAGCCTATCAAGTCGCTTTCCCAGCGAATTCGACTTCGTTTCTAGGTAAGAAACCCTAACCCTAATCTGTTTTGGGGTTGTGAAGGTTGTAGGTTATGAAATAGCTAACCTATTTCATTCTATAGGTTACCAAATTGCCAAATATGGAAGCTTGGCAAACCTATCGTATTCGTTACGATTCTACAATAAAAGGTGAGGACTTTAGGTGTATAGGTTATGGTTTTCAATGCTTTCAATGTCAGATAATGATAGATTCATGATTTGCATGCAATTGCATATGTACAAAGTGCTGTCTGTTTTCCGTTTCAATTAAAGATGAAGAATATGGAATTTTACATACTCTAGGTATTTGTAGAAAGTACCGTATACATATAAATTTTGGAAATGTGTTTGCCATGATTATTTATTGTATGGATATATTATATATGGATAAAATACTTATTTGGCGAAAGGACTCGCCCTAATACTGTTTTTGCTACATTATGTATGTTGAAATAGTGTATTCTAAGTGTTCGTGAAAATGCTTGTGAGAGTAAGTGCTTGGATGATGGTGCCTTAGGTAGGTGTTGAGATGGGATTCTCAACTACCTTAGAGACGTGTATGATTTCCTCCATGTTGGTTGTTTAACGTAACCGCTTACTTATGAAATATATGTGTTTATATTTCCTGTTTATATGGTGCTTTATAACATGCTTTATAACATCCTTTATGACATGCTTGTTAACTTGCTTGAAGTACTTTGTTTAATATGCTTTACTCTACACGCTCTAAATAAGGATTGATTGAGTTTGGGACTATGTTTATAGTCCAGACAATCGGTACCAGACTTGAGATCGTGGTCGAGATTCATTTCACCACGTAGGATGTGTTTGACGAACCCGAGTTGTACTTTAGTTGGCGACAGTGGTTAGGCCACGCGAAGTGCTTATGTACTTCATGTCGTTTAGTTGATTGTGTGCTCGAGCTAGTCAGGCTCGTTGAGTAACCAATATGTCTATTGTATGTTCACTATGTTTGGACGCTACTGCTTGAACCTAGGGTACTAAACTTACCAGTGAAACCCCGTTAACCATGGTACCTCGATCCGCTAAGACTCATGAGCTGGGCATGGTAGTATGGGACACCGTGGTCAAGCTGTCGGCCTACGCTAGGGCCACGTGCCTCCCCGTAGTGACCAGTGAGCAACCAGACTCGTGAGCCGATTATGGTGGTATGGGACACTATATTCGAGCTATCGGCCTACACTGATTGGTGACGAGCCCTTTGTAGTGACCTCGAACATACTCTCAATTTACGGTGAGGTGACGAGTTTTGCTGCAGTGTATCGAGTATGAACTAGGCCTGTATCAATTTAGTGATGAACCGTTAAAGAGGTGATGGGGGAGTGGAGTAACCATTGTGCGTAACAGCCCTAACAGCCTTTGCAGCGGCCTAGAAACACATTACCTTATAAGATTAACTAGGACTGACGACCCTAGAATAGATCATGTTTGGGAATGATACAAGGGAGGTACCTTAATTTCCTAATCCTACTGTTGGAAATGGACTAATAACAACTCGGTAATCATGCCATCATGCATTGCATGTGCCTGGAAGATGTGGAGCACTGAGGAATGCAACCATGTCGCGAACGTAAGATGGTGTCGCACGAGGGAGTGTGTGGTGAGGGCATGCATCATGATTGCATTCATACTTGCATTAATAAGAATAGTTAGGAGTGTTTGATTATACTACTTTATCATTACTGCTTGACTGCATTGATAACATGTTAACCTATGCTTTATTGTTCCACTGAGTTAGCTACTCACTCCCATGTTACGGGACGGTCTTGTACACACCAACCAGACTTTGTCTTAGGTACAGATGAGATGACGACTCAGGAGGCTGAGCCGGATTATGACGAGGACCAGGACGAGTTCTCATTCATGTAGTATTCTGGTGGCTTTGACTAGGCTGCCTGGATTGACAGGATTTACAGGACTTATTTCTTTAGTTGTACTTTTGACATTTTCTTCATAAAACAGATATATGTATATGGTGACTCAGATGGGTTCATACTCTAGAGATTGTGATGGTTTTGTTTCTTTTACATGTATATATATATACAGTTTCAGTCTTTCGCTTGCCTTTATACAATTGATCTAGAGTATGAATTACTGTTTTGGTATAATCTCACTCGTGTTTATTGCTCTAACACAGATAACATTTAATCATCATTATCTACATTGCATAAGTGATGTTTTGGAACTCGAGAGTTTAGTTGCTACTCGACCCTCGAATTTTAGGGCATTACAAGTTGGTGTCAGAGCATGATTTTGATTACACCGGACCTGAGTTATGTTCCCACGATGTATGCTGACGCCTTTTGACATAGGAGGGTATGAGAACAATGTAGTAACAGTCTTAGGCATCCCAGTTTCGTCCAAAGGCAAAGTTCACTAAAATGAACGTCGAAATCGAGTCTATACTCAACCTTGGTCGCATGAGTCGACCTTAAAACCACTTCTAGGCCGTCCGATGACGGGTCTGGATAGTAATCCACCCAATCTCAGCCATTGAAATTCAGTAAAATATCGTTATGTATCAGAATATACTCGATTGGACCTGAAACGACTCGAAACGGAGTCGGGGGCCACACGATGCAATCCTGTGGGACCCAGGACAGACCCAGGGTGTATTTGACACCTGGGGAGGGTGGTGAACACCGCTCTACCATGGTGGTGCCACGCCTTGCCCATCGAACCACGGTGGAACCGCGGTCACCGCGGTCAGGCCCATCGGGTCTGGTTGGGCCAGGTTGGTCAGGGTCAGCCCTACCCCAGGACTCATATGGGACCAGCGAAATC
The DNA here is from genome assembly GCA_030180095.1 of Magnolia changhungtana. Lineage (NCBI taxonomy): Eukaryota > Viridiplantae > Streptophyta > Magnoliopsida > Magnoliales > Magnoliaceae > Magnolia > Magnolia changhungtana. The sequence goes on from JASAUF010000353.1 coordinate 3,260,636, forward strand.
ATGCGGGGGTCCCTATTTTATTCCGTCAGCCCCCCCTCTCCTCATTTTCACCCTTCCAAGCCCTCTAAATTGCTTTTTCTCTCTCAACTCTCCCTTCTAATCAGCAAAACCCTTTATTTCGGTCACAACCCACCCCTCTCCTTCGTTCACAGCAACCTTACCTCCTTATCCTCTCCATTTCTCTCTCATTTCAGCACATACACGCCCCATTTTGTCTCAAAATTGTGCACACCCCCTACCCCACTTCATTTCTCCTTCTTTCTTCTTAAAACTTGGTCGTTTGGGCCTCTGCAATCACTGTTGAGACCCAAGTTCATGTGAAGCAAGGAGAGCAGCCCTTTCTCTCTCTTATCGTCACTTTCCATGGCTTTCTTCGCCATTGTTTCGGCCATTTTCTCCGTCTCCACCATTCTTTCTCTTATGGGGAAAAGGAAGACCGCTGCAGATGAAGTTGGGCCTAGCCGTCCAACCCGTTCGAGGAGAGAAGTGGTAAATGAAGCAAGCCTTAGCACTGTTCAGGAGTATAGGTCGAAGCGAGACCTAGACCCTCAACTTTCAATCAGAAATACCCTTCCGATAGGCTTCGAATACGGTCGTTTTGCTGACCGTAAGATAGTGTTTAAAGCTCACATGGATGAGAGAATGTTTGGGCTACACTCGGATGTGGACCGCTTGATATGCTCTCGTGGTGCTATGGTTATGAGACCACGACCTGATGTTCAGGGCAGGCCTTTCCTTGGCAAGAGGCCTTGTGCTGACTCGCCTCTCAAGATCGCAGCGCCAGTGGCTCCGATGAGGCGCCCTATTATGACCTGTACATACTACGAGAAACAGGGTCATCCTGTTGGGAGCTGTTTTGCTCGGATGAGGGATATCGGGTTCTCTCCGCCGCAGATGATTGGTTGTTCTTGCCCACAGGCTATATCGACTCCACCACTTCTGATGGCACTTGCACATCTGTCTTTCAGACCACCTGCACCTCATTTTTGGCCGCCTCAACGGCCCATGGTACCTCAGCCTAACCGATCCTAGCAGGCGCGTGTTCATGCGCTTACCGCAGAGGAACCAGATATTGCACCTTCAGCGCATATGGCCTTCGAGGTCACTACACACGTTCAAGTTACTCCCACCTTCTTATTGGTGGACATTGGGTCCACTACCTCCATGATTTCATGCACGGTAGTCAAGCGACTGATTTTAGTTACTGCTCCTATGAGAGGAGTGAGGGTTATCACTGCTACAGGTACTTCATCTGAGGTTACTCGTATGTGTGAGGGCTACCCGATAGACTTGGGTGGCAGAGTGATTCTAGTTGACCTGATCGTCGTCCCCCTATTCCATTACGACGTTATCTTCGATATGGATTGGCTCACTGAGATGCGAGCCGAGATTGACTGCGAGACTAGGGTGGTGACAGCCTATGGACACGATGGCACGGCCTTTACTTTTCCTGTTCAGGTCAGTCACGCTACTTGGTTGCGATGTTATTCTTCTTCATTAGAGACTACTGATGTTTTGATGCTTGAGGATACACCTGTAGTTCAGACTTTTGCGGACGTGTTTGGACCGATTCCTGGGTTACCACCTCGGTGTGAGATCGACTTCACCATTGATCTTACGCCTGGTGCGACACCCATCTCTTTACCGACGTATCACATGCCTCCATGTGAGATGGAGGAACTGTGGAAACATATTGATGAGCTGGTAGAGAAGGGATTTATATGACCTAGTGTGTCTCCCTGGGGAGCACCTGTACTATTTGTGAAGAAGAAGGATGGCTCACTATGGTTGTGTATTGATTATCGTAGGTTGAACCAGGCCACCGTGAAGAACAAGTATCCTTTGCCCAGGATAGATGATATGTTTGATCAGTTAAAGGGGGCAAAGTATTTCTCGAAGATTGACTTGCAGTCAGGGTACCATCAGTTACGCATCAGAGATGAAGACATGCAGAAGACAGCTTTCAAGACCTGCTTTGGGCATTACGAGTTCTTGGTGATGTTGTTCGGTCTTACGAACGCACCGGCCGTGTTCATGGACTTGATGAACAGGGTATTTCGGCCATTCTTATACCGATTCATCATCGTATTCATTAATGACATCCTGATATATTCCACGAGTTGGGAAAAGCTCGAGGTGTACCTGAGAGCGGTGTTGGATACCTTGAGAAAGAATCAGTTGTTTGCGAAGTATAAGAAGTGCGACTTCTGGCAGGAAGAAGTCAAGTTCCTGGGACATGTGGTGTCCAAGGAAGGGATAGCAGTGGACCTTGCTAAGGTAGCCGCGATTCAGGATTGGAAGTAGCCTGGCTCGATTACTGAGGTGAGTTTTCTTGGCCTAGCCGGGTACTATCGATGCTTCATTCAGGACTTCTCAAAGATTGCTAGGACGTTATCACAGTTGACGTGTAAAGATTTGAAGTTCGCCTGGAATGAGAAGGCAGAAGCAGCTTTTCAGGAGCTGAATGACAGAGTGACGTCCGCCCCTGTGCTAGTATTTGCCAGAGCAAGGGGTGAAGTACACAATATACACTGACGCATCTCACGTTGGTTTGGGTTGTGTCCTTATGTAGAAGGATATGGTGATTGCATATGCTTCGAGACAATTAAGGAAGCACAAGGAGAATTACCCTACACACGACCTTGAGTTAGTAGCTGTCATCTTTGCATTGAAGCTCTGGAGACATTACCTCTACGGAGAGGAGTTCGAGCTTTTCTGCAACCACAAGAGCCTTAAGTATATATTCACGTAGCGAGACTTGAATATGAGGCAGCGCCGATGGATGGAAACCTTGAAGGACTTCAAGTTCGAGGTCTCCTACCATCCTGGTAAGGCTAACCTTGTGGCGGATTCGTTGAGCCGTAAGAAGACTATTGCATTTGCGGCTCCGTTGATGATAGCAGAGTGGGATATGCTAGAGTTCATGCGGGACTTCGAGCAGAAACTCACTATGGAGGAGTCATTTGAGTGTGTCGCACATGTTCAGTTGCGCCCACTCATTGATGATAGGATTATCGAGGCCCAGAAGGGCGACATGCGGTTGTCTGAGCTTCAAGAGCAAGCTAGCGACGCTGAGGACTCCGAGTGGAGAGTTGGAACAGATGGGGGTCTATGATACCGTGGCCGCTTATGCATTCCTGATGTTCATGACTTACGACAGGAGCTCCTCGAGACTGCCCACAAATCGAAGCTTGCAATGCACCCTGGTAGTACGAAGATGTACAAGGACATGAGACGGTCTTATTAGTGGGACGGCATGAAGGCTCACATAGCAGAGTATGTCTCTCGTTGTCTGACATGCCCGCAGGTCAAGGCAGAACATCGCCGACCTCCTAGACTGCTTCAACCCATGCCCATAGCTAAATGGAAGTGGGACTTCATTTCCATGGATTTTATATCGGGACTGCCGAAGATGAGGAAGGGACACGATTCCATCTGGGTGATTGTGGACCAGTTGACCAAATCGGCCCATTTTCTCCCTATCAGAGTCACGAACTCTGCAGACGAGCTGGCTAGGCTGTACATCAGAGAGATTGTGCGTCTGCATGGAGTTCCTCTAGAGATCGTGTCGGACAGACGAGCGGTTCACGTCTATCTTCTGTACTCGTATCTAGGAAGCGATGGGTGTGAAATTGAAGTTCAGTACTGCGTTTCACCCTCAGACCAACGGGCAGACAGAGCAAGTGAACCAGATTTTAGAGGATATGTTATGGGCCTGGGTCTTGGACTTCAAGGATAGTTGGGATGACTGTCTTCCTTTTGCAGAGTTTGCATAAAACAACAGCTTCCAAGTGAGTATTGGTATGGCTCCATATGAGGCCTTGTATGGTCGTCCTTACAGAGCACCGCATTGCTGGACTGAGATTGGCGAGAGCAGTTTGATTGGGCCAGAGTTGGTACAGGCGACCTCAAAGAAGATCGACATTATCAGGTGTCGACTTCTTACAGCACAGAGCAGGCATAAAAGTTACGCTGATACGAGGTGGCGACCGCTTGAGTTCGAGGCCGGTGATCACGTATTCCTCAGAGTTTCCCTTATGAAGGGAGTTCTTCGGTTTGGGAAGAAGGGGAAGCTCACATCGAGGTTCATCAGTCCGTTTCAGATACTTGATCGAGTGGGTGGTGTGGCATATCGTCTCACCTTGCCCACACCACTTGCAGCTGTACATAACGTATTTCATGTATCTATACTGAAGAAGTACGTTCCTGATCCTTCACACATTATCAGCTAGGAGCAGGTACAGTTGAGCGAGGATGTTACCTATGAGCTGTGCTCGACATGTATCCTTGACAGGAAGGAGCAAGTACTGCGTAGCAAGGAGATTCCACTCGTGAAGGTGCTGTGGACACATCATACAGAGGAGGAAGCTACGTGGGAGACAAAAGCCGAGATCCAAAAGAACTACCCTCAGCTCCTCGCAGAGTACGAAAAGGTACTAATTTTGAGGACAAAATTTTTCATTAAGGGGGGTAGATTGTAACAACTCGGAAAATCCCGTACAATGGCCCGAGTACCACCTTGACCAGAAATCATTTAGGATTAAATCCTTTAGAAATTTGACAAAGTTAACTAAGTGCTAAACTAGATTAGCCATGAAATCTATTAGAATCACTTTAAATATGATCTGCAAGACCCAAAACTTGTAGAATCATTGACGCTAGGTTATCCTAAAACCTAGGATTAAACTCATTACCCGACTGCTCTCGGGAGCACATTGAAACTTCGTATCAGGTCTAGACCGCACATCGGGAGTCTGAATAATACGAAGTTAAGGACTTAGGACCGCCTCGCTGGGCTTGACAACTATCTCAGAAATTAAATCCAGACAGTGTCCCACAGCTGTTTGCTTGAGTCCGGAGCGAGAAGTGTGAAAACACTCAGATTTCTTGTAACACCCTGAAAATCGGGGGTCGAGTATGAACTCAACTCCCGAGTTCCAACGCATCACTTACGCAACATACACAATGATGGTTAAATGTTGTCTGAGTTAGCGCAATAAACATGAATGAGATTATACCAAAACAGTAATTCATACTCCAGTTCAATTGTATAAAGGCAAGCGGAAGACTAAAATTTTATATTCAAAATATGTAAAGTATCAAAATTTTGTGAACTCCAGAGTATGAGTACTAACTGAGTACCAAGATACATGTATTGTTTCTAAGTCAATATCAAAATACAATCCTCAAGAGAGGCCCCGGAAATCTGCGATGATGCAAAGGCCTAAGCGTAGCCGTCAGTCTTGCATAAAGGAGAACTCCTCCGATCCTCCTCATAGTCGAGCTCGGCTCCTGAACGAGGCGCCATCTACACCTGCGACAGTCTGGTGGGTGTTGCAAACACCGTCCCGTAACGTGGGAGTGAGTAGCTAACTCAGTGGAACATTAAAGCATAGGTTAACATGTTATCAAATCAATCAAGCAGTAATGATAACGCAGCACAAATCAAACATTTATAATAACTCTTGTTAAGTGCAAAAATGATATGACATGATGCTGTATGCCCTTGCCAAACCACCCTCAAGCGACATCATCTTACGTTCGCGAATGCTAACTCCCTCAGTGCGCCACATCTACAAAGCACATGCGGTGCGATGATGCTCATGATTACCAAGTTTTTATTAATCCATTTCAACCAGCAGTATTGGGAAACTAAGGTACCTCCCTTGTATAATTCCCAAACATGATCCATTCTAGGGTCGTCAATCCTAGCCAATCTCATACGATGTTATGGTTTGAGAAGCGTAGTGAAGGCATCGCAAAGGGCTCGTCACCCGTCAGCGCGGATACAGATCTCACCGTATGCGGCTCAATTGCTGGCCGTCAGCTCAAGTACATATCTCACCATACCTGGCTCAATCACTAGCCGTCAGCTCAAGTACAGGTCTCACCGTACTCGGCTCAACTCATACTCTAGTTACTGTGAAAGACTCATCGCCAATCACAGACACTTGGAGTACACTCGAAGATACTACGGAGGACTCGTCGCCCGTCAGCACGAGCACAGGTCTCACCGTACTCGGCTCTCGCCGTAAATATCGACAGCTCGAATATAGTGTCCCATACCACCATAATCGGCTCACGAGGTTGGTTGCGCAATGGTCACTACGGGGAGGCACATAACCCGGCAGAGGCGGACGGCTCGACCACGGTGTCCCATACCACCATGCCCGGCTCATGCGTCTTAGCGGATCGAGGTACCATGGTTAACGGGATCGCCACTGGTAAGTTTGGTACCCTAGGTTCAAGCAGTAGCGACCAAACATGGTGAACATACATATACACATATCGGTTTGCTTGACGAGCCTGACTAGCTCGAGCGCACCACAAGTTGAGCGATATGGAGCGCAAAAGCACTCCGTGTGGCCAACCACTATCGCCAACCGAAGTACGACTCGGGTTCGCAGACACGTCCATCGTGGCGATATGAATCTCTACCACAACAGTAAGTCTGGTACCGAATGTGTGGACTATAGGCATAGTCCCAAACTCAATCAGTTGTAGAGCATGAAGTAAAGCATGAAGTAAAGCATGTATTATAAAGCATGAAGTATAGCATGTTATAAGGCATGTTGTAAAGCATGTTGTAAAGCATGTTATAAAGCACTAAACACATAGGGATACAAATACTTAGAGTTCATAGGTGAGTGGTTAGAGTGAACAACCACATGGAGAGTGTCATATGTGACTCTAAGGTAGCGGAGAATCCCATCTCAGCACCTAACTAAGGTTCTAACACTTAAGCACTTACACTCGCAAGTGATTTCACCAACACTTGGAATACACTACTTCAACATACATGACGTATGCTAGAGAAGTGTACACTAGGGTTGTCCCTTTACTAAACTAGTATTTTATACATATACATCATATTCATACAGCAATTAAACATAGCAATCACATCAGCAAACTTTATACGTATAGGGTACTTCCACGTATACCCAATTTCGACATACATAACGTTTACAAAGGAAGATAGATTTCGGCGATTCCTTTCGCCAAGCTAGTATTTTAATCACGTATGGTATAATCATACATTAAATAAATATGTCAAACATTATTCCAAAAGAACTACGTATACGGTATTTCTACAACACGTAATTTTAACATACGGCGCATTTACAAGTAAACATATATTTTGGCGATTCCTTTCGCCAAACTAGTATTTTATTCATATGTTATATAATTATACATTAAATAAACATGTCAAGCATTTATCCAAAAAAATACGTATACGGTATTTCTACGTATACCTAGAATATGTGAAATTCCATATTTCACACCGCTAATCAAAACAGGAAACGGAAAGCACTTTGTACATGTGCAATTGCAAGCAGATCATGAATCTACCATTATCTGACATTGAAAGCGTTGAAAAGCGTAACTTATACACTTAAAGTCCTCACCTTTGCCTTTGGAAACGGAACGAATCAGCAAGGGTGATGGATCTTCCGTCTACGGGCGATTTCTAGCCTAAAGAGCGGAATCGGTTAGTCGGTATACATCCTACCTCGATTCCACCTCAAATCAGACCTAGGGTTAGGTTTTCTTACCTTCAAATGAGGCGGAAAACACCGGGAAAACACTTAGAACGGAGCGGTGAAGGCCGTGTGGTGAGCCAATGCAGGTGGAGGAAGATCGGCAACGATCTCCAAGTTCTTCTCTCTCTTTTCTCTCTCTTCTTCTAGGGTTTCTTCCAAAATTCGTATGGCTGTGAGAGGGGCTGTTCTAAGCCCCTTTTATAGCCTCAAACATTACGAAAATAGACTCGGGTTCATGGGGTACTGCCTATATAGGATTTTCGACGCTTTTCCGGCTCAAAAGGGAAGTTCTGGTAGCCCTCTTTGAACCAAACGTCAGACTTAAGCTCACCACCAATGGATCTACGTGGGATTACGTTTTGATTCATTCGGATATGCAGATCGTACGTGGCGGACCACTTTCGGATTCGACGGTCAGTGGGCCACGATCAGAAATTCCAAGTACATATAAATGTTCTGAAATTTTTCTTAATCCAGGGTGTAATTTGGTCGATTCGACGGTCAGGTTGCTTATCGACGACGCGTCAACGAACGATGCGAGATCACTATTCCAGATATTTAATTTGGCTTATGAAGAGTGTTTTTCACACTACCTCGCTCCGATTCGAAACGAATGGCCGTGGAATATCGGATAAGGCTGATTTTTGAGATGATTGTTAAGCCCAGTGGGGCGGTCCTAGTTCCTTAGCTTCGGGTTAATCGGACTCCCGATGTGCGATCTAGACCTAATACGAAGTTTCGTTTCATTCCCGAGAGCAGACGGGAAATGAGTTTGGTTCTAAACTTTAGGGTAACCTAGCGTCACTTGTTCTGCAAGTTTTGGGTCTTGCAGATCGTATTTAAAGCGATCCTAACGGATTTCATAGCTAATTGAGTTTAGTACTTAGTTAACTTTGTTAAATTTCTAAAGGATTTAATCCTACGTGATTTCTGGTCGAGGTGGTACTCGACCCAATGTACGGAAATTTTCAGGTCGTTACAATCTACCCCCCTTAAACAAAAAATTTCGTCCTCGAAATTTATACCTGTTCGTACTCCTCGAGAATCTGAGGGTAGTTCTTCCTGACCTCGGCCTCAGTCTCCCAGGTAGCTTCCTCCTCAGAATGATGTGTCCAAAGCACCTTCACAAGCGGGATGACCTTGCTACGCAGTACCTGCTCCTTCCTGTCAAGGATGCGCGTCGGGCGCAACTCATATGTAGCATCCTCGCTCAACTGTACCTGCTCCCATTTGATGATATGCGAAGGATCAGGAACGTACTTCTTCAGCATAGATACATGAAATACGTTGTGTACGGAAGCAAGTGGTGTAGGCAAGGCGAGACGATACGCCACATCACCCACTCGATCCAGTATCTGAAATGGACCGATAAACCTCGGTGTGAGTTTCCCCTTCTTCCCAAACCGAAGGACTCCCTTCATAGGGGAAACCCGAAGGAACACATGATCTCCAACCTCGAACTCCAGCGGTCGCCGCCTCGTATCGGCGTAACTCTTCTGCCTGCTCTGCGCTGTGAGTAATCGACGCCTGATAATGTCCACCTTCTCTGTAGTCGCCTGAACCAACTCCGGGCCAATCAGGCTACGCTCTCCAACCTCTGCCCAACAGTGCGGTGCCCTACAAGGTCGACCATATAGAGCCTCATATGGCGCCATGCCAATCGTCGCCTGGAAGCTGTTGTTGTAGGCGAACTCTGCGTACGGAAGACAGTCATCCCAACTGTCCTTGAAGTCCAACACACATGCTCGCAACATATCCTCCAGAACCGATTCACCGCTCTGTCTGCCCATCAGTCCCCGAGGATGAAACGCCATTTATCTTGAACTTCAACTTCACACCCATCGCCTCCTGGATACGAGTCCAGAAGATGGATGTGAACCGCGTGTCTCTGTCCGACACAATCTCCAAAGGAACTCCGTGCGGACGGATGATCTCACGATATACAATCTAGCCGGCTCATCCGCGAGTTCGTAACTCGATAGGGAGGAAATGGGCCGATTTGGTCAACCGGTCCACAATCACCCAAATGGAATCGTGCCCCTTCCTCGTCTTCGGCAACACGATATGAAGTCCATGGAGATGAAGTCCCACTTCCACTCCGCTATAGGCATGGGTGAAACGGTCGGAGGTCGGCGATGTTCGCCTTGACCTGGCGGCACGTCGGGCATCGAGACACATACTCAGCAATGTGGGCCTTCATGTTATCCCACCAATACGTCCGTCTCATATCCTGGTACATCTTCGTGCTACCAGGATGCATCGCAAACTTCGAGTTATGGGCAGACTCGAGAAGCTCGCGTCTCAAGTCAGGTACATCTGGAACACATAGGCGGCCACGAAATCGTAAACCCCCATCAGAACCAACTCTCCACTCGGAGTCCACGGCGTTGCTAGCCTACTCTCGAAGCTCAGACAGCCGTATGTCGCCCTCCTGGGCCTCAACAATCCTGTCGTCGATAAGTGGCCGCACCCGAACGTGCGCAACACACTCAAATGGCTCCTCGACAGTGAGTCTCTGCTCGAAGTCCTGCACAAACTCTACCATATCCCACTCGGCTATCATCAGCGGTGCCGCAAATGCAATCGCCTTCTTGCGGCTCAACGCGTCTGCCACAAGGTTCGCCTTGCCGGGATGGTAGGAAACCTCGAACAAGTCCTTCAAGGTCTCCATCCATCGTATTTGTCTCATATTCAAATCTCATTTGCGTGAATATGTATTTAAGGCTCTTGTGGTCGCGAGAAAAAGCTCGAACTCCTCACCGTAGAGGTAATGTCTCCAAAGCTTCAATGCAAATGATGACGGCCGCCAACTCCAGGGTCGTGTGTAGGGTAATTCTCCTCGTGCTTCCTTAATTGTCTCGAGGCATACGATATCACCCTATCTTTACGCATCAACACACAACCCAAACCAACGCGAGACGCGTCGATACACCGTGTATTTCACCCCTTGCTCGGCAATACTAGCACGATGGGGCGGACGTCAACTTGTCCTTCGGCTCCTTAAAAGTTGCCTCCGCCTTCTCATCCCAGCGAACTTCGGGTCCTTTCGAGTCGGTGAGACAAGGGCACAGCGATCTTCGAGAAATCCCGAATGAAACGTACGTAGTACCCGGCCAGGCCAAGGAAACTCCTCACCTCGAATAGGTCGGTGCCGGCCGCAATCCGAACAGCCTACCTTAGCAAGGTCCATGCTATCCCATCCTTGGACACTACATGTCCGGGAACTTGACTTCCTCTGCCGAAGTCGCACTTCTTGTATTGCGCAAACAACTGGTTCTTCTTCAGGGTATCCAATACCGCTCGCAAGTGCTCCTCGTGCTCCTCCCGACTCGTGGAGTATATCAAGATGTCATCGATAAAGACGATGACGAATCGGTAGAGGAAAGGCCGAAATACCCGGTTCATCAGATCCATGAACACGGCTGGTGCGTTCGTCAGACCGAACGACATCACTAAGAACTCGTAGTGCCCAAAGCACGTCCTGAAGGCTGTCTCTTGCACGTCCTCCTCTCTCACGCGCAACCGGTGGTATCCCGACCGAAGGTCAATCTTCGAGAAATACTTCGCCCCCTCGGCGATCGAACGGATCATCAATCTGGGCAAAGGATACTTGTTCTTCACCGTGACCTGGTTCAACCTACGGTAATCAATACACAACCGTAGGGACCCGTCCTTCTTCTTCACGAACAACACACGGGTGCTCCCCAAGGAGACACACTAGGTCGAATAAAACCTCTCTCTACAAGCACGTCAATACGTGTCCGCGGCTCCTCCATCTCACATGAAGGCATACGATAAGTAGGCAACGAGATGGGCGTCGCACCAGCGTAAGATCTATCGTGAAATCAATCTCACGCCGGGGAGGTAAACCAGGGATAGTCTCAAACACGCCCGCAAAGTCTCGAACCACTGGCGTACTATCTACTGTCGGACCATCAATCGGCGCAAGCAAAGCAGCATAACAATCAACTCGACAGGGCCAACTGACCTGCACGGGGAACGTGAAAGCTGCACCGTCGGTCCATAGGCCGTCACGATCCGAGTATCGCAATCTATCTCCGCCCTCATCCTGGTGAGCCAATCCATACCCAGGATAACGTCGTAGTGCCACAGCGGAGCAACAATGAGGTCGACGAGCACTGTGCTGCTACCCAAAACTACCGAACAACCCTCACATAATCGTGTGACATCCGAACAGGTCCCGGTAGCCGTAGTGAGTCTCATTCCCTTAGTGGGAATCGTATGCAAAGATAGGCGTTTCACCGCCCCACAGGAAATAATAGAGGTAGTGGACCCAGTGTCCACCAACAAAGAGACGGGAGTGTCGTGAATAAAAGCCGTACCCTCGAAAGCCGTCGGAGCTGAAACCGACGTCTCAGGTGCCTCAGCCACGAGAGTATGAACGCGAGCCTGCTGCTGGCGGTTCGGCTGAGGAGCCAAGGGTCGCTGTGGCGGCCTGAAGGACGGTACGGGAGGTCGGAATGAAGGATGTGCAGGAACGCAGTGTAGCGGCGGAGCGATATGGCTGTGGATAAGAGCGACCCAATCTCTGTGGTGGCGCAAAGCCGCTAGCTCTCATGCGCGAGAAGCAGCTCTCAGCAGGGTGTCCAGGTTTCCCGCAAAACGTGCAGGTCACCAACGGGCGTCTCATAGGAATAGCTGGCGCTGCGGCCCTGGGGGGAGAATCAGCCCGAGGCCTCTTGCCTAAAATAGGCCTGCTCTGTACATCCTGTCGCGGTCTCGCAACCATAGTGCCCCGTGATCTGGCCAAACGGTCCACATCCTGCTCGGCCGTCATAGACATGTGGACCAACGCCGCATATGTAGGAATACTGTGGCAGCATATCCTCGACCGAATCTCCGGTCGCAAACCCAAGGAGAAACGACGCATCCGCATCTGCTCGTCTACTAGTATAGTCGGGACAAAGCGGCCCAACTCGGTGAAGCGGTGCTCGTACTCCGTGATCGTCATGCCTCCCTGCCTGAGGCGCAAAAACTCTTCCTCCCGCTCGTGCCGATAAGTCTGCGGGTAGTACTTCTCGTGGAACCGAGACTCGAAAGCCTCCCAGGTCCACACGAAGTCTACTGCGACAGTGCGCAGCACGCTGTCCCACCATAAGCTCACCTCTCTCTCAAACATGAAGGCGGCCAGCTCTACCTGCTCTGCCTCCGAACAGTGAAGCATCCGTAGCATCTTGGAGATGCGGTCTAACCAGAACTCCGCCTCCTCGGGTCTGTGAGAACCCATAAATGAGGGAGGCCTCAAGCGCTGGAATCGCTCGAGTAGACCGCGTGTACCGACCTCTCCAGTAGGAGGTGCGACGGATGGGGGGAGAGGCACATCCTCGACCGAGCAGGAGGCCCAGAATGCTCATCAGGATGTGTAGATGTCGCGGGTGGAGTCGCACTACCACCACGGGACAAGGCCTCGGCGATAGTGGCCATAAGGCTGGGTCTGCTGCTTCTTCTTGTATCTGCTGGCCGATGCATCATCAACATCGCTCAAATCTATCGGTCGGCGGAGCGACTGGGAGTCATCTTGCGTGAAGATGATGGCCGAAAGCGCTCACGGACCGAGGGCGTGTATGGTGGGCCGCCACAACGGGACCGTGGGGGCGGTCGGAACCCAACCCACGGTCCGCGGGACCACTACTACTAGAAGGTGTCGGTCCATGGAGCCGGTCGGACGGAGATGTGCGGTGCTCGCGTATACTGTCGCGGCATACCCTACACAACACAAGGTACTGACATTGGTGAGATACAGCATAACACACATCATAAAGCACTTTAAGCATTCCACACATAATTAAAACCAAAGGGGCTACATGCCTTTCATTTACTCAAAATTGTCATAATACATGGATTACAGAGTTTACATGAACCATGACGGAAATCACATGATAGCCAATACATCCACAACATCAAACACTTAGAACACGCTACTATCTACTACATCCACTACATGAAAACATAAACCGCCTATCGCGGCAACCAAAACAAACAACAACACACAACCACATGGACGACTAAGCATCCGAATCAGGCGATGGAGGAGGGGCATTCTTGTCCTGCAGACAACACAAGATGGCCTTTAAGGTACGAGACACCTTGCTAAGCTTGGTTCGGACTCGTCCGACTTCCTGCTGTAGGGCGGCTTGACCCTCCTCAAGACGGGCCAAACGTGCATCAAAGGCATCCCGATCCACGCCCTGCTCCTGAGCCGCAGGAGGTGAACTCTCCTCAGTGTCCTGAGCCTCAGGTTCTTCTTCCTCTTCTTCAGCTTCACTTCCGTCTTCGCTCGTATCTTCATCGCTCTCAATCTCATCCTCACTCTCAACCTGTCGGGCCCGTTGTCGCTGTGCCCCAAGTTTCATCTGTTTGAGAGTATTTTCGTCAATCTGGTGGACCTGTACTGGCATTTCTGCCCCCAGACTATAGCCATACTCCCGTGCGATCCTGCATATGAGTCGGCCGAAAGGAAGCGAATCAGAACTCCTGGTGGAGCGTGCAACACTCACGATCTGTTGCAACACGAAAGTGGGCACACACAAGTTCGCCCGCTGCCCCACTTGGTACAGAAAATCAACCATAAGTCGCGTACACTCGCTGCGATTACTGTGCCTGGGGTAAAGATTGTATGTGAAGATGTGATGCAGTAGGCGGAAATCGTCAGACATGTGGGACGCTAGGAGGCTTTTGTTCGGCTGCCACTCAGCTAGTCGGCCACCACAAAGGTATCGAGTGCGACGATTCCTTTCACGAGCAGTCGCCAAATTCAGCTCGCTAGCATGTACGTCACCAAGGGGCATATTCATAAGTCGCGCAATCATCCTCACATCAACGGTGATAAACAGATCCACCCCAACTATGAGCTGGAACTGCAAAGGGTCTAGTGTAGGCTTACGAATGTTGGCGTAGAAGGCTCTGACAGTGCCGGAATTTGCGCGACCCCTGGCCTCAAATAACGGACCCCAGTGGGCCGCCTCCACTTGTTCAAACAAGTAATACTCCCCAAATAGCCGACCATCCCACGGGCTTCGAAAGAACCCTGCGGTCCTCATAGACACCATGAGGTAGCGCCGCCAACTGCACCCGCTCGGCAGGGATTCGGGGATCAAGGTCCCGCTTCGTGCGAAACTCCCGGGCAGAGCTCGAGCTAGCGGCGGCACCTTGCGGTCGCCTCGATTGTGTAGGGCGACTAGGCCCGGCCTCATCAGCGGCACTCTTCCTCTTGCCCATCAGAGAGAGGATGGTGGAGATGGAGAAAAGGGTCGCCACAACACCCAAAAGGGCCATAGAAAATCGACGAAATAGGAAAAGGGGGTGATCTCCCAAGTTCTTCACGATCAGCAGATCTAACAGGCGTGGGAGGTGAAAAGGATCAGGGAAATGGAGAAATAAGATGGGAAGGACGGTTTGGGAGATGACTCTCACGGTTTTGGGACCTCCAACCACGTGTAGGGGGTCCAAACGAGTGGGAAGAAGAAGAAATGGAGGAGAGGCAGCGTACCACGATGGAGGATGGTAAGGAGTGGCCGAAATCAGTGAGAGAAGAGAGGTGGAGAGGCGTTTTACAAGAGAGGGCAGCAAGGTGGAAGGGAAAAACGGCCAAGGGAGGGGTTTGTGAAGGAAGTGGGTATTTTCGAAAGGGTTTTAGGAAGGGAGATAGGGCAGGGGGTTGTAGGGACCCCCAAAGTCGACCGGCCCGAACCGCGGGCCGGCCACCCTGACCCAACCCAATAACCGGCGAGGGCCTCGCCAAAAAATTGTGGAACTTGGGAAATGGGGCTCCATGGTTGTGATCCTCCAGTCCCCTGGGCCCCAAAAATCCCTGGGTCCCACCTTAGATACCTCCGGAAGTGTTCCGTTTGGCCCCCCGATCCCGATTCGCTCCATTTCGGGTAGTTTCGGAATAAGTGAACGTAACTTGTAATCCGGAATGAGTTATCTGATGTAAAATATATGAATTTTGGGGTAGAACGAGATAATGAAGCCGACCAACCCAGCTATGCCGGGTTGCGCAGCCCGGAATTGCGAGAAAACCCTCCGATTAACGGTAATTTTCCCGTTTCAATTTCATTTTACTAAAAATGGTAGTTTAGTTTAATGATTCTTCATCCGTTGGGTTTTAGGAGTTGCGCTCATCGCGCAAAGAACTTAAGATAATTAGGAGGATGGTTTGGTGAAGCCAAATAGGACTCTTACTATTATATATATATATATATTTATTATTATTATCATTTTTTTTTGGCTGATAACCTTGTGCACTAGTAGACATTACGACCTTATAGTAAGTCGCGAATTCTAGGAGTCTTAGTTGTAGTTTGTTTCTGATTTCATTCTCATTACTTGGTATCCCTATTTAAAGGGTTGTGAATGATCTAGGAATGTTTTAAGGTCGACCCGTGCGACCATGGTTGATTACGGACTCGATTTCGGCGTTCGACTTAAGGGAACTTCACCGTTTGGCGAAATCGGAATACCTATGACTGTTTCTATATTCTGTCGCTCCCTCCTAAATTGTAATGCGTCAGCGTACGTAGTGGGGACATAACTCAGGTCCGGTTTAATCAAAATCATGCTCTGATACCAACTTGTAACGCCCTGAAAATCGGGGGTCGAGTATGAACTCAACTCCCGAGTTCCAACGCATCACTTATGCAACATACACAATGATGGTTAAATGTTGTCTGAGTTAGCGCAATAAACATGAATGAGATTATACCAAAACAGTAATTCATACTCCAGTTCAATTGTATAAAGGCAAGCGGAAGACTAAAATTTTATATTCAAAATATGTAAAGTATCAAAATTTTGTGAACTCAGTATGAGTACTAACTGAGTACCAATATACATGTATTGTTTCTAAGTCAATATCAAAATACAATCCTCAAGAGAGGCCCTGGAAATCCCGCGATGCAGCCGGCCTAAGCGTAGCCGTCAGAGTACTACATAAAGGAGAACTCCTCCTGATCCTCCTCATAGTCGAGCTCCGGCTCCTGAACAGAGGCGCCATCTACACCTGCGACAGAGTCTGGTGGGTGTTGCAAACACCGTCCCGTAACGTGGGAGTGAGTAGCTAACTCAGTGGAACATTAAAGCATAGGTTAACATGTTATCAAATCAATCAAGCAGTAATGATAACGCAGCACAAATCAAACATTTCTAATAACTCTTGTTAAGTGCAAAAATGATATGACATGATGCTGTATGCCCTTGCCAAACCACCCTCAAGCGACATCATCTTACGTTCGCGAATGCTAACTCCCTCAGTGCGCCACATCTACAAAGCACATGCGGTGCGATGATGCTCATGATTACCAAGTTTTTATTAATCCATTTCAACCAGCAGTATTGGGAAACTAAGGTACCTCCCTTGTATAATTCCCAAACATGATCCATTCTAGGGTCGTCAATCCTAGCCAATCTCATACGATGTTATGGTTTGAGAAGCGTAGTGAAGGCATCACAAAGGGCTCGTCACCCGTCAGCGCGGATACAGATCTCACCGTATGCGGCTCAATTTCGGCCGTCAGCTCAAGTACATATCTCACCATACACGGCTCAATCACTAGCCGTCAGCTCAAGTACAGGTCTCACCGTACTCGGCTCAACTCATACTCTAGTTACTGTGAAAGACTCGTCGCCAATCACAGACACTTGGAGTACACTCGAAGATACTACGGAGGACTCGTCGCCCGTCAGCACGAGCACAGGTCTCACCGTACTCGGCTCTCGCCGTAAATATCGACAGCTCGAATATAGTGTCCCATACCACCATAATCGGCTCACGAGGTTGGTTGCGCAATGGTCACTACGGGAGGCACATAACCCGGCGTAGGCCGACAGCTCGACCACGGTGTCCCATACCACCATGCCCGGCTCATGCGTCTTAGCGGATCGAGGTACCATGGTTAACGGGATCGCCACTGGTAAGTTTGGTACCCTAGGTTCAAGCAGTAGCGACCAAACATGGTGAACATACATATACACATATCGGTTTGCTTGACGAGCCTGACTAGCTCGAGCGCATCACAAGTTGAGCGATATGGAGCGCAAAAGCACTCCGTGTGGCCAACCACTATCGCCAACCGAAGTACGACTCGGGTTCGCCAGACATGTCCATCGTGGTGATATGAATCTCGGCCACAACAGTAAGTCTGGTACCGAATGTGTGGACTATAGGCATAGTCCCAAACTCAATCAGTTGTAGAGCATGAAGTAAAGCATGAAGTAAAGCATGTATTATAAAGCATGAAGTATAGCATGTTATAAGGCATGTTGTAAAGCATGTTGTAAAGCATGTTATAAAGCACTAAACACATAGGGATACAAATACTTAGAGTTCATAGGTGAGTGGTTAGAGTGAACAACCACATGGAGAGTGTCATATGTGACTCTAAGGTAGCGGAGAATCCCATCTCAGCACCTAACTAAGGTTCTAACACTTAAGCACTTACACTCGCAAGTGATTTCACCAACACTTGGAATACACTACTTCAACATACATGACGTATGCTAGAGAAGTGTACACTAGGGTTGTCCCTTTACTAAACTAGTATTTTATACATATACATCATATTCATACAGCAATTAAACATAGCAATCACATCAGCAAACTTTATACGTATAGGGTACTTCCACGTATACCCAATTTCGACATACATAACGTTTACAAAGGAAGATAGATTTCGGCGATTCCTTTCGCCAAGCTAGTATTTTAATCACGTATGGTATAATCATACATTAAATAAATATGTCAAACATTATTCCAAAAGAACTACGTATACGGTATTTCTACAACACGTAATTTTAACATACGGCGCATTTACAAGTAAACATATATTTTGGCGATTCCTTTCGCCAAACTAGTATTTTATTCATATGTTATATAATTATACATTAAATAAACATGTCAAGCATTTATCCAAAAAAATACGTATACGGTATTTCTACGTATACCTAGAATATGTGAAATTCCATATTTCACACCGCTAATCAAAACAGAAACGGAAAGCACTTTGTACATGTGCAATTGCAAGCAGATCATGAATCTACCATTATCTGACATTGAAAGCGTTGAAAACCGTAACTTATACACTTAAAGTCCTCACCTTTGCCTTTGGAAACGGAACGAATCAGCAAGGGTGATGGATCTTCCGTCTACGGGCGATTTCTAGCCTAAAGAGCGGAATCGGTTAGTCGGTATACATCCTACCTCGATTCCACCTCAAATCAGACCTAGGGTTAGGTTTTCTTACCTTCAAATGAGGCGGAAAACACCGGGAAAACACTTAGAACGGAGCGGTGAAGGCCGTGTGGTGAGCCAATGCAGGTGGAGGAAGATCGGCAACGATCTCCAAGTTCTTCTCTCTCTTTTCTCTCTCTTCTTCTAGGGTTTCTTCCAAAATTCATATGGCTGTGAGAGGGGCTGTTCTAAGCCCCTTTTATAGCCTCAAACATTACGAAAATAGACTCGGGTTCATGGGGTACTGCCTATATAGGATTTCGACGCTTTTCCGGCTCAAAAGGGAAGTTCTGGTAGCCCTCTTTGAACCAAACGTCAGACTTAAGCTCACCACCAATGGATCTACCTGGGATTACATTTTTGATTCATTCGGATATGCAGATCGTACGTGGCGGACCACTTTCAGTTCGACGGTCAGTGGGCCACGATCAGAAATTCCAAGTACATATAAATGTTCCTGAAATTTTTCTTAATCCGAGGGTGTAATTTGGTCTGATTCTGACGGTCAGGTTGCTTAATACTGACGCGTCAACGAACGATGCCAGATCACTATTCCAGATATTTAATTTGGCTTATGAAGAGTGTTTTTCACACTACCTCGCTCCGATTCGAAACGAATGGCCGTGGAATATCGGATAAGGTGATTTTGAGATGATTGTTAAGCCCGGTGGGCGGTCCTAGTTCCTTAGCCGGGTTAATCGGACTCCCGATGTGCGATCTAGACCCAATACGAAGTTTCGTTTCATTCCCGAGAGCAGACGGGAAATGAGTTTGGTTCTAAACTTTAGGGTAACCTAGCGTCACTTGTTCTGCAAGTTTTGGGTCTTGCAGATCGTATTTAAAGCGATCCTAACGGATTTCATAGCTAATTGAGTTTAGTACTTAGTTAACTTTGTTAAATTTCTAAAGGATTTAATCCTACGTGATTTCTGGTCGAGGTGGTACTCGACCCAATGTACGGAAATTTTCAGGTCGTTACATTTCTTTACAAATAAATATCTCAAATAGTAATCTGAGACTTGTTACTTGTGGACATTTTGTAAGAAACTAGACCGTCAGAATCTGACCCAAATACACCCTCGGATCAGGAAAAATTTTATAAACATATCCATGTACTTGGAATTTCAGATCGAAATCCGTTGACCGTTGAACTGAAACTGGTCTGCCACGTGTGATCTGGGAATCCTACTGAAATGAAAACTTAACTCCACCTGGATCCGGTGTCTGTGAGCTTAAGTCCGACCTTTGGCTCAGGGAGGCCCGCCAGATGTCCTCCGTTGAGGTGGAAAAAGCTCACTTTGGTTATAACCTAAGTATACCTTGACCATAAGTCTATTTTAGTGTATTTTTAGGCTATATAAGGACCTTAGAACCCTCTCTCTCATAGCCATACGAATTTGAGAGAAACCCTAGGAGAGAGAAGAGAGAAAAGAGAGAGTAAGTGTGAGAGTTGTGGGAGATCCTTCCTACCCTTTTCCCTGTCGTTCTACAAGCCTATCAAGTCGCTTTCCCGGCAAATCCGACTTCGTTTCTAGGTAAGAAACCCTAACCCTAATCTGTTTTGGGGTTATGAAGGTTGTAGGTTATGAAATAGTTAACCTATTTCATTCTAAAGGTTACCAAACTGCCGAATACGGAAGCTTGACAAACCTATCGTATTCGTTACGATTCTACGATAAAAGGTGAGGACTTTAGGTGTATAGGTTATGGTTTTCAACCCTTTCAATGTCGGATAATGATAGATTCATGATCTGCATGCAATTGTACATGTACAAAGTGTTGTCTATTTTTTGTTTCGATTAAAGATGAAGAATATGGAATTTTACATACGATATGTATTTGTAGAAAGTACCGTATACGTATAAATTTTAGAAATGTGTTTGCCATGATTATTTGCTGTATGAATATATTATATATGGATAAAATACTTATTTGGCGAAAGGACTCGCCCTAATACATGTTTTGCTAATATACACTATGTATGTTGAAATAGTGTATTCTAAGTGTTTGTGAAAATGCTTGTGAGAGTAAGTGCTTGGATGATGGTGCCTTAAGTAGGTGTTGAGATGGGATTCTCAACTACCTTAGAGACGTGTATGATTTCATCCACGTTGGTTGTTTAACGTAACCTGTTACTTATGAAATATATGTGTTTATATTTTTGTTTATATGGTACTTTATAACATGCTTTATGACATGCTTGTTAACTTGCTGAAGTACTTTGTTTAATATGCTTTACTCTACATACTCTAAATAAGGATTGATTGAGTTTGAGACTATGTTTATAGTCCAGACAATCGGTACCAGACTTGAGATCGTGGTCGAGATTCATTTCGCCACGTAGGATGTGTTTGACGAACCTAAGTCGTACTTCAGTTGGCGACAATGGTTCGGCCACGTGAAGTGCTTATGCACTTCATGTCGTTCAGTTGATTGTGCGCTCGAGCTAATCAGGCTCGTCAAGTAACCCGATATGTCTAATGTATGTTCACCATGTTTGGACGCTACTGCTTGAACCTAGGGTACCAAACTTACCAGTGAAACCCCATTAACCATGGTACGTCGATCCACTAAGACTCATGAGCCGGCCATGGTGGTATGGGACACCGTGGTCGAGCTGTCGGCCTACACTGGAACCGCGTGCCTTCCCGTAGTGACTAGTGAGCAACCAAACTCGTTAGCTGATTATGGCGGTACGAGACACTATATTCAAGCTGTCGGCCTACACTGATTGGTGACGAGCCCTTTGTAGTGACCTCGAGCATACTCTGAATTTACGGTGAGGCGACGAGTTTTGCCGTGGTGTATAGAGTATGAACTAGGCCTGTATCAATTTAGTGATGAACCATTAAAGAGGTGATGGGGGAGTAGTGTAACCATTGGGCGTAACACCCCTGGCAGCCTTTGCAGCGACCTAGAAACACATTACCGTATGAAATTAACTAGGACTGACGACCCTAGAATGGATCATGTTTGGGAATGATACAAGGGAGGTACCTTAGTTTACCAATGCTGCTGTTTGAAATGGACTAATAACAACTCGGTAATCATGCTCATCATGCATTGCATGTGCCTGAAAGATGTGGAGCACTGAGGAATGTAAGCATGCCGCGAATGTAAGATGGTATCGCACGAGGGAGTGTGTGGTGAGGGCATGCATCATGATTGCATTTATACTTGCATTAATAAGAATAGTTAGGAGTGTTTGATTATACTGCTTTATCATTACTGCTTGACTGCATTGATAACATGTTAACCTATGCTTTATTGTTCCACTAAGTTAGCTACTCACTCCCACGTTATGGGATGGTCTTGTACACACCAACCAGACTCTGTCTTAGGTACAGATGAGATGACGACTCAGGAGGCTGAGCCGGATTATGACGAGGACCAGGACGAGTTCTCATTTATGTAGTATTATGGTGGCTTTGACTAGGCTGCCTGGATTGACGGGATTTACAGGACTTATTTCTTTAGTTGTACTTTTGACATTTTGTTCATAAAACAAATATATGTATATGGTGACTCAGATGGGTTCATACTCTGGAGATTGTGATGGTTTTGTTTCTTTTACATACATATATATATATATATACAGTTTCAGTCTTTCGCTTGCCTTTATACAATTAATCTGGAGTATGAATTACTGTTTTGGTATAATCTCACTCATGTTTATTACTCTAACACAGACAACATTTAATCATCATTATCTATGTTGCATAAGTGATGTTTTGGAACTCAAGAGTTGAGTTGCTACTCGACCCTCGAATTTCAAGGCGTTAGAAGATTTACTTTTATATTGCCATATTTGAATATCTGAGATCACACCTCACACACATACACAGTCATATCCATCATAAACTAGTTTGCATATTGTTCACTTCCTAAATAGTTTGTGATTAGATCATCTACTGGGCTTGGAAGTCAGTAGAGTTACTTTTGGGTAATCCTAATATGTGCTTGTTAATTAAGATTAGTGTAATAGGATTTTAAATAAAACATAAAAACTTTAAAAGTCCTATTTACCCCCTCTAGGACATATTGGCATATTCTTACTTCAACTAGAGCGGTCTTCACCGCTATTTCAATTGGTATCAGAGTGGGTCTCTCTTTAAGGGCTTCACCACCTAGAGAGTGATCTTGACTGAAGTTCAGAATATGGTCAATGGAGAGGCTCATCGGTCACTAGGCCTCCAGTATTTGATGGATCAAATTATGCATACTGGAAGGATAAGATGCACTACTTTCTGAGGTCTTTGGATCATGATGTTTGGGATATTGTTGAAAGTGGATACGTGCCACCAACTGAACAAATTGTACTTGATAGTGGCACAACCATCACAAAACCCAAACCCAAAGAAAAATAGAAGACGTTTGATAAGGAAAAACAGACTGCAGAAGCTAAAGCTATGAACGCCATCTACTGTACCATGTCCCAGGATATATTCAATCAAATAAGTATGTGTGGGACATCCAAGGAAGCATGGGATCTATTGAAAGCAACCCATGAAGGCACAAGCACTGTGAAGAGGTCCAAACTACAACTTCTGACTTCACAGTTCGAAAGTTTCGGAATGGAAGAGCATGAAACCTTTATGAAGTTTTTCACAAAGTTGAATATCATCTGCAACTCCATGGGTGGATTGGGAGAAAAAGTTCCGGTACCGAAAATCTGTAGAAAAATCCTAAGATCCCTACCTAAATGATTTAATCCCAAAGTAACAACAATTGAAGAATGTAGGAACATAGATGAAATGAAAGTAGAAGAACTGGTAGGTTCCCTACAAACTTTTGAACTACACTTCAAACAAACCCAAAAGTCTAAAACAACTGTCCTAGAAACTTCTAAGAAAATAATACATGAGGACAGTGAGAGCAAAAAGGAAGATGAAGATAAGGAAGTGGCCTTGCTGGCACAACGATTCAGGAAATTCTTTCCGAAGAATTGTGGTTGGCCTTCTAGAGGAAGAAAGGTGAACAAGAAAACTTCTATAGGCAAATTTGGTAAAAGGACCAAGGAACAACAATGTTATGCCTGTCAGGAGTATGGACACCTGTCAACCGAATGCCCAAACAGGAAAACTAAGGGTAAGGCAATGGCTGCCACGTGGGATGATACTGAAGAGTCAAATTCAGAATCTAGTGACTCGAAAAGAGATGGAGATCAGAAATCATCGAAAATTCTCATGGTCTCCACTACTCCAATCATTCACACGGAATCTAAAAATAAGGAAGAACAACAAGCCACTAAATTGTTTTCATCTGATAATGAGGAAACTGGAGAAGAAGAAGAAGGAGAAGATAAACTACAAGATGCTTATAATCAACTCTACATTCACAGCTAAATATCCTTAAAAGACTCGGAATAGCGGAAAACAAAAGTAAGTTGCTGTAAAAAAAAATTAGATAAAACATTGGAAATCAACACAGAATTAATAAATGATCTGCAGGAATATCATACAGATAATGATAGACTTGAATGAATTAATACCTTTCTTGAAAACGAGTCTGAGAAATTGAACAAACAGGTCGAGATCTTAAAAGACAAAATTGTGCTTCTTCAAAATGAAAATCATACAATCCTATTTAACTTAGAAGAATCTCGAAAGATCGCTAAGATAAATTACAAGTTTTCCCAGAGTGGTGAAAAATTAGAAAAACTCCTGGGGATGGGAAGGCCTGGAAAGGACAAGAGCGGTCTAGGATATGAAAATTTTAAATCTAAATCTGGAAATGCAGCACTAATAACTGAAAGATCTATTGCTTCAGGAAGTAACACAAGAACTTCTCTAGTCTGTCATTTGTGTGGTGATGTTGGTCATTATAAGTTCGAATGCATGACACCTAAAGGGACTCAACATAACTCTGGTCAGAAATCCAAATCAACTAGAGAAATGTAGAATTTCAAGAGTCCACTTAGAGGTATGGAGAGAAGAAACACACTTCCATCATCATCCAAAATGATGAACAAAATGAAAGAGTTAATTAATCAAGTGGATGAACTGCACACTAAAAACTCTACCATGAAATGGGTAAGGAAGAATTAGTTCAGATCATGCATCAGGATTTGAAGACTCGCTGAAATGTTGCAATTTTGCTGAGCAACAAATAAAATATCTAAGGTTCTTCACCTCCATCTTTTCTATATAAACATTCAAATGTTTATAATTTTGATGTGTATGGAAATTGTATATGGTTTTGCTGAGTATACTATTGATCCATAGAAATACTAAAAGTATACTTGAAGGGTTGTTTGAAAGCTGAAAATGAAAAATATTCATCTTCAATATGTCTATTGATATGTCATTCCCTATTAATCGATCATGGGTTGATATCATCGACATCTCTTTGGAATGTGGTAAGTCACATGATCGAGACTACTATCAAAGCTCTTATCGATAACATCGAATGAGGATCATTGATATAATCGAACGTAAGTTTGATAAAATCGAAGTCTGACGCCCGATAAAAGGTGGTCGAGCGGAAAAATCTTATTATTTTTTCTGGAAAAAGTTGTCTGCTTTTTCTGCGCGAATCCTCGGCCAGAAGACCATTAGTTGGTCCTATAAGCTTCTCAAAAAATGGGTATTATCCTTTTATTCCTTCCATTTCAGAGTCTATCTCGCTTTTGGTCGGGTATTTTCTGTTTCTTTAAAAGAAGGATTTTGTCCTCTTTCCCAAAGTTTTCAAACCCTCCTTTTATAGACATGGGAAAAGACTAGGGAAAAGTGTCGGGTCCGAGTGAGTCTTCAAGATCCACCCGACAAAAGGTGCTTGATTCAAGAGAAAGGGCAAGGGACCTTGAACGTGAGACCCCCACAAGGAAACGCTCGAGGTGTGGCGAGTCCCAGTCTGAGGCACAAGTACCGCCTCTAGTTAGAGCAACATCACGTCCACTAAAATTCATGGGAAGGAAGCTCATTCATGAGAGAAAAGTAGACATGGATTGTCTAAAGCCGTACAATCTTGAATCCCTATTTGTTGCGATCGATTGGTTACTTGTCCTCGATTTCTATGGGCCATGCCAACTCGACGAATATGCAACTTCCTTGTCGCATGTCACTCACCTGTGTCTGATCCTCCTTTGATCATGGTTGATATGGATGGTGATGATGTGTTGATCACTCCTGCTATAATGGAAACTATCCTTGGACTGAAAATGGCATCAGAAGGTCTCCCAGAAATGGACCTCGAAAATATGGAAGTTCGGTCCATGGTTAATAAGTTTCTATGCAATGGTCGGGACATCCCTTAGTATTATGGGAATGCCTTGAAATCTAGGTACATGGAACCAAGATTTCGGATCTTGCACAGTATCTTCACCATAAATATATATATATATATCCCAGAAGTACCAACCGATCCGATCTCACCAGTTTTATGACCATGATAGTGTACTCAATCTCCAGGGGGATAAAGATTTGCCTTCCAACTCTGCTTGTCTCTCAGTTGGTAAATGTTGTCCATACAACCAGGGATCTTCATCTACCCTATCCCTGGATCATACACATGGTTTGTAACACCATTGACTTCCTAACAACCAGTGATCCCATTCTTCCTCTCCAATCCTTCACCAAAAACAATATACCAAGGATGGACTTGAAGTTTCATGAGTATTCTGAGGAACCAGAGGAAGACATTCATGAAGTTGCTGCTGGAGGAGATGGTGGTGCAGGAGATGCTCCAATGGAAGGGATTGAGGGGGCTGGGCATGAACCGTCTGTGCTGCATCAAGCACCATCCACATCAGGAGATGGGCATGCAAAGAGATTTAAGCTCCGTCAAGACAAGCTTGGCGCCATTCAGCAAGATGTCTCTCAACTCAGGGAGTCCATGAACAAGAGACTTACTGTCCTGGAACAGCTGGTTCAGGGTGTGCAGCAGACCGTCCAATAGTTGGAGCTAATGACTTGCCGAAGGGACAACACGGCTCCATCCCACTCCGCTCCATGATGTTGATCCCTGCGTGCTATCACATACACCCCACTCTTAATTTTACGTACAAATATTAGTATCTTTTGGAATATTCTATGTCCTTATGAGTGTATGTGATAACTAACTAATCTGGAGAATTTGATGTTTTTTTCTTGTAATTGTATATGTCCATGGTTGGACTGAACATATTTTTTTTGGGTTTGGTTCTGATAGGAGATAACTGTTAATCTATTACTATCTGTGGCAGTATGTGCTTTGGATGGGTGGATAATTTTGGTTATGGCTGAGTATAATTCATATTTTTACTGCCATCCTTATATTTTACGATCCCCTGGCTTATCTAGTTTATGATATAGAATGCATGTAATGCTTTTAATGAATATTCTAACTGTTATATCACTGCTCTATCTGATCTACTATGCATATATACTCGCTGCAAATGATGTCTGATTAAGAAACTGTTTGACTACTATACATCTATCTGTTATATGCATATTCCTACTGGATGAGTGGTCCTCCCAAATACTTTAAGCTTCAGTCAATATCAACTCTTATACCTTGTCAATGACTGACAAAAAGGGGGAGAACAGTTCAAACACCCAGAACGACAAATTGTATATCTGGTTGGATGATGTCGCAAGTGTTAGGGGGAGTAGCTGCATCAAGCGAGGGGGAGTTTACAGTTAGGGAGAGCAGATACTGGGCTGTTTACATGGGTTCAATAGAAATTGTAAAATTGTGTAAAATGCATGTACACACATTTTAGGATGTGTTTGTCCAGTACTCTAAGGTGTTTTGGGATTTTGTCACGTAATTGACAAAGGGTGAGATTGAAAGTGCCCTGGTTTGTCAATTAACGTGAGTGTTAGGTCATTTAGACTACAGAGCCTAATAAAGAAGATTAATTCAAGCATCTGCCTTAATCGGATGTGTGCAAGCTCACCACAGGTAAATCTGAGCCTCACATCCCTTGTCCCAAATCACCAGGTATACTAAAAGCCTTAAAAATGTTATAATATCATATGGTTTTTAGGGTAAGAAAATGTTTTTAAAATAGGAAAATTCTCTAATTTTTCTTACCTTGTCGATTTTATCGATACATATCTCGATACGATTGACCTGTGCTGTCGAGCCCTCGATGCTCCATCGAAACCATCAAAAAGAGGACCAAACATGTCCAACAACCTTATATAGATCTGGATGGAATTATCGATGTATCGATACACCAATCGATATTCAAATCTCGAGTCTATCGAAGTTGACTCGATAATATCGACAGGCAGATTTTCGGCGCCCCTGTTTTTTCTTAAGAATATCATATAAGCATTGATATATCGAAGCCTCCTCGATACCATCAAAATTCAAACCTCGATGATTTCAGAAGGCCTCCGATGATATCGATCTTGGGCACCATGTTCTCCAATAAAATATTTCAAGGTGGTTTATCTATGATTAGGGGTCACTCGATAGAATCAATATTCAAATATCGATGATATCGATGTGTATCGACTGCATCAAGCATGGACATAAACTGTCCAGCAAGCTTTATGAAAAATCCTTTTGATTTATCAATGTATTGACACAGCTATTGATATCATCGACATTCAAATTCCAATGATCTCGAAGGTCCCTGATCATTCATGAAAACCTGAAATATCTCAAGTCAAGTCTCTCTCATTTTGTAAGTGTTGATGAATCGAACCTCTCATCGATGGAATCGGAGTTCGAAATCCGATGACATCGACAATCATTTCGATTCATCGACCAGCTGGCAAAAGGTTTCAAAAGCGTATGAAATTGAGTTCGAGTCATCGAGCGGACCATTGATCCTATCGAGAGTATACGCTCGATGATATCGAATTCTGTCATAAATGTGACCATTTTATATCTGTTGGAACCTTTTGCCTATATAAAGAGGGTTTGTCTTGTGTTGCTGTGAGAGAAAGTAGAGAGAGCTTTCGAGTTTTTAACCTTAGATCTTATACCCAAAGCCCTTTCTCTCATGGGAGTTCATCCTCCAATCCACCCTCACCATTGATATTCAATAAAGTGGATTGGGGAATGAACTTCCGCATTCAAGGATCCTTCAGCTACTATCTTAATAGAAAATCATGAAGTTGGGATGCCTTGAATGCATAGATGATTGAAATCGCTCTATCTTCCTTATAGGAAAATCTTTTGAGAGTAGAATTTCATCATAACCTTGACCCAACCCGTCGCCATGCATTGGTACATCTTTTAAGTTGCAGATCAAGGAGACTGAAGACTCTTCATCAACAAAGGAGGAGATCTTCGTCAACATGCTTAATGGGACTCATCCACTTATCTGTAAGTATCTAGAATCCAGAGGATACTTGTGATCATTCCTTTCTAGGATTGGGTCTTAGGTGTTTCTCACCCCTTCAAGCCCTCGTAGGAGGCCTCGAGTGGGAGTGTACGTGGTGGGTGTGTTATGTGGACCCTTGCTCTATGGAGAGCATAAATATCTAGCTGAAGGTGAACCAGTCAAAACCTTATGTTTGATGTAATGCCCTGAAAATCGGGGGTCGAGCATAAACTTAACTCTTGAGTTCCAACACATCACTTATGCAACAAAATGAATGATGATTGAATGTTGTCTGTATTAGTGCATTAAACATGAGTGAGATTAAGCCAAAACAACATATCATACTCCAGATAGTTAAATTGCAAGCGGAAGACTGTGATAGGTATATAAAATATATAAACTATGGTGAGTCTTCAGAGTGTGATAAAGTTACCAGGTTAATGAATTACAAAAATAATTTCAAATTATACCAAAGGTGTAGTGTAATGTCTTCTATCCCAAGTACCATAGCCCCGCCTTCATAGACCTGTCAGAGAGTTACATGTAGGAGAACTCCTCCTCAACATCATAGAAGTAGTCCGGCTCTACTTCATAAGCATCGCCATCACCTGAAACTCAACAAATCTGGTTGGTGTGTACAACACCATCCCGTAACGTGGGAGTGAGTGATCAAATCAGTGGAACAATAAAGCATAGGTTAACATATTATCAACTCAGTCAAGCAGTAATGATAAAGCAGTACAATTAAACAATCCTAACTACTCTTATTTAATGCAAGTATGAAATGACATGATGAATGCCCTTGCCAAACCACCCTCACGCGACACCATCTTACGTTCGTGATATGCGTACATCTCTCAGTTCTCCACATCTACCAAGCACATGCAGTGCGATGATGAGCATGATTACCGAGTAGTTATTAGTCCATTTCAAATAGCAGTGTTGGGAAACTAAGGTCCCTCCCTTGTATCATTCCCAAACATGATTCATTCTAGGGTCATCACTCCTAGGTAATCTCATACGATATTATGGTTTGAGAGGCATTGCGAAGGCATCACAAAGGGCTCGTCACCCGTCAGCATAGATAAAGATCTCACCGTATGCGGCTCAATTGCTGGCCGTCAGCTCGAATATAGGTCTCACCATACTCGGCTCAATCACTGGCCGTCAGCTCGATTACATGTCTCACCGTACTCGGCTCAACTCATGCTCTAGTTATTGTGAAGGGCTCATCGCCAATCACAGATTTTAAAGTATGCTCGAGGTCACTCTACTAACATCTTACCAACTGGCAGTCTATTTTTGAAGCCCGACCAGCATGAATATAGTGTCCCATACCACCATAATCGGACCCAGATGCAACCTGACTGAGGACCACAACCAGACTACGCCAGTGTAGGCCAACAGTACGAATATAATGTCCCATACCACCATAATCGGCTCACGAGTCTGGTTGCTCACTGGTCACTACGGGGAGGCACGTGGCCCCAGCGTAGGCCGACAGCTCGACCACGGTGTCCCATACCACCATGCCCAGCTCATGAGTCTTAACAGATCGAGGTACCATGGTTAACGGGATTCCACTGGTAAGTTTGGTACCCTACGTTCAAGCAGTAGCAACCAAACATGGTGAACATACATTAGACATATCAGGTTTCTTGACGAGCCTGACTAGATCGAGCAAACAATCAACTGAACGACATGAAGTGTATAAGCACTTCGTGTGGCTTAACCACTGTCGCCAACTGAAGTACAACTCGAATTTGTCAAACATGTCCTACGTGGTGATATAAATCATCAACCACGATCTCAAGTCTGGTACCGATTGTCTGGACTATAGATATAGTCCCAAACTCAATCAATCCTTATTTAGAACATGTAGACTAAAGCATAATAAACAAAGTAAATCAAGCATGTTAACAAGCATAACATAAAGCATATTATAAAGCATGTTATAAAGCATGTTGTAAAACACTATATAAACAAGCATACAAACACATATGTTTCATAAGTAAGCAGTTAAAGTAAACAACCACATGGAGGAAATCATACAGGTCTTTAAGGTAGTTGAGAATCCCATCTCAA
The DNA here is from genome assembly GCA_030180095.1 of Magnolia changhungtana. Classification (NCBI taxonomy): domain Eukaryota; kingdom Viridiplantae; phylum Streptophyta; class Magnoliopsida; order Magnoliales; family Magnoliaceae; genus Magnolia; species Magnolia changhungtana. Next base: position 3,291,771 of record JASAUF010000353.1, read on the forward strand.
CACCTATCTAAGGCAACATTATCCAAGCACTTACTCTCACAAGCATTTTCACAAACACTTAGAATACACTATTTCAACATACATAGTGTATGTTAGCAAAACATGCATTAGGACGAATCCTTTCACCAAGCAAGTATTTTACGCATATATAACATGTTCATACAGTAAATAGTCATGGCAAACACATCTCCAAAATATGTACGCATATGGTACTTTCTAGAATACACAATTTCTACATACATAGTGTATATTAGCAAATCATGTATTATGGCGAGTCCTTTCGCCAACTAAGTATTTTATCCATATATATTATATTCATACAACAAATAATCATGGCAAACACATTTCCAAAATTTATACGTATACGGTATTTTCTACAAATACCTAGAATATGTAAAATTCCATATTATACGTCTTTAATCGAAATGGAAAATAGACAACACTTTGTACATGTGCAATTGCATACAGATCATGAATCTATCATTATCTGACATTGAAAGCATTGAAAACCATAACCTATACACCTAAAATCCTCACCATTTGTCGTAGAATTATAACGAAGTCGATAGGTTTGCTAAGCTTTCATATATGACAGTTTGGCAACCTATAGAACGAAATAGGTTAGCTATTTCATAACCTACAACCTACACAGCCCCAAAACAGATTAGGGTTAGGGTTTCTTACCTAGAAATGGAGCCGGAATCACCGGGAAAGTTATTAGATCGAAGTGGTTGAACACGTATAGCAGCGAGAAGAGTGGCAGGGAGATTCTCCCACTGCTCCCACATATTCTCTCTCTTCTCTCTCTAGGGTTTCTCTCAAATTCGTATGGCTATGAGAGAGAGGGTTCTAAGGTCTTCATATAGCCTAAAAACTCAACAAATTAGACTTATGGTCAAGGTACACTTAAGTTATAACCAAAGTGAGCTGGTTTCAGCTTAACGGAGGACTTCTGGCAGCCCCCCTTGAGCCAAAGGTCAGACTTAAGTTCACAGACACTGGATCTATGTAGAGTTAAGTTTTCGTTTCAGTCGGATTTCCAGATCACGCGTGACAGACTAGTTTCAATTCAACGGTCAGCGGGTCTCGATCCGAAATTCCAAGTACATGGATATGTTCATGAAATTTTTTCTGATCCGAGGGTGTATTTGGGTCAGATTCTGACGGTCTGGTTGCTTACAAAATGACCGCAAGTAATAAGTCTCAGATTACTATTTGAGATATTTATTTTTAAAGAAAATCAAGTGTTTTCACACTCCTCGCTCCGGACTCATGCGAATAGCGCTGGGACACTGTCTGGATTTAATTTTCGAGATGGTTGTCAAGCCCAACGAGGCGGTCCTAAGTCCTTAACCTCATATTATTTGGACTCCCCATGTGCAGTCTAGATCGGATACGAAGTTTCAATGTGCTACTGAGAGCAGTCAGGTAATGAGTTTGATCCTAGATTTTAGGGTAACCTAACGTCAATGATTCTACAAGTTTTGGGTCTTGCAGATCGTATTTAAAGTGATTCAACTGGATTTCATGGCTAATCTAGTTTAGCACTTAACTACTTTGTCTCATTTCTAAAGGATTTAGCCTGTAAGATTTCTGTCTGAGGTGGTACCTAGGCCTTTATAGTTTGTATATAAGGTGATCCAAGTCATAACACTTAACTAGTTTAAGATAGTGTCTAGGGTGAAAGTACTTAGGAAAATTGAAAGAACAAGGTGGTGAAAGGTGGGATTTGTGAAGGAAATGGGTTCAAAAGCAATTTTAGACTTTGAGATTGAGTTCTAACAAGTTAATAAGGTGTTAGGATCAACCCATTGCCTAAGGACGTCTGATTCCAGGTTGGCAAAAATCTGGGATGTTACATTTGAGGTGAACCATGTGACACCTCGGGTTTGGAGTAAACCCTGTAAAACCTCCTCTAGGGTCTTATGGAATATCCTTGGCCAGTGTGCCTAAAAGTGGGTGCACTGTGTTGACCCTTGCTCGTGAGAGCATAAATAGTCAGCCTCAGTGTAGGTTGTATAGGTAGAAGGTGAACCTGATTTAAAACCTTAGGTTTGAGGTGAACCGCTGTGAAACCTCCTTAGTAAAATCCGGCACACTCAAGGGTTGAGTGCGTCTGCTGGGAGTGGGGTAGACTGATCGTTGAACCACTATAAAAATGACTGTGTTTGAGATTACTATTTTTCTGAATGTGTCATTTACTTTTATACTTCCATATCTGAATATCTGAGATCACACCTCACATACATACACAGTCATATCCATCATAAACTAGTTTGCATATTGTTCACTTCTTAAATAGTTTATGATTGGATCCTTTACCGGGCTTGGAAGCCAGTAGAGTTATTTTTGGGTAATCCTAATATGTGCTTGCTGATTAGGATTAGTGTAATATAATTTTAAATAAACCATAAAACTTTAAAAGTCCTATTCACCCCCTCTAGGACATATTGGCATATTCTTACTTCAACTAAAGCGATCTTCACTGCTATTTCAGTATATGTTTTGGATATTTTGAATATGGCTGGGTATAATTCACATATTTAATGTCATTCTTATGCTTTAAGATCCCCTGGTTTATCTAGTGTCTGATATGGAATGCATGTGATTTTTCTTAATGATTATGCTATCTGCTTATATCACTGCTCTATTTTGTCTAATATGCATACATTGTTTCTGAATATGATGTCTGATTAAACTTTGTTGATCATTATACATCTTTACTTTATATATGTATGTTCTCTGAATGTTGGTTCTCCCAAATACTTCAAACTTTAGTCAATATCTACTCTTATACTATCCTTTGTCAAATGGCTGACAAAAAGGGGAAGAATAGTTCAAACACCCCGAATGGAAAATTATATATCTACTTGAATTGTGTTGTAGGTGTTAAGGGGAGTAGCTGCATCAAGAAAGGGGGAGTTTGCAGATAGGGGAGCAGTTGCTGAATCCTTATGAATGATTATGTGTGTGCTCACTAGAGTAGAATTGTAAAATTCTGTAAAGTGTATGTACACATATTTTAGGATGAAAGTTGTTCTAGGGTGTTTTGGTATTTTGTCACGTAATTGGCAAAGGGGGATATTGAAAGTACCCTGATTTGTCAATTAGCGTGAGTGTTGAGTCAGCTAGTCTGTAGAGCCTTATAGGAAGATCGATCAAAGCGTCTATCTCAACCGGATGTGTGCATGAACTCGCCATAGGTAAATCTAAGCCTCACATCCCATGTCCCAAAACACCAGGTATATAAAACCCTTAAAATTGGTTAGAACATTATAGGGTTTTTGGGTTATAAATTTTTTTTACAAAATCAAAAAATCTTTAAGTTTTCTAGCTTTGTCGATTTTATCAAAACACATCTCGATATGATCAACCAGCGCTATCGATGTCCTCGATGACAAATCGATGTCATAGCAATGAGGATAAAAGTGTCCAGCAACCACATATATCTCTGGACGGATTTATCGATGTATCGATATACCTATCGATATCATCGATATTTGAATCTCGATTCCATCAATGGTAACTCGATAATATCGACAAGTAGATTTCTGGTGCCTCTATTTTTACTTAAGAATATCATATGTGCATCGATATATCGAAAGTCCCCTCAATACCATGAAAGTTCAAATCTCGATGATATCGAAAGTCTCTCGTTGATATCGGTCTTGGGCACGAAATTTTTCAACAAAGTATTTTAGGATTGTTTATCTATGATCGAGGGTCACTCAATAGAAACGATATTCAAATATCGATGATATTGGTACAGTATCGATGGCATCGAACAGGGACAGAAACTGTCCAGCAAGCTTAAAGAGAAATCCATTGGATTTATCGATGCATTGACATAGGTATCGATATCATCAACATTCAAATTCCAATGATCTCGAATGTCCCTCGATCATTCTTGTAAACCTAAAATATTTCAAGACAAGTCTCTCTCATTTTCAAATGCCGAGGAATCGAACCTCGTTTCGATAAAATTGAAGTTCGAAATCCAATGACATCAATATTTGTTTTGATTCCATTGACCGGCTGGTAAAAGGTTTTAAAAGCATATGACATTTGAGTTTGTGTCATCGAGCGGCCCGTTGATACAATCGAGAGTATACACATGATGATATCAAACTCGCTCGATGATATCGAAATCTGTAAAAAATGTGACCGTTTTATATCCGTTGGAACGTTTTGCCTATGTAAAGAGGACTTGTCTATTGTTGCTGGTAGAGAAAGAAGAGAGTACTTTTGAGTGTTTAACCTTATATCTTATACCCAAATTCCTTTCTCTCATGGGAATTCATCTTTCAATCCCCTCTCATCATTGAAATTCATTAGAGTGGATTAATGAATGAACTTCTGCATTCAATGATCCTCAGCTACTATCTTAATGGAAAATCATTAAGATGGGATGCCTTGAATGCATAGATGATTGGAATCACTCTATCTGTAACGCCCTGAAAATCGGGGGTCGAGCATAAACTCAACTCTCCAGTTCCAACGCATCACTTATGCAACAAAATGAATGATGATTGAATGTTGTCTGTATTAGTGCATTGAACATGAGTGAGATTAAGCCAAAACATCATATCATACTCCAGAGACAAGTGAGATAGCAAGCGGAAGACTGTGATATATATATATATATAATATATCTAAAAACTATGGTGAGTCTCTAGACTGTGATAACGTTACCAAGTTAAATAATTACAAGTACAATTCTAAAATATATCAAATGTGTAAGGACCTCTAGTCAACATCCCTATAACCCCATCGATCAAGACACGGCTCACATGAAGCCACCATAATACAGCAAATACGAGCAAGCATCATTGTCATTGCAAATGTCCAGCTCTGCCTCTTAAGCATCGCCGACACCTGCAGCTACAAAGTCTGGTTGGTGTTGCAAACACCGTCCCATAACGTGGGAGTGAGTGATCAACTTAGTGGAACAATAAAGCATAGGTTAACATGTTATCACAACAGTCAAGCAGTAATGATAAAGCAGTACAATCAAACAATTCTAAATACTCTTATTAATGCAAGTAAGAATGCAGTCATGATGCATGCCCTCATCGACATACTCCCTCATACGACACCATCTTACGTTCGCGGCATACTTGCATTCCTTAGTGCTCCACATCTTCCAGGTACATGCAATGCGATGATGAGCATGATTACCGAGTTGTTATGAGTCCATTTCAAACAGCAGGATTGGGAAACTAAGGTACCTCCCTTGTATCATTTCCAAACATAATCCATTTTAGGGTCGTCAATCCTAGTTAATCTCATACGATGGTGTGTTTCTAGGTCACTGCAATGGCTGCTAGGGCTGTTACGCACAATGGTTACACCACTCCCCCATCACCTTATCAATATAGGCCGACAGCACGAATATAGTGTCCCATACCACCGTAATCGGCTCACGAGTCTGGTTGCTCACTGGTCACTACGAGGAGGCACATGGCCCCAGTGTAGGCCGACAGCTCGACCACGGTGTCCCATACCACTATGCCCGGCTCATGAGTCTTAGCGGATCGAGGTACCATGGTTAAAGGGATTTCACTGATAAGTTATTATCCTAGGTTCAAGTAGAGGCATCCAAACATGGTGAACATACATAAGACATATCGGGTTACTTGACGAGCCTGAATAGCTCGAGCACACGATCAACTGAACGACATGAAGTGCATAAGCACTTCGCGTTGCCAAACCACTGTCGCCAACTGAAGTACGACTCGGGTTCGTCAAACACATCCTACGTGGCGAAATGAATCTCAACCACGAACTCAAGTCTGGTACCGATTGTCTGGACTATAAACATAGTCCCAAACTCAATCAATCCTTACTTAGAGCATGTAGAGTAAAGCATATTAAACAAAGTAATTCAAGCATGTCATAAAGCATGTTATAAAGCACTATATAAACAAGAATACAAACACATATATTTCATAAGTAAACGGTTAAAGTAAACAACCAACATGGAGGAAATCATACTCATCTCTAAGGTACTTGAGAATCCCATCTCAACACCTACCTAAGGCACCATCATCCAAACACTTACTCTCACAAGCATTTTCACAAACACTTATAATACACTATTTCAACATACATAGTGTATATTAGCAAAACATGTATTAGGGCGAGTCCTTTCGCTAAATAAGTATTTTATCCATATATAATATATTCATACAACAAATAATCATGGCAAACACATTTCCAAAATTTATACGTATACAGTACTTTCTACAAATACCTAGGATATGTAAAATTCCATATTCTTCGTATTTAATCGAAACGGAAAACAGACAGCACTTTATACATGTGCAATTGCATGCAGATCATGAATCTATATTTATCTGACAATGAAAGCGTTGAAAACCATAACCTATACATCTAAAGTTCGCACCTTTTGTCGTAGAATCGTAACGAATCCGATAGGTTTGCTAAGGTTTCGTAATTAGCAGTTTGGTAACCTATAGAGTGAAATAGGTTAGCTATTTCATAACATACAACTATCAAAACCCCAAAACAGATTAGGGTTAGGGTTTCTTACCTAGAAATGAAGTCGGAATCACTGGGAAAGCGATTAGAATGGAGTGGTTAACCATGCAGCGCGGCAGGGAATAGTAGTAGGGAGATTCTCCCACTTATCTCACTCTTTCTCTCTCTAGGGTTTCTTCAAATTCGTATGGCTGTAAGAGAGAGGGTTCTAAGGTCCTTATATAGCCTAAAAATACTCCAAAATAGACTTAAGGTCAAGGTATACTTGGGTTATAACCAAAGTTACCCAGTTTCAGCTCAACAGAGGACTTCTGGCGGGCCCCCTTGAGCCAAAGGTCGGACTTAAGCTCACCAACCTTCGATCTAGGTACCATTAAGTTTTCGTTTCAGTCAAATTCCCAGATCATGCATGACGGACTAGTTTCAGTTCAACGGCCAGTGAAACTTGATTAGAGATTTCAAGTACACTGCTATGTATATGAAAATTTTCCTGATCCGAGGGTGTATTTTGGCCTAATTCTGACGGTCAGGTTGCTTAATACTGACCTGCAAGTGACAAGTCTCAGATTACTATTTAAGATATTTATTTATAAAGAAAACTAAGTGTTCTCACACTCCCCGCTCCGAGCTCAAGTGAATAGCGCTCGGACACTATCTGGATTTGATTTCCGAGATGGTTGTCAAGCCCAGCAAGGCGGTCCTAATTCCTTAACTTGGTATTATTCAGACTTCTGATGTGCTGTCCAGATCTGATACAGAGTTTCGAGATGCTCCCAAGAGCAACCAGGTAATGAGATTGATCCTAAATTTTAGGGTAACCTAGCGTCTACAAGTTTTGGGTCTTGAAGATCGTATTTAAAGTGGATCAAGTGGATTTCCTAGTTATTCTAGTTTGGCACTTAGTTAACTTTGTCAAATTTCTAAAGGATTTAGTCCTATAAGATTTTTGTCTAAGGTGGTACTTGGGCCTTTGTAGTTGGTACATACAGTGATTCAAGTTATCAATACTTACTAAAGCATGCCTTAATTACAATAGAAGGAAATCCTAGGGCAGGAGAGGCGGATGTTCTAAATAACCTATTCGTTTTGTGAAATTCCATAATGGTATTGGTTAAAAGCCCATTTTATTTCTGTATTTACTAATTATAGCAATTTATAGTTTAAGTATTGTTCTTCATCACCTAAATCTTAAGATTAGTGTCTAATGTAAAAGTACTTAGGTACTTTGTGAAGGATAAGGTAGTGAAAGTGAGGTTTGTGAAGGAAATGGGTTAAGAAACGATTTTAGACTGTGGGATTCAGTTCTTACAAGTTAATAAGGTGTTAGGATCGACCCATTGCCTAAGGACGTCTAATCCCAAGTTGGCAAAAATCTGGGATGTTACAATCTACCCCCTTCAAAACAAAATTTCGTCCCCGAAATTGCCTAAGGGTAATAAGGAAAGATTTCTATTATTTCATTTGCCTAAGTCTTATTGATTTTAAGTTTCTATGCGTGGTAGGGTATATACTAGCCTAGTTCATTTTAGTCTACCCCCCTTAAAACTTATTTCTTTATCCATTTTTCATACCTTGATAGTTCGCTACAATTTATTTCTTTACCTATTTGGAGTCTCGATGACAATCCCCAATTATTTAGAGTAAGATGGCTATTTTCATTGTTTGACCAACGCGGAGAGACGTTTATAATGGGCTTGATCCCGATACATCGATCATCTACCGAGCTAGGGTAGAAAGCTCATGGTATCCCTTCCGAATCCTAGTGGATCCTGTTCTTCTGCTCATCAGCAGTGAGTCCATTGGTAGTCGCCTAGGATTGAGAATTGGGTCAAGCCGCGAATGCTTCACAGTTTATATTTCAGTAACTCCATAGACTGATCACTCTAAAAACCTTAGGGAATGCCCATCACTGAAAGGCTCAAATTGTCTATTTCTAAGGTTGCCCCTTTAGGTCTTGGTCTAAGAAAATCCTCGTTATTATCTATGTTCAAAAAAATGGTGAATCAAATCTCACTAGATCATCCTAAAACGGTTTCTCATAGTAGAACTTATTAGGGCTTCTATTATGTTCGTATTCAACAAGCACAATTGTAGATGCATTGACCTTGGCTATTGTAACTCAGTTCGCACCCAGCCTATTATGTACTATTGTAACGCCCTAAAAATCGGGGGTCGAGTATACTCAACTCCCGAGTTCCAATGCATCACTTATGCAGCATAAATAATGTTGATTAAATGTTGTCTGTGTTAGTGCAATAAACATGAATGAGATTATACCAAAATAGTAATTCATACTCCGGATCATTTGTATAAAGGCAAGCGGAAGACTGAACTGTATATACATGTATGTAAAGAAACAAAATCATTTCATTCTCCAAAGTATGATCTGAGTCACCATATACATATATTTGTTTTGTGAACAAAATGTCAAAAAATAAACTAAGGAGTGATCCCTGCAAATCCCGTCAATCCCGCAGCCTAGTCGAAGCCGCCAGAGTACTTCATATAAGAGAACTCCTCCTGGTCCTCATCATAATTAGGCTCCGCCTCCTGAGTCATTGGCTCACCTAAACCTGAGACAGAGTCTAGTTGGTGTGCGCAACACCGTCCCATAACGTGGGAGTGAGTAGCTAACTTAGTGGAACAATAAAGCATAGGTTAACATGTTATCAATACAGTCAAGCAGTAATGATAAAGCAGTAAATTCAAACACTCTTAACTACTCTTATTAATGCAAGTATGAATGTTATTATGATGGATGCCCTCACTGACATACTCCCTCATGTGACACCCTCTTCGTTCGCGGCATGCTTTCATCCCTCAGTGCTCCACATCTTCCAGGCACATGCAATGCATACTGAGCATGATTACCGACTTGTTATTAGTTCATTTCAAATAGCAGGTTTGGGAAACTAAGGTACCTCCCTTGTATTATTCCCAAACATGATCCATTCTAGGGTTGTCAGTCCTAGTTAATTCATACGATGGTGTATTTCTAGGTCGCTGTAAGGGCTGTCAGGGATGTTACACAGAATCATTGCACCACTCTCCCATCACCTTATCAATACAGGCCTAATTTATACTCTGTTACTACGGGAAGGCTTGTTTCCTCACCGCAGATTAGAGTATGCTGGAGGTCACTCCATGACACCCTACCAACTGGCAGTCTATTTTCGAAGCCCGACCGGTCCGCTTATTGAGAATGGAACCTAGATGCAACCCGACTGGAGACCACAACCAGGCTATGCCAGCGTAGGCCAACAGCTCGAATATAGTGCCACATACCACCATAATCGGCTCACGAGTCTGGTTGCTCACTGGTCACTACGGGGAGGCATGTGGCCCCAGCGTAGGCCGACAGCTCGACCACGGTGTCCCATACCATCATGCCCGGCTCATGAGTCTTAGCGGATCGAGGTACCATGGTTACGGGATTCCACTGGTAAGTTTGGTACCCTAGGTTCAAGCAGTAGCGACCAATCATGGTGAACATATATTAGACATATCGGGTTACTTGACGAGCCTGACTAGCTCGAGCGCACAATCAATTGAACGACATGAAGTGCATAAGCACTTCGCGTGGCCTAACCACTGTTGCCAACTGACGTACGACTCGGGTTCGTCAAACACGTCCCACGTGGCGAAATGAATCTCAACCACGATCTTAAGTCTGGCACCGATTGTCTGGACTATAGACATAGTCCCAAACTCAATCAATTCTCATCCATAGCATGTGGAGTAAAGCATGATAAACAAAGTAATTCAAGCATGCTAGTAGGCATGTTATAAGGCATGTTATAAAGCATGATATAAAGCATGTTGTAAAGCACTACATCAATAGGAATACAAACACATATATAGCAAGTAATCGGTTTAAGTAAACAACATCATGGAGGTAATCATACATGTCTCTAAGGTAGTTGAGAATCCCATCTTAACATCCTCCTAAGGCATCAACATCCCAACACTTATTCACTCAAGCATTTCCACTAACACTTAACATACACTATTTCAATATACATAGTGTATGTTAACAAACATGTGTTAGGGCGAATCCTTTCGCCAAGCAAGTATTTTACGCATACATAATATATTCATACAACAATTAATCATGGCAAACACATCTCTAAAATATACATGTATACGGTACTTTTTACAATACAGTATTTCTACATACATAGTGTATATTAGTAAAACATGTATTTAGGTGAATCCTTTTGCCAAATAAGTATTTTATCCATATATCGTATACCCATACAATAAATAAACATGTCAAACACATTTCCAAAAAATATACATATACGGTATTTTCTACGAATACCTAGAATATGTAAAATTCCATATCTACAACTTTAATCAAAACAGAAAACGGAAAGCACTTTGTACATATGTAATTGTATGCAAATCATGAATCTATCATTATCTGACATTGAAAGCATTGAAAACCATAACCTATACACCTAAAGTCCTCACCTTACTCCTTAGAATTGCAACGAATCAGCTAGGTTCGTTAGGCTTCTGTATTCGGCGGTATTGTAGCCTAAAGAGTGAAACCGTTTAGCTATTTCACAACCTATAACCTTCACACCCCAAAACAGATCTAGGGTTAGGGTTTCTTACCTTAAAACAGAGTCAGTATCACCGGGAAAATGTCAAGAAAGGGGTGGTGCAGTCCGTGTGGTGATTGAAAACAGTAGGAGGGAGATTCTCCCACAACTCTCTAGCTTTCTCTCTCTTTTTCTCTCTTCTTACTTAGGGCTTTTCCCAAATTCGTATGGCTGTGAGAGGGGTGCTCTAAGGCCCTTATATAGCCTAAAAAGTCTCTGAATAAGACTTAAGTTCAAGGTATACTTGAGTTATATCCAAATCGGTTCTAATTCAGCTCAAAAGAGGGTTTCTGGCGGCCCTCCTTGAGCCAAAAGTCGGACTTAAGCTCACTAACCCTGGATCTACGTGGAGTTATGCTTTCATCTCAATCGGATTCCTAGATCACGTATGGCGGACCACTTTCCATTCAACGGTCAGTGGACCTTGATCCGAAATTCCAAGTACATGTAAATGTTCCTGAAATTTTTTCTGATTCGAGGGTTTATTTGGGTCAGATTCTGACGGTCTGATTTCTTATAAATTGACCGCAAGTTTCAAGTCTCAGATCACTATTCCAGATATTTATTTTCTAAAGGAATAGTGTGTTTTCACACTCCTTCGCTCCGGGCTTAAGCGAACAACCGTGGGATAATGTCTGGGGCTGATTTCCGAGATGGTTGTCAAGCCCAGCGAGGCGGTCCTAAGTCCTTAACCTCGTATTATTCGGACTCCCGATGTGCGGTCCAGACTCAATATGGATTTTCAATGTGATCCCGAGAGCAGACGAGTAATGAGTTTAATCTTAGATTTTAGGGTAACCTAGCGTCAATGATTCTACAAGTTTTGGGTCTTGCAGATCATATTTAAAGCGATTCAATTGGATTCCATGGCTAATCTAGTTTAGCACTCTGTTAACTTTGTCAAATTTCTAAAGGGTTTAACCCTAAGTGATTTCTGGTCGAGGTGGTACTCGAGCCATTGTACGGAAATTTACGGGTCATTACAACTATGAATCTGTTTAATACTTGAACCCTAATTGATTTCCTTCCATGACTTCATTATTAACATTCTAAGGAAGATTCAGATCCTATTTAATAACATAACCTTGCGTATAACTGGGAGTAATTTCTTTCGATCCTGAGCCAATGGGGCAAGGGTCAACCACGTTTCCGCTACGTCACCCAAATCAAAGAAGTGTATTAGCCAACTTAACTAGATTGGGCTCATAATGTTCTACCTCCCTAAAAATTATTTCTACCTCCAGGGTTCAAGATCGATGTTGTAACGCCCTGAAAATCGGGGGTCGAGCATAAACTCAACTCCCGAGTTCCAGAACATCACTTATGCAACAAAATGAATGATGATTGAATGTTGACTGTATTCGTGCATTGAACATGAGTGAGATTAAGCCAAAACAAAGATATCATACTCCGTGAGACAGTTAAATTGCAAGCGGAAGACGATGATAGATAGATAAAATATATAAACTGTGATAAGTCTCCAGAGTGTGATAACATTACTAGGTTAAATAATTACAAGTACAGTTCTAAAATATACCAAATGTGTAAGTGTAATATCTTCTATCCCAAGTACCATAGCCCCGTCAATGCAGTACCAGGTCTTCAGAGACTCGTCAGAGAGTTACATGATAGGAGAACTCCTCCTCATCACCATAGAAGTAGTTCGGCTCTGCTTCATAAGCATCGCCATCATCTGAAATTCAACAAATCTGGTTGGTGTGTACAACACCGTCCCGTAACATGGGAGTGAGTGATCAACTCAGTGGAACAGTAAAGCATAGGTTAACATGTTATCAATTCAATCAAGCAGTAATGATAAAGCAGTACAAATCAAACAATTCTACTACTCTTATTAAGTGCGAGAATGAAATGACATGATGCTGTATGCCCTTGCCAAACCACCCTCATGCGACATCATCTTACGTTCGCGAATGCTTAACTCCCTCAGTGCGCCACGTCTACTAAGCACATGCGGTGCGATGATGATCATGATTACCGAGTTATTATTAGTCCATTTCAAACAGCAGTATTGGGAAACTAAGGTACCTCCCTTGTATCATTCCCAAACATGATCCATTCTAGGGTCGTCAGTCCTAGTTAATCTCATACGATATTATGGTTTGAGAGGCGTAGCGAAGGCATCACAAAGGGCTCGTCACCCGTCAGCACGGATAAAGATCTCACCGTATGCGGCTCAATTGCTGACCGTCAGCTCGAGTACAGGTCTCACTGTACTCGGCTCAATCACTAGCCGTCAGCTCAAATACAGGTCTCACTATACTCGGCTCAACTCATACTCCAGTTGCTGTGAAAGACTCGTCGCCAATCACAGACCTTGGAGTATAGTCGAAGATACTACAGAGGACTCGTCGCCCATCAGCACGAGTATAGGTCTCACCATACTCGGCTCTCACCGTAAGTATCGACAGCTCGAATATAGTGTCCCATACCACCATAATCGGCTCACGAGTCTGGTTGCTCACTGGTCACTACGGGGAGGTACGTGGCCCCAGCGTAGGCCGACAGCTCGACCACGGTGTCCCATGCCACTATGCCCGGCTCATGAGTCTTAGCGGATCGAAGTACCATGGTTAAAAGGGATTTCACTGGTAAGTTTGGTACCCGAGGTTCAGGCAGTAGCGACCAGACATGGTGAACATACATGAGACAGATCGGGTTACTTGACGAGCTCGGCTAGCTCGAGGCACAACAAGTTAAACGACATGAAGTGCATAAGCACTTCACGTGGCCAACCACTATCGCCAACCGAAGTACGACTCGGGTTCGTCGAACACATCTCACGTGGCAAATGAATCACAGCCACGAATTCAATTCTGGTACCGATTGTCGGGACTATAATCATAGCCCCAAACATGATAACTTGCAGATAGATAAAGCAGTAATGGATCAAGATTCCACTCATACAATCAAGGTATGGTATTATCCGTTTAGGGCTGCCAGGGCTGTTGCACGCACTCGTTGCTCCGCTCCCCCATCACCCATGACGGATCATACAACGTAAATATAAATTTAAACATATGCATTACATAGTTATAATCAGAAAGTAGTTGAGCATGTTATGAATCACAACACAAGCATGAGTTTATACATGTTCAATTCCTAATCACACAACAATCCAAGGAGATCATACACATAGTGAAAAGAGGTTGAGAATCATATCTCAACACCCTTATACATTACAATTTGCTAACTACTACTCATTCAGACATTTCAAAAAAACACTTAAACAAACATACATCAACATACATGACATATGTCGATCACATAGGCATTAGGCCAAATCCTTTCCCTAGGGAATTGCCCCAATCATAACACGCGTACACCCACGACGGATAGTCATGGCAAGCAGGAATCCAAGTTCCATATTCATTCAGTCATTTCCACAAACATTTGGGCCACACATTTTAGCATATATGGTGTCTATTGGCCGTGGCGTGATTTAGGGCAAATCCTTTCGTCAAAAGGGTATCACCAATACAACAATCATGAATCCATGATAATTAGTCATGGCGAGCACGAATGAGGATTCTATACTCATTCAGTCATTTTCACAAACACTTAGAATACACTAATACAACATACATGGTGTATGTTAGTAAAACATGTATTAGGGCTATCCTTTAGGCAAGTGAGTATTTTACCCACTATAGCAAATAATCATGATAAATGCATCTCCAAAATTTATACGTATACAGTATTTTCTAGAATACGCATTTTCAACATACATACTGTATACAAGCAAACATGTATTACGGCGATTCCCTTCGCCAAGCAATTATTTTATACGCACATAATATATTTATACGACGATTAATCATGACAAACACATCGCTAAAATATACATGTATACGGTACTTCTTACAATACCGTATTTCTACATACATAGTGTTTATTAGTAAACATGTATTTAGGCGAATCCTTTCGCCAAATAAGTATTTTATCCATACGTCATATATCCATACGACAAATAAACATGTCAAACACATTTCCATAAAAATACGTATACGGTATTTTATACGAATACCTAGAGTATGTGAAATTCCAAATTCTACAATTCTAATCGAAACTGAAAATGGAAAGCACTTTGTACATGTGCAATTGCATGCAGATCATGAATCTATCATTATCTGACATTGAAAGCGTTGAAAACCATAACCTATACACCTAAAGTCCGCACCTTGTGTCGTAGAATCGTAACGGAGTCGATAGGTTCGCTAAGCTTCCGTATACGGGAGTTTGGCAACCTAGAGAACGAAATAGGTTAGCTATTTCCTAACCTACAACTGTCTAATCCCCCAAACAGGTTAGGGTTAGGATTTATTACCTAGAAATGACGCCGGAATCGCCGGGAAAGCGATGAGAATCAGGCGGTGGAGCCCGAATAGCGGCAGGGAACAGCAGCAGGGAGTTCCTCCCACATCTCCCTCACTTTCTCTCTCTTTTCTCTCTCTCAAATCCAAATTCGTATGGATGTAATGGGAGAGGGTTTAAGGTCCTTTTATAGCTTAAAACCTTCCCAAAATAGACTCAGGTTCAAGGGTTACTGCTATTATAAGCATTTCGGCGATGTTCCAGCTCAAAAGAGTGTTTCTGGTGGCCCTCCTTGAGCTAAACGTCAGACTTAAGCTCACCACACATGGATCTATGTGGGATTACATTTTCGACTCGATCGGATTCCCAGATCGCACGTGGCGGACCACTTTCAGTTCAACGGTCAGTGGGCCACGATCCGAAATTCCAAGTACATGTAAATGTTCCTGAAATTTTTCCTGATCCGAGGGTGTAATTTGGTCTGATTCTGACGGTTTGGTTGCTTAATACTGATGCGCAAGCGAATGGTGCCAGATCACTATTCCAGATATTTATTTTGTAAAGGGAATAATGTTTTTCACACACCCTCGCTCCGGATCCAAACGAATGGCCGTGGGACATCGACTGGACCTGATTTTTGAGATGATAGTCAAGCCCAGTGAGGCGGTCCTAGTTCCTTAGCTTAGTTTTAATCGGACTTCTGATGTGCGATCTAGACCAGATACGGAGTTTCGAGATGCTCCCGAGAATAGCCGGGTAATGAGTTTGATCCTAGATTTTTGGGTAACCTAGCGTCCATGATTCTACAAGTTTTAGGTCTTGCAGATCGTATTTAAAGTGATTCAAAATGGATTTCATGGCTAATCTAGTTTAGCACTTAGTTAACTTTGTCAAATTTCTAAAGGATTTAATCCTAAGTGATTTCCGTCTGAGGTAGTATTTAGTCCTTTGCAGTTTGTATCTAAAGTGATCCAAGTTATACTACTTAGCTAGTTTAAGATAGTGTCTAGGGCGAAAGTGCTTTGAAACATTGAAAGAACAAGGTAGTGAAGGGTGGGATTTGTGAAGGAAATGGGTTAAGGAGCGATTTTAGACAGTGAGATTCAGTTCTGACAAGTTAATAAAGTGTTAGGATCGACCCATTGCCTAAGGACGTCTAATTCCAGGTTGGCAAAAAATCCAGGGTGTTACAATCTACCCCCCTTAAAACAAAATTTCGTCCCCGAAATTGGTTAAGGGTAATAAGGGAAGATTTCTATTATTTCATTTGCCTAAGACTTATTAATTCCAAGTTTCTACACGTGGTAGGGTATATACCAACTGGTTCATTTTAGTCTACCCCCCTTAAAACTTAATTCTTTATCCATTTCTCATACCCTGATGGTTTGCTACCATTTATTTCTTTACCTATTTGGAGTCTCGACGACAATTCCCACAATTTAGAGTAAGATAGTTGTTTTCATTGTTTGACCAACACGGAGAGACGGTAATAGTGGGCTCGATCCCGATACATCGATCATCTACCGGGCCAGGGTAGGAAGCTCATCGTATCCCTTCCGAATCCTGGTGGATCCTGGTCGTCCGCTCGTCAGCAGAGAGTCCATCGGTAGTCACCCAGGATTGGGAATTGGGTCAAGCCGTGAATGTTTCATAGTTGTATATTTCAGTAACTCCGTAGTCTGATCACTCTAGAAACGTAGGGAATGTCCATCATTGAAAAGCTCAAATTGTCTATTCTAAAGTTGCTCTTTAGGTCTTAGTCTAAGAGAGTCCTCGTTATTATCTATGTCAAAGGAAATGGGGAATCAAACCTTACTAGATCATCCCAAAACATTTTCTCATAGTAGGGCAGGCTAGGGCTTCTATAATGTTCGTATTCGATGAGCACCGTTTCGATCCTGGGCCAGTGGGGTAGGGTCCACCGCGTTTCCGTTGCGCCACCCAGATCAAAGAGGCGTATCAGGTGACCTAACTAGATTGGGCTCATAATGTTCTACCCCCCTTAAAATTTTAGTTTCACCCTCAAGGCTCAAGAGCTATGCCCTGATCCGTATATCGGAACAAGGTGTAATTTATAACCTATCCTTGACATGAAATGAGAAATATATTGGTCTGCCTTTCATCGACGATGTGTACGATGACATTAATACCTATGGGGATCGAGAGGAGCAAAAAAAATGATGGGTAATGTGGTTGATGTCAGGGGCAGGTGTGAGTTTGAGGCAAGATGCCTAATCCTACCAAGGGGTTTTATCGCGGCCCAGACTTATCCTATTTAATGATGTCTGGCTTAACAGGCAGGCTATCTTTCTATGTTCATAAGCACAATATGTATGCCGACGTGGCATGCGATTTGAGACCTAATTCCTAACTAATTGTTGCCCATTTGGGCAATTCTTTAGGCCTAAAAGACAAAGTCTCTATCAGTTATATACTCCTAACACCTTTCAAGGACAAAATTATAAACTTTTAGTTGTAAATGGTCGGGCCAACATGGAAAGAAAATTGTATAGTGGGTCTGAGTCGGTTAAGCCGAATAACTAAGTCTATTATTCAATTGGCTTAGTATAATTAATTAGTCTTTTACTTTCCTTAGCCTAACCAGTAGTCTAGCCTTAATTTAGGAGTAGCGGGAATCCATAGGTGAGTCCAAAGTCTAAGCTTATACGCTAGATGATTTCACTTCATTTTTTTATTTTTTTTTTTAATACAAGGAAGGGCTTTATCACTTAGGGTCAAAGTTGTCTAATTGGAACTGAGTTGCCTGTAGTTAAATTTAACTACGCCCAAGCATTTCACATATGCTCATACCAGCTAAGAGGATCCTAAGGTTCACATTATTAACTCGTTGGATTTCCCATACGGTCAGGTCTGTTGAAATCTAGGAGCACCGCTCTAGGTTCAAAACTCCAAGAGTCTATTTGGCCAGTGGTCTTAAGTCGTACTAAATGGGATTGCATTACTAACCCTACCTCGGTATTGGGAGTGGCATGGTTGGTAGGAGGGTGGGAGGGGATTAGTTTTATAGGCCTTGGAAAATGAGCCTTGTGTGGGAAAGCGCGAGATGGGAGTTCCAAATCCCAGGGTAATGAACTTCTAAGTGTTATGGGAAAGGAAATCTCGAAATTTACTTTTAATTGCGTACATTCTAAACATGATTTCGGAACACATGGGATACACCCAATCTAGGGACCATACCTACACATAGATTTATTATTACTTTTACAATTCCATCCACCTAATCCCACTTAATGTAGTTGATTGAACGGGCCCCAAATGTTCCATCATTTGGAGATTGTGAAGGCCATAGAGAAGTGAAGAAAAGGGGAGAACAAGGGCTGATTTCTCTGGTTCCCCATAGACTTGAGCCTCAACAGAGATTGCAAAGGCCTCAACTGACAGGGATTGAAGGAGGAAAAGTGAATAGATGGGATGGGTTGAAAGCTTACACGAATGTGAGCTTCGAATGGGAGGTGTGAGTGTCCAAATGAGGGAAACGACAAGGGTAGAAGGTAGGTGTGGCTGTGATCAATGGAAGTGGGTGAATCATGGTTGAAAATAGTGGATTGAAAGATTGGAGGAAGGATTGGAGGGAAAAAATCGGAAATAGAAGGGGAGGGCGTTTGGAAGGGAAGATATGAGAGAGAGGGGTGCTCCAGCCCCCAAAATCCCAAACCCCAGCCAAAACCGCAAGTGTCAAGGGGTAGGGGAGGCTGGGCCGACCAACCCCAGCCCCGGACCCACCTCAGATGGGCCACTCGACCGCGGTCCACCGCCGGAACCGCGGTTCCACCGCGGTCCGCCTTGGCCGGAACCGCGCCACCGCGGTGGGGTCGTGTTCTCAGTGGTCCCAAGGTGCCAAATGCACCCTGGTTCGACCCTGGGTCCAATCAGATTTCAGTGGGGAGGCCCCCGAATCCGATTCGCTCCATTTCGGGATAATCGGACGTAACTTGCAATCCGGAATGAGTTATCTGATGTAAAATATATGAATTTGGGGTAGAACGAGCTAATGAAGCCAACCAACCCAGCTATGCTGGGTTGCACAGCCCGGAATTGCAGAAAACCCCCCGATTGACAGTTATTTCCCCGCTTCAATTTCGTTTTGCTAAAAATAGTAGTTTTAGTTTGATTTCTCTTCATCCGTTGGGCTTTAGGAGTTGTGCCCAATGAGAAAAGAGTTTAGAATAATTAGGAGAACGGTTTGGTGAAGTCTTTTAGGACACTTACTATTTTTTGACCGAAAACTTTACCCACTAGTAGACATCACGACCCATAGTAAGTCGCGAATTCTAGAAGTTTTAGTTGTAGTTTGTTCCTGATTTCTTTCCCATTACCTGGTATCCTTATTTAAAGGGTGGTGAACTCATTTTTAGTCGTTCACTAATTAGTTTCAAATTTATTAGAATTTATTTCTATTTTCTGCTTTCTCCTCTTGTAGATTCGAGAAGTCTCTAGGAGGAGTCCAGAGAAGCTCCAAGGATTTGGGGTAGTTATCCTCATCACATTTATCGCACATTTTACTGATTCTCAATGATTGGGATGAGGTGGATTATGATCTAGACCCTTCACTAGACAACCTAGAAATGTTTTAAGGTCGACCCGTGCGACCATGGTTGAATACTTACTCGATTTCGGCGTTCGTTTTTAATGAACTTCGCCAATTGGCGAAATCAGGATACCTATGACTGTTTCTACATTCCGTCACTCCCTCCTAAGTCAGAGTGTGTCAGTGTGCGTCGTGTGACCATAACCCAGGTCCGGTTTAATCTAAATCATGCTCTGATACCAACTTGTAACGCCCTGAAAATCGGGGGTCGAGCATAAACTCAACTCCCGAGTTCCAGAACATCACTTATGCAACAAAATGAATGATGATTGAATGTTGACTGTATTCGTGCATTGAACATGAGTGAGATTAAGCCAAAACAGCATATCATACTCCAGAGACAGTTAAATTACAAGCGGAAGATGATGATAGATAGATAAAATATATAAATTGTGATAAGTCTCCAGAGTGTGATAGCATTACTAGGTTAAATAATTACAAGTACAGTTCTAAAATATACCAAATGTGTAAGTGTAATATCTTCTATCCCAAGTACCATAGCCCCGTCAATGCAGTACCAGGTCTTCAGAGACCCTTCAGAGAGTTACATGATAGGAGAACTCCTCCTCATCACCATAGAAGTAGTCCGGCTCTGCTTCATAAGCATCGCCATCATCTGAAATTCAACAAATCTGGTTGGTGTGTACAACACCGTCCCGTAACGTGGGAGTGAGTGATCAACTCAGTGGAACAGTAAAGCATAGGTTAACATGTTATCAATTCAATCAAGCAGTAATAATAAAGCAGTACAAATCAAACAATTCTAACTACTCTTATTAAGAGCGAGAATGAAATGACATGATGCTGTATGCCCTTGCCAAACTACCCTCATGCGACATCATCTTACGTTCGCGAATGCTTAACTCCCTCAGTGCGCCACGTCTACTAAGCACATGCGGTGCGATGATGATCATGATTACCGAGTTATTATTAGTCCATTTCAAAAACAAAGAAGATTGGGAAACTAAGGTACCTCCCTTGTATCATTCACAAACATGATCCATTCTAGGGTCGTCAGTCCTAGTTAATCTCATACGATATTATGGTTTGAGAGGTGTAGCGAAGGCATCACAAAGGGCTCGTCACCCGTCAGCACGGATACAGATCTCACCGTATGCGGCTCAATTGCTGACCGTCAGCTCGAGTACAGGTCTCACCGTACTCGGCTCAATCACTAGCCGTCACTCGAATACGGTCTCATCAGTACTCGGCTCAACTCATACTCCAGGGATTCTTTGTGAAAGACTCGCCGCCAATCACAGACCTTGGAGTATACTCGAAGATACTACAGAGGACTCGTCGCCCATCGCACGAGTACATGGTCTCACTGCATACTCGGCTCTCGCGTGTAAGTATCAACAGCTCGAATATAGTGTCCCATACCACCATAATCGGCTCACGAGTCGGTTGCTCACCGGTCACTACGGGAGGTACGTGGCCCTGGCCAGTAGGCCGACAGCCAACCACGGTGTCCCATACCACCATGCCCGGCTCATGAGTCTTAGCGGATCGAGGTACCATGGTTAAAAGGGATTTCACTGGTAAGTTTGGTACCCTAGGTTCAGGCAGTAGCGACCAGACATGGTGAACATACATGAGACAGATCGGGTTACTTGACGAGCTCGGCTAGCTAGAGCGCACAACAAGTTAAACGACATGAAGTGCATAAGCACTTCACGTGGCCAACCACTATCGCCAACCGAAGTACGACTCGGGTTCGTCGAACACATCTCACGTGGCAAATGAATCGACCACGAATTCACTCTCAGTACCGATTGTCGGGACTATAATCATAGCCCCAAACATGATAACTTGCAGATAGATAAAGCAGTAATGGATCAAGATTCCACTCATACAATCAAGGTATGGTATTATCCGTTTAGGGCTACCAGGGCTGTTGCACGCACTCGTTGCTCCGCTCCCCCATCACCCATGACGGATCATACAACGTAAATATAAATTTAAACATATGCATTACATAGTTATAATCAGAAAGTAGTTGAGCATGTTATGAATCACAACACAAGCATGAGTTTATACATGTTCAACTCCTAATCACACAACAATCCAAGGAGATCATACACATAGTGAAAAGAGGTTGAGAATCATATCTCAACACCCTTATACATTACAATTTGCTAACTACTACTCATTCAGACATTTCAAAAAAACACGTAAACAAACATACATCAACATACATGACATATGTCGATCACATAGGCATTAGGCCAAATCCTTTCCCTAGGGAATTGCCCCAATCATAACACGCGTACACCCACGACGGATAGTCATGGCAAGCAGGAATCCAAGTTCCATATTCATTCAGTCATTTCCACAAACATTTGGGCCACACATTTTAGCATATATGGTGTCTATTGGCCGTGGCGTGATTTAGGGCAAATCCTTTCATCAAAAGGGTATCACCAATACAACAATCATGAATCCATGATAATTAGTCATGGCGAGCACGAATAAGGATTCTATACTCATTCAGTCATTTTCGTAAACACTTAGAATACACTAATACAACATACATGGTGTATGTTAGCAAAACATGTATTAGGGCTATCCTTTAGCCAAGTGAGTATTTTACCCACTATAGCAAATAATCATGATAAATGCATCTCCAAAATTTATACGTATACAGTATTTTCTAGAATACGCATTTTCAACATACATACTGTATACAAGCAAACATGTATTACGGCGATTCCCTTCGCCAAGCAATTATTTTATACGCACATAATATATTTATACGACGATTAATCATGACAAACACATCGCTAAAATATACATGTATACGGTACTTCTTACAATACCGTATTTCTACATACATAGTGTTTATTAGTAAACATGTATTTAGGCGAATCCTTTCGCCAAATAAGTATTTTATCCATACGTCATATATCCATACGACAAATAAACATGTCAAACACATTTCCATAAAAAATACGTATACGGTATTTTATACGAATACCTAGAGTATGTGAAATTTCAAATTCTACAATTCTAATCGAAACTGAAAACGGAAAGCACTTTGTACATGTGCAATTGCATGCAGATCATGAATCTATCATTATCTGACATTGAAAGCATTGAAAACCATAACCTATACACCTAAAGTCCGCACCTTGTGTCGTAGAATCGTAACGGAGTCGATAGGTTCGCTAAGCTTCCGTATACGGGAGTTTGGCAACCTAGAGAACGAAATAGGTTAGCTATTTCCTAACCTACAACTGTCTAATCCCCCAAACAGGTTAGGGTTAGGGTTTATTACCTAGAAATGACACCAGAATCGCCGGGAAAGCCATGAGAATCAGGCGGTGGACCCCGAATAGCGGCAGGGAACAGCGGCAGGGAGTTCCTCCCACATCTCCCTCACTTTCTCTCTCTTTTCTCTCTCTCAAATGCAAATTCGTATGGCTGTAATGGGAGAGGGTTTAAGGTACTTTTCTAGCCTAAAACCTTCCCAAAATAGACTCAGGTTCAAGGGTTACTGCTATTATAAGCATTTCGGCGATGTTCCAGCTCAAAAGAGTGTTTCTGGTGGCCCCCCTTGAGCTAAACGTCAGACTTAAGCTCACCACACATGGATCTATGTGGGATTACTTTTTCGACTCGATCGGATTCCCAGATCGCACGTGGCGGACCACTTTTAGTTCAACGGTCAGTGGGCCACGATCCGAAATTCCAAGTACATGTAAATGTTCCTGAAATTTTTCCTGATCCGAGGGTGTAATTTGGTCTGATTCTGACGGTCTGGTTGCTTAATACTGATGCGCAAGCGAATGGTGCCAGATCACTATTCCAGATATTTATTTTGTAAAGGGAATAGTGTTTTTCATACACCCTCGCTCCGGATCCAAACGAATGGCCGTGGGACATCGGCTGGACCTGATTTTTGAGATGATAGTCAAGCCCAGTGAGGCGGTCCTAGTTCCTTAGCTTCGTTTTAATCGGACTTCTGATGTGCGATCTAGACCAGATACGGAGTTTCGCGATGCTCCCGAGAACAGCCGGGTAATGAGTTTGATCCTAGATTTTTGGGTAACCTAGCGTCCATGATTCTACAAGTTTTAGGTCTTGCAGATCGTATTTAAAGTGATTCAAAATGGATTTCATGGCTAATCTAGTTTAGCACTTAGTTAACTTTGTCAAATTTCTAAAGGATTTAATCCTAAGTGATTTCCGTCTGAGGTAGTATTTAGTCCTTTGCAGTTTGTATCTAAAGTTATCCAAGTTATACTACTTAGCTAGTTTAAGATAGTG
This sequence comes from Magnolia changhungtana, assembly GCA_030180095.1. Taxonomy (NCBI): domain Eukaryota; kingdom Viridiplantae; phylum Streptophyta; class Magnoliopsida; order Magnoliales; family Magnoliaceae; genus Magnolia; species Magnolia changhungtana. The sequence continues at coordinate 3,316,089 of JASAUF010000353.1, forward strand.
TCTAGGGCGAAAGTGCTTTGAAACATTGAAAGAACAAGGTAGTGAAGGGTGGGATTTGTGAAGGAAATGGGTTAAGGAGCGATTTTAGACAGTGGGATTCAGTTCTGACAAGTTAATAAAGTGTTAGGATCGACCCATTGCCTAAGGACGTCTAATTCCAGGTTGGCAAAAAATCCAGGGTGTTACAGATGTCTTGTTCCGTATGTCGGAACAAGGTGTAATGTAAGACCTATCCTTGACACGAAATGGGAAACAATCCCTCTATACAATGGTCTTCCTTCCATTGATGATGTGTACTATGACATTGGTACCTATGGTCATATAAAGGAGCTAAAGATGATGGGTATCATGGTTGATTTCAGGGGCAGGTGTGAGTTTGAGGCAAGATGCCTAATTCTACCAAGGAGTTTTGTCATGGTCCAGACTTATCCTATTTAAGCATGTCTAGCTTAACAGGCAGGCTATCTTTCTAAGTTCATATGCACAATATGTATGCCAAGATGGCATGTGATTTGGGACCTAATTCGTAATTGTCTGTTGCCCATTTGGAAAATTTCTTGGGCCTAAAAAGAAAATCCTTATTGGCTATATGTTCTTAACACTTCTCAAAGACGAAATAAGAAACTTTTAGTTGTAAGTGGTAGGGCCAACACGAAAGGAAAGTTGTGTAATGGGTCCGAGCCAGATACACAAACCTTTTGCCTAGCTATGACAGAAAAGTTGTCGTATTAGTTCTTAATCCTAGTTGATCCCGACCTTCTGCTTGATCAGAGCATAGGGTTCATTGGTCACTACCAGGATTGAGAATTTGATTCAAACCGCGAATACCTCGCTTATATGTAGTTTCTCTGCTCCTTGCTCCTGATTGTACTAAGTCCTTGAGAAGGTGATTCTAAGGGGTGTATAGATTTGACTTATCATTAAATCCAAGGGATATAGAAGTTTCCTCTAAGCGTGACTAGTTACTAATCAAACAAGCCTCCTAGGAGTTGTTAAAGAAGCCTATGAGTACCAAGGGGATTCAACAAAGGAACGGGGTCTCGCTCCAACCTAATCAAGCCAACTAACTAAGTCTATCATGCAATTGGATTAGCATAATTAATTAGCCTTTTACTTTCCTAAGCCTAACTAGTAGTCTAGTCTTAATTTAGGAGTAGCGGTAATCCACAGGTCGTAATCCAAAGTCTATGTTCTAATACAAGAAATTGTTTATCACTTAGGGTCAAACGTTGTCTGATTGGAATTGAGTTGCCTGCACTTGACTTTCACTACGCTCGAGCATTTCACACATGTTCATACTCGCTAAGAAGATCCTGGGGTTCACATTATTAATTTGTTGGATTTCCTTACGGTCAGGTCTGTCGAAATCTAGGGGCACCACTCTAGGTCCAAAACTCCAAGGACTTGTTTGGCCAATTGTATTAAGTTGTATTAAATGGGTCTGCATTGCTAATCCCACTTCGGGATTGTGAATGACACGTTTGGTAGGAGGGTGGGTGGGGATTAAAATTAATGGTATAGGCTATGGAAAATGAATCTTGTGTTAGAAGGTGTGAGATGGGATTTCCAAACCCCATGATGTGTAATTTGAAGAGAGATCCCAGGATTTACTTTTAATTGCATACATTCCAAACATGGCATTGGAAAACATGGGATACACCAATCTAGGGACCATACCCTACACATACATTTATTATTACTTTTACAATTCCATCCTCCTAATCTCATTTACTGTAGTTGGCCGAACAGCCCTAAACGTCCTCAAACATCTAAAACACTCTACCAACAACTACACCGATCAACATGAAAACATAAACATCCAAAGACGGTAACCCATGCAAACTTCAAGACAACCATATGGATGACTAGACATCCAAGAAAATGGTTGTACTAAGCTCGAATAGAGCCATGGAAAAGTGAAGATAAGGGGGAGTAGGGGCTGAAGTTTTTGGTTCTCCGTAAGTTTGAACCTCAACAGGGATTGTAAAGGCTCCAAAAGACAGGGTTTGAAGAAGGAAAGTGAAGAGATGGGAGGGATTGAGATCTTATACGATTTGAGCTTCAAATGGGGGGTGTAGGAGCTCAAATGAGAGAAGATAAAGAGGGTAGGGGGTGTGTATTGTTATAAATGATGGAGGTGAACGGGTTGTGACAGAAAATAATGGAATGGGTGATTTGAGGGGCGATTTTTGCCAAAAATCAGAAGTTTGAAAGAGAAAAGAGAGCTTGGAGGGGTGGTTTGTGAAGGAAGTATGCCATAGTGGGGTTTTTAGTCGACGACCCATACACCAGGGGGTTCCCCTAGGCCCCATTCATGATCGGCCCGACCGGGCCCGAAACCCGGCGAGGCCTCACCGACCGGGCGAGGGCCTCGCCACCCACTGGACTGGTTGGCGATGCCTCGCCATTTGGACGAGGCCCTCATGATCCCTAGGCCCCAAAAACATATGGGTCCCACCTTGGGTCCCCCCGGAGGCGCTCCGTTTGGCCCCCGACTCTGTTTTGAGCCGTATCGGGGCCAAATTACAAACCAGAATGATTTTATGTGACGTGTAACATATGATTTTGGGGTAGGAGGCGCTAATCTATCCAACTAACCCATTTATCTCACAAGATTCCATAATATGAATGGTTAAAAGTCTAATTTCTATATATATTTACTATTTATAGAAAATTTTTGTTAAAGTATTATTCTTCATCATTTATACATTAGGATTTATGTATAGTATGAAAAGACTTAGAAAAAGTTGAAGAATGAGGTGATGAATGGAGAAAATTTGAAGGAATTGAATAAAAAGGGTTTTAGGCAATGAGATTAAGTGTAAGGTGTTGTAGTTGACCCACAACCTAAGGACATTCATCTTTAAGGAACGACTCAAACCCATCGACTGACAGCCTAGAAGTGATTCGGGATTATTTCACGTGATCATGGGTGTGTACGGGCCCAATCTCAGGGGTCAATTTCGGTCGGTTTCGCCGTTCGGCGAATTTGGAAAATCCTGAGTTGGTTCCTATGTTCCGTCACTCCCTCCTAAGTTAGAGTGCGTCAGAGTGCATCGTGTGACCATAACCCAGGTTCGGTTTAATCCAAATCATGCTCTGATACCATCTTGTAACACCCTGAAAATCGGGGGTCGAGCATAAACTCAACTCCCGAGTTCCAATGCATCACTTATGCAACAAAATGAATGATGATTGAATGTTTTCTATATTAGTGCATTGAACATGAGTGAGATTAAGCCAAAACAACATATCATACTCTAGAGACAAGTGAGATAACAAGCAGAAGACTGTGAGAGATATATAAAATATAAAAAAACTATGGTGAGTCTCTAGAGTGTGATAACGTTACCAGGTTAAATAATTACAAGTACAATTCTAAAATATACCAAATGTGTAAGGTCCTCTAGTCAACATCCCTATAACCCCGCCGATCAAGACACGGCTCACATGAAGCCACCAGAATACAGCAAATACGAGAAAGCATCGTTGTCATTGTAAAGGTCCGACTCTGCCTCTCAACATTGCCGACACCTGCAGCTACAGAGTCTGGTTGGTGTTGTAAACACCATCCCGTAACGTTGGAGTGAGTGATCAACTCAGTGGAACAATAAAGCATAAGTTAACATGTTTTCAAAATAGTCAAGCAGTAATGATAAAGCAGTACAATCAAACAATTCTAAATACTTTTATTAATGCAAGTATGAATGCAGTCATGATGCATGCCCTCACCGAGATACTCCCTCATACGACACCATCTTACGTTCACGTCATGCTTGCATTCCTCAGTGCTCCACATCTTCCATGCACATGCAATGCGATGATGAGCATGATTACCGAGTTGTTATTAGTCCATTTCAAATAGCAGGATCGGAAAACTAAGGTACCTCCCTTGTATCATTCCCAAACATGATCCATTCTAGGGTCGTCGTCCTAGTTAATCTCATACGATGGTGTGTTTCTAGGTCACTGCAAAGGCTGCCAGGGCTGTTACGCACAATGATTACACCACTCCCCCATCACCTTATCAATGTAGGCCGACAGCACGAATATAGTGTCTCATACCACCATAATCGGCTCACGAGTCTGGTTGCTCACTGGTCACTACGGGGAGCACATGGCCCTAGCGTAGGCCAACAACTTGACCACGGTGCCCCATACCACCATGCCCGGCTCATGAGTCTTAGCGGATCGAGGTACCATGGTTAAAAGGATTTCATTGGTAAGTTTGGTACCCTAGGTTCAAGCAGAGGCGTTCAAACATGGTGAACATACATAAGACATATCAGGTTACTTGATGAGCCTGACTAGCTTGAGCGCACGATCAACTGAACGACATGAAGTGCATAAGCACTTCGTGTGGCCTAACCACTGTCGCCAACTGAAGTACGACTCAGGTTCATCAAACACATCCTACGTGGCGAAATGAATCTCAACCACGAACTCAAGTCTGGTACCGATTGTCTGGAAATATAAACATAGTCCCAAACTCAATCAATCCTTATTTAGAGCATGTAGAGTAAAACATATTAAACAAAGTAATTCAAGCATGTCATAAAGCATGTTATAAAGCACTATATAAACCGGAATACAAACACATGTATTTCAAAATTAAGCGGTTAAAGTAAACAACCAACATGGAGGAAATCATACACGTCTCTAAGGTAGTTGAGAATCCCATCTCAACACCTACCTAAGGCACCATCATCCTAACACTTACTCTCACAAGCATTTTCACAAACACTTAGAATACACTATTTCAACATACATAGTGTATATTAGCAAAACATGTATTAGGGCAAATCCTTTCACCAAACAAGTATTTTATCCATTATAATATATTCATATAACAAATAATCATGGAAAACACATTTCCAAATTTATACGTATACGGTACTTTCTAGAATACACTATTTTAACATACATAGTGCATATTAGAAAAACATGTATTAGGGCGAGTCCTTTCGCCAAATAAATATTTTATCCGTATATAATATATTCATACAGAAAATAATCATGAAAAACACATTTCCAAAATTTATACGTATACGGTACTTTCTACAAATACCTAGGATATGTAAAATTCCATATTCTTCGTATTTAATCAAAACGGAAAACAGACAGCACTCTGTATATGTGCAGTTGCATGCAGATCATGAATCTATCATTATCTGGCATTGAAAGCGTTGAAAACCATAACCTATATATCTAACGTCTGCACCTTTTATCGTAGAATCGTAACGAATCCGATAGGTTTGCTAAGCTTTCGTATTTGACAGTTTGGTAACCTATAGAGTGAAATAGGTTAGCTATTTAATAACATACAACTATCAAAACCCAAAACAGATTAGGGTTATGGTTTCTTACCTAGAAACGAAGTCACAATCGCTGGAAAAGCGATTAGAATGGAGTGGTTAAGATTGTAAAATGGTAGGGAATAGTAGCAGGGAGATTCTCCCACTTTTATCACTCTTTCTCTCTCTTTTCTCTCTTCTCTCTCTAGGGTTTTTCTCAAATTCGTATGGCTGTAAGAGAGAGGGTTCTAAGGTCCTTATAGAGCTTAAAAACACTCCAAAATAGACTTAAGGTCAAGGTATACTTGGGTTTTAACCAAAGTGACCAAGTTTTAGCTCAATGGAGGACTTTTGACGGGCTCCCTTGAGCCAAAGGTCGGACTTAAGCTCACCAACCTTGGATCTAGGTACCATTAAGTTTTTGTTTCAGTCGGATTCCCAGATTACGCGTTGCAGACCAGTTTTAATTCAATGGCCAGTGAAACTCGATCAGAGATTTCAAGTACACTGCCATGTATATGAAATTTTTTCTAATCTGAGGGTGTATTTTGGCCTGATTCTGACGGTTAGGTTGCTTAATACTGACCCACGAGCGACAAGTCTCAAATTACTATTTAAGATATTTATTTATAAAGAAAACCAAGTGTTCTCACACTCCCCGCTCCAAGCTCAAGCGAATAGCGCTGGGACACTATCTGGATTTAATTTCCGAGATGGTTGCTAAGCCCAGCAAGGCAATCCTAATTCCTTAACTTAGTATTATTCGGACTTCCAACGTGCGGTGCAGATCTGATACGGAGTTTCGAGATGCTCCCGAGAGCAGCCAGGTAATGAGATTGATCCTAGATTTTAGGGTAACCTAGCGTCTACAAGCTTTGGGTCTTGCAGATCGTATTTAAAGTGGATCAAGTGGATTTCGTAGTTAATCTAGTTTAGCACTTAGTTAACTTTGTCAAATTTCTAAAGGATTTAGTCCTGTATGATTTCTGTCTGAGGTGGTACTTGGGCCTTTGTAGTTGGTACATACAGTGATTCAAGTTATTAATACTTACTAAAGCACGCCCTGATTAGAACAGAAGGAAATCCTAGGGCAGGAGAGGCGGATGTTCTAAATAAGCTATTTGTTTTGTGAAATTGTATAAGGGTATTGGTTAAAAGCCCATTTTATTTTTGTATTTACTAATTACAGCAATTTATAGTTTAAGTATTGTTCTTCATCACCTAAACCTTAAGATTAGTGTCTAATGTAAAAGTACTTAGGTACTTTGTGAAGAATAAGGTAGTGAAAGTGAGGTTTGTGAAGGAAATGGGTTAAGAAGTGATTTTAGACTGTGGGATTCAGTTCTGACAAGTTAATAAGGTGTTAGGATCGACCCATTGCCAAAGGACGTCTAATCCCAGGTTGGCAAAAATCCAGGATGTTACACTATCTCCTTTATAGGAAAATATTTTGATAGTACGATTCCATCATAACCTTGACCCAACTCGTCCCCATGCATTGGTATATCTTCTGAGTTGTGGTACAAGGAAGCAGAAGATTCTTCATCAACAAGGAGGTGATCTTCGACAACGAAGTAAAATGGGACTCATCTGCTCATCTGTAAGTTATCAGAGTACAGAGGACCCTTGCGATCATTCCTTTTTTGGATTAGGTCTAAGGTGTTTCTCACCCTTGCAAGTCCTCTAGGAGGCCTCCGACGGGAGTGTACGTAGTGGGTGCTTTGTGTTCACCCTTGCTCTGTGGAGAGCATAAACAATTAGGGTCTTATGGAAGATCTTTGGCCAATGTGCTTAAAAGTGGGTGCGTTGTGTTGACCATTGCTCATGAGAGCATAAACAGTGAGGTTCCTTGTGTGGATCCTTGGCCAGTGTGCCAAAAATCGGGTATTATGTGTTGACCCTTACTCAGGGAGAATAAACAGACAGCCTATGTATAGGTTATAAAGGCAGAAGGTGAACCTAATTTAAAACCTTAAGTTTGAGGTGAACCGCTGTGAAACCTCCTTAGTGAAATCCGGTACACTCAAGGGTTAAGTGCAGTTACCAATTGTGGAGTAGACAAGTAATCGAAAGACTATAAAAATGACAGTGTTTGAGACTGTTATTTATTTGTTTGTGTGATTTCCTTCTATATTTTCATATCTAATTATCTGAGATCACACCTCACACACACAGTCATATCCATCATAAACTAATTTGCATATTATTCATCTCTCAAATAGTTTGTGAGTGGATCCTCTACCGGGCTTGAAAGCTAGTAGAGTTACGTTTGAGTAATCCTAAGTTATGCTTGTTGTTAGGATTAGTGTGATAGGATTTTAATTTGGCATAAAATTATTAAAAAGTCCTATTCACCCCCCTTTTAGGACATATTGGTATATTCCTACTTCAACTAAAGCTGTCTTTACCGCTATTTCATAATGGACCTTCTCTAGTTGTGATTTTAAACATTAATTTCTCAGTCGAAAATTTAGTAATACACATAAATATAGCTTGCGTAATAGACTGGTACGCTGGCCCACCCCAATGTAGAATGTTAGCCCATCCTACAGCTTAGAGAATAGGAAGGAGATTAAAAGGGGCAATGTGCTCAAGATCGATAAGTCATTCAACGATAGCATTGTGCAATCGTAAATCTCGCACATGCGAGGGATCATCTTCGGGTGACCGAAGGTGGCGCCTTATTATAGTTGATCAAGATGAGGAAGCACCATGGGAAGTTTTCTTTTTACCTCTACCATTCATTTACAATTAAGAAATGAATGAATCAAGTGGGTGTAAAAAGATGTAGAGTGAGTTTCTTCAAAAAATAAATTTTAGAGAAGAAAACCCCAAAAACTTCAAGAAAACTTGAAATCAAGCACTCCAAGGAAGAAAATGAAGTGAATAAAGCTTGAATCTACAAGAATAACGAAAATAATGTACTAACCTTGATGAATCAAATAGTTGGGTACGACTAGTCGTGCTTCGGCCCGTTGGAGAAGAAATTAGAAATGAGGAAGAAAGTGATTTTCTCCAAATTAAAAAGGTCCAGCGCGCTACACGACTGGTCGAGGGACGTCCTCGACCAGTCATGCCACGACGGGTCGAGAACATCCTCGACTGGTCGTGTACAAAAAAAACATGCATTTTTCATTAAAAAAATGAAATTTAAACCAATAAAATATCAAATATATATACACTATGATACAAACATGCATGAATAATCAATTTAGAATGCACATACCATGATTAAATTTCAATTTATTAAACCTGCTTTTGTCGAGCGATATAGTGAAAATGTCAACAAGTTGAGTCTCGGTAGGAATGTATTCCAATGAAATTATTTTTTGTTTCACTAATTCACGAATGTAATGATACCGAATGTCAATGTGCTTGGTAAGTGAATGCTGGATTGGATTTTTAGAAATATTTATTGCATTGGAATTACCACAAAATAAGACTATAAAATTCTTTGTAATTTCATAATCGCTTAACATACGTTTCATCTAAACAAGTTGAGTACATGCATTTCCAGGTACGATGTATTTAGCCTCAGCCATAGAGAGCGATATAGAACTTTGCTTCTTGCTAAACCAAGAAACTAAACAATTTCCAATATAGAAACAACCACCACTGGTTGATTTCCTATCATCGATATTATCAGCCCAATCAGCATTTGAGTACCCAGCCAACTAAACACTTGTCTCATGTTGATACCAGAGACCCAAATTAGCTGAACTTGCGAAATATCGCATAATCCGCTTAACAACAATTAGATGAGAGTCTTTAGGATCAGATCGATATCGAGCGCAAATACTAACACTAAAGGCAATATTAGGTCTACTTGCGGTTAAATAAAGTAAATTGCCAATCATACTACGATATAATTTAGGATCTATACTTTTACCTGTAGAGTCCTTCGAGAGTTTTAAAGTTGTACTCATAGGAGTATCAAAATTTTTACCATTCTCAAATTCAAACTTTTTAATCAAGTTCAAAACATATTTGGTTTGAGAAATAAAAATACAATCAGGTTGTTGTTTTACTTACAACCCTAGGAAATAATTCAATTCCCCAACCATGCTCATTTCAAACTTAGATTTCATTAAATCTGCAAACTCAACAATCATGTTAGTACAGGTAAATCCATAAATAATATCATCAACATAGATCTACGCCATTAAGATATGATCGTTATGTTTTTTAATAGAAAGAGTCTTATCAACACTTCCCATTTGAAAATTATGACTTAGAAGAAACTTAGTCAATTTTCGTACCATGCCCTAGGAGCTTGTTTCAAACCATGGAGTGTTTTGTTAAGACGATAGACATGATCGGAGTTCTTAGAGTCTTCAAAACCCATTGGTCGTTCAACATACACTTCTTCATGTAGATCACCATTTAAGAAGGCACTCTTTACATCCATTTGATATATTTTGATCTTTCTAAAACAAGCAATTGATATAAATAGTCTGATGGATTCAAGACGAGCTACTGGGGCAAAGGTTTCATTATAATCGATTCCTTCAATTTGAGTAAACCCTTGTACAACCAGTCTAGCCTTGTTTCGAATTATATTACCAAGTTCATCAGATTTATTTTTGAAAATTCACTTAGTTCCGATAATATGTTTTTCTTTAGGTCTAGGAACAAGATACCAAACATCATTTCTCACAAATTGGTTAAGCTCTTCTTGCATCGCAACAATCCAATTTTCGCCAGTAAGAGCATCATTTACGTTTGCCGGTTCTATCTGGGATATAAAGCACACGTAATTACATATATCTTCCAGTTGTCTACGAGTGCGCACACCAGTGAGAGGGTTTCCAAGAATTTGAGTGGTTGGATGATCTTTAACAGTCCTCAGTTCGGAGTTAGTTTGATTTGATGAAGTATCTAGTTTGTCAATTAAAAGAACTTCATCATTATCTGAACTCGAGTCAGGTGTATTCAAGTGATCGTCAATGACAACGTTGATGGATTCTTGAATAACACTAGTCCTCTTATTCAGTACTCGATATGCTCAACTGTTTAAAGAATACCATAAAAATATCCCTTCATCATTTTTAGTGTCAAACTTCTCCATATTTTCATGTTCACATAAAATATAGCACTTGCTGCCAAAAACTCGAAAATATTTAACAATAGGCTTCTTATCAAACCATCTTTCACAAGCCATTTTATTATTTGACTTAGTAGTGTAAACATGATTTATTATATAGCAGGCAGTATGTAACGCCCTGAAAATCGGGGGTCGAGCATAAACTCAACTCCCGAGTTCCAATGCATCACTTATGCAACAAAATGAATGATGATTGAATGTTGCCTGTATTAGTGCATTGAACATGAGTGAGATTAAGCCAAAATAAGATATCATACTCCAGAGACAAGTGAGATAGCAGGCAGAAGACTGTGATAGATAAATAAAATATATAAACTGTGGTGAGTCTCCAGAGTGTGATAAGGTTACCAGGTTAATGAATTACAAGAACAATTTCAAATTATACCAAGGGTGTAGTGTAATGTCTCCTAACCCAAGTACCATAGCCCCGTCAATACAATACCAGGTCTTCATAGACTTGTCAGAGAGTTACATGTAGGAGAACTCCTCCTCAACATCATAGAAGTAGTCCGACTCTGCTTCATAAGCATCGTCATCACTCAAAACTCAAACAAATCTGGTTGGTGTGTACAACACCATCCCGTAACGTGGGAGTGAGTGATCAACTCAGTGGAACAATAAAGCATAGGTTAACATGTTATCAACTCAGTCAAGCAGTAATGATAAAGCAGTACAATCAAACAATTCTAAATACTCTTATTAATGCAAGTATGAATGTAGTCATGATGTACGCCCTTGCCAAACCACCCTTGTGCGACACCATCTAACATTCGCGGCATGCTTTCATCCCTCAGTGTTCCACATCTTCCAGGCACATGCAATACGATGATGAGCATGATTACCGAGTTGTTATTGGTTTATTTCAAATAGTAGTATTGGGAAACTAAGGTACCTCCCTTGTATCATTCCCAAACATGATCCATTCTAGGGTCATCAGTCTTAGTTAATCTCATACGATGGTGTGTTTCTAGGTCGCTACAGAGGCTGCCAGGGCTATTATGCACAATGGTTACACCACTCCCCCATCACTTCTTTAACGGTTCATCACTAAATTGAAACAGGCCTAGTTCATACTCTACACACTGCGACAAAACTCGTCGCATCACCGCAAATTTATAGTATGCTCAAGGTCACTACAAAGGGCTGCTAGGACTGTTGCTCGCAATTGTTGCACCACTCCCCCATCACCTTATCAATGTAGGCCGACAACACGAATATAGTGTCCCATACCACCATAATCGACTCACGAGTCTGGTTGCTCACTGGTCACTATGGGGAGGCACGTGGCCCCAGCGTAGGCCGACAGCTCAACTGCAGTATCCCATACCACCATGCCCGGCTCATGAGTCTTAAGGGATCGAGGTACCATGGTTAAAAGGGATTTCACTGGTAAGTTTGGTACCCTAGGTTCAAGCAGTATCGTCCAAATATGGTGAACATACATAAGACAGATTGGGTTACTTGATGAGCTCGGCTAGCTCGAGCGCACAACAAGTTGAATGATATGAAGCGCATAAGCACTTAGTGTGGCCAGCCACTATCGCCAACCGAAGTACAACTCGGGTTCGTCGAACACGTCTCTCGTGGCAACTGAATCTCTACCACGAATTCAGTTTCATTGCCGATTGCTTGGACTATACAATAGCTCCAATCGCATTCAATTACAGATAGTTAAAGCAGTAATGGATCAAGATTTCAAATCATACAATTAAGGTCTAATATTATCCGCTTAGAGCTGCCAGGGCTGTTGCACGCACTCGTTGCTCCACTCCCCCATCACCCTTCACATATTATGGAATACAACATAAACATGAATTTAAACATATGCATTACACAGATAAAATCATACAATCAGTTGAGTATGTTATGAAGTGCAACATAAGCATGAGTTTGTACATATTCAATTCCTAATTGCATAGATATCTAAAGAAATCATACACATAGTTAAAGAAGTTGAGAATCATATCTCAACACCCTTATACATTACAATTTACTAACTACTACTCATTCAGACATTTTATCAAACACTTTAAACTACATACACCAACATACATGATATATGTTGATCACATAGGCATTAGGCCAAATCCTTTCACTAGGGAGTTGCCCTAATCATAACACGCGTGCACCCACGACGGATAGTCATGGCAAGCAGGAATCCAAGTTCCATGTTCATTCAGTCATTTCCACAAACACTTGGGCTACATGTTTTAGCATATAAAGTGTATATTGGCCGTGGTGTGATTTAGGGCAAATCCTTTCGTCAAAGGGGTATCGCCAATACAACAATCATATATCCTTGACGATTAGTCATAGCAAGCACGAATGAGAATTCTATACTCATTTAGTCATTTTCACAAACACTTAGAATACACTCTTTTAACATACATATTGTATATTAGCACAAACATGAATTAGGGCGAATCCTTTCGCCAAACAAGTATTTTATCCATATATAATATATCAATACAGCAAATAATCATGGCAAACACATTTCCAAAATTTATATGTATACGGTACTTTCTACAAATACCTAGAGTATGTAAAATTCCATATTCTTCATCTTTAATCGAAACAGAAAGCATACAGCACTTTATACTTGTGCAATTACATGCAGATCATGAATCTATCATTATCGGACATTGAAAGCGTTGAAAACCATAACCTATACACCTAAAGTCCGCACCTTTTGTCATAGAATCGTAACGAATCCGATAGGTTTGTTAAGCTTTCATCTACAGCAGTTTGACAACCTATAAAACGAAATAGGTTAGCTATTTCATAACCTACAACTATCAAAACCCTAAAACAGGTTAGGGTTAGGGTTTCTTACCTAGAAACGTAGTCGGAATTGCCAGGAAAGTGATTAGAATAAAGTGGTTGAACACGTATAGCAGCGGCAGGGAGATGCTCCCACATCTCCCACACTTTCTCTCTATTTTCTCTCTTTCTCTCCTTGGGTTTTCTTAAATTCGTATTGCTGTAAGAGAGAGAGTTTTAAGGTCCTTATATAGCCTAAAAACTCACCAAATTAGACTTCAGGTCAAGGTGTACTTGGGTTTTGTCCAAAGGGTATCTGTTTTAGCTCAACGGAGCATTTCTGAAGCCACCCCTTAAGCCAAAGGTCGGACTTAAGCTCACTGACTGTGGATCTAGGCGGAGTTACGTTTTCATTTCTGTCGGATTCCCAGATCGTGCGTGGCGGACCAGTTCAGTTCAATGGTCAGCGGATCTCGATTTGAAATTCCAAGTACATGGATATGTATATGAAAATTTTCCTGATCCGAGGGTGTATTTAGATCAGATTCTGACAGTCTGGTTGCTTACAAAAAGTTCGCAAGTAGCAAGTCTCAGATTACTATTTGAGATATTTATTTTGTAAATAAAATGAGTGTTCTCACACCTCGCTCCGGACTCAAGTGAAAAGCACTGGGACACTATCTGGATTTGATTTCGGAGATGGTTGTCAAGCCCAGCAAGGCAGTCTTAATTCTTTAACTTCGTGTTAATCAGACTTCTGACGTACGGTCCAGATCTGATACGGAGTTTCGAGATGCTCCCAAGAGCAGCTGGGTAATGAGATTGATCCTAGATTTTAGGGTAACCTAGTGTCAATGATTCTACAAGTTTTGGGTCTTGCAGATCGTATTTAAAGTGATTGGTGCTAATTTCACAGGTACTCTAGTTTAACACTGGCTAATTCTCGCCTAATTTCTAAAGGATTTAGTCCTAAGTAATTTCTGTCTGAGGTGGTACCTAGGCCTTTGTAGTTTGTATATAAAGTGATCCAAGTTATACTACTTAGCTAGTTTAAGATAGTGTTTAGGATGAAAGTACTTAGAAAAATTGAAAGAGCAAGGTGGTGAAGGGTGGGATTCGTGAAGGAAATGGGTTAAGAAGCGATTTTAGACTGTGGGATTCAGTTCTAACAGGTTAATAAGGTGTTAGGAGAGACCCATTGCCTAAGGACGTCTAATCCCAGGTTGGCAAAAATCTGGGACGTTACACAGTATTTACTGCTTCAGCCCAAAGATTTTTAGATAGCTTCATACTATTCAACATTACATTAGCCATTTCTTGAAGCACACTATTTTTTCTTTCAATAATTCCATTTTGTTGTGGTGTTTTGGGCATAGAAAATTCATGCGATATTCCTTGATCACTATAGAATTTCTCAAAACTGTTATTCTCAAATTCCGATTCATGAAAACTACGAATCTTACAGACTTGAAACATTTTTCAGTTTGGATTCGTTTGAGAACTCTTTTTACTTCATCAAGGATTTCTGATTTTTCCCTTAAGAAGGCTACCCAGGTGAATCTAGTATAATCATCCACGATTACCAATATATATTTTTTTCACCTTGACTCTTCATCCTGGTAGGCCCTATAAGATCCATATGGATAAGCTCAAGTGGTCTTGATGTGGAATTGAGGTTCACCTTTTAGTGAGCACTCCTAGTTTGTTTGCCAATCTGGCATTCGCCACATATTTTGTCTACTTTCTATAATTTAGGTAGACCTCTTATCAGTTCTCTTTTGCTCAATCTGTATAGATTTCGGTAGTGTACATGTCCAAGGCGTTTATGCCATAACTTAGACTCAGTGGTATGGACCATGTAATATGTTTGACTAGATGAGCTAGAATCACTAACAATATAGTAGTTTTCAGAAGTTCTACGACCAATTAATATTATTTAAAATTTCACAACCTTATTTAATAAATTTTACGCTATGATTGTTATCGCATATTTGAGCTATGCTTAATAGGTTGTGTTTTAATCCTTCAACGTATAAAACATTCTTAAATAAGGAAAGGTTAAAGAGTTGAACCGTACCTTGGCCAATAATCTTGCAATTTCTACCATCACTAAATGTGACTCAACCATTAGTCATGTCTTTGAGATTGGTGAATAGACCATTATCACCAGTCATATGCCTTGAGCATCCACTATCTAAGTACCACTTTGAATGAATTGTAGCTTTGAAAGCCGTGTGGACAACCAAGCAAGTAACCTTAGGAACCCATTTCATAATTGTTTTGGGTTTATGAGTATAGTTGGTCTTCTTATGTTTGTAGTTGTTATAAGAATAACCCATTGAGTTAAATTTTAAGAGCTCAAGTAAATCAACTATTTTTTTTTTCAGCTAAAGGGATTTGGTCCTGATTTTTATAGTTGATATAGTTACTTTTAGGTTTTTGAAAAGTTTTTATATTTTTAGAAAAATTTTGATTTCTACTTTTCCCTTTTGAGTTTGAGGTTTCTCCTTCCACAAACTTAGGAGTATTCTTCTGTTTAAGAGGAATATTTCTATCATAGCCCAAACCAGATCAGTCGCCTCATTTTCTTGATCCAGACAAAAGTTTTTCTAACTTTGGATCACCTTGGGCATACCTCCAAGTATCCTTTAAACTCAAAAGTGAAGAGACTTCAACTTTAAGTTTTTCCTTTTTAGATTTAAGATTTTTAATATGGGAGGTTTTGAAATCTAAATCAAATTTGCATATTTCAAAACAATCTGAAATATGGGATTTTTCTAAAACAAGAGACTCAAAATTTTCTTTAAGCTTTGAAAATTTTTCTTTTTGAAGTTTAAGTTCGACAGCAATTTTACAACTTTCCTTGTATAGGGCATTGCAAGCATCTTGAAGATCTTCTTCATTTTCATGATCACTATCCAGATTTTCTTCACTAGTTAAATCATCATTATCTGAAAAAGTGAACTTGGCTAGAGTCATAAGGGCTTTGACTTCATTGCCCAACTCGGTTTCAGAATCTTCTGATTTAGAAGAAGCTTCAGAATCGGAAGATTCATCCCAAGTAGCCAACATACTTTTCTTTTTGGATTTGTCCTTCTTAGGACACTTGTTTGCCAAATGCCCATATTCTTGGCAGTTGTGACATTAAATGTCTTTTAATGATTTCCAAGTTTTAGATTTAGATATTTTCTTACCATTAGATTTTTTAAAATCAACCCTCTTTTCACTTTTGAAAATTTTATAAAACTTTTTCACTAAAAGGGCCATATCATCTTCAAAGTTTCCTAAATCAGAATTGTTATTATTTTCTTAAAAACTATTTTTAGAAGATTTAAGGGCAATAGATTTACCTTTTGGAGCTTTAAAAGTTAACTCTTAAGTTTGTAAAGATCCAAATAATTCCTCTACCCTCATATTCTTTGTATCACGTAGTTCTTGGATCGCAGTTACCTTAGAATTGAACCGTTCTGGAAGTGAGAGTAGTATCTTTGCACACACTTTACTTTCTGGGTTTTGTCACCAAGACACCACATAGAGTTCACAATGTCATTTAATCTAGTATAGAAGTCCATAAACATTTCATTTTCTTCCATATGTATTTCCTCAAATTTAGTAGTGAGGATTTGGACTTTAGATTTCTTGACAATTGATATTCCCTCATGTGTCATTTCTAAAATATCCCAAGCTTGCTTTACAGTATCACAGGATATAATTCTTTTGAATTCATCCAGTGATAGTGCACAAGTGATTGCATTTAGAGCCTTTGCATTGGCACTACTCTCACTTTTCTGAAGAGTGGTCCAAGAAAAATAAGGTGAGATTTTTATAGATTTAGATCCATCGATACCAGTTACTTCAATGGTAGGAGGGGTCCATTTAGTCACACTTTCATCCATGGATTTTATGAAAATCATCATTTTGGCTTTCTAATAGGCATAATTGGAGCCATCGAATGGTGGAGGTCTAGTGACTGAAAAGCTATCAAAAATTGACATTTTATAAATAGCTTAGATCGATTAGCTCAGGAAATCAATCCAAATATAAAGAATTAAAAGAGAGCTATTAGGCTCTGATACCACTTGAAAAGGCCGAGCTATATGTCCTAAAGGGGGGGGGGGTTAATAGGACTATGCCAATTTTAAAAATAATACCAGCGGAATTAAACAATAAGAAAGCCAAGTAAAGGAAAGATAGTAAACCACAATACATAAAGTAAAGCAACCGCAAATTCTAATTGTTCTAAGGACAACCTTTCACCATAAAAACCAAGGGTTTATGGCGAGGACAACCTTACTAGAACAAATAGAGAATTAAAAACTTGAATTGTAGAAAAATAAAAAGGAAATGGCAAGAATTGAAATCTATACTATTACAACATTCCCCACAATGCTTGAAATGTAAATATTACAACATTCACATCCACATATACATCCAACAAACTTGAATGATAAAAAATATAGAAAATAAATCACACATCCACAAAACACAAAGAGTTATAGTGGTTCGCCTGTGTGTTCACCAACTGTTAAACAACAGCTACACAGCTTCTTACTCCACTCTTAATATCCTTGCACAGGGGATATTAACGTTCACTATTAAAATAGGTTTTTCCAGGTTCACCTAAAACCCTTACAATTGTGTCTTTCAAATGGGCTTACACAATCCAAAAACCCCACTATGAGTTTTCTAGCTCACCTCGGATAATGAAAATAATGAGACTTTTCCTGTTTAAGCTAAAAAAATAAAAAAAAAACTAATACAATAAAAGATTTACACAAATGTAAAATACTTGGATTTCTCCTTTTATAGTAGCCCGGAAGAACCAAATCGGAGTAGACGTTCGAATGTAGAAGTTCAATGTCCACACTCACTTTGAAATGGTTATAAGTTCTAATTGATTTTAAATTAAACTAGTTGGCCTAGCTCTATTTGATTTTGATTTCAAAAAGTGGAATATCACAATTCCTCTTTTAAGTTAGACTGGAATGAAGAAATAAAATCAAATATGAAAAGCTGACAAAAGAGAATATTAAATAAGCACAATGTAGCTTAAAAATAACACAAACTTATCTCTCAGAGTGATGCCTTGATTTTACTTGAATTGGATATCAACCTCTGAAATTCGTGTTCTTTTTATAGTTGTAGAAATCGCATATTCGACTGGTCCAGTGGACACTATGACCGATCGAAGGTCGAACAAATTTTTAAATTTTCAGCGCGATCGAATAAAATCGTTCCACGATCGGTCGTTAGTTCTCCACGACTGGTCGTGACCTTCCCACGACTGGTAGTGAGGAAACAGAATTCATTGCTGTAGTTTGAGTCATGGTTACAGGACTGGCTGTGAATGAGTCGTGCATTGTTCACACGACCAGTCGAGCAGTCTCCAGGACTGGTCGTAGACGAACAAAAAATTTTAAAAAATTACAACCAACATAGGACTGGTCCTGAAATTTCTTGGAATGGTCGAGCCAATTCTAGGACTAGTCAAATAGGGTTCAGGACTAGTCTTAGAACAGTCCAAATATATGTAAAGTGATTCAATTTAAATTATGTATACAAAATGACCTACCCTAAGGTCAATCTAAGGTCAATCATACCTTTACCATGAAGTATGAACATTAAACCTTCTCTTCTTCAGATGATTTTGAAATTTAAGAAGCTTAAGACCTCGACATTTGATGAAGCTTGAAATCTTCAGAAGCTTGAATTCATAGTCCTTGAATTATACTTCACCTAGAGTCTTTGAATAAGATTTTATCTTCGATGTAGCTTTAAAAATCTGATGCTTTAGAGAAGAGAACAATGTAATTGATCTTGTGTTACTTGAAGTAGATCATTATTCTTAACTTGAAGCATTGTGATGCAGTGCCTTGAACATATGTATATCAATGTGCTACACAAGACACAGATTGAGGTTTTGGCACCACAAAATTTGACAATCAAAGGAGCAAGAAACCATAGCACTTACAATCTCCCCCTTTGTCAAATTTGAGACAAAACACACTTAACAATAATATAACCAATATATACATAAAGAATCATGCACCAATTATAAAAGAAAACCAGTTATTGTCTGGTTAAAGAATCATGCACCAGTTATCATCAACTAGCACATATCATCATGAAGTAGGTAAAACACCTTCTTACTTTCTCCCCCTGAGTAGCACACACACGCGCGCGCGCACACACATATACATATACATATATATATATATATATATATATATATGTCACTTGCTACATCCATATCCATAATCCATATCCATAAGCAAACAAACATAAATATTCTCCCCCTTTTTGTCACAATATGACAAAGGAAGCAATTAAGATATGGAAGATAAAAATGAACAAGTGAGTAATAAAGGAGAGACGTAGTTAAGTCAAGATATGAAAGAAGTATAAGCAAATTTAAAGTTCACATATCATTAACAGCAACTTGAAGTAAAATCAAAGTTCACATACCAACAAAAACATAGTATAAAAGTTATTACAGACCAAAGGATAAAACACTTAATCAGATCCTGAAGAAGGATCAGGTATGGTAGGATCCATTTGATGAAGGCCCTTATTTAAGCTCCTAAAATACTTGCGCATATATTTAAATTGTAAATCATGGGCAACATTCATGTTCTCTACCTTCTCCTCAAGTGCACGTAGATGTGCATCAAAACTAGATGGCTCATAGTCAGGATCATTTCTAGAGTCTGATTCAATTTCATCAAAAATGTCATCCATATTTATATCATCAGGAGGGAGATCGCCACCTTCCTCTTCATTCCCTACTTCAGCACCACTACCACCCACATCCACTTGGCCACGAACCAGTTCCAATTTTGTCTTGTTTATATTAGAATTGTTGAAAATAAGGTGATGAATAGGAGCCTCTCCAACAGGCATAATGACTAACATGTGAGTAGCTAACACAATCATAAGATAGGCAAATGGAATACCACTTTGTCCTGGATGGAGACAAACTGAATGATGGAATAACAGATCTGAGATGGAAGACAAACTGGAGTACCAGAGATGATGGAATGCAATGGAAGTGCCCTGGTTTGTCAATTAGCGTGAGCGTTGAGTCAGCTAGACTGTAGAGCCTCATAGGAAGATCAATTCAAATCATCTGCCTCAACCAGATGTGTGCAAGCTCGCCACAGGTAAATCTAAGCCTCACATCCCATGTCCCAAAACACCAACTATATGAAACCCTTAAACCAAAACTAGAACAACATAGGATTTTTAAGTTAAGAAAACTTTTTCAAAATAAGAAAATTCTCTAAGTTTTCATGCTTTGTCGATTTTATCGATACACATCTCTATATGATCGACCTGTGCTGTCGATGTCCTCGATGCTTAAACGATATCATCGAAATGAGGACAAAATATGTCTAACAACCACATATATCTCTAGACGGATTTATCGATGTATCGATATACCTATCGATATCATCGATAATTGAATCTTGAGTCCATCGAAGGTAACTCGATAATATCGACAGATAGATCCCCGGTGCCCTTGTTTTTACTTAAGAAAAACACATGTGCATCGATATATCGAAGCCCTTCTCGATACCATCGATGTTCAAATCTCGATGATATCGGAAGGCTCTCGATGCTATGAGTGATGGGCACTTATTTTTCCAGTAAAATATTTCAGGATGGTTTATCTATGATCGGGGGTCACTCGATGGAATCGATATTCAAATATCGATGATATTTGTACGGTTTCGATGACATCGAATAGGGACAGAAACTATCTAGCAATATTAAACGAAAATCCCTTGGATTTATCGATGCATCGACACCGTATCGATATCATCAACATTCAAATTCTGATGATCTCGAAGGTCCCTGGATCATTCTTGAAAACCTGAAATATTTTATAACAAGTCTCTCTCATTTTTCAAGTGTCGATGAATCGACACTAGTCTCGATGATATCGGAGTTCAAAATCGAATGACATCGACTTGTGTTTCGATTCAATCGACCAGCTGGCAAACGGTGTCAAAATTGTATGACATTCGAGTTTGTGTCATCGAGCGGCAAGTCGATGCAATCGAGAGTATATGCTTGATGATATCAGACTCTATCATAAATGTGACCGTTTTATATCCATTGAAACCTTTTGCCTATATAAAGAGGACTTGTCTATTGTTGCTAGTAGAGAAAGTAGAGAGTGCTTTTGAGTGTTTTACCTTAAATAATATACCCAAAGCCCTTTCTCTCAGGGAAGTTCATCCTCCAATCCACTCTCATCACTGATATTTAATAGAGTGGATTGGGGAATGACCTTCCCCATTCAAGGATCCTCTAGCTACTACCTTAATGACAAATCATTAAGCTGGGATGCCTTGAATGCATAATCAGAATCACTCTATCTTCCTTATAGGAAAACATCTTATAGAGTAGGATTCCGTATTAACCTTAACCCAACCCGAAGTCTCGTATTGGTACATCATCTGTGTTGCGGATCAAGGAAGCCGAAGATTCTTCATCAACAAGGAGGAGATCTTCGTCAATGTACTGAATGGGACTCATCCACTTATTTGTAAGTTATCAGAGTCCAGAGGACAATTGTGATCATTCCTTTTTGGGATTGGGTCTAAAGTGTTTCTCACCCTTACAAGCCCTTGTAGGAAGCCTCTGGTAGGAGTGTACATGGTGGTTACGTAGTGTTGACCCTTGTTCTGTGGAGAGCAAAAACTTCCGGTTGAAGGTGAACCTGTCTAATACGTTAGGTTCGAGATGAACCGTGTGAAACCTCAGTTAGGGTCTTATGGAAGATCCTTGGACAATGCGCTTAAAAGCGGGTGCGTTGTGTTGACCCTTGCTCGTGAGAGCATAAATGGTCAGCCTCAGTGTAGGTTGTAAAGGTTGAAGGTGAACCTGATTTAAAACCATAGGTTTGAGGTGAACCGCTGTGAAACCACCTTAGTGAAATCTGGTACACTCAAGGGTTGAGTACAGTTATCGGGAGTGGAGTAGACAAGTAGTCGAACCACTATAAAAATGATTGTGTTTGAGATTGTTATTCTTCTGATTATGTGATTTACTTTAATATTTTCATATTTGAATATCTGAGATCACACCTCACACACATACACAGTCATATCCATCATAAACTAGTTTGCATATTGTTCACTTCTTAAATAGTTTGTGATTGGATCCTCTACCGGGCTTGGAAGCCAGTAGAGTTAGTTTTGAGTAATCCTAATATGAGCATGTTGTTAGGGTTAGTGCAATAGAATTTTAAATAAACCATAAAAACTTTAAAAAATCCTATTCACCTCCCTCTAGGACATATTAGCATATTCCTACTTCAACTAAAGCGGTCTTCACCGCTATTTCATGCAAAACCCAAACTATAAAGGAAGTCAGTTCTGTTTTGTTACCTGAACGTCGATACAAATTGGAAATAAATATTCGATGCAAAACCCTATATCTGGGTAACAAGAACTTTAAGGCGAGCGTATTTCCCTTATGAGTCCATTGGGCATTTGTGTTGCATAATGCTCTAATGAGCACTCATTTTTCTGATTCCAACGGTTTTTTAGCTAGAGTGCGAATAGGAATACCATTGTCATTAACAGGCATGTCCATCAAAATAGAAATTAAATGACGGACTATGTCAAATGTGAATGTGTCCTGTTTTGTCAATTAGCGTGAGTGTTGAGTCAGCTAGTCTGCAGATCCTTATAGGAAGATCGATCAAAGCATCTGCCTCAATCGGATGTGTGCACGAACTCGTCACAGGTAAATCATGTCCCAAAACACCAGGTATATAAAACCCTTAAAATTGGTTAGAACATCATAGGGTTTTTGGGTTAGAAAACTTTTTTACAAAATCAGAAAATCTCTAAGTTTTCTAGCTTTGTCGATGTTATCGAAACACATCTTGATATGATCAACCTGCGCTGTTGATGTCCTTGATGACAAATTGATGTCATCGGAATGAGGACAAAAGTTTCTAGCAACCGCATATATCTCTAGACGGATTTATCAATGTATCGATATACCTATCGATATCATCGATATTTGAATCTCGAGTCCATTGATGATGACTCGATAATATCGACAGGCAGATTTTTGGTGCCCTTGTTTTTACTTAAGAATATCATATGTACATCGATATATCAAAAGCCCCCTCGATACTATCGAAGTTCAAATCTCGATGATATTGAAAGTCTCTCGATGATATTGGTCTTGGGCATGAAGTTTTCCAGTAAAATATTTCAGGATTGTTTATCTAGGATCGAGGGTCACTCAATAAAATCGATATTCAAATATCAATGATATCGGTACGGTATCGATGCCATTGAATAGGGACAGAAATTGTCCAACAAGCTTAAAGAGAAATTCGTTGGATTTATCGATGCATCGACACAAGTATTGATATCATCGACATTCAAATTTCGATGATCTTGAAGGTCCCTCGATCATCCTTGTAAACCCGAAATATTTCAAGATAGTTCTCTCTCATTTTCAAATGCCGAGGAATCGAACCTCATTTCGATAAAATCAGAGTTCGAAATCTGATGACATCGATACTTATTTCAATTTCATCGACCAGCTGGCAAAAGATTTCAAAAGCGTATGACATTTGAGTTTGTGTCATCGAGCGGCTCATCAATACAATCAAGAGTATATGCTTGATGATATCAAACTCTATCATAAATGTGACCGTTTTATATCCATTGGAACCTTTTGTCTATATAAAGAGGACTTGTCTATTGTTGCTGGTAGAGAAAGAAGAGAGTGCTTTTGAGTGTTTAACCTTATATCTTATACCCAATGCCCTTTCTCTCATGAGAGTTCATCTTCCAATCCACCCTCATCATTGATATTTATTAGAGTGGATTGGGGAATGAACTTCCACATTCAAGGATCCTCCAGCTATTATCTTAATGGAAAATCATTAAGCTGGGATGCCTTGAATTCATAGATGATTGGATTCACTTTATCTCCTTTATAAGAAAATATTTTGAGAGTAGGATTCCATCATAACCTTGACCTAACCCGTCGCCATGCATTGGTATATCTTCTGAGTTGCGGTACAAGGAAGCAGAAGATTCTTCATCAACAAGGAGGAGATCTTCGACAATGAGCTAAAACGGGACTCATCTGCTTAACTGTGAGTTATCAGAGTCCAGAGGACCCTTCTGATAATTCCTTTTTAGGATTAGGTCTAAGGTGTTTCTCACCCCTACAAGTCCTCTAGGAGGCCTCCAGCGGGAGTGTACATAGTGGGTGCATTGTGTGGACCCTTGCTATGTGGAGAGCATAAATAGTTAGGGTCTTATGGAAGATCCTTGGCTAGTGTTCCTAAAAGTGGGTGCATTGTGTTGACCATTGCTCATAAGAGCATAAATAATGAGGTTCCTTGTGTGGATCCTTGGCCAGTGCGCCTAAAACTAGGTGCTATGTGTTGACCCTTGCTCAGGGAGCATAAACAGTCAGCCTAATTATAGGTTGTAAAGGTTGAAGGTGAACCTGATTTAAAACCGTAGGTTTGAGGTGAACCACTGTGAAACCTCCTTTGTGAAATCTAGTACACTCAATGGTTAAATACGATTACCAGGAGTGGAGTAGACAAGTAGTTGAACCACTATAAAAAATGATTGTGTTTGAGATTGCTATTTATTTGTTTGTGTGATTTCCTTCTATATTTTCATATCTGATTATCTGAGATCACACCTCACACACACACACACACACACACACACACACACACACACCGTCATATCCATCATAAACTAGTTTACATATTATTCATCTCTCAAATCGTTTGTGAGTGGATCCTCTACGGAGCTTGGAAGCCAGTAGAGTTACGCTTGAGTAATCCTAAGCTATGCTTGTTGTTAGGATTAGTGTAATAGGATTTTAATTTGGCATAAAATAATTAAAAAGTTCTATTCACCCCCCTTTAGGACATATTGGTGTATTCCTACTTCAACTTAAGTGGTCTTTATCGCTATTTCAATTGGTATTAGAGCGGGTCTCTCTTTAAGGGCTTCATCGCCTAGAGAGTGATCTTGACTGAAGTTGGGAATATGGCCAATGGAGAGGGCTCATCGGTCACCAGGCCTCCAGTATTTGATGGATCAAAATATGCATACTGGAAGGATAGGATACACTACTTTCTGAGATCTTTGGATCATAATGTTTGGGATATAGTTGAAAGTGGATATTTGCCACCATCTGAACAAATTGTACTTGACAATGACACAACCATCACATAACCCAAACCCAAAGAGAAGTGGACGATGTTCGATAAAGAAAAACAGACAGCTGAAGCTAAAGTGTAACATTCAGGATTTTTCCCAACCTGGGATTAGACATCCTTAGGCGATGGGTTGATCCTAACACCTTATTAACTTGTCAAAACTGAATCCCACAGTCTAAAATCGCTCTTTAACCCATTTCCTTCATAAATCCCACTCTTCACTACCTTGTTCTTTCAATTTTTCAAAGCACTTTCGCCCTAGACACTATCTTAAACTAGCTAAGTAGTATAACTTGGATCACTTTAGATACAAACTGCAAAGGACTAAATACTACCTCAGACGGAAATCACTTAGGATTAAATCCTTTAGAAATTTGACAAAGTTAACTAAGTGCTAAACTAGATTAGCCATGAAATTCATTTGAATCGCTTTAAATACGATCTGCAAGACCCAAAACTTGTAGAATCATTGACGCTAGGTTACCCTAAAATCTAGGATCAAACTCATTACCCGACTGCTCTCGGGAGCACGTTGAATCTCCGTATCTGATCTGGACCGCACATCGGGAGTCCGAATGATATGAGGCTAAGGACTTAGGACCGCCTCATTTGGCTTGACAACCATCTTGGAAATCAAATCCAGCCAGTGTCCCATGGCTGTTCGCTTGAGTCCGGAGCGAGAGTGTGTGAAAACACTTGTTTTCTTTAAAAATAAATATCTTGAATAGTAATCTGGCATCTCTCGTTTGCGGATCAATTTTAAGCAACCAGACCGTCAAAATCAGACCAAATTACACCCTCAGATCAGGAGAAACTTCATACACATTTACATGTACTCAGAATCTCTGATCGAGATCCGCTGACCGTTGAACTGAAACTGGTCCGCCACACGTGATCTGGAATCCCGACCGAAATGAAAACTTAATAGAACGTAGATCCAGCGTTAGTGAGCTTAAGTCCGACCTTTGGCTTAAGGAGGGCCGCCAGAAATCCTCTTTTGAGCTGAAACAATGCCGATTTGATTATAATGTAAGTATACCTTGAACATAAGTCTATTTCGATAAAATTTTAGGCTATATAAGGACCTTAAACCCTCTCTCATGGCAGCCATACGAATTTGAGATTGAGAGAGAGAAAAGAGAGAGGAAGTGTGGGAGATGTGGGAGCATCTCCCTGCCGCTGCTATACGTGTTCAACCGCTCCGTTCTCATCGTTTTCCCGGCGATTCCAGCCCCATTTTTAGGTAAGAAACCCTAACCCTAACCTGATTTGGAGCTTGGGTGGTTGTAGGTTATGAATTAGCTAATGTATTTCGTTCCATAGGTTACCAAACTGCCGAATACGGGAGCTTAGCAAACCTATCAACTCTGTTACGATTCTACGACAAAAGGTGCGGACTTTAGGTGTATAGGTTATGGTTTTCAACGCTTTCAATGTCAGATAATGATAGATTCATGATCTGCATGCAATTGCACATGTACAAAGTGTTTTCCGATTTCTGTTTCGATTAAAGATGCAAATTATGGAATTTTACATATTCTAGGTATTCGTAGAAAATACCGTAAATGTATATTTTTTGGAAATGTGTTTGACATGATTATTTGTTATATGAATATATGATATATGGATAAAATACTTATTTGGTGAATGGATTCGCCCAAATACGTGTTTTACTGATATACACTATGTATGTACAAATACTGTATTGTAGAAGTACTGTATACATATGTATTTTTGAGATACGTTTGCCATGATTATTTATTGTATAAATATACTATATATGCATAAATTATTTGCTTGGCGAGAGGACTCGCCCTAATACATATTTGCTAACATACACCAAGTATGTGAAATAGTGTATGTTAAGTGTTTGTGGAAATGCTTGTGTGAGCAAGTGTTTGAATGTTTATGCCTTAGGAGAGTGTTGAGATAGGATTCTCAACTACCGTAGTGACATGTATAATTACCTCCATGAGGTTGTTTACTTAAACTGCTTACTTGCAATATATGTGTTTGTATTCCTACTGATGTAGTGCTTTGCAACATGCTTTATATCATGCTTTATAACATGCCTTATAACATGCCTACTAGCATGCTTGAATTACTTTGTTTATCATGCTTTACTCCACATGCTATGGATGAGAATTGATTGAGTTTGGGACTATGTCTATAGTCCAGACAGTCGGTACTAGATTTGAGATCGTGGCTGAGGTTCATGTCGCCACGTGGGATGTGTTTGACGACCCGGGTCGTACGTCAGTTGGCGACAGTGGTTAGGCCACGCGAAGTGCTTATGCATTTCATGTCGTCTAATTGATTGTGCGCTCGAGCTAGTCAGGCTCGTCAAGTAACCTGATGTGTCTAATGTATGTTCACCATGTTTGGTCGTTACTGCTTGAACCTAGGGTACTAAACTTACTAGTGAAAACCCTTTTAACCATGGTACCTCGATCCGCTAAGACTCATGAGCCAGGCATGGTGGTATGGGACACCGTGGTCGAGCTGTCGGCCTACGCTGGGGCGATGGGTGATGGGGGAGTGGTGCAATGATTCCGTGTAACAGCCCTGGCAGCCCTGCCTCCCCATAGTGACCAGTGAGCAACTAGACTCGTGAGCCAATTATGGTGGTATGGGACACTATATTCGTGCAGTCCGCCTACACTGGCGTAGCCTGGCTGTGGTCCTCAGTCGGGTTGCAGCCGGGTCCTATTCTCAATAAGTGGACTGGTCGGGCTTCGAAATAAACTGCCAGTTGGTAGGATGTTAGTGAAGTGACCTCGAGCATACTCTGAATTTGCGGTGAGGCGATGAGTTTTGCCGCAGTGTATAGAGTATGAACTAGGCCTGTATCTGTATAGTGATGAATCATTAAAGAGGTGATGGGGGAGTGGTGTAACGATTTCCTGTAACAGCCCTCACAACCTCTGCAGTGACCTAAAAATACACCATCGTCTGAGATTAACTAGGACTGACGACTCTAGAATGGATCATGTTTGGGAATGATACAAGGGAGGTACCTTAGTTTCCCAATCCTGCTGTTTGAAATGGAATAATAACAACTCGGTAATCATGCTCATCATGAGGGATGAAAGCATGCCGCGAATGAAGAGGGTGTCGCATGAGGGAGTATGTCGGTGAGGGCATACATCATGTCATTTATACTTACATTAATAAGAGTAGTTAGGAGTGTTTGATTTTACTACTTTATCATTACTGCTTGACTGAATTGATAACATATTAACCTATGCTTTATTGTTCCACTGAGTTGATCACTCACTCCCACGTTACGGGACGGTGTTATACAGACCAACCAGATTTATTGAGTTTCAGGTGATGGCGATGCTTATGAAGCAGAGCCGGACTATTTCTATAATGATGAGGAGGAGTTCTCTTATCTGTATCTCGTTGGCAGGTCTATGAAGACCTGGTATTGTATTGACGGGGCTATCGTACTTGAGATAGAAGACATTACATTTCCTCACATTAGGTATATTTTAGAATTGTACTGTAATTATTTAACCTGGTAACTTTATCACACTCTGGAGACTCACCACAATTTTTATATGTTATTTATCTATCACAGTCTTTCGCTTGCAATTTAATTGTCTCTGGAGTATGATATGCTATTTTGGTTTAATCTCACTCATGTTCAATGCACAAATACAGTCAACATTCAATCATCATTCATTTTGTTGCATAAGTGATGTTCTGGAACTCGGGAGTTGAGTTTATACTCGACCCCCGATTTTCAGGGCGTTACAAGTTGGTATCAGAGCATGATTTGGATTAAACCGGACCTGAGTTATCATCACACGACGCACACTGACGCACTCTGACTTAGGAGGGAGCGACGGAATGTAGAAATAGCCTTAGGCATCCCTGTTCCGTCCAACGGCTAGTTCACTGAAAACGAACGCTGAAATCGAGTTTGTATTCAACCATGGTCGCACGGGTCGACCTTAAAACATTCCTAGGCTGTCTATTAATGAGTTTAGATTACAATCCACCTCACCCCAACCATTGATAATCAGTAGAATACAGGATAAGCATGACGAGGATAACTACTCCGAATCCTCGGAGCTTCTCTGGACTCCTCACGGAGCCTTCTCGAATCCATGAGGAAGAAAGCAGAAAATAGAAATAAATTTTAATACATTCGAAATTGATTAATGAATGACTAAAAATGAGTTCGCAACCCTTTAAATAGGGATACCAAGTAACGGGAAAGAAATAAGAAACAAACTACAACTAAAACTCCTAGAATTTACGACTTACTATAGGGTCGTGATGTCTACTAGTGCGCAAAGTTTCGGCCAAAAATAGTAAGTGTCCTATCTGGCTTCACCAAATCGTTCTCCTCTATTTGGCTTCACCAAACCATTCTCCTAATTATTCTAAGCTCTTTTCGCATTGAGCGCAACTCCTACAGCCCAACGGATAAAGAGTAATAAAACTAAAACGACTAATTTTAGTAAAACAAAATTGAAACAGGGAAACGACCATTGATCCAAGGTTTTTTTACAATTTCGGGCTACGTAACCCGGCATAGCGGGGTTTGTTGACTTCATTAGCTTGTTCTACCCCAAAATCATATATTCTAAGTCAGATAACTCAGTCCAGATTGCAAGATACGTCCGATTTGACCCGAAACGACTCGAAACGAAGTCGCGGCCACACGCGTCAATCCGGAGGGGAACCAAGTGGACCCAGGGTGCATTTGGCACCTTGGGATGGTGGAGGACACAACCCCACTGCGGCAGCGCAGCGCCGGGCAAGGCGGACCGCGGCGCGCCACCGTCAGGTTGGGCCGGGCTGGTCGGGCCAGTGCTGGTCTTGGTCGGCTCGACCTCTACATATGTGTGGTGCGTGCAGAATTGTGGAGGGACCCCTATTTTGTGTCATTTTTCCCCCTCTCTCAAACGCCCCACCATGCCCTCCAAGTTGCTGTCTCTCTCTCAACTCTCCCTTCCAATCACTCAATCTGCAAATTTCTACCACAATCCATCCATCTTCATCAGTTACAACAATCCCTACCTCCCTACCCTCTCCGTTTTCTTACATTTGAGCCATTACACCTTCCATTCGTGGCTCCAAAACGTGTAACCTCTCTACCCAACCCATCTCTCCATTTTTCCTTTACAAAACCCTGTCTATTGGGCCTCTACGACGTCTGTTGAGACTCCAATCTGTGGAGAACCAAAAACTCCAGCCCCCCGTTTCCCCTTATCCTCATTTTCCATGGCTCTATCCGAGTGTGTACAGCCATTTTCTTGGAGGCCTAATCACCCATACTATGTTTGGGATGTAGGCAGTTAAACATAAATCCCGTGTTTTCCTTTCAAATTACACTTAAAAATTCATCATTATGGGGTTTGGAAATCCCATCTCACACTTTTCCAACACCAGACTCATTTTCCAAGGCCTATAAAATTAATCCCCTCCCACCCTCCTACCAACCATGCCACTCCCAATCCCGAGGAGGGATTAGCAATGCAGTCTCATTTACTACAACTTAAGACCACTGGCCAAATAGTGTTGAATTGATAAAGTCCCTCGATATACATTAACCCACCACACTCTGACAGCTTAAGCTTTTAGAGTAAATGGTTGTTTGACAAATGGGCCCTTAGAGTTTTGGACCTAGAGCGGTGCTCCTAAATTTCGACAGACCTGACCGTATAAGAAATCCAACAAATTAATAATGTAAACCTTAGCACCCTCTTAGCTGGCATGAGCATGTGTGAAGTGCTCGAGCATAGTTAAATTTATGTCCGTACAACTCAGTTCCAATTAGACAACGTTTAACCCTAAGTGATAAAACTCTTCCTTGTATTAGAAATGATGGGAAATCATCTAGCATATGAACATAGACTTTGGACTACACCTATGGTTTTCCACTAATCCTAAATTAAAACTAGACTACTGGTTACATTAGAGAATGCCAGAGACTGATAGATGTCGTTAGGTCACCTAATACACCTCTTTGATCTGGGTGGCGCAGCGGAAGCGTGGTGGACCCTACCCCACTGGCCCAGGATCGAAATTGTGCTCGTTGAATACAAACATTATAGGAGCCCTAGCAAGTTCTACTACGAGAAACCGTTTTAGGATGATCTAGTAAGATTTAATTCGCCATTTCCTTGGACATAGATAATAATAAGGACTCTCTTAGACCAATGGGTAACCTTAGACATAGACAATTTGAGCTTTTCAATGATGGACATTCCCTACGTTTTTAGAGTGATCGGACTACGGAGTTACTGAAATATACAACTGTAAAACATTAGCGGCTTGACCCAATTCTCAATTCTGAGCGACTACCAACGGACTCACTGCTTGACCGAGCAGAAGACCAGGATTCACCAGGATCCGGGAGGGATACGATGAGCCTTCTACCCTGGTCAGGTAGATGATCAATGTATCGGGATCAAGCCAACTATTACCGTCTCTCCGTGTTGGTCAAACAATGAAAACAACTATCTTACTCTAAATTGTTGGGAGTTGTCGTCAAGACTCCAAATAGGTAAAGAAATAAATTGTAGCAAACCATCAGGGTATGAGAAATGGATAAAGAAATAAGTTTTAAGGGGGGTAGACTAAAATGAACCAGCTAGTACATACCCTACCACGCGTAGAAACTTGGAAACAATAAGTCTTAGACAAACGAAATAATAGAACTCTTCCCTTATTACCCTTAGCCAATTTGGGGGATGAAATTTTATTTTAAGGGGGGTAGATTGTAACATCCCGTATTTTTCCCAACCTGGGATTAGATGTCCTTAGGCGATGGGTTGATCCTAACACCTTATTAACTTGTCAGAACTGAATCCCATAGTCTAAAATCGCTCCTTACCCGTTTCTTTCATAAATCCCACTCTTCACTACCTTGTTCTTTCAATTTTTCAAAGCATTTTCGCCCTAGACACTATCTTAAACTAGCTAAGTAGTTTAACTTGGATCACTTTAGATACAAACTGCAAAGGACTAAATACTACCTCAGACGGAAATCACTTAGGATTAAATCCTTTAGAAATTTGATAAAGTTAACTAAGTGCTAAACTAGATTAGCCATGAAATCCATTTGAATCGCTTTAAATACGATCTACAAGACCCAAAACTTGTAGAATCATTGACGCTAGGTTACCCTAAAATCTAGGATCAAACTCATTACCCGACTGCTCTCGGGAGCACGTTGAAACTCCGTATCTGATCTGGACTGCACATCGGGAGTCTGAATAATATGAGGCTAAGGACTTAGGACCGCCTCATTGGGCTTGACAACCATCTCGGAAATCAAATCCAACCCAGTGTCCCATGGTTATTCGCTTGAGTCCGGAGCGAGAGTGTGTGAAAACACTTATTTTCTTTAAAAATAAATATCCGGAATAAGTAATCTGGCATCTCTCATTTGCGGATCGGGTTTTAAACAACTGCCGTCGAATCAGACCAAATTACACCCTCAGATCAGGAGAAATTTCATACACATTTACATGTACTCGGAATCTCCGATCGAAATCCGCTGACCGTTGAATTGAAACTGGTCCGACACACGTGATCTGGAATCCTAACCGAAATGAAAACTTAATAGAACGTAGATCCAGTGTTAGTGAGCTTAAGTCCGACCTTTGGCTCAAGGAGGGCCGCCAGAAATCCTCTTTTGAGCTGAATCAATGCTGATTTGATTATAATGTAAGTATACCTTGAACATAAGTCTATTTCTGTAAATTTTTAGGCTATATAAGGACCTTAAACCCTCTCTCATGGCAGCCATACGAATTTGAGATTGAGAGAGAGAAAAGAGAGAGAAAAGAGAGAGGAAGTGTGGGAGATGTGGGAGCATCTCCCTGCCGCTGCTATACGTATTCAACCGCTCCGTTCTCATCGTTTTCTCGGCGATTTCAACCCCGTTTTTAGGTAAGAAACCCTAACCCTAACCTGATTTGGAGCTTGGGTGGTTGTAGGTTATGAATTAGCTAACGTATTTCGTTCCATAGGTTGCCAAACTGCCGAATACGGGAGCTTAGCAAACCTCTCAACTCCGTTACGATTCTATGACAAAAGGTGCGGACTTTAGGTGTATAGGTTATGGTTTTCAATGCTTTCAATGTCAGATAATGATAGATTCATGATCTGCATGCAATTGCACATGTACAAAGTGCTTTCCGATTTCTGTTTCGATTAAAGATGCAAATTATGGAATTTTACATATTCTAGGTATTCGTAGAAAATACCGTAAACGTATATTTTTTGGAAATGTGTTTGACATGATTATTTGTTGTATGAATATATGATATATGGATAAAATACTTATTTGGCGAATGGATTCGCCCAAATACATGTTTTACTAATATACACTATGTATGTACAAATACTGTATTGTAGAAGTACTGTATACATATGTATTTTTGAGATGTGTTTGCCATGATTATTTATTGTATAAATATACTATATATGCATAAATTATTTGCTTGGCGAGAGGACTTGCCCTAATACATATTTGCTAACATACACCAAGTATATGAAATAGTGTATGTTAAGTGTTTGTGGAAATGCTTGTGTGAGCAAGTGTTTGAATGTTTATGCCTTAGGAGAGTGTTGAGATGGGATTCTCAACTACCCTAGTGACATGTATGATTACCTCCATGAGGTTGTTTACTTAAACTGCTTACTTGCAATATATGTGTTTGTATTTCTACTGATGTAGTGCTTTGCAACATGCTTTATATCATGCTTTATAACATGCCTTATAACATGCCTACTAGCATGCTTGAATTACTTTGTTTATCATGCTTTACTCCACATGCTATGGATGAGAATTGATTGAGTTTGGGACTATGTCTATAGTCCAGACAGTCGGTACCAGATTTGAGATCGTGGCTGAGGTTCATGTCGCCACGTGAGATGTGTTTGACGAACCCGAGTCGTACGTCAGTTGGCGACAGTGGTTAGGCCACGCGAAGTGCTTATGCATTTCATGTCGTCTAATTGATTGTGCGCTCGAGCTAGTCAGGCTCGTCAAGTAACCCGATGTGTCTAATGTATGTTCACCATGTTTGGTCGCTACTGCTTGAACCTAGGGTACCAAACTTACCAGTGAAAACCCTTTTAACCATGGTACCTCGATCCGCTAAGACTCATGAGCCGGGCATGGTGGTATAGGACACCGTGGTCGAGCTGTCGGCCTATGCTGGGGCGATGGGTGATGGGGAGTGGTGTAACGATTCCGTGTAATGTGCCTCCGATGCCCTCGCCTCCCGTAGTGACTAGTGAGCAACCAGACTCGTAAGCCGATTATGGTGGTATGGGACACTATATTCGTGCTGTCGGCCTATACTGGCGTAGCCTAGCTATGGTCCTCAGTCGGGTTGCAGCCGGGTCCCATTCTCAATAAGTGGACTAGTCGGGCTTCGAAATAGACTGCCAGTTGGTAGGACGTTAGTGAAGTGACCTCGAGCATACTCTGAATTTGCGGTGAGGCGATGAGTTTTGCCGCAGTGTATAGAGTATGAACTAGGCCTGTATCTGTATAGTGATGAATTGTTAAAGAGGTGATGGGGGAGTGGTGCAACGATTCCGTGTAACAGCCCTCACAGCCTCTGCAGTGACCTAGAAATATACCATCGTCTGAGATTAACTAGGACTGACGACCCTAGAATGGATCATGTTTGGGAATGATACAAGGAAGGTACCTTAGTTTCCCAATCCTGCTGTTTGAAATGGAATAATAACAACTTGGTAATCATGCTCATCATGCATTGCATGTGCCTGGAAGATGTGGAGCACTGAGGGATGAAAGCATGCCGCGAATGAAGAGGGTGTCGCATGAGGGAGTATGTCGGTGAGGGCATACATCATGTCATTCATACTTGCATTAATAAGAGTAGTTAGGAGTGTTTGATTTTACTACTTTATCATTACTGCTTGACTAAATTGATAACATGTTAACCTATGCTTTATTGTTCCACTGAGTTGATCACTCACTCTCACGTTACG
The DNA here is from genome assembly GCA_030180095.1 of Magnolia changhungtana. Classification (NCBI taxonomy): domain Eukaryota; kingdom Viridiplantae; phylum Streptophyta; class Magnoliopsida; order Magnoliales; family Magnoliaceae; genus Magnolia; species Magnolia changhungtana. The sequence goes on from JASAUF010000353.1 coordinate 3,351,466, forward strand.
GAATAGTGTTATACACATCAACCAGATTTGTTGAGTTTCAGGTGTGGCGATGCTTATGAGGCAGAGCCAGACTATTTCTATGATGATGAGAAGGAGTTCTCCTATCTGTATCTCACTGGCAGGTCTATGAAGACCTGGTATTGTATTGACGGGGCTATGGTACTTGAGATAGAAGACATTACACTTCCTCACATTAGGTATATTTTAGAATTGTACTGTAATTATTTAACCTGGTAACTTTATCACACTCTGGAGACTCACCACAGTTTTTATATGTTATTTATCTATCACAGTCTTCCGCTTGCAATTTAATTGTCTCTGGAGTATGATATGTTGTTTTGGCTTAATCTCACTCATGTTCAATGCACAAATACAGTCAACATTCAATCATCATTCATTTTGTTGCATAAGTGATGTTCTGGAACTCGGGAGTTGAGTTTATGCTCGACCCCCGATTTTTAGGGCGTTACATAAAGCTATGAATGTCATCTACTGTGCGGTGTCCCAAGATATATTCAATCAAATAAGTATATGTGGGACATCTAAAGAAGCATGAGATCTATTGGAAACAACCCATGAAGGCACAAGCACTGTGAAGAGGTCCAAACTACAACTACTGACCTCACAGTTCGAAAGTCTCAGAATGGAAGAGCATGAGACCTTCATGGAGTTCTTCACAAAGTTGAATATCACTTGCAACCCCATGGGTGGATTGGTAGAAAAAGTTCCAATTCCAAAAATCTGTAGGAAAATACTTAGATCACTGCCGGAACGGTTTAATCCCAAAGTAACAACTATTGAAGAGTGTAGGAATATTGATGAAATGAAAGTAGAAGAACTGGTAGGTTCCCTACAAACTTTTGAACTACACTTCCAACAGACTCCTAAATCCAAAAATATTGTCCTAAAAACTTCAAAGAAAACAACAAATGAGGGCAGTGGAAGTGAAAAAGAAGATGAAGATGAGGAAGTGGCTCTGTTGGAACAATCATTCAGGAAATTCTTTCAGAAAAATCATGGCCATCCTTCAAGAGGAACAAAGGTGGACAATAAACCTTCTGCAAGAAAATTTGGTAAAAAGGCTAAAGAACCACAATGTTATGCCTGTCAGAAGTATGGACACTTGTCTACTGAATGCCTAAATAGAAAAACTAAGGGCAAGGCAATGGCTGCCACATAGGATGATACAGAAGAGTGAAACTGTAACGCCCCAGATTTTTGCCAACCTGGAGTTAGATGTCCTTAGGCAAGGGGTCGATCCTAACCCCTTATTAACTTCTCAAACCTCAAATCCTTTAGAAATTAAATGAAAATTACCTAAGTGCAAAACTAGATTCCATGCAAAATAAGCATTAATCACGTTAAATACGATCTGCAAGACCCAAAACTTGTAGAATCATTGACGCTAGGTTACCCTAAAATCTAGGATCAATCTCATTACCTAGTTGCTCTCAAGAGCACATTAAAACTCCGTATCGGATCTGGACCGCACATCGAAACTCTGAATAATACGAAGTTATATAATTAGGACCGCCGTGCTGGGCTTGACAACTATCTCGAAAATCAAATCCGAATAGTGTCCCGGGGCTATTCGCTTGAGCACAGAGTGAAGTGTGTGAGAAAACGTGGTTTTCTTTAAAAATTAAATCTAATTTAAGTAATCTAAGACTTGTCACTTGCGGGCCTGATATAAGTAATCAAACCGTCAGAATCTGACCCAAATACACCCTCGGATCAGGAGAAATTTCATACACATGGCAGTGTACTTGTAATCCTGATCGAGTTCCGGTGACCGTTGAACTGAAACGGGTCCGCCACGTATGATCTGGGAACCTGAATGGAATGCAAACTTAACTCGACCTAGATCCATAGTCAGGGAGCTTAAGTCCGACCTTTGGCTCAAGGGGGGGCTCCGAAAATTCTCCGTTGAGCTGAAACAGATGCTCTTTGGACATAACCTAAGTATACCTTAGCACTGGGGCCATTCCCAACAGTTTTGGGCCTATATAAGGGCCTTAAGCCCTCACTCTTTCATCCAATACGAATTTGGAAAACCCTAGGAGAGAGAAGAGAGGAAAGAGAAGGAAAGAGAGAGAGAGAGAGTTGGAGTCCATCCTCGGGATTCAATCTCATCATTCCACGTACTGAATCATCCCTTCCGTACCGCTCTACCGGCGACACCGATCCCATTCTTAGGTAAGAAAACCTAACCCTAAACTGTTTTCGGGTTTCAGGTAGTGTAGGTTCTGAAATAACTAACCCAACTCATGCTATAGGTTGATAAACCCTTGTTGATGAAGCCTTAAAGTTTCTAGTGAATTTGTTATGTTTCTACAGCATAAGGTGCAGACTTTAAATGTGTAGGTTATGGTTTTCAAGGCTTTAAATGTCAGTTAATGATATATTACTTATGTGGATGCTATTACACGTGTATAAAGTGTTGTCCGTTTCATTTTTCAGATATACGTTAACTATGTTGAATACACTATATTCCACATATTTGTAGAAAATACTGTATATGTATGAAATACAGATTTGTGCTTTCCATGATTAATTGATGTCTATGTATGCTAGATGCATGTGTAACAACTTCTGGGTGAATGGATGAGCCTAAGACGAGTTATATTAACATACGTCGTGTATGTACAAGTTGCAGCCTAAGTGTTTGTGAAAATGTCTAAGTGGGTATAAACTATGCATTAGTGTACGCCACGACTAACCATTGTGGATATGTGATTTTCGTATAGGCGGTAATCCTTTAAGGAAAGAACTTGCCTTAATACGTATTCTAACTACTACATACCATGTATGATGTTATGTGCAGACTAAGTGTATGTAAAAATGTCTGTATGAGTAAGTGCTTATAAATTCTTCTATAATTCGGTGTTGAGATATGATTCCCAACTCCTTTAACTATGTGTATGCCTTCCTCCATGTACCGTATATTATAGTGTTTGTTTATCTATGTAATGCATATGTATAAATCCTTGGTTAAGTTGTATTCCAACAAAGCCGTGAAGGGTGATGGGGGAGTGGTGTAACGATTTCGTACAACAGCCCTGGCAGCCCTAAAGCGGACATGATTGTATGATTTAAAATCTTGATCCATTATTGCTTTAACTATCTTCTAGGATATTTTGTTATAATCGAATGTGATTGGGGCTATTGTATAGTCCAGGCAATCGGTAATAGAACCTAGATTGGTGGATGATGTTGTTTCGCCACACAGGATGTGTTCGACGAATCCGAGCCGTACTTCGGTTATCAACAGTGGTTAGGCCACACGGAGTGCTTATGCACTTCATGTCGATCAACTCGATGTGCGCTCATGCTAGTTGAGCTCGTCAAGTAACCCGATTGGCCCTATGTATGTTCACCATGTTTGGACGCTATTACTTGAACCTAAGGTACCAAACTCACCAGTGGAAACTCCGTTAACCTTGGTACCTCGATCCGCTAAGACTTATGAGCTAGACATGGTGGTATGGGACACCGTGGTCGAGCTGTCGGCTTATGCGGGGGCGACAAGCCCACCCGTAGTGACCAATGAACAACCTAGACTAGTAAGCCGAATACGTTGGTATGGGACACTATATTTGAGTTGTCGGCCTACACTGTTTTGATGACGAAGCCATGATGGGTGATGGGAGAGTGGTGTAACGATTCCATGCAACAGCCCTGACAGCCCTAGACGTACCCTTTGTAGTGACCTCAAGCATACACTGAACCTGCATTGAGGCGACGAGCCTTTTCATAGTAATCAAAGTATGAACTAGGCCTTTACTGATTTGGCGACAACCCCTTTGCAGTGACATAGAACCGCAATATCATATGAGATTTACTAGGACTGATGACCCTATAATGGATCATTGTTTGTGTATTGATATAAGGGCGGTACCTCAGTTTCCCAATCCTGCTATATGAAAAGGACTAATAAGAACTTGGTAATCATATGCATGCACTGCATTACGCGTGCGTTCAGGCATAGTACGTCAAGCACTGAGGCAGTGTTGTTCATGCGCGAACGTGAGATGAAGTCACTGAGGGAGCGTAGGCGAGGGCATGCATCATACATTCATACCATTCTTTCATTAACAAGAGTACTTAGGGATGTGTGATTTACTGTTTTATCATTACTGCTTAATTGAATTGATAACATGTTAACCTGTACTTTATTGTTCCACTGAGTTGATCACTCACTCCCACATTACGGGACGGTGTGTACACACCAACCAGACCCTGTTTGAGTTTCAGATGATGGCGATGCTTGCGAAGCGGAGCCGGTCTTTACGATGATGAGGAGGGTTTTTCCTTTATGTAGCTATCGGGTGGGTCTATTTAGACCATCTTCTGATTGACGGGACTACAGGGATTATCATTGTAGTTGTACTATTTTGACATTTTGATTTTTGAGACTATTACATGTATATGGTGACTTAGTGATGTATTCATACTCTGGAGACTGATCGTGATCTTTGACTTATATACTTGTATTTATGTCTTTCAGTCTTCCGCTTGCATTTTACAACTTGATCTGGAGTATGAATTACTGTTTTGGTATATTCTCACTCATGATTAATGCACTAACACAGACAACATTGAATCATAAGCATATATGTTGCATAAGTGATGTTTTGGAACTCGGGAGTTGAGTTGCTACTCGACCCCTGATTTTCAGGGCGTTACACAAACTCAGAATCTAATGACTCAGAGAGCGATGGAGATTAGAAATCCATGAAAATTCTTATGGTCTCCACTACTCTAATCATTCCCATTGAAACTGAGAACGAGAAAGAACCACAAGCCACTGAATCATTTTCATCTGATAATGAGGAATCTGAAAAAGAAAAAGAAGAAGAACAGAACAAATTACAAGATGCTTATAATCAACTTTACATCCATAGCATCAACATTGTTAGAAGACTCGGGTTATCTGAAAACAAAAGAGAATTGCTGCAAAAAGATCTGGACAAAACCTTGGAAATTAATACACATCTAATCAGTGATATACAGCAATATCATTCAGATAATGATAAGTTGGAAAGGAGCAGCCTATCCCTAAAAACGGAATCATCAAAGCTTACTAAATAAGTTGAATTATTAAAAGATGAAAATGAGCATCTCTAGAATGAGAATCACACACTCCGTTTTGATTTAGAGAAATCTAGAAAATTTGCTGAAATAAACTATAAATTTTCTCAGAGTGGTGATAAGCTAGAAAAATTGTTAGGGGTGACAAGAGTGGCCTAGGGTATGATAAAACTAAAATAAGAACTAGAAATGCAGCACCATTAACTGAAAAATCGGCTGCTTCAAGTAGTAATATGAGAACTACTCCAGTTTGTCATTTATGTGGTGATTTAGGCCATTATATGTTTGAGTGCTTGACACCTAGAAGGACTCCACATTACTCTATTAAAATCATATTGGTAAATTCAAACCGATCAGAGAAATACGAAATGTCAAAAGTCCACCTAGGAGACTGGTTAAAAGAAATACTCATCCATCACCACATAAAATGAATGACAGAATGATGGGGTCAGTGGATCAAGTGGGTAAGATAAATATGAAAACTAAATCTACCATAGTAAAGAATTCTGTCTCAAAATGGGTACTAAAAGAAAAAGCTGAATTATCTGATAACTCACTCTATACCCTGAAATGTTAAGCATGAAAGGACAAGACTAGGTCATGCATCAAGATCTGGATATTTGCTGAACGATGCAATTTTGCTGAGCTCTTAATGATATATCTGAGCTTCCTCACCTCAATCCTTTTGTACATATAAACATCCTAATGTTTATAATTTTGAGTTGTATAATGCTTGTACAATATTCTGATGTGTATACTGATTTAAAAGATATTTTATTCTATACACAAGGTTATGGAAGTGTGGAAAAATGAAAATTACTTATCTTTGATATGTCCTTTGATAAGTCATTCTCGATTAATCGATCAAGGGTTAATATCATCGACGCCTCTTTGGAATGTGAAGAGCCATATGATCAAGAATGATATTGAAGACGGTCTCGATAACATCGAGGGAGTTACATCGATTTCATCGAAACACTGGTCGATGATATCAAAGACTGTAGCCCGATAAAAGGCGGTCGAGCAGAAAAACTTTATTTTCTTTTGGAAAAGGGAATTCCAATTTATTTTTCTACTCATCCCCTCAGCCTGAGGTACATCGTGGGTCTCGAAAGCTCCTTGAGAACTGGTATTATCCTTCCATTCTATCCATTCCAGAGTCTATCTTGCTTTTTGGTCGAGTATTTTCAGTTTCCTTAAAAGAGGAATTTTGTCCATTCTTCCCAAATCTGTCTTTATGGGTAAGGACAAGGAAACAGTGTCGGGTCGTGGGGAGTCATCCAAAGCCTCTCGATGAAAGACCCTTGTCTCAAAAGAAAAGGCAAGAGCTCCGGAACGTGGAACCCCCACTTGTCAGAGATCTCGACAAACTTTAGGTTGTGGGTCCTAGTCTGAAACACCAGCACCTTCTCCAGCTAGCTTAAATCCATGTCTAGCAAAATACACGGGTAGGAAGCTCATTCATGAGAGGAAGGTAGATAGGGATTGTTTAAAACCATACAATCTAGAATCCTTGTTTGCTGCAATTAATTGGTTGCCCGTTCTAGACTTCGGTGGGCCGTGCCATCTAGAACGCGCACGCAACTTTCTCGCCACTTGTCACTCACCTGTGTCTGATCCTCCTTCAATCATGGTTTCTCTTGATAGTGATGATGTACTGATCACTCCTGCTATAATTGCAAATATCCTAGGGCTGGAAATGTCACCCGTTGGTCTCTCTGAAATGGACCTCGAACACATTGAAATTTGGTCCATGATCACTAAATACCTCTGTCATGGTAGAGACATTCCTTGGTACCATGGAAATACATTGAAATTTAAGTTCATGGAACCGCGATTTTGGGTCTTGCATGGTATCTTCGCCACAAACATCTATCCTAGAAGTACCAACTGGTCCGATCTCACAGGATTCATGACCATGATAGTGTATTCAATAGCCAACGAGATAAAAATTTGCCTCTCGACTCTGATTGTACATCAGTTGGTCTACGATGTTCATACATCCAGGGATCTTCACATGCCCTATCCCTGGATAATAGACATGGTATGCAATGCCATCGGCTTCCGAACGACTAGTGATCCGGAACTTTCCCTCCAAGTCTTCAATAAGAACAACATTCGTAGGATGAACTTGAAGTTCCACAAGTATCCCTAGGATCCAGAAGAAGGCATTCAAGTAAAAGGAGCAGGAAGTGAAGGTGATGCTCTCGGTGAAAGAGCTGAGGCTGCTGGACACGAACCTTCTGCGTCACATCAAGAACCGTCAACATCATCTCTTGAGCATGCTAAATGATTTAAGATGCATCAAGACATAATTGGGGCGATACTGTGCGATGTAGCTCAACTGAAAGAGTCTGTGGATACATGACTCACTAGCTTAGAACGCATGGTCAACAGAGTGCAGCAGACAGTACGATAGTTGGTTGATCTTCTCACTTACTGGCGCGACAACACGGCACCGTCTTCCTCGCCTCCATAAGTACTGGTTTCTGGATGCTATCACATACACTTCACTCTTATTTCCATGTATGAACATTAGTATCTTTTTGGATATTTTGTGCTTTCATAAGTGTATATGATAACTTACTAACTTGCGCAGTATAAACAGTCTTTCTGTATGTGTGTTGCCCATGGATGGGTTAAAAATTGATGTTTGATTTTGGGTGCCCATGAGTGGGCTTAGTAGTTTTGTTGCGATAACTGTTAAGCTACTGTCAATCTAGGACAATATATGTTTTAGATATTTTGAATATGGCTGGGTAGAATTCACATATTTAATGCCATTCTTATGCTTTAAGATCCCCTGGTTTATCTAGTGTCTAATATGGAATGCATGTGATTTTTCTTAATGATTATGCTATCTGCTTATATCACTGCTCTATGTTGTCTAAAATGCATACATTGTTTCTGAATATGATGTCTGATTAAACTCCGCTGATCATTATATATCTTTACTTTATATATGTATGTTCTCTGAATGCTGGTTCTCCCAAATACTTCAAACTTTAGTCAATATCTACTCTTATACTATCCTTTGTCAAATGACAGATAAAAAGGGGGAGATCAGTTCAAACAACCCAAACGGAAAATTGTATATCTACTTGAATTGTGTTGCAGGTGTTAGGGGGAGCAACTGCATCAAGAAAGGGGGAGTTTGTAGATAGGGGGAGTAGTTATTGAATCCTTCTGAATGATTATGTGTGTGCTCACTAGAGTAGAATTGTAAAATTGTGTAAAGTGTATGTAAAAACAATTTAGGATGAAAGTTATTCTAGGGTGTTTTGGTATGTTGTCATGTAATTGACAAAGGGGGAGATTGAAAGTGCCCTGGTTTGTCAATTAGCATGAGTATTGAGTCAGCCAGTCTGCAGAGCCTTATAGGAAGATCGATCAACGCGTCTGCCTCAACCGGATGTGTGCACGAACTCGCCACAGGTAAATCTAATCCTCACATCCTATGTCCCAAAACACCAGGTATATAAAACCCATAAAATTGGTTAGAATATCATAGGGTTTTAGGGTTAGAAAACTTTTTTACAAAATCAGAAAATCTCTAAGTTTTCTAGCTTTGTCGATTTTATCGAAACACATCTCAATATGATCGACCTGCGCTGTCAATGTCCTCAATGACAAATCGATGTCATCAAAATGAGGACAAAAGTGTCCATCAACTACATATATCTCTGGACGAATTTATCGATGTATTGATATACCTATCGATATCATCGATATTTGAATCTCGAGTCCATTGACGGTGACTCGATAATATCAACAAGCAGATTTTCGCTGCCCTTGTTTTTACTTAAGAATATCATATGTGCATCGATATATCAAAAGCCCCTTTGATACCATCAAAGTTCAAATCTCGATGATATCGAAAGTCTCTCAATGATATCAGTCTTGGGCACGAAGTTTTCCAGTAAAATATTTCAGGATTGTTTATTATGATTGAGGGTCACTCGATAGATTCGATATTCAAATATCGATGATATCAGTACGGTATCAATGACATTGAATAGGGACAGAAACTGTCTACCAAGCTTAAAGAGAAATCCGTTGGATTTATCGATGCATTGAAACAGGTATCGATATCATCGACATTCAAATTCCGATGATCTCAAAGGACCCTCGATCATTATTTTAAACCTGAAATATTTCAAGACAAGTCTCTATCATTTTCAAATGCCAAGGAATCAAACCTCGTTTTGATAATATCAAAGTTTGAAATCTGATGACATCGATACTTATTTCGATTACATCGACCAGCTGACAAAAGGTTTCAAAAGCGTTTAACATTTGAGTTTGTGTCATCGAGCGGCCCGTCGATACAATCGAGAGTATACACTCGATGATATCGAACCCGCTCAATGATATCGAACTCTATCATAAATGTGACCGTTTTATATCCGTTGGAACCTTTTGCCTATATAAAGAGGACTTGTCTATTGTTGCTAGTAGAGAAAGAAGAGAGTGCTTTTGAGTGTTTAACCTTAGATCTTATACCCAAAGCCCTTTCTCTCATGAGAGTTCATCTTCCAATCCACCCTCATCATTGATATTCAATATAGTGGATTAGGGAATGAACTTCCGCATTCAACGATCCTCCAACTACTATCTTAATGGCAAATCATTAAGCTAGGATGCCATAAATGCATAGTTGATTGGAATCACTCTATCTCCTTTATAGGAAAATATTTCAAGAGTAGGATTCCATCATAAACTTGACCCAATCCGTCACCATGCATTGGTATATCTTTTGAGTTGCGGTACAAGGAAGTATAAGATTTTTCATCAACAAGGAGGAGATCTTTGACAACGAGCTAAAATAAGACTCATCTGCTATAACGGCCCAGATTTTTGCCAACCTGGAGTTAGATGTCCTTAGGCAAGGGGTAGATCTTAACCCCTTTTGAACCTCTCAAACCTCAAATCCTTTAGAAATTAGACAATGTTAACTAAGTGTTAAACTAAATTCATTGCAAAATTTGCTTAAACCACTTTAAATATGATCTGTAAGACCCAAAACTTGTGGAATCATTGACGCTAGGTTACCCTAAAATCTAGGATCAATCTCATTACCTAGTTGCTCTCGGGAGCACATTGAAAATCCGTATCGAATTTGGACTGCACATCGAAAGTCCGATTGCTACAAAATTATATAATTAGAACCGCCTTACTGGGCTTGACAACCATCTCGGAAATCAAATCCAGATAGTGTCCCAGGGCTATTCATTTGAGCCCGGAGCGAAGAGTGTGAGAAAATGTGGTTTTCTTTAGAAATTAAATCTCATTTAAGTAATCTGAGACTTGTCACTTGCAGGCTAAATATAAGGATTCAGACCGTCAGAATCTAACCCAAATACATCCTCGGATCAGGAGAAATTTCATACACATGGCAGTGTACTTATAATCCTGATCGAGTTCCGGTGACCGTTGAACTGAATCTGGTCCGCCACGTGTGATCTGGAAACCCGACTGGAATGAAAACTTAACTTGACTTATATCCATGTTGAATGAGCTTAAGTCCGACCTTTGACTCAAGGGGGGGCTCTGGAAACACTCCGTTGAGCCGAAACAGGCTGGTTTTGGTTATAACCTAAGTATACCTTGGCCCTAGGGCCATTTTCACCTATTTTAGGCCTATATAAGGACCATAAACCCTCTCTCATTCACTCCATCCGAATTTGAGAAAACCCTAGGAGAGAGAAGAGAGGAAATAGTGAGAATGTGTGAGTGCAGTTAGAAGCATTCCTGGGAATCGATCCTTGCTATTCTACATGCCTGTCCATCTCTACCGTATCGCTTTCCCGTAGATTCTGATTCCATTTTTGGGTAAGAAATCCTAAACCTAATCAGTTTTAGAGATTCAACTAGTGTAAGTGATGAAATAACTAACCTATATCATGTCATAGGTTGCCGTTCTAACCGTTGATAAAGACTTGGTGTTAAACTGAGTCCGTTACTCGCTTCTACGACATAAGCTACAGACTTTAGATGCTTAGGTTATAGTTTTCAAAGCTTTCAATGTCAGATAATGATAGATTCATGATTTGGGTGTTATTGTACATGCAAAATGTGATGTTTGTTTTGTGATTTAGTTACGTATGCGAATTGTGGCGTTTAGTGTATTTTGTATATTTGTAGAAAATACCGTATACGTATAAAATATGAAAGTGTGTTTACCATGATTAATTACTGTATGTATATGCTTTATATGTGTATAATACCTACTCGGCGAAAGAATTCACCCTAATACATGCTTTGGCTAATATGTGTTATGTATGTAAATAAGTGTATTCTAAGTGTTTGTGAAAATGCTTGTAAGAGTAAGTACTTGGATGATAGTGCCTAGGGTAGGTGTTGAGATACGATTCTCAACTACCTTAGAGATATGTATGATTTCCTCCATGCAAGTTGTTTAATTTAATTGCTTACTTATGAAATGTATGTGTTTATATTTCCTGTTTATATTGTGCTTTATAACATGCTTGTTAACATGTTTGACTTACTTTGTTAATTCTTCTTTGACTATTATACATGCTTTCTGGTTACGGATTGAATGTGATTGGGGCTATGTTATAGTCCAGACAATCGATAACAGGCTTTGAGTTTGTGGCTGAGATTCATTCGCCACGTAGGACGTGTTTGATGAACCCGAGTCGTACTAAAATTGTCGGTAGTGGTTAGGCAACACGGAGGGCTATTGCACTTCTTGTTAACCAACTCGACGTGTGCTCGAGCTAGTCGAGCTCGTCAAGTAACCCGATTGGCCCTATGTATGTTCACCATGTTTGGACGCTACTACTTGAACCTAAGGTACCAAACTCACCAGTGGAAACCCCGTTAACCTTGGTACCTCGATCCGCTAGGACTCATGAGCCGGATATGGTGGTATCGGACACCGTGGCAAGCTGTCAACCTACGCTGGGGCGACAAGCCACCCCGTAGTGACCAGTGAGCAACCCAGACTCATGAGCTAAATACGGTGGTATGGGACACTGTATTCGAGCTGTCGGCCTACACTGATTGGTGACGAGCCCTTTGTAGTGACCTCGAGTATACTCTGAGACTACGTTGAGGCGACAAGCCTTCCGTAGCAACGAGATGATAAGCTAGGCCTACCCCATCACAGCCTAGTTATGGTCCCCAGTCGGGTCGATGACGTGCCTTCAAAAATAGACTGCCAGTTGGTAGGGCGTTGATGGTAGTGATCTAGAACCGCAACTTCGTATGAGATTTACTAGGATTGATGACCCTAGAATGGATCATTGTTTGGGTATTGATATAAGGGAGGTACCTTAGTTTCCCAATCTTGATGTATGAAAAGAACTAATAAGAACTTGGTAATCATACACATGCACCACATTACGTGTGCGTTCAGGGGTTGTAGGTCAAGCACTGAGGTAGTGTTGTCTCAGTCATGATTAATGCACTAACACAGATGTAAGCATATATGTTGCATAACTGATGTTTTGAAACTCGGGAGTTGAGTTGCTACTCGACCCCCAATTTTCAGGGCGTTACATCTGTGATCATTTCTTTTTAGGATAGGGTCTAAGGTGTTTCTCACCCTTGCAAGTCCTCTAGGCGGCCTCCAGCAGGAGTGTATGTAGTGGATGCATTTTGTTGACCCTTGGTTTGTAGAGAGCATAAACAATTAGGGTCTTGTGGAAGATCCTTGGCCAGTGTGCCTAAAAGTGGGTGCGTTGTGTTGACCCTTGCTCATGAGAGTATAAACAGTGAGGTTCCTCGTGTGGATCCTTGGCCAGTGTACCTAAAACCGGGTGTTATGTGTTGACCCTTGCTCAAGGAGCATAAATAGTCAGCCTAGGTGTAGGTTGTAAAGGTTGAAGGTGAACCTGATTTAAAACCATATGTTTGAGGTGAACCGCTGTGAAACCTCCTTAGTGAAATCCGGTACACTCAAGGGTTGAGTGCGATTACTGGGAGTGGAGTAGACAGGTAGTGGAACGACTAAAAAATGATTGTGCTTGAGATTGCTATTTAGTTGTTGTAACGCCCTGAAAATCGGGGGTCGAGTAGCAACTCAACACCCAAGTTCCAAAACATCACTTATGCAACATAAATTCTTATGATTGAATGTTGTCTATGTTAGTGCAATAAACATGAGTCGGATTAGACCAAAACAGTAATTCATACTCCAGATCAAGTTATAAAATGCAAGCGAAAGACTAAAAGATGTATATAAATGTATATAAAGCCAGAATGGTCACAATCGGTCTCCAGAGTATGAACACCTTACTGAGTCACCACATACATGTATTAGTTTCAAAAATCAAAATACCAAAAAAATGCTACAACTATCATGGTAAACCCTATAGTCCTGTCATTTGAATGGCCTAAGCAAAGCCTCTAGAGAACTGCATATAGGAGAACTCATCCTAATCATCATAGTAATCAGGCTCAACCTCCTGCGTCTCATTGATACATGCATCTAAGACAGAGTCTGGTGGGTGTCCAGAACACTGTCCCGTACTGTGGGAGTGAGTTGAACAATAAAGCATAGGTTAACATGTTATTAATTCAGTCAAGCAGTACAATCAAACACTCCTAAATACTCTTATTAATGCAAGTATGGAATGCAGTCATGATGCATGCCCTCGCCAATGCTCCCTCGTGAGACAACATGTTACGTCCGTGGCATGCGTTCATCCCTTAGTGCTCCACATCTTCCTGGCATATGCAGTGCTATGTTATGAGCGTGATTACCATGTTATTATTAGTCCTTTTCATACAACAGTATTAGGAAACTAAGGTACCTCCCTTATATCATTACCAAACAATGATCCATTATAGGGTCGTCAGTCCTAGATAATCTCATACGATGATGTGGTTTTAGGTCGCTATAAAGGGCTATCAGGGCTGTTACACACACTCGTTGTATCGCTCCCCCATCACCTTATCAATACAGGACTAGTTTATACTCTGTTAGTACGGGAAGTCTCGTCACCTCACCGCAGATTTAAAGTATGCTAGAGGTCACTACAAAGGACTGTCAGGGCTGTTACATGTAATCATTACACCACTCCCCCATCACCTTATCAGTGTAGGCCGACAGCTCGAATACAGTATCCCATACCACAGTATTCGGTTCACGAGTCTGGGTTGCTCATGGGTCACTACGGGGAGGCTCGTGGCCCCAACGTAGGCCGACAGCTCGACCACAGTGTCTCATACCACCATGCCCGGCTCATGAGTCTTAGCGGATCGAGGTACCAAGGTTAACGGGGTTACACTGGTAAGTTTGGTACCTTAGGTTCAAGCAGTAGCGTCCAAACATGGTGAACATACATTAGACAGTTAGGGTTACTTGACGAGCTCGACTAGCATGGCCCACAACCAGCTAAACGACATGAAGTGCATATGCATTTCGTGTGGCCTAACCACTGTCGCCAAGCGAAGTACGACTCGGGTTCGTTAAACACATCCTACGTGACGAAATGAATCTCAACCACGACTTCAAGCCTGTTACCAATTGCCTGGACTATCCCATCACCCCAATCACATTCAAGTTCTATCCAAAAGCATGTATAGTAGTCTAAGCAGAATTAACAAAGTAATTCAAACATGTTAACAAGCATGTTATAAAGCACAATATAAACAGGAAATACAGACACATACATTTCATAAGTAAGCGATTAAATTAAACAACTTACATGGACGAAATCATACACATCTCTAAGGTAGTTAAGAATCCTATCTCAACACCTACCTAAAGCACTATCATCTAAGTACTTACTCTTACAAGCATTTTCACAAACACTTAACATACACTCATTTAACATACATAACACATATTAGCCAAAACATGTATTAGGGCGAATTCTTTCGCCCAGTAAGTATTATACACATATAAAGTATATACATATAGTAATTAATCATGGAAAATGTACTTTCATATTTTGGATGTATACGGTATTTTCTACAAATATACAGAATACACTAAACGCCATAATGTGCATACGTAACTGAATCACAAAACGAACATCACATTATACATGTGAAATAGCATCCAGATCATGAATCTATCATTATCTAACATTGAAAGCTTTGAAAACCTTAACCTATACGTCTAAAGTCCGCACCTTACACCGTAGAAGCGTAACGAACTCGCTAGAATCGCTAAGCCTTCGATAGCGTTGTTATAACAACCTATATCACAAGTTGAGTCAGTTATTTAACTATTTGCAACATGCGAAACTCTAGAATAGATTAGGGTTAGGGTTTCTTACGTAAGAACAAAGCCGGAATCACTGGAAAAGTGATTAGATAGCGGTGGTTAAACACGTATAACACCGGGGTAGAATAGCTGGAAGATTCTCCCACTTCTCTCCCACTTTTTCTCTCTTTCTTCTCTTCTGTCTCCTAGGGTTTTCTCAAATTCGTATGGTGAGAATGAGAGAGGGTTTAAGGTCCTTATATAGGCCTAAAACACTCTAAATTAGACCCAGGGCCAAGGTATACTTAGGTTATAGCCAAAGTAGGTCTGTTCCATCTCAACGGAGCACTTCTGGAGCCCACCCTTGAGCCAAAGGTCAGACTTAAGCTCACTGACTATGGATTTAAGTCGAGTTAAGTTTTCATTCCAATCAGGTTCCCAGATCACACGTGGTGGACCAGTTTCAGTTCAACGGTCCCCGAAACTCGATCAGGGTTACAAGTATACTGACCTGTGTATGAAATTTGCCCTGATCCGAGGGTGTAATTGGGTCAGATTCTAACGGTCTGATTGCTTATATTTGGGCCGCAATTGACAGGTCTCAAATTACTTAAATTAGATTTAATTTATAAAGAAAATCACGTTTTCTCACACTCTTCACTCCGAGCTCAAGCGAATAGCCTCGGAATACTATCTGGTTTTGACTTCCGTGATGGTTGTCAAGCCCAGCAAGGCGGTACTACTTCTATAACTTCATATTCATCGGACTTTCGACGTGCGGTCCATATCTGATATGGAGTTTCAATGTTCTCTCGAGAGCAACTGGGTAATGAGATTGATCCTAGATTTCGGGGTAGCCTAGTGTCACTGATTCTACAAGTTTTGGGTCTTGTAGATTGGATTTAAAGTGGATCAAACAGATTTTGTAGCTAATCTAGTTTAGCACTTAGTCAACTTTTGTCTAATTTCTAAAGGATTTGATCCTAAGTGATTTCTGCCTGAGGTGGTACTCGGGTCTTTGTATTGGAAATTTCTGAGTCATTACATTCGTTTGTATGATTTCCTTCTATATTTCCATATATGATTATCTGAGATCACACCTCACACACACACAGTTATATCTATCATAAACTAGTTTGCATATTATTCATCTCTCAAATAGTTTGTGAGTGGATCCTCTACCGGGCTTGGAAGCCAATAGAGTTATGTTTAAGTAATCCTAAGCTATGCTTGTTGTTAGGATTAGTGTGATAGGATTTTAATTTGGCATAAAATTATTAAATAGTCCTATTCACCCCCCTCTATGACATATTGGTATATTCCTACTTCAACTAAAGCGGTCTTTACCGCTATTTCAAAATGGACCTTCTCTAGTTACAATTTTAAACGTTAAATTCTCAGTCAAAAATTCAGTAATACATGTCAGCATATCTTGCGCAATAGACTGGTATGTTGGCCCACCCCAATGTTGTAACTCCCCAGTTCCCAGAACTCGAGTACATCACTCGTTTTCCAAAAACCCGAGCATTAACCTCTGAAAACACCCAAATTCCACGTACAATTTTTTTCTTTTATCAGAGTTAATAATATGGCGGGATGGAAATAAACCAGATATTAGAGTGAGTCCAAATATACATAACTAATATTTCAAGTGGTTACCCAAAAACTTATACAAACTAATGTTTTAACCTTTACAAACATAACAATATAAATTAAATACAAATAAAATCAGGAATGGAGAGTTGCAAGATCATCTGGTACCTCCCATTCAACATGAACACCATCATATGCTTCATCTATGTGCTGCACACTGTGTATGGTTCGATAGCGTCAATGGCTATCCAATGAGGTATAACCCCCAAGATTTATCACAGCATCAAGAAAATTAAGCATAGTTATCAGAGACAGTATGTAACAAATATTACACAATGATTATCATGGAAATCAGGTGAGGTTCAACAAATACGCATTCATTAAATAAATCATACAAAATAATCTTGTTTAAATGCATGGGTGTATGCACATGCTCACAAACCTGGGGATGCACATCCAGCTGGTAAAAAAGTCGCCCAAGGAGAACTAGTCACCAAGAAAAGACTATGATATATAGATCGCCCAAGGAGGATTAGTCACCTAGAAAAATACGCAAATGTACGCCCAAGGAGAACTAACCACCCAGAAAAGACCATAATAATACATAGATCGCCCAAGGAGGATTAGTCACCCGGAAAAATATGCAAAGGTACGCCCAAGGAGAACTAACCACCCAAAAAAGACCGTAATAATACATAGATCACCCAAGGAGAACTAACCACCCAAAAAAGACCGTAATAATACATAGATCACCCAAGGAGGATTAGTCACCTGAAAAAATATGCAAAGGTACATCCAAGGAGAACTAACCACCAGGAAAAGACCGTAATAATACATAGATCGCCCAAGGAGGATTAGTCACCCGAAAAAATACGCAAAGGTACGCCCAAGGAGAACTAACCACTCGAAAAGACCATGATAATATAAGCAATGAAAATGTATGATTAGCTTAACCATTATTATTCCAATTTAAAACAATCACTTTAAGGAAGCTCAAAGGTCACTATGGGGGGTTTGTCACCCAGCATAGGCCGACATCTCAGGCATAGTGTCTCATTCAACCATCCCTGGCTTATGAGTCTAACAAATATAATGTCTTAAGAGAAACCTCTTCATCTAGTGGCCAACCATTGTCCAAAAGTGGAACTTACCACCACAAAGTTATATAA
This sequence comes from Magnolia changhungtana, assembly GCA_030180095.1. NCBI lineage: Eukaryota > Viridiplantae > Streptophyta > Magnoliopsida > Magnoliales > Magnoliaceae > Magnolia > Magnolia changhungtana. Next base: position 3,369,499 of record JASAUF010000353.1, read on the forward strand.
AATAATTCACTAACGCCACATGGGGCAATTATTCCATAAAAGCTGTAAGGGCCGAATATTTGATTTAATGGTGCGTTAAGAATGGATTATTCACCAAAATCCATATATATAGGCATAAATGATCCCCCGGGTGATAAGTCCACAATGTAAAGTTATTTAATCCACAACATAGGTGGTCACTAGTTCGAGGATTTCTTAAAGACACTATCAAGTAATTAGGGATGATAAACAAAATCATGTATATTAATATCGGGATATCACATGCACATCTAAAGCATACATTTCACATTAGATTAGAGGCATTTAATTCACATTAAATCCAATTCACTAATTATCTTAAGGAATCAAAATTCATAAAAGCAATTCATTACATTAACCAATTAATGAGATAAATGCGCAAAGAAAAATAGCAGAGCTAATTATTGAGATGTGGAAAAAGCTTGAAGGGTGATCCTCACCTTGAATGAGTGTCCTTCTTGCTGATTTGAAATGTTCTTATGGGTGGATGTAAGGATCTTGTTGGGACTCGCTGAAGGAAGGCGTGTCCTTCAAGTTAGACCATCTTAGGTGGTTTCCTGAGTAGAAGATTACAAATAACAGTGAACTGCCACCAAGTTAACTCAGTTGGGAAACTGGACGAGTCAACTCATGATTGAGTTGAGAGAAATTCTAACTGAAGCTAGTGGGTTCTTCAGCTTCATACCTGAGTAGAAGTTGTCTTCTATTAATAGTAAGATAGAGACCTGAGTCCTTATAGGGTGGTTTTACAAGTTCCTAATTCCCAATGATAAAAATCAAATTCTATTCTAACTAATGTATGGGATATAACTGTTATGAGTTTATCATCACTTACTTGTTTCAAAATCAGTTAAGTGAATGGTTGTTCCTCCAAGAGAGCTGTTGTAAGTGGTAACTGGATAAGTCATTCCAAGGTTTTAGTGAGTTGTTACTGAGTCAACTCAGTTGGAATTCTTAACTAAGAAGCTATTCGGTTTAGAATCTTAGAAACTACCAGCTGTGGTATTTGGTTACTAGTTTTCTGGATTCATAGATGCACTTCAGGTCTCCAGTAAAGAAGCTCTAACCGAGCAATTTCAGTGAGTTACTATAGAGTTGACTCAGTTAGGTGTTTGTAAAACCTAGTCGCGAATGAGTTAGGCGTAAAACTATGGCAGAGATGAACATGGTTATACTACCTTTACTGGAGTTGGCCCTGCTTGATGACACTTTGAAAGTTAGATTCTAGCCGGTCCAGATTGAGTCAGAGAGTTGTGACTCGGTGTTTGGCTGAGTTACACAATGGAGACAGATTCTGTATTTGCTTCAAATGCAATTGAGTCAGCTACAACGTTTCCGAGTCGACCAGGAGGCAGGTTTAAATTGCCGAGTGAAGCAGGGGCTGTTGAGGTGGAAGGAGCTTACTCTCCCTCCCAATCGCCTACTCTCTCAACTTGGGCAGACAGGCAGAGGGCTCGACTGCTGTAGCTGCAATGCTTTTGCCACACTCGAACTCTCTCTCTCTCTCTCTCACTATCACTCTTCCTTTCCTTTCTCTGCATCTCCTTCTTCTTATTTCTCTTGGAAACAAACAGGTGAGAGCACATGACTCGGTCCAAACTTGCGGCTGCAGCGACACCCGATCGAATCCCCACTCTTTCTCTCTCTCCCTTCGTTCTTTCATTCCTTTCCTTCTCTCCTGCTCTGACTCATCTTCCTCTCCTGAAAATAGCCGAGCGCACCGACTCAGCCTGATCGTACAACGACTCAGATTGAGTCCACTCGACTCAATGCGGAATAGAGAATGACACATTTTCCTCTTCTCTTACTGGCTTCCCTTTTTCGACTGGGATGCCCTAAAAAATAGCCTTTTATAAGGCTATATTAACTTATTTCTAGACACTTCCATTCAAATTAATCGATAGATTGGCTATGTTTGCTAGTGGTGTGATCCATCAAGTTTTAATGACAACATCTCCCAACATAGCTTACGTGGCTATAATCGGAGGCTATGGATGATTTGATGGCACCCTGGGCCACATGATGGATGTCTTTGATCAATCGATGGGGTCCACTAGGAGGTGATGGGTTCTCTCGGCTATTGGAGAAGATAATCTAGGCGTTAATGGCGAATTCTCCATAGGTGGCTGATCAGGTGATCTGATGTCTATGGATGGTTTGGATTAGATCACTAAACCCTGTGGGGCCCTCCAAATGGATGGTCATAAGCGATTTTGCTTAATGGGCTTGAGTTCAACATGTGATGGCGGCGAATGACCTTAAGCAATAGTTGAGGAAGCCCTACTTTGAAGGGCGGTGATTTGCTGATGTGGAGGGCTAGGATTGAGAGAGAATCCCGCAACCCAAGTTGCCAGCTAGGAAGGAAAAGGAATTTCCAATTTTAGCAATAAACACGCGTGCGCAGTGTCACTTGTAGCCTAGATTTTTCGCACTAGCGTGTGCGATATTTATCAGAAACTTTAGGGTTTTGGTCAGAATTCTCATCCAAATCAGATGGACGGTTCTGATCAAAAGGGCGGTCGGAGTTGATGGGCCACACAAATTTCAAACAGACGTCTGTTTAAATACACTTGCAGGTGGGAAAGGGAAAGGGAAAGAGGAAGTTTCCTCTTCTGTTCGGGTCAGCGGGTCAAACCCGACCTGGCTGGGACTTGTAGTTGCGAGTGTATGCACGTCGTTGTACACATGCACATCTTGTGGGGCCCACTACAATGTATATGACGAATCCACTCAAACCACTCGACTCTGTGGGTCGTCCAATTAGGACCCCTGGCCAAAAAATGGGAGAAATATATAACTCAGGTGGGCCACATCTATCAAATTATATGTTTAATTGATTATTTTGGTCGATTTAACTATCGGATTGATCCGAGTTTGGACTTAAACGGTCTTGGAGATTATTTGGATGAACGGGACCGTTCATTATATAATATTTCAATTCTAATGTCTTTATTATATCATTTTCCGTAATATAAGTTATTAGTATTTATTATTATTATTATCTAAGTTTTAAATTGTAGGATCTACTTCTTATTAGAGCCACCCTTGCAGTAATTCAACATGTATGAGTCGTGAACCTAATTCTTAAAGTATTTTAACTATTAGGTATGCCACACTTTTAACTATTAAGTGGGCCACGCCACACGAATGTCGAATTACGAACTCCCAACATCTTGACCATCCCAACGATCCGACGATTGAATTGGCTTATATTTAATCGTCGATAAGCTTAGGGATCCTAAGAATGTTTAGGTGTGATCTGGGAGTTGGATACAAAAGCATATAATCCGATTTGTATTTTCTAAAGGATGGATCATACAATAGAACATTGTAAACCTGATGAACAGTGGATCTAATGATTTGACGATTCATTTTGAGAATCAATGGATGGATGGGTCTACGGTTGACGATTGTACTTGATGGTTGGATTTAGGCTCGCATGAAGTTGAATGTTTTAGTAGGTTAGATCTATGTTTACACTAAGTTGGGTTTTCCTAACAACACCCGAGTACGGGGAAGTATGAGGTGTTACAAATGTAGAATGTTTGCCCATCCTACAGCTTGGAGAATAGGAAGGAGACAAAAAGGAGCAATGTGTTCAAGATCGACAGGTCGTTCAACGATAACATTGCGTAATCGTAAATCCCGCACATAGGAAGGATCATCTTCGGGTGACCGAAGGTGGTGCCTTGTTATAGTTGATCGAGATGAGGAAGCACCACTGGAAGTTTTCTTTTTACCTCTAGCATCCATTCACAACTAAGAAATGAAGGAATCAAGTGGGTGTAAAAAGATGTAGAGTGATTTTCTTCAAAATCAGATTTTAGAGAAGAAAACCCCAAAAACATCAAGAAAACTTGAAATCAAGTACTCCAAGGAAGAAAATGAAGTGAATAGAACTTGAATCTACAATAATAACAGAAATAATGCACTAACCTTGATGAATCAAATAGTTAGGTACAACTAGTCATGCTTTGGCCCGTTAGAGAAGAAATAGGAAATGAGGTGCCCCAAATTAAAAAGGTCCAGCGCACTACACGACTGGTCGTAGGACGTCCTCGACCGGTCGTAGGACGTCCTCGACCGGTCGTGCCATGACTAGTCGAGAACATCCTCGACTGGTCGTGTACCAAAAAAAACATGCATTTTTCATAAAAAATTAAAATTTAAACAAATAAATTATCAAATATATATACACTATGATACAAACATGCATGAATAATCAATTTAAAATGTACATACCAAGATCAAATTTCAATTTATTAAACCTGATTTTGTCAAGCAGTTTAGTGAAAATGTTAGCAAGTTGAGTCTTGGTAGGAATGTATTCCAATGAAATTATTTTTTCTTCCACTAATTCATAAATGTAATGATACCTAATGTCAATGTGCTTGGTACGTGAATGCTGGATTGGATTTTTAAAAATATTTATTGCACTGGAATTATTACAAAATAAGACCATAGAATCCTATGCAATTCCGTAATCGCTTAACATATGTTTCATCCAAACAAGCTGAGTACATGCATTTCCAGCTGCGATGTATTCAGCCTCAGACGTAGAGAGCGATATAGAACTTTGCTTCTTGCTAAACCAAGAAACTAAACAATTTCCAATACAGAAACAACCACCACTGGTTGAGTTCCTATCATCGATATTACCAGCCTAATCAACATCTAAGTACCCGCCAATTGAACACTAGTCTCATGTGGATACCAGAGACCCAAATTAGCTGAACTTGTGACATATCGTATAATTCTCTTAACAACAATTAGATGAGACTCTTTAGGATGAGATTAATATCTAGTGCAAATACTAACACTAAAGGCAATATCAGGTCTACTTGCAGTTAAATAAAGTAAACTACCCATCATACTACGATATAATGTACGATCTATACTTTTACCTGTAGAGTCCTTCGATAGTTTTAAAGTTATACTTATAGGAGTATCAAAATTTTTACCATTCTCAAATCTGAACTTTTTAATCAAGTTCAAAGCATATTTAGATCGAGAAATAAAAATACCATCAGGTTGTTGTTTTACTTGTAACCCTAGGAAATAATTCAATTCCCCGACCATGCTCATTTCGAACTTAGATTTCATTAAATCTGCAAACTCAATAGTCATGTTAGTACAGGTAAATCCATAAATAATATCATCAACATAGATATGCACCATTAAGATATGATCGTTATATTTTTTAACAAAAAAAGTCTTATCAACACTTCCCATTTGAAAATTATGACTTAGAAGAAACTTAGTCAATTTTTCATACCATGCCCTGGGAGCTTATTTCAAACCATAGAGAGCCTTTTTAAGATGATAGACATGATCAGAGTTCTTAGGGTCTTCAAAACCCATTGGTTGTTCAACGTACACTTCTTCATGTAGATCACCATTTAAGAAGGCACTCTTTACATCCATTTGATATATTTTGATCTTTCTAAAACAAGCAATTGATATAAATAGTCTGATTGATTCAAGACGAGCTACTGGGGCAAAGGTTTCATCATAATCAATTCTTTCAATTTGAGTGTACCCTTGTACAACCAGTCTAGCCTTGTTTTGAATTATATTACCAAGTTCATCAGACTTATTTTTGAAAATTCACTTAGTTCTGATAATATGTTTATCTTTAGGTTTAGGAACAAGATACCAAACATCATTTCTCACAAATTGGTTAAGTTCTTGCATCGCAACAATCTAATTTTTTGTCAATAAGAGCATCTTTTACATTTGTCGATTCTATCTGGGATCTAAAGCACACGTAATTACATATATCTTCTAGTTGTCTACGAGTGTGCACACCAGTGAGAGGGTTTTCAAGAATTTGAGTGGTTGGATGATCTTTAACAGTCCTCAATTCAGAGTTAGTTTAATTTGATGAAGTATCTGGTATGTCAATTAAAAGAACTTCATCATTATCTGAACTTGAGTCAGGTGTATTAAAGTGATCGTCAATGACCACATTGATGGATTCTTGAATAACACCAGTCATCTTATTCAGTACTCGATATGCTCAACTGTTTAAAGAATACCCTAAAAAGATCCCTTCATCACTTTTAGTGTCAAACTTCCCCAGATTTTCATGTTCACATAAAATATAGCGCTTGCTGCTAAAAACTCGAAAGTATTTGACAGTAGGCTTCTTATCAAACCACATTTCATAAGTCATTTTATTATTTAACTTAGTAGTGTAAACACTGTTTATTATATATCAGACAATATTTACTGCTTTAGCATAAATACTTTTAGATAGCTTCATACTATTCAACATTACATTAGCCATTTCTTGAAGCAATCTATTTTTTCTTTCAACAATTCCATTTTTTTGTGGTGTTTTGGGTGCAGAGAATTCATGCGATATTCCCTAATCACTACAGAATTTCTCAAAACCACTATTCTCAAATTTTGATCTATGATTACTACGGATCTTACAGACTTGAGAACATTTTTCAGCTTGGATTCGTTTGAGAACTCTTTTTACTTCATCAAGGATTTTTTATTTATCCCTTAAGACAACTACCTAGGTGAATCTATTATAATCATCCACAATTACTAGTATATATGTTTTTGCCACCTCGACTTTCCATCCTTGTAGGTCTTATAAGATCCATATGGATAAGCTCAAGTGGTCTTGATGTGGCATTGGAGTTCACCTTTTTGTGAGCACTCTTGGTTTGTTTGCCAATCTGGCATACGCCACCTATTTTGTCTACTTTCTTTAATTTAGGTAGACCTCTTAATAGTTCTCTTTTGCTCAATCTGTACAGATTTTGGTAGTGTACATGTCCAAGACGTTTATGTCATAACTCAGACTTATTGGTATGGACCATGTAACACGTTTGACTAGATGAGCTAGAATCACTAACAATATAACAGTTTTTAGAAGTTCTACAACTAGTTAATATTACAGAACCCTTTTTATTTAAAATTTCACAACCTTGATTAGTAAATTTTACACTATGATTGTTATCGCATATTTGAGATATGCTTAATAGGTTGTGTTTTAATCCTTCAAAGTATAAAACATTCTTAAATAAGGGAAGGTTAAAGAGTTAAACCGTACTGTAACGCCCTGAAAATCGGGGGTCGAGTATGAACTCAACTCCCGAGTTCCAACGCATCACTTATGCAACATACACAATGATGGTTAAATGTTGTCTGAGTTAGCGTAATAAACATGGATGAGATTATACCAAAACAGTAATTCATACTCCAGTTCAATTGTATAAAGGCAAGCGGAAGACTGAAATTTTATATTCAAAATATGTAAAGTATCAAAATTTTGTGAACACCAGAGTATGAGTACTAACTGAGTACCAATATACATGTATTGTTTCTAAGTCAAATATCAAAATACAATCCTCAAAAGAGGCCCTGAAAGTCCCGCGATGCAGCCGGCCTAAGCGTAGCCGTCAGAGTACTGCATAAAGGAGAACTCCTCCTGATCCTCCTCATAGTCGAGCTCCGGCTCCGAGCAGGTGCCATCTACACCTGCGACAGAGTCTGGTGGGTGTTGCAAACACCGTCCCGTAACGTGGGAGTGAGTAGCTAACTCAGTGGAACATTAAAGCATAGGTTAACATGTTATCAAATCAATCAAGCAGTAATGATAACGCAATACAAATCAAACATTTCTAATTACTTTTGTTAAGTGCAAAAATGATATGACATGATGCTGTATGCCCTTGCCAAACCACCCTCAAGCGACATCATCTTACGTTCGCGAATGCTAACTCCCTCAGTGCGCCACATTTACAAAGCACATGCGGTGCGATGATGCTCATGATTACCAAGTTTTTATTAATTCATTTCAACCAGCAGTATTGGGAAACTAAGGTACCTCCCTTGTATCATTCCCAAACATGATCCATTCTAGGGTCGTCAATCCTAGTTAATCTCATACGATATTATGGTTTGAGAAGCATAGTGAAGGCATCGCAGAGGGCTCGTCACCCGTCAGCGCGGATACAGATCTCACCGTATGCGGCTCAATTGCTGGCCATCAGCTCAAGTACATATCTCACCGTACCTGGCTCAATCACTAGCCGTCGGCTCAAGTACGGTGTCTCACCGTACTCGGCTCAACTCATACTCTAGATTCTTGTGAAAGACTCGTCGCCAATCACAGACACTTGGAGTACACTCGAAGATACTACGGAGGACTCGTCGCCCGTCAGCACGAGCACAGGTCTCACCGTACTCGGCTCTCGCCGTAAGTATCGACAGCTCGAATATAGTGTCCCATACCACCATAATCGGCTCACGAGGTTGGTTGCGCAATGGTCACTACGGGGAGGCACATGACCCCAGTGTAGGCCGACAGCTCGAGCACGGTGTCCCATACCACCATGCCCGGCTCATGCGTCTTAGCGGATCGAGGTACCATGGTTAACGGGATCGCCACTGGTAAGTTTGGTACCCTAGGTTTAAGAAGTAGCGACCAAACATGGTGAACATACATATACACATATCGGTTTGCTTGACAAGCCTGACTAGCTCGAGCGCACCACAAGTTGAGCGATATGGAGCGCAAAAGCACTCCGTGTGGCCAACCACTATCGCCAACCGAAGTACGACTCGGGTTCGCCAGACACGTCCATCGTGGCGATATGAATCTCGGCCACAACAAGAAGTCGTGCACGGATGTGTGGACTATAGGCATAGTCCCAAACTCAATCAGTTGTAGAGCATAAAGTAAAGCATGAAGCAAAGCATGTATTATAAAGCATGAAGTATAGCATGTTATAAGGCATGTTGTAAAGCATGTTGTAAGGCATGTTATAAAGCACTAAACACATAGGGATACAAATACTTAGAGTTCATAGGTGAGTGGTTAGAGTGAACAACCACGTGGAGAGTGTCATATGTGACTCTAAGGTAGCGGAGAATCCCATCTCAGCACCTAACTAAGGTTCTAACACTTAAGCACTTGCACTCGCAAGTGATTTCACCAACACTTGGAATACACTACTTCAACATACATGACGTATGCTAGAGAAGTGTACACTAGGGTTGTCCCTTTACTAAACTAGTATTTTATACATATACATCATATTCATACAGCAATTAAACATAGCAATCACATCAGCAAATTTTATACGTATAGGGTACTTCCACGTATACCCAATTTCGACATACATAGTGTTTACAAAGGAAGATAGATCTCGGCGATTCCTTTCGCCAAGCTAGTATTTTAATCACGTATGGTATAATCATTCATTAAATAAATATGTCAAACATTATTCCAAAAGGACTACGTATACGGTATTTCTACAACACGTAATTTCAACATACGGCGCATTTACAAGTAAACATATATTTTGGCGATTCCTTTCGCCAAACTAGTATTTTATTCATATGTTATATAATTATACATTAAATAAACATGTCAAGTATTTATCCAAAAAAAATACGTATACGGTATTTCTACGTATACCTAGAATATGTGAAATTCCATATTTCACATCGCTAATCAAAACAGGAAACGGAAAGCACTTTGTACATGTGCAATTGCAAGCAGATCATGAATCTACCATTATCTGACATTGAAAGCGTTGAAAACCGTAACTTATACACTTAAAGTCCTCACCTTTGCCTTTGGAAACGGAACGAATCAGCAAGGGTGATGGATCTTCCGTCTACGGGCGATTTCTAGCCTAAAGAGCGGAATCGGTTAGTCGGTATACATCCCACCTCGATTCCACCTCAAATCAGACCTAGGGTTAGGTTTTCTTACCTTCAAATGAGGTGGAAAACACCGGGAAATCACTTAGAACGGAGCGGTGAAGGCCGTGTGGTGAGCCAATGCAGGTGGAGGAAGATTGGCAACAATCTCTAAGTTCTTCTCTCTCTTTTCTCTCTCTTCCTCTAGGGTTTCTTGCAAAATTCGTATGGCTGTGAGAGGGGCTGTTCTAAGCCCCTTTTATAGCCCCAAACATTATGAAAATAGACTCGGGTTCATGGGGTACTGCCTATATAAGATTTTCGACGCTTTTCCAGCTCAAAAGGGGAGTTCTGGTAGCCCTCTTTGAACCAAACGTCAGACTTAAGCTCACCACCAATGGATCTACGTGGGATTACGTTTTTGACTCATTCGGATACGCAAATCGCACGTGGCGGACCACTTTCAGTTCGACGGTCAGTGGGCCACGATCAGAAATTCCAAGTACATGTAAATGTTCCTGAAATTTTTCTTAATCCGAGGGTGTAATTTGGTCCGATTCGACGGTCAGGTTGCTTAATATTGACGCGTCAACGAACGATGCCAGATCACTATTCCAGATATTTATTTTGGCTTATGAATAGTGTTTTTCACACTACCTCGCTCCGATTCGAAACGAATGGCCGTGGAATATCGGATAAGGCTGATTTTTGAGATGATTGTTAAGCCCAGTGGGGCGGTCCTAGTTCCTTAGCTTCGGGTTAATCGGACTCCCGATGTGCGATCTAGACCTAATACGAAGTTTCGTTTCATTCCCAGAGCAGACGGGAAATGAGTTTGGTTCTAAACTTTAGGGTAACCTAGCGTCACTTGTTCTGCAAGTTTTGGGTCTTGCAGATCGTATTTAAAGCGATCCTAACGGATTTCATAGCTAATTGAGTTTAGTACTTAGTTAACTTTGTTAAATTTCTAAAGGATTTAATCCTACGTGATTTCTGGTCGAGGTGGTACTCGACCCAATGTACGGAAATTTTCAGGTCGTTACAATCTACCCCCCTTAAACAAAAAAATTTCGTCCTCGAAATTTATACCTGTTCGTACTCCTCAAGAATCTGAGGGTAGTTCTTCCTGACCTCGGCCTCAGTCTCCCAGGTAGCTTCCTCCTCAGAATGATGTGTCCAAAGCACTTTCACAAGCGGGATGACCTTGCTACGCAGTACCTGCTCCTTCCTGTCAAGGATGCGCGTCCGGCGCAACTCATATGTAGCATCCTCGCTCAACTGTACCTGCTCCCATCTGATGATATGCGAAGGATCAGGAACGTACTTCTTCAGCATAGATACATGAAATACGTTGTGTACGGAAGCAAGTGGTGTAGGCAAGGCGAGACGATACGCCACATCACCCACTCGATCCAGTATCTGAAATGGACCGATAAACCTCGGTGTGAGCTTCCCCTTCTTCCCAAACCGAAGGACTCCCTTCATAGGGGAAACCCGAAGGAACACATGATCACCAACCTCGAACTCCAGCGGTCGCCGCCTCGTATCGGCGTAACTCTTCTGCCTGCTCTGCGCTGTGAGTAATCGACGCCTGATAATGTCCACCTTCTCTGTAGTCGCCTGAACCAACTCCGGGCCAATCAGGCTACGCTCTCCGACCTCTGCCCAACAGTGCGGTGCCCTACAAGGTCGACCATATAGAGCCTCATATGGCGCCATGCCAATCGTCGCCTGGAAGCTGTTGTTGTAGGCGAACTCTGCGTACGGAAGACAGTCATCCCAACTGTCCTTGAAGTCCAACACACATGCTCGCAACATATCCTCCAATCTGATTCACCCGCTCGTCCGCCCATCGGCCCGAGGATGAAACGTATCGACCGAACTTCAACTTCACACCCATCGCCTCCGGATACGAGTCCGGAAGATGGATGTGAACCGCGTGTCTCTCGTCCGACACAATCTCCAAAGGAACTCCGTGCAGACGGACGATCTCCCTGATATACAATCTAGCAGCTCATCTGAGAGTTCGTAACTCTGATAGGGAGGAAATGGGCCGATTTAGTCAACCGGTCCACAATCACCCAAATGGAATCGTGCCCCTTCCTCGTCTTCGGCAACCCGGATATGAAGTCCATGGAGATGAAGTCCCACTTCCACTCCGCTATAGGCATGGGCTGAAGCAGTCCAGGAGGTCGGCGATGTTCTGCCTTGACCTGCTGGCACGTCAGGCATCGAGACACATACTCAGCAATATGGGCCTTCATGTTATCCCACCAATACGTCCTTCTCATATCCTGGTACATCTTCGTGCTACCAGGATGCATCGCAAACTTCGAGTTATGGGCAGACTCGAGAAGCTCGCGTCTCAAGTCAGGCACATCTGGAACACATAGGCGGCCACGAAATCGTAAACCCCCATCAGATCCAACTCTCCACTCGGAGTCCACGGCGTCGCTAGCCTGCTCTCGAAGCTCAGACAGCCGTGTATCGCCCTCTTGGGCCTCAACAATCCTGTCGTCAATAAGTGGTCGCACCCGAACGTGCGCAACACACTCAAATGGCTCCTCGACAGTGAGTCTCTGCTCGAAGTCCCGCACAAACTCTACCATATCCCACTCGGCTATCATCAGCGGTGCCGCAAATGCAATCGCCTTCTTGCGGCTCAACGCGTCTGCCACAAGGTTCGCCTTGCCAGGATGGTAGGAAACCTCGAACTTGAAGTCCTTCAAGGTCTCCATCCATCGTATTTGTCTCATATTCTAATCTCATTTGCGTGAATATGTATTTAAGGCTCTTGTGGTCGCAGAAAAGCTCGAACTCCTCACCATAGAGGTAATGTCTCCGAGCTTCAATGCAAAGATGACCGCCGCCAACTCCGGGTCATGTGTAGGGTAATTCTCCTCGTGCTTCCTTAATTGTCTCGAGGCATACGATATCACCCTATCTTTTCGCATCAACACACAACCCAAACCAACGCGAGACGCGTCAAGTATACACCGTGTATTTCACCCCTTGCTCGGCAATACTAGCACATGGGGCGGACGTCAACTTGTCCTTGACTCCTTAAAGCCGCCTCCGCCTTCTCATTCCAGGCGAACTTCAGTCCTTTCGAGTCGGTGAGACAAGGGCACAGCGATCTTCGAGAAATCCCGAATGAAACGTCTGTAGTACCCGGCCAGTGCCAAGGAAACTCCTCACCTCGAATCGATTCAGCCGCCAATCCCGACCGCGCCTACCTTAGCAAGGTCCCTTGCTATCCCATCCTTGGACACTACATGTCCCAGGAACTTGACTTCCTCCTCCCGCGAAGTCGCACTTCTTGTATTGCGCAAACAACTGGTTCTTCTTCAGGGTATCCAATACCGCTCGCAAGTGCTCCTCGTGCTCCTCCCGACTCGTGGAGTATATCAAGATGTCATCGATAAAGACGATGACGAATCGGTAGAGGAAAGGCCGAAATACCCGGTTCATCAGATCCATGAACACGGCTGGTGCGTTCGTCAGACCGAACGACATCACTAAGAACTCGTAGTGCCCAAAGCACGTCCTGAAGGCTGTCTTCTGCACGTCCTCCTCTCTCACGCGCAACTGGTGGTACCCTGACTGAAGGTCAATCTTCGAGAAATACTTCGCCCCTCAACGCGATCGAACAGATCATCAATCCTGGGCAAAGGATACTTGTTCTTCACCGTGACCTGGTTCAACCTACGGTAATCAATACACAACCGTAGGGACCCGTCCTTCTTCTTCACGAACAACACAGGTGCTCCCCAAGGAGACACACTAGGTCGAATAAAACCTCTCTCTACCAAGACGTCAGTACGTGTCCGCAGCTCCTCCATCTCACATGGAGGCATACGATAAGTAGGCAACGAGATGGGCGTCGCACCAGGCGTAAGGTCAATTGTGAAATCAATCTCACGCCGAGGAGGTAAACCAGGGATAGTCTCAAACACGCCTGCAAAGTCTCGAACCACCGGCGTACTATCTACTGTCGGACCATCAATCGGCGCAAGCAAAGCAAAGATAACAATCAACTAGACAGGCCAACCGACACCGCAGGGAACGTGAAAGCCGCACCGTCGGTCCATAGGCCGTCACGATCCGAGTATCGCATCTATCTCCGCCTCATCCCTGGTGAGCCAATCCATACCCGGGATAACGTCGTAGTGCCACACGGCGTGAGCAACAATGAGGTCGACGAGCACCGTGTCTTTGCTACCCAAAACTACCGAGCAACCCTCACATAATCGTGTGACATCCGAATGGTCCGGTAGAGTCGTAGTGAGTCTCATTCCCTTAGTGGGAATCGTATGCAAAGATAGGCGTTTCACCGCCCCACAGGAAATAATAGAGGTAGTGGACCCAGTGTTCACCAACAAAGAGACGGGAGTGTCGTGAATAAAAGCCGTACCCTCGAAAGCCGTCGGAGCTGAAACCGACGTCTCAGGTGCCTCAGCCACGAGAGTGTGAACGCGAGCCTGCTGCTGGCGGTTCGGCTGAGGAGCCAAGGGTCGCTGTGGCGGCCTAAAGGATGGCACGGGAGGGCGGAATGAAGGATGTGCAGGAACGGTCTGTAGCGGCGGAGCTGATATGGCCTGTGGATAAGAGCGACCCAATCTCTGTGGTGGCGCAAAGCCGCTAGCTCTCATGCGCGAGAAGCAGCTCTCAGCAGGGTGTCCAGGTTTCCCGCAAAACGTGCAGGTCACCAACGGGCGTCTCATAGGAATAGCTGGCGCTGCGGCCCTGGGGGGAGAATCAGCCCGAGGCCTCTTGCCTAAAATAGGGCCTCGCGTACATCTGTCGCGGTCTCGCAACCATAGTGCCCCGTGATCTGGCCAAACGGTCCACATCCTGCTCGGCCGTCATAGACATGTGGACCAACGCCGCATATGTAGGAATACTGTGGCAGCATATCCTCGACCGAATCTCCGGTCGCAAACCCAAGGAGAAACGACGCATCCGCATCTGCTCGTCTACTAGTATAGTTAGGACAAAGCGGCCCAACTCGGTGAAGCGGTGCTCGTACTCCGTGATCGTCATGCCTCCCTGCCTGAGGCGCAAAAACTCTTCCTCCCGCTCGTGCCGATAAGTCTGCGGGTAGTACTTCTCGTGGAACCGAGACTCGAAAGCCTCCCAGGTCCACACGAAGTCTACTGCGACAGTGCGCAGCACGCTGTCCCACCATAAGCTCGCCTCTCTCTCAAACATGAAGGCGGCCAGCTCTACCTGCTCTGCCTCCGAACAGTGAAGCATCCGTAGCATCTTGGAGATGCGGTCTAACCAGAACTCCGCCTCCTCGGGTCTGTGAGAACCCATAAATGAGGGAGGCCTCAAGCGCTGGAATCGCTCGAGTAGACCGCGTGTACCGACCTCTCCAGTAGGAGGTGCGACGGATGGGGGCAGAGGCACATCCTCAACCTGAGCAGGAGGCCCAGAATGCTCATCAGGATGTGTAGATGTCGCAGGTGGAGTCGCACTACCACCACGGGACAAGGCCTCAGCGATAGTGGCCATAAGCTGCTGGTGCTGCTGCTGCTGCTGTATCTGCTGCTGATGCATCATCATCATCAGCTGCTCAAATCTATCGGTCGGCGGAGCAGCCTGAGAGTCATGCTGCGCAGAAGAAGACGGCCGATACTGCTCGCGGACCGGGGGCGTATAAGGTGGCTGTCCACCGATGGGACCAGCAGGAGGCTGATCGATCCCAATCCACGGTCCGCAGGACCACTACTACCAGAAGGGGTCTGGTCCATAGAGCCAGTCAGAAGGAGATGTGCCGTACTCCGCGTATACTGTCGCGGCATGCCCTATACAACACAGGGTACAGCATTGGTGAGATACAGCATAATACACTCCATAAAGCACTTAAGCATTCCACACATCATCAAACAAAAGAGGCTATATGCCTTTCATTTACTCAAAATTGTCATAATACATGGACTACAGAGTTTACATGAATCATGACGGAAATCACATTATGGCCAATACATCCACACATCAAACACCTAAACATGCTACTACCTAATACAACATCCATACGAAAACACAAACCGCCTATAGCGGTAACCAAAGCAAACACAACAAACGACAACACGGATGACTAAGCATCCGAAGTAGGCGGTGGAGGAGGAGCATTCTTATCCTGCGCACAGCACAGGATGGCCTTCAACGTACGGGACATCTTCTTGAAATTCTTCTTCATGTAGGCTTCATTCTCTTCAAGTTTAGTTCGAACTTGACCAATCTCAGCCCGAACTTGTCCAATCTCAGCCCGAACTTGTCCAACCTCTTGCTGCAGGGCGGCTTGCCTCTCCTCAAGACGGGCAAATCGCGCATCAGATACATCTTGATCCACACCCTGCCCCTGAGCCGCAGGGGGTGAACTCTCCTCTGTGTCCTGAGCCTCAGGTTCTTCCTCCTGTATGTCATCACTGCGCTCCTCATCGCTCTCTCACTGGAGGTCAACACTCTCCTCACCGGCGCTATCCGACTCATCTCCCGGACTCGAGTCGAGCTTCGGGCTTGTGTTGGGGGCCGATCTTCATATTCACGAGTGTCGCTTCATTTATGATTCGGACCGGTGCAAGATCCTCCATATTCAATCGTAGTCTACATCACGAGCCATCCTGCGGATCGGTCGGCCAAATGGGAGCGAAAGATCGTTCTGGCGAACGAACAACATTAACTATCCGGGATAGGATGAATGTGGCGAGGCATATGTTGTCCCAGCGTCTCATTTTGTACAGAAAGTCCACCATCACCCTAGTACATTCCGTAAGTGCGGTTACCCCACCGTGGGTATACATTGTATGTGAAGATGTGATGGAGCAAATGGAAGTCTTCGAGACATCTTTGTCGCCGCAATACAATTTCCTCGCTTCCAAGTAACCCGGCGACCACAGAGAAATTCGCGTGCGGCGATCCCTTTCCGCGCACTTCTAGAGAAGTCATCACTAGGCTGTACTTGACCAAGCGGGATCTTCGTGATTCGAGCCACTTCGTCCACAGTGATCGTGCGCCTTATGCCCCTCACAGAAACAGTAAACTGAAGAGGCTCTAGTGATGAGTCTATGATGTGAGCGTAGAAAGCGCGAACCGTGTTCTCACAAGCGGGAGACTCGCCTTCAAAAATATGATTCCACCCGATATCCACCAAGTGGTCCATCATCGGGTGTAGACCAAACATCCTCTCATCCACATGAGAACCTTGCGGCCCGCGAAGCGCCCATATTCCATGCCTATCGGATAAGCATTTCTGGCGGGGTGGTCAAGATCCAGGTCTCGCTTCGACCTAAACTCCCGCACGGTGCTTGTGCCGGCCCCAACGTCGGATCTTCTTCGGGTATGGGCTGGCCTACTTGGGCCGGCATCGTCGGCCGCGGTTTTCCTCTTTCCCATGAAGGATAAGATGGAGGAAATGGAGAAAATGGTGGCCACCACACCATGGAGGGCCATGGAAAATTTCCAAAATGGGGGAACAAAGGGCTGACCTCTTTTATCTTCCACAATCAACAATCCAACAGGTGTGGAAGAAGCCCTAGAGGTAGGAAATGAAGAAGAAACAAGAAGAAAATGGGATGGGTTAGTAGATTACCCGATTTTGAGCTCCAAGGAGGGTTATGAGAGCTCCAACTTGTGGAAATGGGGAAAGGGAGAGGCTAGGGCTGTTGTAGGAGGTAGGGGTGTGTGAGTTATGGAAGAAAATGGAGGGATTAGAGGTTTGGAGGGATGGGTTTTCAGCAAAAATCGAAATGGGAGTGGAGGTGCTTGAAAAGAGGGGAAATGGGAGAAATGGGTGTTTCAGCCCTTTAAAACCTAACCTAATGCCAAAATGGCACGTGCCATGGGGTAGGGGGGACTGAACCGACCAAGCTCACGTTTGGAAACACGCCGGAAAACCAACCGGAGCGCGGTCCGCCGCCGGTGCCGCGGTGGCGCCGCGGTCGGGCTTGGCCGGAACCGCGCCGCCGCGGTCTGGCCCTGTTCGCCAGACTCCCAGGGTGCCAAATACACCCTGTTTTGGTCTGAACTCTTAACGGATTAGTCGTGGGGGCCCACGGACTCAGTTTTGTGCCAAAACGGTCAGTTCCGGTAAGTTTCTGATCAAATCAGATTTTTCCTGATTTTTAACGACTAACCTTTGGGGGATTGTGACCTGGACACGTCAATAGACGGTCTAGGAGTGACTTGGGATCCATAAATGTGGTTGGGATTGAGTACGCACTCGATCAAACTGTCCGTGTGCAGCGAACTTCGCCGAACGGCGAAATCAGGAGACCCTAAGACTGTTGCTATATTTTGCGCACCCTCCTAAGTGTAATGCGTCAGCGTACGTAGTGGGGACATAACTCAGGTCCGGTTTAATCAAAATCATGCTCTGATACCAACTTGTAACGCCCTGAAAATTGGGGGTCGAGTATGAACTCAACTCCCAAGTTCCAACGCATCACTTATGCAACATACACAATGATGGTTAAATGTTGTCTGAGTTAGCGCAATAAACATGAATGAGATTATACCAAAACAGTAATTCATACTCCAGTTCAATTGTATAAAGGCAAGCGGAAGACTGAAATTTTATATTCAAAATATGTAAAGTATCAAAATTTTGTGAACACCAGAGTATGAGTACTAACTGAGTACCAATATACATGTATTATTTCTAAGTCAAATATCAAAATACAATCCTCAAAAGAGGCCCTGAAAGTCCCACGATGCAGCCGGCCTAAGCGTAGCCGTCGTAGTATTGCATAAAGGAGAACTCCTCCTGATCCTCCTCATAGTCGAGCTCCGGCTCCTGAACAGAGGTGCCATCTACACCTGCGACAGAGTCTGGTGGGTGTTGCAAACACCGTCCCGTAACGTGGGAGTGAGTAACTAACTCAGTGGAACATTAAAGCATAGGTTAACATGTTATCAAATCAATCAAGCAGTAATGATAACGCAATACAAATCAAACATTTCTAATTACTTTTGTTAAGTGCAAAAATGATATGACATGATGCTGTATGCCCTTGCCAAACCACCCTCAAGCGACATCATCTTACGTTCGCGAATGCTAACTCCCTCAGTGCGCCACATCTACAAAGCACATGCGGTGCGATGATGCTCATGATTACCAAGTTTTTATTAATTCATTTCAACCAGCAGTATTGGGAAACTAAGGTACCTCCCTTGTATCATTCCCAAACATGATCCATTCTAGGGTCGTCAATCCTAGTTAATCTCATACGATATTATGGTTTGAGAAGCATAGTGAAGGCATCGCAAAGGGCTCGTCACCCGTCAGCGCGGATACAGATCTCACCGTATGCGGCTCAATTCTTGCCGTCGGCATCAAGTACATATCTCACCGTACCTGGCTCAATCACTAGCCGTCAGCTCAAGTACAGGTCTCACCGTACTCGGCTCAACTCATACTCTAGTTACTGTGAAAGACTCGTCGCCAATCACAGACACTTGGAGTACACTCGAAGATACTACGGAGGACTCGTCGCCCGTCAGCACGAGCACAGGTCTCACCGTACTCGGCTCTCGCCGTAAGTATCGACAGCTCGAATATAGTGTCCCATACCACCATAATCGGCTCACGAGGTTGGTTGCGCAATGGTCACTACGGGGAGGCACATGACCCCAGCATAGGCCGACAGCTCGACCACGGTGTCCCATACCACCATGCCCGGCTCATGCGTCTTAGCGGATCGAGGTACCATGGTTAACGGGATCGCCACTGGTAAGTTTGGTACCCTAGGTTCAAGCAGTAGCGACCAAACATGGTGAACATACATATACACATATCGGTTTGCTTGACGAGCCTGACTAGCTTGAGCGCACCACAAGTTGAGCGATATGGAGCGCAAAAGCACTCCGTGTGGCCAACCACTATCGCCAACCGAAGTACGACTCGGGTTCGCCAGACACGTCCATCGTGGCAATATGAATCTCGGCCACAACAGTAAGTCTGGTACCGGATGTGTGGACTATAGGCATAGTCCCAAACTCAATCAGTTGTAGAGCATAAAGTAAAGCATGAAGCAAAGCATGTATTATAAAGCATGAAGTATAGCATGTTATAAGGCATGTTGTAAAGCATGTTGTAAGGCATGTTATAAAGCACTAAACACATAGGGATACAAATACTTAGAGTTCATAGGTGAGTGGTTAGAGTGAACAACCACGTGGAGAGTGTCATATGTGACTCTAAGGTAGCGGAGAATCCCATCTCAGCACCTAACTAAGGTTCTAACACTTAAGCACTTGCACTCGCAAGTGATTTCACCAACACTTGGAATACACTACTTCAACATACATGACGTATGCTAGAGAAGTGTACACTAGGGTTGTCCCTTTACTAAACTAGTATTTTATACATATACATCATATTCATACAGCAATTAAACATAGCAATCACATCAGCAAATTTTATATGTATAGGGTACTTCCACGTATACCCAATTTCGACATACATAGTGTTTACAAAGGAAAATAGATCTCGGCGATTCCTTTCGCCAAGCTAGTATTTTAATCACGTATGGTATAATCATTCATTAAATAAATATGTCAAACATTATTCCAAAAGGACTACGTATACGGTATTTCTACAACACGTAATTTCAACATACGGCGCATTTACAAGTAAACATATATTTTGGCGATTCCTTTCGCCAAACTAGTATTTTATTCATATGTTATATAATTATACATTAAATAAACATGTCAAGTATTTATCCAAAAAATAATACGATACGGTATTTCTACGTATACCTAGAATATGTGAAATTCCATATTTCACACCGCTAATCAAAACAGGAAACGGAAAGCACTTTGTACATGTGCAATTGCAAGCAGATCATGAATCTACCATTATCTGACATTGAAAGCGTTGAAAACCGTAACTTATACACTTAAAGTCCTCACCTTTGCCTTTGGAAATGGAACGAATCAGCAAGGGTGATGGATCTTCCGTCTACGGGCGATTTCTAGCCTAAAGAGCGGAATCGGTTAGTCGGTATACATCCCACCTCGATTCCACCTCAAATCAGACCTAGGGTTAGGTTTTCTTACCTTCAAATGAGGTGGAAAACACCGGAAAATCACTTAGAACGGAGCGGTGAAGGCCGTGTGGTGAGCCAATGCAGGTGGAGGAAGATTGGCAACAATCTCCAAGTTCTTCTCTCTCTTTTCTCTCTCTTCCTCCAGGGTTTCTTGCAAAATTCGTATGGCTGTGAGAGGGGCTGTTCTAAGCCCCTTTTATAGCCTCAAACATTACGAAAATAGACTCGGGTTCATGGGGTACTGCCTATATAAGATTTTCGACGCTTTTCCAGCTCAAAAGGGGAGTTCTGGTAGCCCTCTTTGAACCAAACGTCAGACTTAAGCTCACCACCAATGGATCTACGTGGGATTACGTTTTTGACTCATTCGGATACGCAGATCGCACGTGGCGGACCACTTTCAGTTCGACGGTCAGTGGGCCACGATCAGAAATTCCAAGTACATGTAAATGTTCCTGAAATTTTTCTTAATCCGAGGGTGTAATTTGGTCTGATTCTGACGGTCAGGTTGCTTAATACTGACGCGTCAACGAACGATGCCAGATCACTATTCCAGATATTTATTTTGGCTTGTGAATAGTGTTTTTCACACTACCTCGCTCCGATTCGAAACGAATGGCCGTGGAATATCGGATAAGGCTGATTTTTGAGATGATTGTTAAGCCCAGTGGGGCGGTCCTAGTTCCTTAGCTTCGGGTTAATCGGACTCCCGATGTGCGATCTAGACCTAATACGAAGTTTCGTTTCATTCCCGAGAGCAGACGGGAAATGAGTTTGGTTCTAAACTTTAGGGTAACCTAGCGTCACTTGTTCTGCAAGTTTTGGGTCTTGCAGATCGTATTTAAAGCGATCCTAACGGATTTCATAGCTAATTGAGTTTAGTACTTAGTTAACTTTGTTAAATTTCTAAAGGATTTAATCCTACGTGATTTCTGGTCGAGGTGGTACTCGACCCAATGTACGGAAATTTTCAGGTCGTTACACGTACCTTGGCCAATAATCCTGCAATTGCTACCATCACCAAATGTGCATGATATCTATGTTGTAATTACGGTTATCTATAATAATAATAATAATTTGTTCATTATAGTGCATTCACAATAGTTATCATTGTGGTTACAATTATTCATTATGTGACAGGTTTTCAAGTGAGATGAACGAGTTTCAAAACAAAATAGTTTGTAGTTTTGAGAAGCGATTCTTAGGTTGTATGTGTGTTTCAGGGGCCATCTGCACCTTGGAAGCATACAATGGAAGGTAAGGAAAGGTATTTGTGTTGAATCCCATACATTGGCAATATTAGGCATGCTCATGAGCAGGACATGCATAATTCTATAAAATTTAATGAAGCAGGCCCGGATGTGCGTCGGAGCTATCCGGATGTTGAGCGGGGGTCACTAGAAGGTGGGAACCATTGTTATGACCATGATGAAGCTGTTCATTTCCTATGGCAGCATTAGAGTGGCCTGGCCATTTGGACAAGCCATGTTTATGTATTTACTCGAAATTAATGGAGCAGACATGGATGTGCATCCGAGCTATCCACATGAGCGAGGGTCCCTGGAAGGTTGAAACCGCTGTTATGACCATGATGAAGCTGTCCATTTTCTATGGACAACATTGGAGGGGCCTAGCCATTTGGACAAGCCGTGTTTATATATCTATTTGCAGGCCACACCCTTAACCTAAACCACACCCTAAACCTATAACCTAAACCTATTCTCAATTCCCTAAAGCTATAACCTATAACCTATAACCTAAATCTAACCATAAACCAAAACCTATAACCTAAACCTAAACCTATAACCTATACTTATAACCTTAACCTAAACTATACCCTTAACCTATAACCTATACTTATAACCTTAACCTAAATCTATTCTTATATACCAAAACCTATACTTATAACCTAAACCTAGACCTTAACCTAAACCTATAACCTATACTTAACCTATAACCTATAACCTAACCTTAACCTATAACTCAAACCTTAACCTATAAACTAAACATATAACCTATAACTGATTTCCTAAACCCAAACATAAACCCGATCCCGAACACGAACCCGAATTCCTAAACCTAAACCTTAACCTATAACCTATACTTATTACCTTAACCTAAACGTATTCTCAAATCCCAAAACCTATACCTATAACATAAACCTAGACCTTAACCTAAACATAAACCTATACTTATAACCTATAACCTAAACCTAAACCTAAACCTAAACATTAACCTATAACCCAACCTAAACCTATTCTCAAATCCCAAAACCCATAACCTAAACCTAAACCTAAATCTATAACCTAAAACCAAAACCAAAACCTATAACCTAAACCCGAACCCAAACCCGAACCCGAACCCGAATCCCTAAACCTTAACCTAAACATATAACCTATAACCTATAACCTAAGCCTAAACCTAAACCTAAACATGAAAAGAAAAACCTAAACTCGAACCTGATTTCCTAAACCTAAACCTTAACCTATAACCTAAACTTGAAAACCCAAACCTAAACACAATCCCGAACTCGAACCCGATTTCCTAAACCCAAACCGAAACCCGATCCCGAACCCGAACCCAATTTCCAAAATCTAAACCTTAAGCTATAACCTATACTTATAACCATAACCTAAACCTATTTTGAAATCCCAAAACCTATACCTATAACATAAACGTAGACCTTAACCTAAACATAAACCAACACTTATAACCTACAACCTAAACCTAAACTTAAACCTAAACCTATAACCCAACCTAAACCAATTCTCAAATCCCAAAACCCAAAACCAAAACCTATAACCTAAACCCGAACCCAAACCCGAACGCGAACCCGAACCCAAATCCCTAAACCTTAACCTAAGCATATAACCTATAACCTATAACCTAAGCCTATACCTAAACCTAAACTTGAAAACCCAAACCTAAACCCGATCCCGAACCTAAACCCGATTTCCTAAACCTAAACCTTAACCTATAACCTAAAATTGAAAACCCAAACTTAAACCTAATCCCGAACCCAAACCTGATTTCTTAACCTAAACATTAATTATAACCTATAACCTAAACCTAAACCTTAACCTAAACCTATAACCTAAACCTTAACCTAAACCTAAACCTACAACCTTAACCTAAACGAAAACCTATAACCTAAATCTTAACCTATAACCTATAACCAAAACTTATAACCTATAACCAAACCTTAACCTAAACCTAAATGTAACGCCCTGAAAATCGGGGGTCGAGTATAACTCAACTCCTGAGTTCCAACGCATCACTTATGCAACATAAATAATGCTGATTTAATGTTGTCTATGTTAGAACAATAAACATGAGTGAGATTATACCAAAAATAGGAATTCATACTCCAGATCATTAGTATAAAGGCAAGCGGAAGACTGAACTACATATACATGTAGATAATGAAACAAAAATCATATTTGTTCTCTAGAGTATGAATCTATCTGAGGTACCATATACATATATTTGTTTGCGAACAAAATGTCAAAAATACTCCAAGGAATGAACCCTGCAAATCCCATCAGTGCGGCAGTCTAGTCGAAGCCGCCATAGTACTGCATATACGAGAACTCCTCCTAGTCCTCGTCATAATCAAGCTCTACCTCCTGAGTCATCGGCTCGCCTAAACCTGAGACAGAGTCTGGTTGGTGTGCGCAACACCGTCCCGTAACGTGGGAGTGAGTAGCTAACTCAGTGGAGTAATAAAGCATAGGTTAACATGTTATCAATACAGTCAAGCAGTAATGATAAAGCAGTAAAATCAAACACTCCTAACCACTCTTATTAATGCAAGTATGAATGCAGGTATGATAGATGCCCTCAATGACATACTCCCTCATGCGACACCCTCTTCGTTCGCGGCATGCTTTCATCCCTCAGTGCTCCACATCTTCCAGGCATATGCAATGCATGTTGAGCATGATTACCGAGTTGTTATTAGTTCATTTCAAACAGCAGGATTGAGAAACTAAGGTACCTCCCTTGTATCATTCCCAAACATGATCCATTCTAGGGTCGTCAGTCCTAGTTAATCTCAGACGACGGTGTGTTTTCTAGGTCACTACAAGGGCTGTCAGGGCTGTTACGCGGAATCGTTGCACCACTCCCCCATCACCTTATCAATACAGGCCTAGCTTATACTCTGTTACTACGGGAAGGCTCGTTGCCTCACCGTAGATTTAGAGTATGCTCGAGGTCACTACACCGAATACGGTCAGGGCTGTCAGGGCTGTCACACGGAATCGTTGCACCACTCCCCCATCACCCATCAAGTAGTGTAGGCCGACAGCTCGAATATAGTGTCCCATACCACCATAATCGGCTCACGAGTGTGGTTGCTCACTAGTCACTACGGGGAGGCACGTGGCCCCAGCGTAGGCCGACAGCTCGACCACGGTGTCCCATACCACCATGCCTGGCTCATGAGTCTTGGCGGATCGAGGTACCATGGTTAAAGGGGATTTCACTGGTAAGTTTGGTACCCTAGGTTCAAGCAGTAGTGACCAAACATGGTGAACATACATTAGACATATCGGGTTACACGACGTGCATGACTAGCTCGAGCGCACGATTAATTAGACGACATGAAGTGCATAGCACTTCATGTGGCCTAACCACTGTCGCCAACTGACGTACGACTCGGGTTCGTCAAACACATCTTACGTGGTGACATGAAACTCAACCACGATCTCAAATTTGATACCGATTGTCTGGACTATAGACATAGTCCCAAACTCAATCAATTCTCATCCATAGCATGTAGAGTAAAGCATGATAGACAAAATAGTTCAAGCATGCTGGTAGGCATGTTATAAGGCATGTTATAAAGCATGATATAAAGCATGTTGTAAAGCACTACATCAATAGGAATAAAAACACATGTATTGCAAGTAAGCGATTTAAGTGATCAACCTCATGGAGGTAATCATACATGTCGCTAGGGTAGTTGAGAATCCAATCTCAACACCCTACTAAGGCATCTACATCCAAACACTTACTCACTCTAGCATTTCCACAAACACTTAACATACACTATTTCAACATACATAGTGTATGTTAACAAACATGTATTAAGGTGAGTCCTTTCGCCAAGCAAGTATTTTGTGCACACATAATATGTTTATACAACAAATAATCATGGCAAACACATCACTAAAATATACATGTATACGGTACTTCTTACAATACCGTATTTCTACATACATAGTGCATATTAGTACAACATGTATTTAGGCGAATCCTTTCGCCAAATCAGTATTTTATCCATATACTATATAATCATACAACAAATAATCATGTCAAACACATTTTCAAAAACTATATGTATACGGCATTTCTACAAATACCTAGAATATGTAAAATTCCATATTCCATAACTTTAATCGAAACAGAAAATGGAAAGCACTTTGTACATGTGCAATTGCATGCAGATCATGAATCTATCATTATCTGGCATTGAAAGCGTTGAAAACCGTAACCTATACATCTAAAGTCCTCACCTTGCTCCTTGGAATCTCAACAGATCAGTAAGGTTTGATGAGCTTCCGTATTCGGGAGTTTTCTAACCTAAAGAGTGAAATCGGTTAGCTATTTCATAACCTATAGCCTATACACCTCAAAACAGATCTAGGGTTAGGGTTTCTTACCTTAAAACGGAGTCGGTATCTCCGTGAAAGCGGCAAGGAAGGGGTGGTGCAGCCCGTGTGGTGATCGAAAGCAGTAGGAGGAAGATGCTCCCACAACTCTTAAGCTTTCTCTCTTTTTCCTCTCTCTCCTTAGGGTTTTATCCCAAATTCGTATGGCTGTGAGAGGGGCTATTCTAAGGCCCTTATATAGCCTAAAACCTCTCTGGAATAGACTTATGTTCAAGGCTTACTTACATTGCAAGCAAATCGGCATTGTTCCGGCTCAAAAGGGGGTTTCTGGTGGCCCTCCTTGAGCCAAACGTCGGACTTAAGCTCACAATCCATGGATCTACGTGGGGTTATGTTTTCATCTCGATCGGATTCTCAGATCACGCGTGGCGGACCACTTTCAGTTCAACGGTCAGTGGGCCTCGATCCGAAATTCCAAGTACATGTAAATGTTCCTGAAATTTTTCCTGATCCGAGGGTGTAATTTGGTCTGATTCTGACGGTCTGGTTGCTTAATACTGATCTGCAAGCGAGTGGTGCGAGATCACTATTCAAGATATTTATTTTGTAAAGAAAACAGAGGTTTTCACACTCCCTCACTCCGGACTCGAGCGAATGGCCGTGGGATATCGTCTGGACTTGATTTCCGAGATGGTTGTCCAGCCCAGTGAGGCGGTCCTAGTTCCTTAACTTCGTGTTCATCGGACTTCCGATGTGCAGTCTAGACCTGATACGAAGTTTCAATTCATTCCCGAGAGTAGTCGGGGAATGAGTTTGATCCTGGACTTTAGGGTAACCTAGCGTCAATGATTCTACAAGTTTTGGGTCTTGCAGATCATATTTAAAGCGATCCCAACGGATTTCATGGCTAATCTAGTTTAGCACTTAGTTAACTTTGTTAAATTTCTAAAGGATTTAATCCTAAGTGAATTCTGGTCGAGGTGATACTCGAGCCTTGTACGGAAATTTACGAGTCGTTACAATCTACCCCCTTTAAACAAAAATTTTGCCCTCGAAATTTGTACCTTTTCGTATTCCTCGAGAATCTGAGGGTAGTTCTTCCTGACCTCGGCCTCAGTCTCTCACGTAGCTTCCTCCTATGAATGATGCGTCCATAGTACCTTTACAAGTGGAATGACCTTGCTACGTAGTACCTGCTCCTTCCTGTCAAGGATACGCATCGGGCGCAACTCATACGTAGCATCCTCGCTCAGCTGTACCTGCTCCCATTAGATGATATGTGAAGGATCAGGAACGTACTTCTTCAGCATAGATACATGAAATATGTTGTGTACAGCTGCAAGCGGTGTGGGCAAAGCAAGTCGATAAGCCACAACACCCACTCGATCCAGTATCTGAAACGGACCGATAAACCTCGGTGTGAGCTTCCCCTTCTTCCCGAACCGAAGGACTCCCTTCATAGGGAAAACTCGGAGGAACACGTGGTCTCTGACCTCGAACTCAAGCGGTCGTCGCCTCGTATCGGCGTAACTCTTCTGCCTGCTCTGTGCTGTAAGTAGTCGACGCCTGATAATGTCGACCTTCTCTTTAGTCGCCTGTACCAACTCCGGGCCAATCAGACTACGCTCGCCAACCTCAGCCCAACAATGCGGTGCTCTGCAAGGACGACCATATAGGGCCTCATATGGCGCCATACCAATAGTCACCTGGAAACTGTTGCTGTAGGTGAACTCTGCGTAAGGAAGACAGTCATCCCAATTGTCCTTGAAGTCCAACACACATGCCCGCAACATATCCTCCAGAATCTGATTCACCCACTCTATCTGCCCACCAGTCTGAGGATGAAACACCGTACTGAACTTCAACTTCACACCCATCGCTTCCTGGATATGAGTCCAGAAGATAGATGTGAACCAAGTGTCTCTGTCCGACACAATCTCAAGTGGAACTCCATGTAGATGCACAATCTCTCTGATATACAATCTAGCCAGCTCGTCTGCAGAGTTCGTGACTCTGATAGGGAGAAAATGGGCTGATTTGGTCAACCGGTCCACAATCACCCAAATGGAATTGTGTCCCTTCCTCGTCTTCGGCAGCCCAGATATGAAATCCATGGAGATGAAGTCCCACTTCCACTCTGCTATGGGCATGGGCTGAAGCAGTCCAGGAGGTCGGCGATGTTCAGCCTTGACCTGCTGGCACGTCAGACAGCGAGACACATACTCAGCGATGTGGGCCTTCATGTTATCCCACCAATACGACCGTCTCATATCCCGGTACATCTTCGTGCTACCAGGATGTATCGCAAGCTTCGAGTTATGGGCAGACTCGAGAAGCTCGCGTCTCAAGTTAGGCATGTCAGGAACGCATAGGCGGCCACGGAATCGTAGACCCCCATCAGAACCAACTCTCCACTCGGAGTCCCTGGCGTCGCTAGCTTGCTCTCGAAGCTCAGACAGCCGCACATCGCCCTTCTGGGCCTCAATAACCCTGTCGTCAATAAGTGGTCGCACCCGAACGTGCGCAACACACTCAAATGGCTCCTCCATAGTGAGTCTCTGCTCGAAGTCCCGCACGAACTCAACCATGTCCCACTCAGCTATCATCAACGGTGCCGCAAATGTTATAACCTTCTTGCGGCTCAACGCGTCTGCCACAAGGTTCACCTTGCCAGGATGGTAGGAAATCTCAAACTTGAAGTCCTTCAAGGTCTCCATCCATCGGCGCTGTCTCATATTCAAGTCTCGCTATGTGAATATGTACTTAAGGCTCTTGTGGTTGCAGAAAAGCTCGAACTCCTCTCCGTAGAGGTAATGTCTCCAGAGCTTCAATGCAAAGATGACAGCTGCCAACTCCAGGTCGTGTGTAGGGTAATTCTCCTCGTGCTTCCTTATTTGTCTCGAGGCATACGAAATCACCCTGTCCTTCTGCATCAGGACACAACCCAAACCAACGTGAGACGCGTCAGTATATATCGTGTATTTCTCCCCTTGCTCTGACAATACTAGCATAGGGGCGGACATCAGCTTGTCCTTAGCTCCTTGAAAGCTGCTTCCGCCTTCTCATTCCAGGTGAACTTCAGGTCCTTCCGGGTCAACTGAGACAACGGCCTGGCAATCTTCGAGAAATCGTGAATAAAGCGCATGTAATGCCCTGCCAGACCAAGGAAACTCCTCACCTCGGTAATCGAGCCAGGCTGCTGCCAATCCTGAACTGCGGCTACTTTAGCAAGGTCCACTGCTATCCCCTCCTTGGACACTACATGTCCGAGGAACTTGACTTCCTCTTGCCAGAAGTCGCACTTCTTGTACTGTGCGAACAACTGGTTCTTCTTCAGCGTACCCAACACTGCTCTCAGGTGCTCCATGTGCTCCTTCCGAGTCGTAGAGTACATCAAAATGTCATCAATAAAGACGATGACGAATCGGTACAGGAAAGGCCAAATACCTGGTTCATCAGGTCCATGAACACGGCTGGTGCGTTCGTAAGGCCGAACGACATCACTAGGAACTCGTAGTGCCCAAAGCACGTCTTGAAGGTTGTCTTCTGCACGTCCTCATCTCTAACGCGCAACTAGTGGTACCCCGACTGTAGATCAATCTTCGAAAAATACTTCACCCCCCTCAACTGATCAAACAGATCATCTATCCTGGGCAAAGGATACTTGTTCTTCACTGTGACCTGGTTCAACCTACGGTAGTCAATACATAACCGTAGTGACCCGTCCTTCTTCTTCACAAATAGCACAGGTGCTCCCCAAGGAGACACACTAGGTCGTATAAAACCCTTCTCTACAAGCTCGTCATTCTGTCTCCGCAGCTCCTCCATCTCACATGAAGGCATACGATAAGTCGGCAATGAGATGGGCGTCGCACCAGGCGTAAGATTATTTGTAAAATCGATCTCACGCCGAGGAGGTAAACCAGGAATAGTCTCAAATACGTCTACAAATTCTCGAACCACCGGCGTATCTCTCAATGTCGGACCATCGATCGGCGCCAATAAAGCAGTATAACAGTCAACACGGCAGGGCCAACTGACCTGCACTGGAAACGTGAAGCTGTACCGTCAGATCCATAGGCCATCACGATTCGAGTATCGCAATCTATCTCTGCTCTCATCTTCGAGAGCCAGTCCATACCGAGGATAACGTCATAGTGCCATAGCGGAGCAACAACAAGGTCGACGAGCACTGTCCTGCTACCCAAGTCCATGGAGCAACCCTCACATAACCGTGCGACATCCGAAAAAGTCCCAGTGGCCGTAGTAAGTCTCAGTCCCTTAGTGGGAACAGTACGCAAAGATAGACGTTTAACTGCCCCACAAGAAATAATAGAAGTAGTGGACCCAGTGTCCACCAACAAGGAAACAGAAGTATCGTGAATGTGAGCCGTACCCTCAAAAGTTGTCGGGGCCGAAGGCGACGTCTCAGGTGCCTCAGCAACGAGCGTATGTACGCGTGCCTGTTGCTGACGGTTCGGCTGTGGAACCAAGGGCCGTTGCGGCGGCCTGAAGCGTGACACAGGAGGTCGGAAGGAAGGGTGAGCAGGGGCAGTCTGTATAGGTGGAGTCGATAAGGCCTGTGGATGAGAACGACCAATCATCTGCGATAGAGAGAATCTACTATCCTTCATCCTCGCGAAACAACTCCCAATAGAATGACCTTGCCTCCCGCAATAGGTACAGGTCACAATAGGGCGCCCCACCGGAGCCACTGGCACTGTGATCCTGGGAGGCGAGTTAGCATGCAGCCTCTTGCCTAGGATAGGCCTGCTCTGTACCTCCTGTCGTGGTCTGGCAACCATAACACCACGGGAACGGGCCAGCTGATCAACATCCTGCTCGGCCATCATAGACAAGCGCACCAACTCCGCATAATAAGGTATACTGATGCAGCACAGCTTCGACCGTATGTCAGGTCGCAAACCCAAAGAGAAACAACGCATCTGCATCTGATCATTAACTAGTATAGTCGGGACAAAGTGGCCCAACTCTGTGAAGCGGTGCTCGTACTCCGTAACAGTCATGCCTCCCTGCCTGAGGCGTAGGAACTCATCCTCCCGCTCATGTTGGTAAGTCTGCGGGTAGTATTTCTCGTGGAACTGGAACTCGAAAGCCTCCCAAGTCCACACGTAGTCTGCTGCGACAGACCGCAACACACTATCCCACCATAGACTGGCCTCCCTCTCAAACATGAAAGCGGCCAGCTCAACCTGCTCTGCCTCTGAATAGTGCAGCATCCGAAGCATCTTGGAGATGCAGTCAAGCCAAAACTCTACCTCCTCGGGTCTGTGATAACCCATGAATGAGGGAGGCCTCAAGCGCTGAAATCGCTCGAGTAAACCGCAGGTACCGACATCTCCAATAGGATGTGCAACGGGTGAGGGCAGAGGCACATCCTCAAACTGAGCAGGAGGCTCCGAATGCTCAGCAGGACGTCCAGACGTCGTAGGTGGAGTCGCACTACTACCCCGGGATAAGGCCTCAGTAATAGTGGCCATAAGCCGCCGGTGTCTTTATTCTGCTTGTATCTGCTTTCTGCTTTGCACTCTTCGCTGATGCATCATTAGCATCAACTGCTCGATCATATCCGTAGGCAGAGCAGCCTGTGAGTCATGCTGCACAGATGATGATGCCCGGTACTACTCACGAACTGGGGGCGTGTAAGGTGGCAGTCCACCGGTAGGACCAGCAGGAGGCTGATCAGAATCTAACCCTCGGTCCGCAGGACCACCACTACCAGAAGGAGTCTGGTCCATAGAGCTAGTAAGTCGAAGGTGTGCCGTGCTCCGCGTATACTGTCGCGGCATGCCCTATACAACATAGGGTATAACATTGGTGAGATAAAGTATAGCACGCATCATATAAACACTTTAAGCATTCCACACATCTCATAACAAAAGAGGCTACATGCTTTTCATTTACCCAAAATTGTTATAATACATGGACCATAGAGTTACATGATTCATGACAGAAATTACATGCAAGCCAATTACATCCAAAGCATCAAACACTTAAAACATGTTACTAACTACTACATCATTAGCATGAAAGCATAAACCGCCTAATGCGGTAAGCAAAACAACCAAAACAACAACTCGGATGACTAGGCATCCGAATCCGGCCATGGAGGAGGAGCATTCTTGTCGTGTAGACAACACAGGATGGCCTTCAAGGTGCGAGACACCTTGCTTAGCTTGGTTTGGACCCGCCCGACTTCCTGTCGCAGGGCGGCTTGGCCCTCCTCGAGATGTGCTAAACGCGCATCTATGGAAGCCCGATCGATGCCCTGCTCCTGAGCCGCAGGAGGTGAACTCTTCTCAGTATCCTGGGCCTCAAGTTCCTCTTCCTGAATCTCATCACTGCCACTATCTTCGCTACTAGCCTCGAGGTCAACACTCTCCTCACCGGTACTATCCGACTCATCGCCAGACTCGTCGAGCCGGGCTTGCCGCTGGCGAGGGCCGATCTTCATATTGTTAAGTATAGCCTCATTTATGACTCGAACTGGCGCAAGGTCTTCCATGTTGAGCCTATAGCCGACATCACGAGCCATCCTACATATCAGGCGGCCAAATGGGAGTGAGAGGTCATTCCTGACAGATCGGACAACCTGAACTATCTGATACAGGAAGAACGTGGGTAGGCATAAGTTGTCTCCATGTCCCATCCTGTATAGAAAATTCACCATCAACCGAGTACACTCTGTACGGTTACTCGACCGTGGATACACATTATATGTGAAAATGTGGTGGAGCAAATGGAAGTCATCCGTCATCTTCGTCGATGGAAGGCAGTTTCCTCGCGTCCAAGAGACCCGTCTACCACAAAGGTATCGCGTACGGCGATCCCTTTCTCGCGCACTCCTGGAGAAGTCGTCGTTTGGAAGCACTTCACCACGCGAGATGTTCAGGAGCCATGCCACCTCAGCCACAGTAATCGTACGCCTTATGCCCCTCACAGAGACAGTGAACTGAAGCGGCTCCAACGATGGGTCTATGATATGAGCGTAGAAGGCGCGAACCGTGTTCTCACATGAGGAGACTCGCCTTCAAATAGAGGACCCCATCCGATGACATCCACCAAATGGTCCATCATCGGGTGTGTTTCAAACATCCCTTCATCCACGTGAGCTTCAAACACTATCTTACGGTTAGTAAAACGACCGTATTCGAAACCGATCGGTAGTGCATCCGTGAGAGGCAGTTGGGGATCCAGGTCTCGCTTCGAACTATACTCCCGAACCGTGCTAGAGTTGGCCCCATCATCAGCACTTCTTCTGGAATGAGTAGGGCGACTCGGCCCAGCTTCAGCATCAGTAGTTTTCCTCTTTCCCATGAGAGAAAGGATGGAAGAAAAGGAGAAAATGGCCATAACTAACTCGAAAAGGGCCATGAAAGTGGAGGAAAGAGAGAGAAGGGCTGACCTCTTTGGTTCTCCACAAACAACAGTCCCAACAGGTGTTAGAGAGACACAAATGACAAGAAATGAAGAAGGAACAAGGGAGAAATGGGATGGGTTAGAAGGTTGCGCGATTTTGAGCTCCAAGTGAGGGGGGTGGGAGCTCAAATGTGAAAGAAAGGGGAAGGATAGGAGGTTAGGGCTGCTGTGATCGATGGGAGTGTGTGAATCATGGCTAAATATGGTGGAATAAAGATTGGAGGAAAGATTTGAGGGAGAAAATCGAAAATAGAAGGGGAGGGTGTTTGAAAGGGAAGATGTGAGAGAGAGGGGGGTTCCAGACCTAAAAATCGGAAACCCCAGCACATTCCGCACACACCACACGCATGAGGAGGTTGGGCCGACCATTCCCAGGCTCGGCCCAACACCAGCCGAGCCACCCCACCGCGGCGCGCCGCGGTGCCGCCGCCGTCTGCCTTGCCCAGCGCTGGGCCACCGTGGTGGGGTTGGGTCCTCCACGGTCCCAAGGTGCCAAATGCACCTTGGTTCAACCTTAGGTCCCACTGAATTTAAGTGGGGAGGCCCCTGACTCTATTCTGTTCCAGATCGGGTATTTTTGAGAAATTCCAGATCTGGACTGACCCTTACTAATTTTCAACAACTGGATTTGGGTGAGTAGTGATCTAGACATGTGAATAGACAGTCTATAAATAATTTGGAATAGACTCGTGCGATCAGGATCGAGCACGGACTCGATCAAAACGCACGTTTTCGACGAACTTCACCGAATGGAGAAATCGGGAAAACCTATGACTGTTTCTATATTCTTCTTGCACCCTCCTAGGTTGTAATGCGTCAGCGTACGTCGTGGTAACATAACTCAGGTCCAGTTTAATCAAAATCATGCTCTGATACCAACTTGTAACGCCCTGAAAATCGGGGGTCGAGTATAACTCAACTCCTAAGTTCCAACGCATCACTTATGGAACATACTTATGGAACATAAATAATGTTGATTTAATGTTGTCTGTGTTAGAACAATAAACATGAGTGAGATTATACCAAAAATAGGAATTCATACTCCAGATCATTAGTATAAAGGCAAGCGGAAGACTGAACTACATATACATGTAGGTAATGAAACAAAAATCATATTTGTTCTCCAGAGTATGAATCTATCTGAGTTACCATATACATATATTTGTTTGCGAACAAAATGTCAAAAATACTCTAAGGAATGATCCCTGCAAATCCCGTCAGTGCGGTAGTCTAGTCGAAGCTGCCATAGTACTGCATATACGAGAACTCCTCTTGGTCCTCGTCATAATTAGGGTCCACCTCCTGAGTCATCGACTCGGTTAAACCTGAGACGGAGTCCGGTTGGTGTGCGCAACACCGTCCCGTAACGTGGGAGTGAGTAGCTAACTCAGTGGAACAATAAAGCATAGGTTAACATGTTATCAATACAGTCAAGCAGTAATGATAAAGCAGTAAAATCAAACACTCCTAACCACTCTTATTAATCCAAGTATGAATGCAGGTATGATAGATGCCCTCACTGACATACTCCCTCATGCGACACCCTCTTCGTTCGCGGCATGCTTTCATCCCTCAGTGCTCCACATCTTCCAAGCACATGCAATGCATGCTGAGCATGATTATCGAGTTGTTATTAGTCCATTTCAAACAGCAAGATTGGGAAACTAAGGTACCTCCCTTGTATCATTCCTAAACATGATCCATTCTAAGGTCGTCAGTCCTAGTTAATCTCAGACGACGGTGTGTTTTCTAGGTCACTGCAAGGGCTGTTACGCGGAATCGTTGCACCACTCCCCCATCACCTTATCAATACAGGCCTAACTTATACTCTGTTACTACGGGAAGGCTCATTGCCTCACCGTAGATTTAGAGTATGCTCGAGGTCACTACACCGGATACGGTCAGGGCTGTCAGGGCTGTTACATGGAATCATTGCACCACTTCCCCATCACCCATCAAGTAGTGTAGGCCGACAGCTCGAATATAGTGTCCCATACCACCATAATTGGCTCACGAGTGTGGTTGCTCACTGGTCACTACGGGGAGGCACGTGGCCCCAGCGTAGGCCGACAGCTCGACCACGGTGTCCCATACCACCATGCCCGGCTCATGAGTCTTAGCGGATCGAGGTACCATGGTTAAAGGGAATTTCACTGGTAAGTTTGGTACCCTAGGTTCAAGCAGTAGTGACCAAACATGGTGAACATACATTAGACATATCGGGTTACATGACGTGCCTGACTAGCTCGAGCGCACGATCAATTAGACGACATGAAGTGCATAGCACTTCGCGTGGCCTAACCACTGTCGCCAACTGACGTACGACTCGGGTTCGTCAAACACATCTTACATGGCGACATGAAACTCAACCACGATCTCAAATCTGATACCGATTATCTGGACTATAGACATAGTCCCAAACTCAATCAATTCTCATCCATAGCATGTAGAGGAAAGCATGATAGATAAAATAGTTCAAGCATGCTAGTAGGCATGTTATAAGGCATGTGATAATGCATGATATAAAGCATGTTGTAAAGCACTACATCAATAGGAATAAAAACACATGTATTGCAAGTAAGCGATTTAAGTGATCAACCTCATGGAGGTAATCATACATGTCGCTAGGGTAGTTGAGAATCCAATCTCAACACCCTACTAAGGCATCTACATCCAAACACTTACTCCAGCATTTCCACAAACACTTAACATACACTATTTCAACATACATAGTGTATGTTAACAAACATGTATTAGGGCGAGTCCTTTCGCCAAGCAAGTATTTTGTGCACACATAATATGTTTATACAACAAATAATCATGGCAAACACATCACTAAAATATACATGTATATGGTACTTCTTACAATACCATATTTCTACATACATAGTGCATATTAGTACATGTATTTAGGCGAATCCTTTCGTCAAATCAGTATTTTATCCATATACTATATAATCATATAACAAATAATCATGTCAAACACATTTCCAATAAATATACGTATACGGTATTTCTACGAATACCTAGAATATGTAAAATTCCATATTCCACAACTTTAATCGAAATAGAAAACGGAAAGCACTTTGTACATGTGCAATTGCATGCAGATCATGAATCTATCATTATCTGGCATTGAAAGCGTTGAAAACCGTAACTTATACACCTAAAGTCCTCACCTTGCTCCTTGGAATCTCAACGGATCAACAAGGTTTGATGAGCTTCCGTATTCGGGAGTTTTCTAACCTAAAGAGTGAAATCGGTTAGCTATTTCATAACCTATAGCCTATACACCTCAAGACAGATCTAGAGTTAGGGTTTCTTACCTTAAAACGGAGTCGGTATCTCCGGAAAAGCGACAAGGAAGGGGTGGTGCAGCCCCTGTGGTGATCGAAAGCAGTAGGAGGAAGATGCTCCCACAACTCTTAAGCTTTCTCTCTCTTTTTCCTCTCTCTCCTTAGGGTTTTATCCCAAATTCGTATGGCTGTGAGAGGGGCTGTTCTAAGGCCCTTATATAGCCTAAAACCTCTTCCGAATAGACTTATGTTCAAGGCTTACTTACATTGTAAGCAAATCGGCGTTGTTCCGTCTCAAAAGAGGGTTTCTGATGGCCCTCCTTGAGCCAAACGTCGAACTTAAGCTTACAATCCATGGATCTACGTGGGGTCATGTTTTCATCTCGATCGAATTCCCAGATCACGCGTGGCGGACCACTTTCAGTACAACGGTCAGTGGGCCTCGATCCGAAATTCCAAGTATATGTAAATGTTCCTGAAATTTTTCCTGATCTGAGGGTGTAATTTGGTCTGATTCTGACGGTCTGGTTGCTTAATACTGATCCACAAGCAAGTGGTGCGAGATCACTATTCAAGATATTTATTTTGTAAAGAAAACAGAGGTTTTCACACTCCCTCACTCCGGACTCGAGCGAATGGCCGTGGGACAACGTCTGGACTTGATTTTCGAGATGGTTCTTGTAACGCCCCGGATTTTTGCCAACCTGGGATTAGATGACCTTAGGCAATGGGTCGATCCTAATACCTCATTAACTTGTCAGAACTGAATCCCAAAGTCTAAAGCCGCCTTTGAACTCATTTCCTTCACAAACCTCACCCATTCATCACCTTGATCTTCCAATTTTTCTAAGAACTTTCACCCTAGACACTATCTTAAACTAGCTAAGTAATATAACTTGGATCACTTTATATACAAACTACAAAGGCCTGAGTACCACCTCGACCAGAAATCACTTAGGACTAAATCCTTTAGAAATGAGACAAAGTAACTAGGTGTGAAACCAGATTAGCTACGAAATCCGTTCGAATCACTTTAAATACGTTCTGCAAGACCCAAAACTTGCAGAATCATTGACGCTAGGTTATCCTAAAATCTAGGATCAATCTCATTACCCGGCTGCTCTCGAGAGCACAACGAAACTTCGTATTAGGTCTAGATCGCACATCGGGAGTCCGATTAACCCGAAGCTAAGGAACTAGGACCGCCCCACTGGGCTTAACAATCATCTCAAAAATCAGCTCCATCCGATGTTTCATGGCCATTCGTTTCGATTCGGAGCGAGGGAGTGTGAAAAACACTATTCCCATGCCAAAATAAATATCTGGAATAGTGATCTGGCATCATTCGTTGACGCGTCAGTATTAAGCAACCTGACCGTCAGAATTAGACCAAATTACACCCTCGGATTAAGAAAAATTTCAGGAACATTTACATGTACTTAGAATTTCTGATCGTGGCCCACTGACCGTCGAACTGAAAGTGGTCCGCCACGTGCGATCTGGGAATCCGATCGAGTCAAAAACGTAATCCCACATAGATCCATAGATGGAGAGCTTAAGTCTGACGTTTGGCTCAAGGAGGGCCACCAGAACCTCTCTTTTGAGCTGGAAAAGTGACGAATATCCTATATTAGCAGTAACCCTTGAACCTGAGTCTATTTTGGGAATGTTTTAGGCTATATAAGGGCCTTAGAGCACCCTCTCTCACAGCCATACGAATTTGAGTTTTGGGAGAGAGAAAAGAGAGAGAAAGTGAGGGAGAAGTGGGAGGATTTTCCTCCTACTGTTGCAAACCACCCCACGGGCTGCACCGCCTCTTTCTAGGCGTTTTCCCGGCGGTTTCCATCCCATTTGAAGGTAAGAAACCCTAACCTTAGGTCAGATTTGAGGTGGGATCGATGTGGGTTGTGTAACGACTAACCGATTCCGCTCTTTAGGCTAGAAATCTCCCGTATACGGAAGTTCTTCTACCCTTGCTGATTCGTTTCGTTTCCAAAGGCAAAGGTGAGGACTTTAAGTGTATAAGTTACGGTTTTCAACGCTTTCAATGTCAGATAATGGTAGATTCATGATCTGCTTGCAATTGTACATGTACAAAGTGCTTTCCGTTTCCTGTTTTGATTAACGGTGTGAAATATGGAATTTCACATATTCTAGGTATACGTAGAAATACCATATACGTATTTTTTTCGGATAAATGTTTGACATGTTTATTTAATGTATGATTATATAATATATGAATAAATTACTAGTTTGGCGAAAGGAATCGCCAAAATATATGTTTACTTGTAAATGCGCCGTATGTTGAAATTACGTATTGTAGAAATACCGTATACGTATTTTTTTCGGATAAATGTTTGACATGTTTATTTAATGTATGATTATATAATATATGAATAAATTACTAGTTTGGCGAAAGGAATCGCCAAAATATATGTTTACTTGTAAATGCGCCGTATGTTGAAATTACGTATTGTAGAAATACCGTATACATATTTCTTTTGGAATAATGTTTGACATACTTATTTAATATATGATTATACAATATATGAATAAATTACTTATTTGGCGAAAAGAATCGCCGTAATACATGTTTGTTTGTATACACTATGTATGTTGAAAATACGTATTCTAGAAAATACTGTATACGTATAAATTTTGGAGATATAGTTATCATGATTATTTCTTTGTAGTAATATATTATACATGGATAAAATACTCACTTGGCTAAAGGATAGCCCTAATACATGTTTTGCTAACATACACCATGTATGTTGTAATAGTGTATTCTAAGTGTTGTGAAAATGATTTGAATGAGTATAGAATTCTCATTCGTGCTCGCCATGACTAATTGTCATGGATAATTGATTGTTGTATTGGCAATACCCCTTTGTGAAAGGATTTGCCCTAAATCACGCCACGGCCAATACACACTATATATGCTAAAATGTGTGGCCCAAGTGTTCGTGGAAATGACTGAATGAATATGGAACTTGGTTTCCTGCTTGCCATGACTATCCATCATGGGTGTATGCGTGTTATGATTGGGGTAACTCCCTAGTGAAAGGATTTGGCCCTATACCTCTGTGATCAACATATGTCATATATGTTGATTCCTATATTTTAAAGTGTTTGCTGAAATGTCTGAATGAGTAGTAGTTAGTTAATTGTAATGTTTAAGGATGTTGAGATTAGATTCTCAACTACCCTAGCGACGTGTATGATTACCTCCATGAGGTTGATCACTTAAAACACTTACTTACAATACATGTGTTTGTATTACTATTAATGTAGTGTTTTACAACATGTTTTTTTTATCATGCTTTATAAAATGCTTTTAACATACCTACTAGCATGTTTGAATTACTTTATTTATCATGCTTGAATTACTTTGTTTATCATGCTTTACTCCACATGCTATGGATGACAATTGATTATGCTTGGGGCTATGATTATAGTCCAGACAATCGGTACTAGATTGGAGATCGTGGTTGAGTTTCATGTCGCCACGTGAGATGTGTTCGACGAACTCGAGTCGTACTTCGGTTGGCGATAGTGGTTGGCCACGCGAAGTGCTTATGCACTTCATGTCGTTTAACTTGTTGTGCGCTCGGGCTAGCTGAGCTCGTCAGCAACCCGACTGTCTTATGTATGTTCACCATGTTTGGTCACTAATGCTTGAACCTAGGGTACCAAACTTACCAAGTGAAAACCCTTTTAACCATGGTACCTCGATCCGCTAAGACTCATGAGCCGGGCATGGTGGTATGGGACACCGTGGTCGAAGGCTGTCGGCCCTACGGGGCTACGTGCCTCCCGTAGTGACCGGAGCAACTCAACTCGTGAGCCGATTATGGTGGTATGGGACACTATATTCGCGTTGTCGGCCTACATTGATAAGGTGATGGGGGAGGGTGCAACCTTTGTGCGTAATGACCACACAGCACCCTTTGTAGTGACCGCGAGCATACTCGAAGTTGCGGCGTGCCTTAGGGTTCGCCGCGATATATAGAGTATGAACTAGGCTCTGTTTCTTTATAGCTTTATAGTGATGAATCGTTTAAGGGGTGATGGGGAGTGGTGCAACCTTT
Organism: Magnolia changhungtana; assembly: GCA_030180095.1. NCBI lineage: Eukaryota > Viridiplantae > Streptophyta > Magnoliopsida > Magnoliales > Magnoliaceae > Magnolia > Magnolia changhungtana. Next base: position 3,410,685 of record JASAUF010000353.1, read on the forward strand.
GTGCGTAATGACCACAGCGGCCTCTGCAAGTGACCTACAAAACACACCATCGTCGATATTAACTAGGATGACGACCCTAGATTGGATCATGTTTGGGAATGATACAAGGGAGGTACCTTAGTTTCCCAATCCTGCTGTTTGAAACGAACTAATTAAAAACTCGGTAATCATACTCATCATGCATCGCATGTGCCTGGAAGATGTGGAGCACTGTGGGATGTAAGCATGCGCGAACGTGAGATGGTGTCGCTTGAGGGAGTATGTCGGAGAGGGCATCCATCATACCTGCATTCATACTTGCATTAATCAGAGTAACTAGGAGTGTTTGATTTACTGCTTTATCATTACTGCTTGACTGTATTGATAACATGTTAACTTATGCCTTATTGTTCCACTGAGTTAGCTACTCACTCCCACGTTACGGGACGGTGTTGTGCACACCAAACAGATTTGTTGAGTTTCAGGTGATGGCGATGCTTGTGAAGCAGAGCCGGACTACTTCTATGGTGATGAGGAGGAGTTCTCTTATCTGTATCTCTCTGACAGGTCTATGAAGACCTGGTATTGTACTGACGGGGCTATGGTATTTGGGATAGGAGACTTTACACGTCATCACATTAGGTATATTGTAGAATTGTCCTTGTAATTATTTAACCTGGAAATGTTATCACACTCTGGAGACTCATCATAGTTTATATATTTTGTCTATCTATTACAGTCTTCCGCTTGCAACTTTACTTGTCTCGGAGTATGATATGTTGTTTTGGCTTAATCTCACTCATGTTCACTACTCTAATACAGTCAACATTCAATCATCATTCATTTTGTTGCATAAGTGATGTTCTGGAACTTGAGAGTTGAGTTACTACTCGACCCCCGATTTTCAGGGCGTTACAATTCTCCAGCCCAGTGAGGCGGTCCTAGTTCTTTAACTTTGTGTTCATCAGACTTCCGATGTACGGTCTAGACCTGATACGGAGTTTCAATTCATTCCCGAGAGCAGTCGAGGAATGAGTTTGATCCTAGACTTTAGGGTAACCTATCGTCAATGATTCTACAAGTTTTGGGTCTTGCAGATCGTATTTAAAGTGATCCCAACAGATTTCATGGCTAATCTAGTTTAGCACTTAGTTAACTTTGTTAAATTTCTAAAGGATTTAATCCTAAGTGAATTCTGGTCGAGGTGATACTCGAGCCTTGTACGGAAATTTACGGGTCATTACAATAAACCTATAACTTAAGCCGAAAACCTAAATATACTCTCAAATCCCTAAACCTAACCCTACACCTAAATCTAATCTCAACTCTCTAACCTAAACCTAAACCTATAACCTAATCCTATAACCTAAACCTAAAAACTAAATGTATTCTCAAATCGCTAAACCTAAACCGCTAAACCTAAACCTACACCTAATCCTAATCTCAAATCGCTAAACCTAAACCTAAACCTAAACTTGAAAACCCAAACCTAAACACGATCCGGACTTGAACCCGATTTCCTAAACCCAAACCTAAACCTGATCCCGAACCCGAACCTGATTTCCTAAACCTAAACCTTAACCTATAACCTATACTTATAACATTAACCTAGACCTATTCTCAAATCCCAAAACCTATACCTATAACCTAAACCCGAACCCAAACAAGAATCCGAACCCGAATCCCTAAACCTTAACCTAAACATATAACCTATAACATATAACCTAAGCATATACTTAAACCTAAACTTGAAAACCCAAACCTAAACACGAACCCAAACCCGAACCCAGATTTCCTAAACCTAAACCTTAACCTATAACCTAAACTTGAAAACCCAAACTTAAACCCAATCCCCAACCCGAACTCGATTTCTAAACCCATAACCTAAACCCGAACTCGATTTCCTAAACCCAAACCTAAACCTTAACCTATAACCTATACTTATAACCTTAACCTAATCCTATTCTCAAATCCCAAAACCTATACCTATAACCTAAACCTAGACCTTAACATAAACATAAACCTAAACTTATAACCTACAACCTAAACCTAAACCTAAACCTTAACCTATAACCTAACCTAAACCTATACTTATAACCTAAACCTATTCTCAAATCCCAAAACCCATAACCTAAACCTATAACCTAAACCAACACCTATAACTTAAACCCGAACCCAAACCCGAATGCGAACCCGAACCTAAATCCCTAAACCTTAACCTAAGCATATAACATATAACCTATAACTTAAGCTTATACCTAAACGTAAACTTGAAAACCCAAACCTAAACCCGATCCCGAACCCGAACCCGAACCCCATTTCCTAAACATAAACCTTAACTATAACCTAAACTTGAAAACCGACACTTAAACCCAATCCCGATTTCCTAAACACACACCTAAACCCGATCCAGAACTCCAACCCGATTTCTAAACATAAACCTTAACCTATAACCTATACTTATAACCTTAACCTAAACCTATTCTCAAATCCCAAAACCTATACCTATAACCTAAACTTAGACCTTAACCTAAACATAAACCTAAACTTATAACCTCTACAACCTAAACCTAAACCTAAACCTTAGCCTATAACCCAACCTAAACCTATACTTATAACCTAAACCTATTCTCAAATCCCAAAACCCATAACCTAAACCGATAACCTAAACCAAAACCTATAACCAAAACCCAAACCTAAACGCGAACCGGACCTAAATCCATAAACCTTAACCTAAGCATATAACCTATAACCTATGACCTAAGCCTATACATAAAACTAAACTTGAAAACCCAAACCTAAACCCGATCCCGAACCTGAACCCGATTTCCTAAACCTAAACTTTGACCTATAACCTAAACTTGAAAACCCAAACTTAAACACAATCCCGAACCTGAACCTGATTTTCTAACCTAAACCTTAACTATAACCTATAACCTAAACCTAAACCTATAACCTTAACCTAAACGAAAACCTATAACCTAAATCTTAACCTATAACCTATAACCAAAACTTATAACCTATAACCAAACCATAAGCTAAACCTAAACCTATAACCTAAGCGAAAACCTAAATGTATTCTCAAATCCCCAAACACGAACTTACACCTAATCCTAATCTCAACTCCCTAACCTAAACCTAAACTTATAACCAAAACCTAAAACCTAAATGTATTCTCAAATCACTAAACCTAAACCTACACCTAATCCTAATCTCAACTCCCTAACCTAAGCCTAAACCTAAACTTGAAAACCCAAACCGAAACACGATCCGGACCCAAACCGATTTCCTAAACCCAAACCAAAACCCGATCCCGAACCCAAACCCGATTTCCTAAACCTAAACCTTAACCTATAACCTATACTTATAACCTCAACCTAAACCTATTCTCAAATCTGAAAACCTATACCTATAACCTAAACCCAAACCGAAACAAGAACCCGAACCCGAATCCCTAAACCTTAACCTAAACATATAACCTATAACCTATAACCTAAGCCTATACTTAAACCTAAACTTGAAAACCCAAACCTAAACCCGAACACGAACCGAACCCAATTTCCTAAACCTAAACCTTAACCTATAACCTAAATTTGAAAATCGAAACTTAAACCCAATCCTGAACCCGAACCTGATTTCATAAACCCAAACCTAAACCTGATCCCGATCTCGAAACTGATTTCCTAAACCTAAACCTTAACCTACAACCTATACTTATAACCTTAACCTAAAGCTATTCTCAAATACCAAAACCTATACCTATAACCTAAACCTAGACCTTAGCCTAAACATTAACCTATACTTACAACCTATAACCTAAACCTAAACCTAAACCTTAACCTATAACATAACCTAAACCTATACTTATAATCTATAACCTAAACCTAAACCTAAACCTTAACCTATAACATAACCTAAACCTATACTTATAACCTAAACCTATTCTCAAATCCCAAAACCCATAACCTATAACCTAAACCTAAACCCGAACCCTAACCCTAATCCCTAAACCTTAACCTATACATATAACCTACAACCTATAACCTAAGCCTAGACTTAAACCTAAACTTGAAAACTCAAACCTAAACCCGATGTTGAACCCGAACCCAAACCCCAATTTCTAAACCTAAACCTTAACCTATAACCTAAACTTGAAAATCAACACTTAAACCCAATCCCAAACTCGAACCCGATTTCCTAAACCCAAACCTAAACCCGATCCAGAACTCTAACCGATTTCCTAAACATAAACCTTAACCTATAACCTATACTTATAACCTTAACCTAAACCTATTCTGAAATTCCCAAAACCTATACCAATAACCTAAACCTAGACCTTAACTTAAACATAAACATAAACTTATAACCTACAACCTAAACTTAAACTAAAACCTTAACCTATAACCCAACCTAAACCTATACTTATAACCTAAACCTATTCTTAAATCCCAAAACCCGTAACCTAAACCTCTAACCTAAACCAAAACCTATAACCTAAACCTGAAACCAAACACGAACGCGAACACGAACCCACATCCCCGAACCTTAACCTAAGCATATAACCTATAACCTATAACCTAAGCCTATAACTAAACCTAAACTTGAAAACTCAAACCTAAACGGGATCCAGAACCCGAACTCGATTTCCTAAACCTAAACCTTAACCTATAACCTAAACTTGAAAACCCAAACCCAAACCCAATCCCAAACCCAAACTTGATTTCCTAACCTAAACCTTATCTATAACCTGTAACCTAAACCTAAACCTTAACCTAAACCTATAACCTAAACCTTAATCTCAACCTAAACCTAAACCTTAACCTAAACGAAAACCTATAACCTAAATCTTAACCTATAACCTATAACCAAAACTTATAACCTATAACCAAACCTTAACCTAAACCTAAACCTATAACCTAAGCCGAAAACCTAAATGTATTCTCAAATCCCGAACCTAAAGCTACACCTAATTCTAATCTCAACTCCCTAACCTAAACCTAAACCTAAACCTATAACCTAATCCTATAACCTAAACCTAAAACCTAAATGTATTCTCAAATCGCTAAACTTAAACCTACACCTAATCCTAATCTCAACTCCATAACCTAAACCTAAACATGAACTTGAAAACCCAAACCTAAAGACGATCCGGACTCGAACCCGATTTCCTAAAACCAAACCTAAACCCGATCCCGAACCAAAACCCGATTTCCTAAACCTAAACCTTAACCTATAACCTATACTTAGAACATTAACCAAAACCTATTCTCAAATCCTAAAACCTATACCTATAACCTAAACCTGAATCCAAACAAGAACCCGAACCCTAATCCCAAAACCTTAACCTAAACATATGACCTATAACCTATAACATAAGCCTATACTTAAACCTAAACTTGTAAACACAAACCTAAACCCGAACCCGATTTCCTAAACCTAAACCTTAACCTATAACCTAAACTTGAAAACCCAAACTTAAAACAAATCCCCAACCCGGACCAAATTTCCTAAACTCAAACATAAACCCGATCCCGAACTCGAACCCGATTTCCTAAACATAAACCTTAACCTATAGCCTATACTTATAACCTTAACCTAAACCTAATTTTAAATCCCAAAACCTATACCTATAACCTAAACCGAGACCTTAACCTAAACATAAACATATACTTATAACCTATAACCTAAACCTAAACCTAAACCTTAACCTATAACCCAACCTAAACCTATACTTATAACCTAAGCCTATTCTCAAATCCCAAAACCCATAACCTAAACCTAAACCTTGACCAAAGCCTATAACCTATAACCCGAACCCGAACTCAACCCGAACCCGAATCCCTAAACCTTAACCTAAACATATACCCTATAACCTATAACCTAAGCCTATACCTAAACCTAAACTTGAAAACCCAAACCTAAACCGATCCCAAACTGAACCCGAACCCCATTTCCTAAACATAAACCTTAACTTATAATCTAAACATGAAAACCAACACTTAAACCCAATCCCGAACCCCAACCCGATTTCCAACATCCAAACCTAAACCCGATCCTGAACTCCAACCCAATTTCCTAAACATAAACCTTAACCTATAACCTATACTTATAACCTTAACCTAAACCTATTGTCAAATCCCAAAACCTATACCTATAACCTAAACCTAGACCTTAAGCTAAACATAAACCTATACTTATAACCTACAACCAAACCCTAAACCTAAACCTAAACCTATAACCGAACCTAAACCTATACTTATAACCTAAACCTATTCTCAAATCCCAAAACCCAAAACCAAAACCTATAACCTAAACCAAAACCTATAACTTAAACCCGAACCCAAACCCGAACGCGAACCCGAACCCAAATCCCTAAACCTTAACCTAAGCATATAACCTATAACCTATAACCTAAGCCTATACCTAAACCTAAACTTGAAAACCCAAACCTAAACCCGATCCGAACCTAAACCCGATTTCCTAAACCTAAACCTTAACCTATAACCTAAAAATGAAAACCCAAACTTAAACCCAATCCCAAACCCGAACTCGATTTCTTAACCTAAACCTTAACTATAACCTATAACCTAAACCTAAACCTTAACCTAAACCTATAACCTAAACCTTAACCTAAACCTAAACCTATAACCTTAACCTAAATGAAAACATATAACCTAAATCTTAACCTATAAACTATAACCAAAACTTATAACATATAACCAAACCTTAACCTAAACCTAAACCTATAACTTAAGCCAAAAACCTAAATGTACTCTCAAATCCCTAAACCTAAGCCTACACCTAAATCTAATCTCAACTCTCTAACCTAAACCTAAACCTAAAATCTAATCCCATGACCTAACCCTAAAACCTAAATGTATTCTCAAATCGCTAAACCTAAACCTAGACCTAATCCAAATCTCAACTCCCTAACATAAACCTACACCTAAACTTGAAAACCCAAACCTAAACACGATCAGGGTTCGAATCCGATTTCCTAAACCCAAACCTAAACTCGATCTCGAACCCGAACCCGATTTCCTAAACCCAAACCTAAACTCGATCCCAGAACCCAAACCCAATTTCTAAACCTAAACCTTAACCTTAACCTATAACCTATACTTATAACATTAGCCTAAACCTATTCTCAAATCCCAAAACCTATACCTATAACCTAAACCCGAACTCAAACAAGAACCCGAACAATCCTAAACCTTAACCTAAACATAAAACTTATAACCTATAACCTAAGCCTATACTTAAACCTAAACTTAAAAACACAAACCTAAACCCGAACCCGAACCCGAATATGATTTCTAAACCTAAACCTTAACCTATAACCTAAACTTGAAAACCCAAACTTAAACCCAATCCCCAACCCGAACCTTATTTCCTAAACCCAAACCTAAACTCGATCCCAAACTCGAACCCGATTTCCAAAACATAAACCTTAACCTATAACCTAAACTTATAACCATAACATAAACCTATTTTGAAATCCCAAAACCTATACCTATAACCTAAACCGAGACCTTAACCTAAACATAAACCTATACTCATAACCTATAACCTAAACCTAAACCAAAACCTTAACCTATAACCCAACCTCAACCTATACCTATAACTTAAACCTAATCTCAAATCTAAAAACCCATAACCTAAACCTAAACCTTGACCAAAACCTATAACCTATAACCTAAACCTAAACCTTAACCTATAACCCAACGAACCTATACCTATAACTTAAACCTAATCTTAAATCTAAAAACCCATAACCTAAACCTAAACCTTGACCAAAACCTATAACCTATAACCTAAACCCAAACCCGAATCCGAACCCGAATCCCTAAACCTTAACCTAAACACATAACCTATAACTTATAACCTATGCCTATACCTAAACCTAAACTTGAAAACCCAAACCTAAACCCGATCCCGAAACCAAACCCAAACCCCATTTCCTAAACCTAAACCTTAACCTATAATCTAAACTTGAAAACCAACACTTAAACCCAATCCCGAACCCGAACCCGATTTCCTAAACCCAAACCTAAACCCGATCTCGAACTCCAACCGATTTCCTAAACATAAACCTTAACCTATAACCTATACTTATAACCTTAACCTAAACCTATTCTCAAATCCCAAAACCTATACCTATAACCTAAACCTAGACCTTAACCTAAATATAAACCAAAACTTATAACCTACAACCTAAACCTAAACCGAAACCTTAACCTATAACCCAACCTAAACCTATACTTATAACCTAAACCTATTCTCAAATCCCAAAACCTATAACCTAAACCAAAACACATAACTTAAACCCGAAACCAAACCCGAACGCCAACCCGAACCCAAATCCCTAAACCTTAACCTAAGCATATAACATATAACCTATAACCTAAGCCTAAACCTAAACTTGAAAACCCAAACCTAAACCCGATCCCGAACCCAAACCCGATTTCCTAAACCTAAACCTTAACCTATAACCTAAACTTGAAAACCCAAACTTAAACCCAATCCCGAACCTTAAATCGATTTCCTAACCTAACCATTAACTATAACCTATAACCTAAACCTAAACCTTAAACTAAACCTATAACCTAAACCTTAACCTAAACCTAAACCTATAACCTTAACCTAAACGAAAACCTATAACCTAAATCTTAACCTAGAACCTATAACCAAAACTTATAGCCTATAACCTAACCTTAACCTAAACCTAAACCTATAACCTAAGTCGAAAACCTAAATGTAATCTCAAATCCCTAAACCTAAACCTACTCCTAATTCTAATCTAAACTCCCTAACCTAAACCAAAACCTATAACCTAAACATAAAACCTAAATGTATTCTCAAATCGCTAAACCTAAACCTACATCTAATCCACATCTCAACTCCCTAACCTAAACCTAAACCTACATCTAATCCACATCTCAACTCCCTAACCTAAACCTAAACCTAAACTTGAAATCCCAAACCTAAACACAATCCGGACTCGAACCCGATTTCTTAAACCTAAACCTAAACCCAATCCCGAACCCGAATCCGATTTCCTAAACCTAAACCTTAACCTATAACTATACTTATAACATTAACCTAAACCTATTCTCAAATCCCAAAACCTATACCTATAACCTAAACCTGAACCCAAACAAGAACCCGAACCCGAATCCCTAAACCTTAACGTAAACATATAACCTATAACCTATAACTTAAGCCTATACTTAAACCTAAACTTGAAAACCCAAACCTAAACCCGTACCCGAACCCGAACCCAATTTCTAAACCTAAACCTTAACCTATAACCTAAACTTGAAAACCCAAACTTAAACCCAATCCCCAACCCGAACACGATTTCTAAACCCAAACCTAAACCCGATCTCGAACTCGAACCCGATTTCTAAACCTAAACCTTAACCTATAACCTATACTTATAGCCATAACCTAAACCTATTTTAAAATCCCAAAACCTATACCTATAACCTAAACTAAACGTATAACCTAAACCTTAACCTAAACCTAAACCTATAACCTTAACCTAAACGAAAACCTATAACATAAATCTTAACCTATAACCTATAACCAAAACTTATAACCTATAACCAAACCTTAACCAAAACCTAAACCTATAACCTAAGCCGAAAACCTAAATATATTCTCAAATCCCTAAACCTAAACCTACACCTAATTCTAATCTCAACTCCCTAACTTAAACTAAAACCTATAACCTAAACATAAAACCTAAATGTATTCTCAAATCGCTAAACCTAAACCTACATCTAATCCACATCTCAACTCCCTAACCTAAACCTAAACCTAAACTTGAAAACCCAAACCTAAACACGATCGGACTCAAACCCGATTTCTTAAACCCAAACCTAAACCCAATCTCGAACCCGAACCCAATTTCTAAACCTAAACCTTAACCTATAACCTATACTTATAACATTAACCTAAACCTATTCTCAAATCCCAAAACCTATACCTATAACCTAAACTCAACCCAAACAAGAACCCAAACCCGAATCCTAAACCTTAACCTAAACATATAACCTATAACCTATAACCTAAGCTTATACTTAAACCTAAACTTGAAAACCCAAACCTAAACCCGTACTAGAACCCAAACCCGATTTCCTAAACCTAAACCTTAACATATAACCTAAACTTGAAAACCCAAACTTAAACCAAATCCCCAACCCGAACACGATTTCCTAAACCCAAACCTAAACCCGATCCGAACTCGAACACGATTTCCTAAACCTAAACCTTAACCTATAACCTATACTTATAACCATAACCTAAACCTATTTTCAAAACGAAAACTTATACCTATAACCTAAACCGAGACCTTAACCTAAACATATACCTATACTTATAACCTATAACCTAAACCTAAACCTAAACCTTAACCTATAACCCAACCTTAACCTATACTTATAACCTAAACCTAATCTCAAATCCCAAAACCCAAAACCTAAACCTAAACCTTGACCAAAACCTACAACCTATAACCTAAACACGAACCAGAACCGAATCCCTAAACCTTACCTACCTAAACATATTACCTATAACCTATAACCTAATCTTATACCTAAACCTAAACTTGAAAACCCAAACATAAACCCGATCTCGAACCCGAACCCGAACCTTATTTCCTAAACCTAAACCTTAACCTATAATCTAAACTTGAAAACCAACACTTAAACCCAATCCCAACCCGAACACGATTTCTAAACCCAAACCTAAACCCGATCCGAACTCCAACCCGATTACCTAAACATAAATCGAACATATAACCTATACTTATAACCTTAACCTAAACCTATTCTCAAATCCCAAAACCTATACATATAACCTAAACCTAGACCTTAACCTAAACATAAACCTATACTTATTTCTACAACCTAAACCTAAACCTAAACCTTAACCTATAACCCAACCTAAACCTATACTTATAACCTAAACCTATTCTCAAATCTCAAAACCCATAATCTAAACCTATAACCTAAACCAAAATCTATAACCTAAACCCGAACGCGAACCCGAACCTAAATCCTAAACCTTAACCTAAGAATATAACCTATAACCTAAGCTTATACCCAAACCTAAACTTGAAAACCCAAACCTAAACCCGAACCCAGAACCCGATTTCCTAAACCTAAACCATAGCCTATAACCTAAACTTGAAAACCCAAACTTAAACCCAATCCAGAACCCGAACTCGATTTCCTAACCTAAACCTTAACTATAACCTATAACCTAAACCTAAACCCTAACCTAAACCTATAACCTAAACCTTAACCTAAACCTAAACCTATAACCTTAACCTAAACGAAAACCCATAACCTAAATCTTAACCTATAACCTATAACCAAAACTTATAACCTATAACCAAACCTTAACCTAAACCTAAACCTATAACCTAGGCCGAAAACCTAAATATATTCTCAAATACCTAAACCTAAACCTACACCTAATCCTAATCTCAACTCCCTAACCTAAACCTAAACTATAACCTAAACCTATAACCTAATCCTATAACCTAAACCTAAAACCTAAATGTATTCTCAAATTGCTAAACCTAAACCTACACCTAATCCTAATCTCAACTCCCAAACCTAAACCTAAACCTAAACTTGAAAACCCAAACCTAAAAACGATCCAGACTCGAACCCGATTTCCTAAACCCAAGCCTAAACCTGATCCCGAACCCGAACCCAATTTCCTAAACCTAAACCTTAACATAAAACCTATACTTATAACATTAACCTAAACCTATTCCCAAATCCCAAAACCTATAACTATAACCTAAACCCAAACACAAACAAGAACCCGAACCCAAATCCCTTAACCTTAACCTAAACATATAACCTATAACCTATAACCTAAGCCTATACTTAAACCTAAACTTCAAAACCCAAACCTAAACCCGAACCCAAACTCGATTTCAAAACCTAAGCCTTAACCTATAACCTAAACATAAAAACCCAAACTTAAACCCAATCCCGAACCCGAACCTGATTTCCTAAACCTAAACCTAAACCCGATCCAGAACTCGAACCCGATTTCCTAAACCTAAACCTTAACCTATAACCTATACTTATAACCATAACCTAAACCTATTCTCAAATCCCAAAACCTATACCAATAACCTAAACCTAGACCTTAACCTAAACATAGACCTATACTCATAATCTATAAACTAAACCTAAACCTAAACCTTAACCTATAACCCAACCTAAACCTATACTTATAACCTAAACCTATTCTCAAATCCCAAAACCCATAACCTAAACCTAAACTCGGACCAAAACCTATAACCTATAACCTAAACCCGAACCCGAACCCGAATCCGAATCCCTAAACCTTAACCTAAACATATTACCTATAACCTATAACCTAAGCTATACCTAAACCTAAACTTGAAAACCCAAACCTAAACCCGATCCCAAACCCGAACCCCATTTCCTAAACGTAAACCTTAACCTATAATCTAAACTTGAAAACCAACACTTAAACCCAATCCCGAACCCGAACCCGATTTCCTAAACCCAAACCTAAACCCGATCCGAACTCCAACCCGATTTCCTAAACATAAACCTTAACCTATAATCTATACTTATAACCTTAACCTAAACCTATTCTCAAATCCCAAAACCTATACCTATAACCTAAACCTAGACCTTAACCTAAACATAAACCTATACTTATTCCTACAACCTAAACCTAAACCTAAACCTTAACCTATAACCCAACCTAAACCTATACTTATCACCTAAACCTATTCTCAAATCCCAAAACCCATAACCTAAACCTATAACCAAAACCAAAACCTATAACCAAAACTTGAATGCGAACCCGAACCCAAATCCCTAAACCTTAACCTAAGCATAAAACCTATAACATATAACCTATAACCTAAGCTATAACTAAACCTAAACTTGAAAACCCAAACCTAAACCCGATCCCGAACCCGAACCCGATTTCCTAAACCTAAACCATTGCCTATAACCTAAACTTGAAAACCCAAACTTAAACCCAATCCCGAAACCGAACCTGATTTCCTAACCTAAACCTTAACTATAACTTATAACCTAAACCTAAACCTTAACCTAAACCTATAACCTAAACCTTAACCTAAACCTAAACCTATAACCTTAACGTAAACGAAAACCCATAACCTAAATCTTAACCTATAACCTATAACCAAAACTTATAACCTATAACCAAACCTAAACCTATAACCTAAGCGAAAACCTAAATGTATTCTCAAATACCTAAACCTAAACCAACACCTAATCCTAATCTCAACTCCCTAACCTAAACCAAAACCTATAACCTAATCCTATAACCTAAACCTAAAACCTAAATGTATTCTCAAATTGCTAAACCTAAACCTACACCTAATCCTAATCTCAACTCCCTAACCAAAACCTAAACCTAAACTCGAAAACCCAAACCTAAAAACGATCCGGACTTGAACCCGATTTCCTAAACCCAAACCTAAACCCGATCCCGAACCCGAACCCGATTTCCTAAACCTAAACCTTAACCTATAACCTAAACTTATAACATTAACCTAAACCTATTCCCAAATCCCAAAACCTATAACTATAACCTAAACCCGAACCCAAACAAGAACACAAACCCAAATCCCTTAACCTTAACCTAAACATATAACCTATAACCTATAACCTAAGTCAATACTTAAACCTAAACTTTAAAACCCAAACCCAAACCCGAACCCGATTTCCTAAACCTAAACCTTAACCTATAACCTAAACTTAAAAACCCAAACTTAAACCCAATCCCCAACCCGAACCTGATTTCCTAAACCCAAACCTAAACGATCCCGAACTCGAACCCGATTTCCTAAACCTAAACCTTAACCTATAACCTATACTTATAACCTTAACCTAAACCTATTCTCAAATCCCAAAACCTATACCTATAACCTAAACCTAGACCTTAACCTAAACATAGACTTATACTCATAATCTATAAACTAAACCTAAACCTAAACCTTAACCTATAACCCAACCTAAACCTATACTTATAACCTAAACCTATTCTCAAATCCCAATACCCATAACCTAAACCTAAACCTTGACCAAAACCTATAACCTATAACCTAAACCCGAACCCGAACCGAACCCGAATCAATCCCTAAACCTTAACCTAAACATATTACCTATAACCTATAACCTAAGCCTATACCTAAACCTAAACTTGAAAACCCAAACCTAAACCCGATCCGAACCCGAACCCCATTTCTAAACCTAAACCTTAACCTACAACCTAAACTTGAAAACCAACACTTAAACCCAATCCCAAACCCGAACCCGATTTCCTAAACCCAAACCTAAACTCGATCCCGAACTCCATCCCGATTTCCTAAACATAAAGCTTAACCTATAACCTATACTTATAACGTTAACCTAAACCTATTCTCAAATCCTAAAACCTATACCTATAACCTAAACCTTAACCTTAACCTAAACGTAAAACTATACTTATAACCTAAAACATAAACCTAAACCTAAACCTTAACTCTATAACCCAACCTAAACCTATACTTATAACCTAAACCTATTCTCAAATCCCTAAATCCATAACCTAAACCTATTCTCAAATCCCTAAACCCATAACCTAAACCTATAACCTAAACCAAAACCTATAACCTAAACCCGAACGCGAACCCGAACCCAAATCCCTAAATCTTAACCTAAGCATATAACCTATAACCTATAACCTAAGCCTATACCTAAACCCGATCCCGAACCCGAATGCGATTTCCTAAACCTAAACCTTGACCTATAACCTAAACTTGAAAACCCAAATTTAAACCCAATCGGGAACCCGAACCTGATTTCCTAACCTAAACCTTAACTTTAACCTATAACCTAAACCTAAACCTTAACCTAAACGTATAACCTAAACCTTAACCTAAACCTAAACTTATAACCTTAACCTAAACGAAAACCTATAACCTAAATCTAAACCTATAACCTATAGCCAAAACTTATGACCTATAACCAAACCTTAACCTAAACCTAAACCTATAACCTAAGAAAAAAACCTAAATGTATTCTCAAATCCCTAAACCTAAACCTACAGCTAATCCTAATCTCAACTCCCTAACCTAAACCTAAACCTAAACCTAAAACCTAATCCTATAACCTAAACCTAAAACCTAAATGTATTCTCAAATCGCTAAACCTAAACCTACACCTAATCATAATCTCAACTCCCTAACCTAAACCTAAACCTAAACTTGGAAGCCCAAACATAAACACGATCCGGACCCGAACCCGATTTCCTAAACCCAAACCTAAACCCGATCCCGAACCTGAACCCAATTTCCTAAACATAAACCTTAACCTATAACCTATACTTATAACCTTAACCTAAACCTATTCTCAAATCCCAAAACCTATACCTATAACCTAAACCCGAACCCAAACAAGAACCCGAACCCGAATCCCTAAACCTTAACCTAAACATATAACCTATAACCACCTAAGCCTATACATAAACCTAAACTTGAAAACCCAAACCTAAACCCAAACCCTAACCCGATTTCCTAAACCTAGACCTTAACCTATAACCTAAACTTGAAAACCCAAACTTAAACCGAATCCCGAACCCGAACACGATTTCCTAAACCCAAACCTAAACCCGATCCCGAACTCGAACCCGATTTCCTAAACCTAAACCTTAACCTATAACCTATGCTTATAACCTTAACCTAAACCTATTCTTAAATCCCAAAACCTATATCTATAACCTAAACCTAGACCTTAACCTAAACATAAACCTATAATTATAACCTATAACCTAAACCTAAACCTAAACCTTAACCTATAACCCATCCTAAATCCATACTTATAACCTAAACCAATTCTCAAATCCCAAAACCCATAACCTTAACCTAAACCATGACCTAAACCTATAACCTATAACCTAAACCCGAACCTAAACCCGAACCCCAATCCCTAAGCCTTAACCTAAACAAATAACCTATAACCTATAACCTAAGCCTATACCTAAACCTAAACTTGAAAACCAAAACCTAAACCCGATCCGAACCCAAACCCAAACCCCATTTCCTAAACCTAAACCTTAACCTATAACCTAAACTTGAAAACCAACACTTAAACCCAATCCGAACCCGAACCCGATTTCCTAAACCCGATCCCGAAATCGACCCGATTTCTTAAACATAAACCTAAACCTATAACATATACTTATAACCTTAACCTAAACCTATTCTCAAATCCCAAAACCTATACCTATAACCTAAACGTAGAGCTTAACCTAAACATAAACCTGTACTTATAACCTATAACCTAAACCTTAACCTATAACCCAACCCAAACCTATACTTGTAACCTAAACCTATTCTCAAATCCCAAAACCCATAACCTAAACCTAAACCTTAACCTAAACCTATAACATATAACCTAAACCCGAACCCGAACCCGAACCCATATCCCTAAAACTTAACCTAAACAAATAACCTACAACCCATAACCTAAGCCTATACCTAAACCTAAACTTACCTAAACCTAAACTTGAAAACCTAAACCTAAACCCGATCCTGAACCCGAACCCGAACCTCATTTCCTAAACCTAAACCTTAACATATAACCTAAACTTGAAAACCCATACTTAAACCCAATCCCGAACCCGAACACGATTTCCTAAACCCGATCCCGAACTCGAACACTATTTCCTAAACCTAAACCTTAACCTATAACCTATACTTATAACCTTAACCTAAACCTATTCTTAAATCCCAAAACCTATACGTATAACCTAAACCTAGACCTTAACCTAAACATAAACCTATACTTATTACCTATAACCTAAACCTTAACCTATAACCCAACCTAAACCTATACTTATGACCTAAACCAATTCTCAAATGCCAAAACCCATAACCTAAACCTAAACCTAAACCTAAACATATAACCTATAACATAAACCCGAACCCAAACCCAAACTCAAACCCAAATCCCTAAACCGTAACCTAAACATATAACGTATAACATATAACTTAAGCCTATACCTAAACCTAAACTTCAAAACCCAAACCTAAACCCGATCCCCAACTCGAACCCGATTTCCTAAACCTAAACCTTAACCTATACCCTAAACTTGAAAACCCAAACTTAAACCCAATCCCGAACACGAACCCGATTTCCTAAACCCAAACCTAAACTCGATCCCGAACCCGAACCCGATTTCCTAAACCAAAACCTTAACCTAAACCTATTCTCAAATACCAAATCCTATACCTATAACCAAAATCTATACCTTAGCCTAAACATAAACCTATACTTATAACCTATAACCTAATCCTAAACCTAAACCTTAACCTATAACCCAATCTAAACCTATTCTTAAATCCCAAAACCCATAACCTAAACCTAAAGCTTAACCTAAACCTATAACCTATAGCCTAAACCAAAACCTATAACCCAAATCGAACCCATATCCCTAAACCTTAACCTAAACATATAACATATAACCTATAACCCAAGCCTATACCTAAACCTAAACTTGAAAACCCAAACCTAAACCCGATCCCAAACCCGAACCCCATTTCCTAAACCTTAACAAAAAACTTATAACCTATAACCTATAACCTAAGCCTATACCTAAACCTAAACTTGAAAACCCAAACCTAATCCCGATCCCGAACCCGAACCCCATTTCCTAAACCTAAACCTTAACCGATAACCTCAACTTGAAAACCAAAACCCAAACCCGATCTCGAACCCGAACTCGACTTCCTTAACCTAAACCTTAACCAATAACCTATACTTATAACCTTAACCTAAACCTATTCTCAAATCTCAAAACCTATACCTATAACCTAAACCTAAACCTTAACCTAAACATAAACCTATACTTATAACCTATAACCTAAACCTAAACCTAAACCTTAACCTATAACCCAACCTAAACCTATACTTATAACCTAAACCTATTCTTAAATCCCAAAACCCATAGCCTAAACCTAAACCTTAACCTAAACCTACAACCTATAACCTAAACCAAAACCTATAACCTAAACTTGAACCCAAACCTGAACCCGAACCCAAACCCGAATCCCTAAACCTTAACCTAAACATATAACCTATAACCTATAACCTAAGCCTATACCTAAACCTAAACTTGAAAACCCAAACCTAAACCCGATCCCGAACCCGAACCCCATTTCCTAAACCTAAACTTAGAAATTGTCCAGACATTTATTTTGGCCCAACAAACCATATGGTGAGACCATTCCTTTTGTGCCAATTCCATTCCTATTTGAGTTTTTATTAATTCATTGGGAAAAAAAATGGTTATACATGATGCACTTCTTTCACTTTGTTTTTCTTTCCCCCAATGGTCATTTTAATTTATGAATGCCATGATTATTTGTAAGATGATGGAATATACGAAGCTATTGCAGGAAGTGACTTTGTCATTACTAGAGTTGCATTTCAAGACAACTCTTCAAAGTACTACATAAATGACCGTGGAAGTAATTTTACAGAGATCACTAAGAAATTGAAAGGAAAAGGAGTGGACTTAGACAACAATCGGTTTTTGATTCTTCAGGTGGGTGATGGCTGAAAAATGCCTATTTACTTGTGAAAAAAATATCATACCGTCAAAATATATCTTCTCTTTCAATTCTTCATCTTTGAAATTTCAGGGTGAAGTCGAGCAAATTTCTCTAATGAAGCCAAAGATTTGTATTTTCAACATTATTGTAATTGTAATTTTAATTGATTGTAATTTTAATTGATTGAATGAAGGATTGTAATTGATTATAATTGTAATTGATTGAACGAAGGATTATAATTGATTGTAATTGAATGAATGAATAATTGTAATTGATTGTAATGGAACGAATGAATGATTATGCAGGTGGTAATTGAATGAACAAATGATTATATATTTTTTTAAATGTACGAAATAGCTAAGGATATTGACTGTAGCCATTTATCTGACAGTTGTAGCCATTATTAAATTTGACATATTGCTATAGACTTATAGCTACAAATAATATTTATAGCTGTTTGTGGTTTTCGCTACAGATATAATTGCTACGGATTATATCTGTAGCTATTGGAATCTATAGCTACGGATTAAATCCGTAGCCATAGATTCAAGACCTATTGTTATGGTACCTACGACTACGGTCGTTGTACGGACTAAAACCGTAGCCATAGGTCTATGGCTATGGATTTTATCCATAGCCTTTGCCCTATTTTTTGGTAGTGGCGGTGAATAGGACTATGCCAAATTTAAAAATGATACCAGCGGAATTAAACAATAAGATAGCCAAGTAAAGGAAAGATAGTAAACCACAATACAGAATGTAAAGCGACCTCAAATTCTAATTGTTCCAATGATAACCTTTCACCATAAAAACCAAGGGTTTATGGCAAGTACAACCTGAAAAGGCCTAGCTATATGTCCTAGAGGGGGGATGAATAGGACTATGCCAAATAAAACTTATAACAGCGGAATTAAAATAAATATAATAGCCAAACTAACTCACAATGCAGGAAAGTAAACAACCTCAAAATTCAGATCTTGAGAGGTTAATACAAATGTTGTTCTAAGGACAACCTTTCACCAAAAACCAGAGTTTATGGTAGGACAACCTTATTTCTAGAAAGATCTTTGTATCAAATCTCAAACTAAAGAGGAATACAGAATTACGCATAAACAAAAATAAATTGTAATCACAAATGTATTGTTCTAGGGACAGCCATACACCATAAAAATGGCACGGCAACCTTGCTGGAACAACTTTTAAAGAAAATTGTATTTCAAGCAGATAAAAGAATAGTAGAAAGTAAATTCTAAATTATTATAAAATTCCCACAATGCTTGAATTAAATGATTACAACATTCACCACCATACATACATCCCACAAATGAATATTAAATATTAGAAATGTAAATCATTCAACCATAACACAAGGGATTATAGTGGTTCGCCTGTGTGTTCACCAACTGTTAAATAACAGCCATACAGAATGCTACTCCGCTCCTATTATCCTCACACAGGGGATATTAGCGTTCACTAACAAAATAGGTTTTCACAGGTTCACCCAAAACCTTTACAATTGTGTCTTTGTCTGTGGGCTGACACAATTAAAAAAAAAACCTCACTTCTGAGTTTTCCTGGCTCTCTTCAGATAACCAAACAACAAGATTTTTCTGGCAAATCTTGAAAGAAACCAAAACAGAAAGGAATTTACAATTAAATGCAAAATACCTGATTATCTCCTTCGTTGTAGCAGCCTGGTAGAACCAAATCAGAGTAAATGATTGAATGTCCAAGTTCAATGTTCAGTACTCAATTACACTGGTTCTAATTCCAATAGATTTTAAATTAAACCAACTAGGGCTTGCCTTAATTGATTTTAATTCCAAAGAAAGGGAATAACAATTCCTCTTATAAAATTAGATTGGAATAGCAGAAACAAAATCAATTAAATAAAGCTAAAGAAAGAGAATATAAAATAAGCACACTTAGCTTAGATAGAGCACAGAATTATCACTCAGAAGTTTGACGAAGATTGGCTTGAATAGATTAATCAATTCCTTGAATTCTTCTGAGATTTGTGCTCTATTTATAGGTGAGCATATCGCGCCTTCGACTGGTTTATGGAGTTCTTCGACTCGTCGAAGAAGTAACAGATTTGAAAAAAATGGGCGCGATAAGCTTTGACCGTTCTACGACTGGTCGAAGGTCTCCTCGACTGGTTGTAGGTCACCTTCGACTGGTCGAAGGTCTCCTTCGACTGGTCGAAGACCTTGTAAATATTTACTGGACTTTGAGTCGAGGATACTCGACCGGTCAACGATGCAGTTGACACTATTCCTTCGACTGGTCGAAGAGATTCCTAGACTGGTCGAAGGCCAACAAAAAATATCTGAATTTTGTAACAACCTTACGACAGATCGAGGAAATTCTTAGACTGGTCGAAGCAAGGCTAGGACTAGTCGAAGAAAGCCTAGGATATGTCTTCGGACGGCCCAAACGCATGTGACATATACATATGACTTATGTATCCAAAGTGGCCTACTTCTAAGGTCAACCTATGGTCAATCAAACCTCAACTAGAAGTAAGGACATTGAAACATTAAGAACAAGTAACCTTGAAGTTTAAACCTTGATGTCTTGATGTAGTTCAATCTGATGTAGTTCAATCTTGAAATCTTTATATAGTTCAGCCTTGAAAGTCTCTTGTATTCTTTATAAACTGCCTTGTACACTTCGTGAATCATACATTCTGACTTGTCTTGTGAGCAGTACATACAGTCAAGATTGATCTTTGTACTTTGAGAGCTTTGCTTGTTGTGTTCATGAATGTTGATCTTTTGAAAGAGCGTCTTATCCAAGTTATATAACAGTGATTTGGGCATCACAAATTTGACAACCGACAGGGATAAAGACTATGGCACTTACAATCTCCCCCTTTGTCAAATTAGTGACAAAACACATAAACAAGATAAACAAAAAACAATTGGTTATAGGATCATGAATCAGTTAATATCAACTGGCTTACCTGTAATTCAATAAATATACTCCCCCAACTTTAACATCAATATTCAACATTCATACATCATCACATCGTTATTCCACTTGAGTAACATAACCAATGCTTACTCCCCCTGAGTAACATAACCAATGCTACTCCTCTCACACATTGTAACCAAACCATTCTCCCCCTTTTTGTCACTATATGACAAAGGAAACAACAATAAGGAGAAATAAAAAGAGAGATAAGAGAGTAATAATTGAGAAATATAACAGAAAAACAGATCGTTGCCAACTTAAAATCAGCATAGTAAATACTCAGTACCAAGTAACCAACTCCAAATCAGACAACTTAGAGCTAAGTCTTAAAGTTATTACAAATCAGAAAGTTCCATAAAGACTAATCAGAACTATAACTAGATGACGGAGCAGGAATAAAAGGATTAAGTTGGTGCATGCCTTTGTTCAGTCGCCTAAGATATTTGCGCATGTACTTGAATTGTAAATCATGAGCAACAGACATGTTTTCCAACTTTTCATTTATATTCTCAACTTTACCCTCCAATGTACTCAGACGTGCATCAAAATCAGATGGTACAAAATTTGGATCATTTGTTGAATCAGAATCCAGTTCCTCAAAGATGTCATCCATATTAATGTCATCACCAGCTTCTTCATGACCACTATCACCACCTTATTTAGGAAGTAATTCCAGCTTCATTTTATTGAGATTAGAATTGTTGAAAATCAGATGATGAATAGGTGCCTCATTAGTCGGCATATCAACTAACATATGTGTAGCCAGTACAGTCATTAAATAACCAAAAGGAATGTCACTATGACCAGGATGGAGTCTAAATTGAAGAATGAAATGACAGATTAAGGATGACAAACAAATCTGAGTGCCACTGGAAATAACATAAATAACACGAACCATAAACGAAGTTAAGTCAGTTTTATTACCCGAACGACGATACAGATTTGACACAAAGATTCTGTGGAGAACTCTGTATTTGGGTAACAAATACCTTGCGGGAAGCGCATTCCCTTTATGAGTCCAATGAACATCCATGTTACACAAGTCTCTAGTGAGCATAAGTTTTTCAGAAACTGAGGGTTTAATAGTCAAGATATGAATTGGAATACCCTCATCATTCACAGGAATATCCATGAGAGCTGAAATTAAATGACGATCAATGTCGAATGGCCCTTCACTAGTAGATATTTTAAAAGTTAAATTATCCTGTGCAAAGTCACTAATACATGTAAACATGAATTGGGCAATGGACCGGTATGCAGGCTCATCCCAATGTAATAAGTTAACCCAACCTACAGCTTCAAGCATAGGAAGGATATCAAAAGGTGCTATATGATTAATATCAACAGGATGTTTAACAATAACATTGCGTGATCTAATGTCCGCAACATAAGCCGAATCATTAGTGGGAACAAGAAGATGACGCTTGGTCGATCTAGAGGAAGAAGAAGGACCACGGGAAGTAGTTTTTCTACCTCTAGAAGCCATATGCAACAACAATAATAAGGAAATAACAAGTTGCAAAGGATTGAGAAATGGGTTTACTCAAAACAAATTTTGTAAAATCCAAACCCCAAATCTCAATGAAATCCTAAATAGAAAGCTTCAAGGAAGAAAGGAAAGCAATCTAGACACAAATTTGCAAGAAAAAACGTAAAAGGAACACTAACCTTGAAGAACAAGAATGGTGGGTTCGACAATTCAAAGCTCGGCTCTTTAGAAAAGAAAGACGAAATGAGGAAGAAAGCAAAAATCTCCAAATTTTAAGTGATTTCCGAGATCTACGACTGGTCGTGGGTATCTACGACCGATCGTAGGTCGACTGGTCGAGTATACTCACGACTGGTCGAGTAATAATTAAAAATTTATTTTTTTTGAAAATTAAAAAGAATTTGGAATTCAACCTATCAAATATATACAATATGATACAAGTAGGCATAAATAATCATTTTAAAAAGTACATGCCAAGATCAAATTTCATCTTTTTAAACTTACTTTTATCAAGAGGTTTTGTGAAAATATCAGCTCGCTGATCTTCAGTAGGAATATATTCCAGAGATATAACTTTTTCTTCTACCAATTCCGAAATATAATGAAATCTAATGTCAATATGCTTTGTACGAGAATGCTGAATAGGATTTTTTAAAATATTTATTGCAATGGAATTATCACAATGTAATAATATAGAATCCTGTTTAATTCCATAATCACATAGCATTCGTTGCATCCAAACAAGTTGAGTACATGCATTACCAGCTGCGATATACTCAGCTTTAGCTGTTGAGAGTGATATAGAATTTTGTTTCTTACTAAACCAGGAAACTAAACAATTTCCAATGTAAAAGCAATCACTACTGGTTGATTTTCTATCATCTAGATTACTAGCCCAGTCAGCATCTGAGTACCCAGCAAGTTGGACACTAGTCTCATGAGGATACCAGAGACCAAGATTTACAGTACTTGCGACATATCTAATAATCCGCTTAATAGCAATCAAGTGAGATTCTTTTGGATCAGATTGATATCTTTCGCAAATACCAACACTTAGAGAAATATCAGGTCTACTAGCAGTTAAATATAACAAACTACCAATCATACTCCGATAAAGTTTTGAATCAACATTTTAACCATTAGTGTCTTTTGAGAGTTTCAGAGTAGTACTCATGGGGGTATCGAAATTCTTGCCATTCTCAAATCCAAATCTCTTGATTAGATTCAAAGCATACTTAGATTGAGAAATGAATATTCCTTCAGGTTGTTGCTTTACTTGCAATCCAAGGAAATAAGTCAATTCCCCAACCATGCTCATTTCGAATTGTGATTTCATCAAATCTGCAAACTCAGTAGTCAAGTTAGTACAAGTTGATCCATAAATGATATCATCAACATAAATCTGAAACATTAAGATATAATCATTATGTTTTTTAACAAATAGAGTTTTATCAACAGATCCCATTTGAGAATTATGACTTAAGAGAAATTTTGTTAGTTTCTCATACCATGCCCTAGGTGCTTGTTTTAGTCCATAAAGTGCCTTTTTAAGCCGATACACATGATCAGTATTTTTGGGATCTTCAAAACCCATTGGCTGTTCAACATAGACTTCTTCATGTAGATCGCCATTTAAAAAAGCACTTTTCACATCCATTTGATATATCTTTATTTTTCTAAAATATACAATGGATATAAATAGTTTGATAGATTCAAGACGTGCTACTGGTACAAAAATTTCATCAAAATCAATTCCTTCGATTTGAGTATAACCTTGTACCACTAGTCTTGCCTTGTTTCTAATTATATTTCCACACTCGTCAGACTTATTTTTGAAAATCCATTTTGTTCCAATGATGTGTTTATCTTTAGGTCTTGATACGAGATACCAAACATCATTTCTTATAAATTGGTTAAGTTCTTCTTGCAGCGCAACAATCCAGTTCTCATCAGTAAGAGCTTCTTTTACATTAGATGGTTCTATTTGGGATGTAAAACATACATAATTACATATATCCTCAAGTTGTCTGCGAGTGCGAACACCGGTGAGAGGGTTTCCAAGAATTTGAGTGGTTGGATGATCTTTAACAGTCCTTAATTCGGAGTCAGTCTGATTCGATGAAGTATCGAGTTTATCAATGATTAGAACTTCATCATTATCTGAATTAAGGATTGGCGTATGTAAGTGATCGTCAATGACAACATTGATTGACTCCTGAATCACACCAGTTCTTTTGTTCAGAACCCTATAAGCACGACTGTTTAAGGAATA
The DNA here is from genome assembly GCA_030180095.1 of Magnolia changhungtana. Classification (NCBI taxonomy): domain Eukaryota; kingdom Viridiplantae; phylum Streptophyta; class Magnoliopsida; order Magnoliales; family Magnoliaceae; genus Magnolia; species Magnolia changhungtana. Next base: position 3,436,032 of record JASAUF010000353.1, read on the forward strand.
TCCTAGAAAAATCCCTTCATCACTCTTTGTATCGAATTTTTCCAAATTTTCACAATCTCGTAAAATATAGCACTTGCTGCCAAAAACTCGAAAGTATTTGACAGTAGGATTTTTATTGAACCATAATTCGTAAGTCGTTTTATTATTATCTTTGCTAGTGTAGACTCGGTTAATAATATAGCAAGCTGTGTTGACAGCTTCAGCCCAAAGATTTTTAGAGAGCTTCATGCTATTTAACATGACATTAGCCATTTGTTAAAGTACCCTATTCTTTTTTTCCACAATTCCATTTTGTTGTGGAGTTTTGGGAGCAGAGAATTCATGTAATATTCCTTGGTCTGTACAAAACTTCTCAAAATTACTATTTTCAAATTCAGATCTATGATCACTACGAATCTTACTGATTTGAGAAGTTTTTTCAATTTGAATCCTTTTGAGAACTTTTCTTACTTCTTCAAGGGTTTCAGATTTATCCCTTAAGAAGGTTACCCAAGTAAATCTGGTAAAGTCATCAACTATTATCAGGATATACTTTTTCCCACCTCGACTTTCCATTCTGGTAGGTCCAATTAGATCCATGTGGAGAAGTTCGAGTGGTCTTGATGTGGTTTTTGAATTCACCTTTTTATGTGAGTTCCTTGTTTGTTTGCCTATCTGTCACTCACCACATATTTTATCTAACTTCTGAAGTTTGGGTAAACCTCTTATAAGTTCCTGATTGCTCAATCTATATAAATTTTGATAATGTACATGTCCAAGACGTTTGTGCCATAAATCAGTCTCGTTTGTATGGACCATGTAACATGTTTGATTAGATGAGCTGGATTTGCTAATGATATAGTAATTTTCAGACGTTCTACGTCTAATTAGTATTACAGAACCCTTATTATTTAGTATCGCACAACTTTGATTAGAGAACCGAACACTATGGTTATTATCACATATATGAGATATGCTAAGTTATGCTTTAAGCCTTCAACATATAAAATGTTTTTAAACACAAGAAGATTAAAAAGTTGAACCGTACCTTGGCCTAAAATCTTGCAGTTGCTTCCATCACCAAATGTGACTGAACCATCAGTCATATCTTTTAGATTTGTGAATAATGCTTTGTCACCTGTCATATGCCTGGAACATCCACTGTCTAGGTACCACTTTGAATGACTTGTTGCTTTGAAAACAGTGTGAGCAACCAAGCAGGTGACTTTAGGAACCCATTTCATAACTGTTTTAGGTCTAGGAACATAGTTGGTCTTCTTTTATTTATAGTTGCAAGAATAACCTATAGAGTTAGATTTTAGGAGCTCCTATCTACAATCTTTTCAGCTAGTGGATTTCGTTTCTGATAAAAGTTGACATGGTTGTTTCTAGGTTTTTGAAGAGTTTTTGAATTTCTAGAAAAACCTTGATAAGTACTTTTCCCTTTTGAGTTTGAAGACTCTCCTTTCACAAACATAGGAGGAGTATACTTTTGTTTAAAAGATAAATTTTTATCATAGCCCAACCCAGATAGATCGCCACATTTTCTTGATCCGGATAAAAGTTTTTCTAACTTTGGATCACTTTGGGCATATTTCCATGTGTCCTTTAGACTCAGGAGAGAAGATACTTTATTTTTGAGATTTTCAATTTCAGATTTCAAATCAATAATTAGGGAGTTTTTGAATTCCAAATCACATTTTGATTTTTCAAAACAATCTGAAATTTGTGATTTTTCTAAAACAAGTGATTCAAAACATTCTTTGAGTTTAGAAAACTTTTCTTTTTGAAGTTTAAGTTTGACAGCAATTTTACAACTTTCCTTATATAGGTCATTGTAAGCGTCTTGAAGATCATCTTCATTTTCATATTCACTACTCAGATTTTCTTCACTTGTTGAGTCATTATCTGAAAATGTGAATTTGGTTAGAGTCATAAGAGCTTTAACTTCATTCCTTAATTTAGTTTCAGAATCTTCTGATTCAGAAGAAGCTTCAGAATCAGATGATTCATCCCATGTAGCCAACATACCCTTCTTCTTGTGTTTGTCCTTTTTAGGACATCTATTAGACAAGTGCCCATATTCTTGACAGTTGTAACATTGACTATCTTTTAAAGATTTCCGAGTTTTGGGTCTAAACTTCTTTTTATCATTTGATTTTTGAAAATCAACCCTTTTCTTACTTTTGAAAATCTTGTAAAATTTCTTAGCTAATAGAGTCATATCATCTTCTGAATCAGAATTTCCTTCTAAATTACATTTAGAGGATTTTAGAGCAATCGATTTTCCTTTAGGAGCTTTAAAGTTTAACTCGTAGGTTTGTAAAGAACCAACTAGTTCTTCTACCTTCATACTATCCGTATCACGAAGTTCCTGGATCGCGGTTACTTTAGAATTGAACCGATCAGGAAGTGAGCGTAATATCTTTGCACACACTTTACTTTCTGGGATTTTATCGCCAAGACCCCACATTGAGTTTACAATGTCATTTAGTCTACTGTAAAAGTCCATAAACATTTCATTTTCCTCCATATGAATTTCTTCAAATTTGGTTGTGAGGAGTTGGACTTTAGACTTTTTGACAATTGATGTACCCTCGTGTGTCCTTTCTAGTGTATCCCAAGCTTGCTTTGCAGTATCACAGGATATGATTCTTTTGAACTCATCCGGTGATAGTGCGCAAGTGATTGCATTTAGTGCTTTAGCACTGGCACTATACTCACTTTTCTGAAGGGTGGTCCATAAATAATAAGCAGGTACAGACATAGTTTTTGAACAGTCGGATTCAGTTACTTCAATGGTAGGAGTTTTCCATTCGGTCATTGTGGTTCGCCACACACTCTCATCCATTGATTTTAGGAAGATCCTCATTCTGGCTTTCCAATAGGCATAGTTGGAGCCATCAAATGGTGGCGGCCTAGTGACTGAAAGGCTATCAAAATTTGACATCTTTTTATATAGCTTAGATCGTTAGCTCAGGAAATAAATCCAAAGTAAAAAAGCAATATGAACGAGCTATTAGGCTCTGATACCACTTGAAAAGGCCTATCTATATGTCCTAGAGGGGGGATAAATAGGACTATGCCAAATAAAACTTATAATAGTAGAATTAAAATAAATATAATAGCCAAACTAACTCACAATGCAGGAAAGTAAACAACCTCAAAATTCAGATTTTGAGAGGTTGATACAAATGTTGTTCTAAAGACAACCTTTCACCAAAAGCCAGAGTTTATGGTAGGACAACCTTATTTCTAGAAAGATCTTTGTATCAAATCTCAAACCAAAGAGGAATACAGAATCAAGCATAAACAGAAATAAATTGTAATCACAAATGTATTGTTCTAGGGATAGCCATACACCATAAAAATGGCAGGGCAACCTTGCTGGAACAACTTTAAAAAAAATTGTATTTCAAGCAGATAAAGGAATAGTAGAAAGTAAATTCTAAATTATTACAAAATTCCCACAATACTTGAATTAAATGATTACAACATTCACCACCATACATACATCCCAAAAATGAATATTAAATATTAGAAATGTAAATCATTCAACCATAACACAAGGGATTATAGTGGTTCGCCTGTGTGTTCACCAACTATTAAACAACAGCCACACAGAATGCTACTCCACTCCTAATATCCTCACACGGGGGATATTAGCATTCACTAACAAAATAGGTTTTCACAGGTTCACCCAAAACCTTTACAATTGTGTCTTTATCTGTGGGCTTAAACAATTAAAAAAGAAACCCCACTTCTGAGTTTTCCTGGCTCTCCTCAGATAACCAAACAACAAGATTTTTCTGGCAAATCTTGAAAGAAACCAAAACAGAAAGGAATTTACAATTAAATGTAAACTACCTGATTATCTCCTTCATTGTAGCAGCCCGGTAGAACCAAATCAGAGTAAATGATTGAATGTCCAAGTTCAATGTCCAGTACTCAATTACAATGGTTCTAGTTCTAATAGATTTTAAATTAAACCAACTAGGGCTTGCCTTAATTGATTTTGATTCCAAAGAAAGGGAATAACAATTCCTCTTATAAAATTAGATTGGAATAGCAGAAATAAAATCAATTAAATAAAGCTAAAGAAAGAGAATATAAAATAAGCACACTTAGCTTAGATGGAGCACAGAATTATCACTCAGAAGTTTGACGAAGATTGGCTTGAATAGATTAATCAATTCCTTGAATTCTTCTGAGATTTGTGATCTATTTATAGGTGAGCGGATCGCGCCTTTTACTGGTCTAGGGAGTTCTTCGACTCGTCGAAGAAGTAACAGATTTGAAAAAAATGGGCGCAATAAGCTTTGACTGCTCTACGACTGGTCGAAGGTCTCCTTCAACTGGTCGTAGGTCACCTTCGACTGGTCGAAGACCCTGTAAATATTCGCTAGACTTTGAGTCGAGGATACTCAACCGGTCGACGATGCAGTCGACAATATTCCTTCGACTGGTCGAAGAGATTCCTAGACTGGTCGAAGGCCAACAGAAAATATCTGAATTTTGTAACAACCTTACGACAGATCGAGGAAATTCTTAGATTGGTCGAAGCAAGGGTAGGACTAGTCGAAGAAAGCCTAGGATATGTCTTCGGACGGCCTAAACGCATGTGACATATACATATGACTTATGTATCCAAAGTGGCCTACTTCTAAGGTCAACCTATGGTCAATCAAACCTCAACTAGAAGTAAGGACATTGAAACATTAAGAACAAGTGACCTTGAAGTTTAAACCTTGATGTCTTGATGTAGTTCAATCTTGAAATCTTGATATAGTTCAGCCTTGAAAGTCTCTTGTATTCTTTATAAATTGCCTTGTACACTTTGTTATGATCTTTGTACTTTGAGAGCTTTGCTTGTTGTGTTCATGAATGTTGATCTTTTGAAAGAGCGTCTTATCCAAGTTATATAACAGTGATTTTGGCATCACAAATTTGACAACCAACAGGGATAAAGACTATGACACTTACACAACCTTACTAGAACAAATAGAGAATTAAAAACTCAAACCGTAGAGAAATAAAAAGGAAATAACAAGAATTGAAATATATACTATTATAACATTCCCCACAATGCTTGAATTTTAAATATTACAAAATTCACATCTACACATACATCCTACAAACTTGAATGATAAAAAATATAGAAAATAAATCACACATCCACAAAACACAAAGAGTTATAGTGGTTCGCCTGTGTGTTCACCAACTGTTAAACAACTACCACACATCTTGCTACTCCACTCCTAATATCCTCACACAAGGGATATTAGCGTTCACTATTAAAATAGGTTTTTCCAAGTTCAGCTAAAACCCTCACAATTGTGTCTTTCAAATGGGCTTACACAATCCAAAAACCCCACTCTGAGTTTTCTGGCTCACCTCAGATAACCAAAACAATGAGATTTTTCTAGCTTAATCTAAATAAAAACTAATACAATAAAAGATTTACCCAAATGTAAAATACCTGAATTTCTCCTTTTGTAGCAGCCCGGAAGAACCAAATCGGAGTAGAAGTTTGAATATAGAAGTTCAATGTCCACACTCACTTTGAAATGGTTTTATGTTCTAATTGATTTTAAATTAAACCAGTTATGCTGTCTCTATTTGATTTTGATTCTAAAAAGTGGAATATCACAATTCCTCTTTCAAGTTAGATTGGAATGTAGAAACAAAATCGAATATGAAAAGCTAATAAAAGAGAATATTAAATAAGCACAATGTAGCTTAAAAATAACAAAAAACTTATCTCTCAGAGTGATGCCTTGATTTTATTTGAATTGGATATCAAACTCTGAAATTCATGTTCTATTAATAGTTGCAGAAATCGCATCTTCAACTGGTCTGTAGACACTACGACTGGTCGAAGGTCGAACATATTTTTGAATTTTGGGTGCGATCGGATAAAATTGTTCCACGACTGGTCGAAGGCTCTTCACGACCGGTCGTGTGTCCTCCATGACTGGTCGTGACCTTCCCACGACTGGTCGTGAGGAAACAGAATTCGTTGCTGTAGTTTGAGTCATGGTTGTAGGACTGGTCGTGAACGAGTAGTGCACTGTTCACATGACTGGTCGAGCAGTCTCCAGGACTGGTCGTAAACGAACAAAAAATTCTGAAAAATTGCAACCAACATAGGACTGGTCCTGGAATTTCTTGGACTAGTCGAGCCAATGCTAGGACTAGTCTTAGAACAGTCCAAATATATGTAAAATGATTCAATTTGAATTATGTATAGAAAATGACCTACCCTAAGGTCAATCTAAGGTCAATCATACCATTACCATGAAGTATGAACATCGAACCTTCTCTTCTTCAGATGATTTTGAAATTCAAGAAGCTTGAGACCTCGACACTTGATGAAGCTTGAAATCTTCAAAGCCTTGAATTCATAGTCCTTGAATTGTACTTCACCTAGAGTCTTTGAACAAGATTTTGTCTTCGATGTAGCTTTAAAACTCTGATGCTTTAGAGAAGAGAACAATGTAATTGATCTTGCATTATTTGAAGTAGATCGTTATTCTTGACTTGAAGCATTGTGATGCAGTGCCTTAAACATATGTATATCAACGTGCTACACAAGACACAGATTGAGGTTTTCGCACCACAAATATTGACAATCAAAGGAGCAAGAAACCATAGTACTTACCAGATACAACACATACTACATGATCAGATCCACTTAACTTGTTGACGTTATTACAGCAGTTATCTTGTTGTTGTAAGGTGGATGGACGACGTGGATGAAATCCATACCTCAGGTGGTTCACGTCCAGATGGACAGGCGGTGTAGATACAATACTTACATCATGTGGGACTCACATGACCTGGACGGTCTGGATGGCCATATCATCACACAGGCCCCACCGTCCAATCGCACAACACCAATATCAGGTGGGACCCATTGTCCTTTTTACTGGACGGTGGAGTCTCCACGCACATGCCAAGGTGGATCCACATGTGTGGCCCACCAGTCGTTGAATCAAGTTGATATTTGTATGTTCTCTTCATCCAGAGCCTACTGGACGTCTTAGTGACGGACAACTTGGATGGAACACCTATGACGGGCCGGCTAGCCCTGGACGGCCTGGACAGCCGAGATCACATGCATCACGATGGTCCACAACCAGGAAAGGAGAGAGAGGGAGAGAGGGAGAGAGAGAGAGAGAGAGAGAGAGAGAGAGAGAGAGAGAGAGAGAGAGACGAGCGATGGAGGGGCCTCGCGACTATGGGCTCCTCTAACACATGCATCACTATGTGTCCCAAATCATGTGGGCCCTAAATAAAAATCACTATCTAGTGCTATGCACACCCATTGTTTACTCTTCTTCTTGGATTTATGGCGAGCTAAACTCCTTAGCCTCTTCTTTGATGGTAGATGATGAGAGTTGAAGGGTTGATGGTGAGGATCTTGGGGTAGGAAGGTGGGCCACACTCTTAGCTCTCTTGGAGTTTGGACGGTCACCTCTTATTGGGGTGCTTGGAATAATGGTGGAGAAAATGAGAGAGAGAGAGAGGAGATGTAAGGAGAGAGGGATGGGTTGTTGTACGGAAGGTTGACTTTGGGGAGGAGAGAGAGAGGGGTACCATGCTTTGTTGGTAAGAGAGGCATGTGTGTTGTACTTTGATTGATTGATGGGATTGATTTGATAGATTGTAGAGATTCTTTTCTCGGTATTCGCAATGCATGGCGTTTCTTCAGAAAATACGTGGGCCCACAAATCTAAGCCTGGGTATCACATGAGCACGCAAGACGCGGCGTTGATGGTGATGGCGTGGTTGTTAGGGTACAAGTCCCGGGTCGAGCCGACTCAGATCGACAGGATACGATTCAGGGGCGCGTGCAAATGCCGATTACAGATCGCGGGTCACCGAAATTCAACAGGGAAGACCACGGGAGTCTACGAAATGGTACGGACTAGGATGCAGGCTTGATAGGCACCATACCGACCACCATAGCTATTAATACATGCACAGAAGAACTATACACCTGTGGGCCCCACACATAAAAAAATTAAAAGAGGAAGAAAGAGGATGATGAGGAGAATCGAAGGAGGGGAGTAGACTCACCTCAAATGGATGGATGGCAGGATGATGATGTGTGGTCCACTCCCTCTAGGTTGATGATGGGCCACACCTTGGTCCCACTATCTCTCACTCTCTCTTAAAATCTCAGAATTTTTTGAAGTATAACAAAAATATAAGTATAAGAGAGCTTCTACTCTTATATAGGGAATTAAGGGTTAAGGTGGCAAGATTATGTGGCAAGGTTATGGGGTCTTATTGGTTCTAAAAGTGAGGTAGAAGGTGGTGTATGGTATGTGTAGTGGATGGATGAGGTGGATTGTCATGCTCCAAACTCGGAAACTGAGCTCACAGAATTTCCTATCGCCGAATCCGACACCAAGAGTCTCCATAGTACTCCATTCTCGGCACTCGGCACCCATATGCCAGATTCCAATCCTGGGATCATACAAAGAGGATTTTCATTCTGAATTTCTTGCTTAAAGGAGCATAACAATAAGCATAACCAAGTCACAAAACAACATCACCACACATCCACTACAATAAATCATTTGAGTATAATGTGGAAAGGGACATACAAGAATAACTGAAAGCTCCAAGAAGATCTGCCGCAAGCTCCTAACTTAACGCTGTTGCGACCTAATGTCACCTACACACAACGGTCATGCATAAGCTTACAACGAAGCTTAGAGGGTGTATGCATGTGTGCGCAATGCATGTGCCAAGCATACAATATTAAAGTAAGCGAAAATGCTGGCAAGTTCATGAATGCTATTAGCCATACCAAGGCTATTCGATGTAAGGCCTACATAGCCAAATGTCATATACAAGATGTAAAGCATGCATGACAGTCCTCATCAAGATCCACATATTAGTACAGTTCATCTCTGGGAATATCACCGGGGTCTATTACACTCTATACCAGATTGCTGCCAAAATAGGACCCACAACCATGAAAGTGGAAAAGACCTCACGACACGCTAGGCCAATAGTTTGCCAATATCTACCCGGCTCATCAATAGCGGACCCATTTATGAGACTCAACCTAATCCTGCCCACTACCCTCAGGTGGATAAGGCCACACCCCCTTCCAACCGACCATGACACAGTGGGAAACATGGCTTACTGGTATTTAACACTCGGGTGCTCATGTATCCACTCAGTCTAGACGTTGGAGTAACATCTTCGTACTATAAGGGTTTAGGGCCTTTCACCCACGGACATCCAAGGTGTCCATATATTAGAACCAAATATTTTCGGTATCCAATCTGACCATCCACGTTTTGTCTGTGGAAGCCACAACCCTGATATCACTAGGGTGCCAAGTGATCATGTCATACAAATGCGAGATATATGAGTCATACCATCCAGTCATACATCAAACATGCGCACACCGCGCGATCATGTAGGATAACTCCATCTCATAGGGAGTCCCATAAACATCTCAGCCCAATGGCATATGCTATGATCAATCATTCCTCATAACAGGCATACAAATGATGAGTATGGGCATGTATCATGATGTAATACTAAGCACATCCTCAGTATGTCCAACTAGACTATGTACACTAGCATGATTATCAGATATAAGTAATAATCGGCCTAAATACATGGTGGGTCCACATAAGGACGACTGATCTATCCCAGCCATCAAGATAGGCTCTAAGTAGTAAATATACCAACTTGATACTACATATTCTTCCATCTATGGCAAGGGGTGATGATGCACTCTCCTATAACAATGTATGGCCTAAATGGCATACTTACATCAAGGATAGGCTTCATGGGGTGAGTCTAATGGGTATACAACAAAGTGAAATAGGAGGGTGAAACTACGTACAAAGTGGGCTTCCTCACTCTCTCTATTATACGATAAACTGCGCTTCCCTATAGAGTCCCTGTAAGTATACAAGGTGGGCATCAAGGTTTAGATATTCCTACAAGGTGTAATGGAAGGCACTAACATTAATGGGGACCCAATGGTTTGGGTTAGCCCAATAAGAGAAGGTGGTTACCTCTACATCAATGGGGGCCCAATGATTTGGGATAGCCCAATAGGGAAGATGGGTAACACTAACATCAATGGGGGCCCAACGGTTAGGGATAGCCCAATAAGGGAGATGGGGAGTGGGCTTACAATGGGCCCTAGGGAGGTTTACAATGGTGGACCTTTAACCACCATTGCTCTTGAGGTGCGACCCATTTGGGATTGGAATCTAACTCGCAATGGGGCCCATGGCCCTATGATACTCGTAAGAATGGATGGCGTAGCGTGCTTATAGTGCATACAACATGGTGGTCCTCATGAAACAACCCATGGCTTAAGAACAATGGGTGGATAGTGTGTGTAACACATACATCATAACGGGCCTCATAGGGCAGCCCATGGCCTATAAAAATGGGCAAACGGTGTGTACATAACACATACATCATGGTGGGCTTTATAGGACAGCCCACTCTCTCCGGAAAATGAATGGATAACGTGTATATAGAACACATACAATAGGTGGGCTCCAATGGCTGGACGTCCAACCCATCTGGACCTACTAGATGTCCAGCACTTGGACGGCCAGGATAAATCACATTACAGTGGGTCCCACTAGGATGTGGGTCTCCCACGATGTGGGCCCTATCTCAGTGGGCCACAACATGGATGGATTGCATGGATGAAGCATATATAACATAGTAGTTCCAACAAGGTGCAGGATGGTCAGCCCTATCCCAGCATTGGGCTTGACTGGATGTTCTATAGATGGATGGTCTAGATGAAACACATCCTCATGGTGGGTCCCACTGGAACGTGGGCCACCCAGGAAGGTGGGACGGCCGCTGGGCCTCCCACAAACATCACAGTGGGCCTGAGAAGGCGCCCATAACAGCGCTAGTCCCACAGTTTCCTACAACGTGGCCTGATTGGGACTGGGCTCTGCTCTATGTTGATGGGCCCATGGCCTAAATGATCTAGAATCTGGATGGATGGTGTTATACTGCACACATGTGCACCAAGATGGGGTCCATGTGCGTGTGGCCCACCAGCTCAAGCTGATATCTGTGTTATCCCTTTTAATCTAGACGGTTAATAGATGGACGGTTCTCCTGCTACTATGGTGCAGCCCACAAAACGCTGGATCTGGACCGTTGTTGATGGACGGTGTGGATATAGGTCACGCAGATCAAGGTGGGGTCCACGTCAGTGTGGCCCACCCATTCCAGGTTCAATCAGATATTTATGTTTTCCTACGTCTAAACCTGCTGTGGACAGCAACCCATCTAGCAGCACCTAGCCATCTGGCCCACGCCTAACTTGATCTCACCAGCTTGGACAGACGTTGTGGATGCACCATACATATCAGGGTGGGGTCCACATCGGTGTGGCCCGCCAGCTAAGGGAACACACTGATATTTGTGTTTTCCTCTCCATCAGTGTCCAGTAGGTCATAACCCATCTGGCCATGCTTTGGACGACTAGATGATGGAGGGGGATCTAAAATACTTACATCACAGTGGTGTCCATGTGGTGGGCCACATGGCCCCACACCAAGCCGATATATGTGGTTTTTCCACAGCCAGGCCAGCCCGAAATCAGGCAGCAAGGCTGCTGGGCGGTGGGCAACAAGGTGGGTCGGTCCCACTGTTTGGACAACCATGTGGTCCACCATTTGGACAGCGTGGAGAAAACTCATACACTCATCAGTTGGGCCATCATACAAGGGAGAGAGAGAGAGAGAGAGAGAGAGAGAGAGAGAGAGAGAGAGAGAGAGAGAGAGAGAGAGCTCCCCCACTATGAGCTCCCTCATCATACAATACATACATGAAGATGGGTCCTAACGACGTGTGGGTCCTCAAATCAGCAACTCAAGGTGGGGATACCATCCCCACTAAAAGATCAAGGCTCTAGATGACCTCTACATGTTGGCCATCAAATAAACATCATGGTCGGGTCCATGGAGAATGGCCCCATCATGGAATAAACATATATATCATGGTGGGCCATCGGCCACACCTAGGGTCCAAAATGGGATCTCTGCCATCAACCGGTAGGCCCCACTTCTCCCATGAATAGAATCCACATCTAAACCTAAGATCACCCACCTATGGATCTTCTTCTTGGCTCCTTGGAATCCCTAGCTCCTAAGCTCAACCTTTAATGGTGGAAGATAAAGATTGAAGGGTTGGATTGTGAGATTTAGGGTAGGGAATGGGCCTCACACTTGGTTATTTTCTGTCCTTAGATTTCCTTCTCGTTGAACGTTCTCTCTTCTTGGTTGCTTGGGACGGGTAGAGAAAATGAGAGAGAAAGGGGATGTGATGGATTAAAATGAGAGAGAAGGGATGGGTGGTGTAAAAGAGAAATGATAGATGTGTAAGAGAGTAATGTTTGTGTAAGAGAGGAGTGACATGAGGGTTAACTTTTGAGTCGTTGCTTATCTTAGGGGAAAAGAAAGTCATGGGTTGTGTACTTGACTAATGATGGGATAGGGATGTGTAGAGATTTTCTGGAATCTCTCGAAATTCACAATGCGCGGCGTTTCCTTGAGATATACGCAGGCCCACAACTCCTAGCCTGGGTATCGCATTGGTGTACAAGATGCGACGTTAGAACCGTGACGACGGTGCAGTTGCTAGGGTATAGGTTTCGGGTTGAGTCGACTCAGGTCTTCGTGATGCGACTTAAGGTTGCGCGCAATCGCTGTTTACAGGTCACAGGTTCCCAAAATTCAACAAGGAGGATCGCGAGAGTTGGTGGAATGGTACAGTACTAGGATATGGGCCTTATAACTCTCTTATCCTAATAAAAATTTCCTCCTCGAAATTTATACTATCATGCAATTAGATAGAACTCATAATAGAAGAGAAATCATAGCATCATATATAATTAAAGATAGTACAAAATACAATCAATTATCAAAGAGATGGGGATAACGCTCGCAAATCTCAGCCTCTCGCTCCCAAGACACCTCATCAATACTGTGATGAGCCCACTGAACCTTCACCAAAGGAATGACCTTGGTCAGGTGGACCTGCTCCTTCTGATCAAGTATACAAAGTGGTTGTTCACTAGAAGAAGCATCCTTACGAACCTCCAAAGGCTACCAATCTATCATAGGAATGATGTGTAAGGCCCGTATCCTAGTTCGTACCATTCTGTAGACTCACGTGATCCTCTTCGTCGAATTTCAGCAACACGCAACCTCTAATCGGTATTTATGTGGGACCCTAAGTCGTATCCCATAGATCTGAGTCGGCTCGACCTGAGATTTGTACCAATGCGATCGCACCATCGCTGGGGTTCCAACGTCACGTATTGCACACCAATGCGATACCCAGGTCAGGAGATGTGGTCTCACGTTTATCTCGAAGAAACGCAACGCATTTGTAATTCCGAGCAAATCTCTACCCAATCCATCACATCAATCAATTAATCAATCAAGTACACAACCCATCACTCAACCCATCACACCCATACCTCATATGTCACCACTCTTAAACAACCCATACCTCTCTTACACAAGCTACCCCCAAAGTCAACCCTTACATCACTTCATCCATCACTCCATCCATCACCTCTCTCTTACAACCACCCTCTCTCTCTCTCTCTCTTTTCTCTACCCATTTTTCAATTAACCAAGAGGTTGGTCATCTAAGCATTCCAAGAGAGAATAGTGTTTTGTGTGTGGCCCACTTCATACCCCAAGATCCCTCATCCTAGCCCTTCAATCCTTGTCATCTTTCAATAAAGAGAGAGCCAAGGAGTTTGGCATTCCATTGGACTAAGAAGATCGAACAGTGGGTGTTCTTATAGGTTTAGATTTTATTTTTGATGATGGGCCAAGTGGGGCCTACTAATTGATGGTACAAATCTCACTTTAGACCCTAGGTGTGGCCGATGGCCCACCATAAATGTCCCCCATCATGATGTTTACTTTCCTAGTTTGAAAGGGTCATCTAGACCTTGCATTTTGGTGGAGAAGGGATCTCCACCGTTGATTTTGATTGGTGGATCCACATGTAATGGGACTCACTGGATGTATCTTGTAATGCATGGAAGGGAGGGCCCACAGTGTCGGGGTCCTTTCATCACACGTGTCTATCTATCTCTCTCTCTCTCTCTCTCTCTCTCTCTCTCTCCCTTGTTTGCGACCCACCATGATGCATGAATTTTATCTACGTTGTCCACCAAGCAGGTCCACCCTGCTGGCCTTCCAGTAGCAGTACCTTACTGCAGAGGGAAAACATGAATATCAACTTCATCCTAATGCAAGTGGGCCACACATGTGGGACCCACCTGATATATATGTTATATCCATGCCACTGTCCAGGGAAGTGGACCCCACAAGGATTCATGTATTGTATATCCATATAGTCCATCTGTTTGGCAAACAGACGTCAGCAAGTTCCGTGGGGCCCGCATGATTTATGTGGTCTATTCCATGCCATCCACTTGTTTTATATCCACTCTGCTCATCTATTTTACATCCACGTTGTCCATCTTATGTAAGGCCCACCGCTGATGTAAATGTCTTAAATCTAGATCGTCTACCTGCTGGTGGGCCAGCAACAGTCTGATCATGAGGTATGACTATATCCAAACTATTCAGCCGCTGGGCCAGCAGCCCAACAACTGTTGTACGTACATCAGCAAGTTTTGTGGTTGATCATGAGGGATGTGTTATATCCCATCTGTTCATCTGATGAACGACCCAGCACCAAATCCGCTATATTGATGTCACCAAGTTTGTGGGTCTGATTTGAGGTATGTGTTCGATCCAGACCATCCATCTATGGCCCCACCAGTAGCAGTTAGTTGTTAGTGTTGATGTCAGTAAGTTCTGTGGGTTCCTCTAATGTATGTGTTACATCCAAACTGTCCTTCCAGTTAGTGAACTCATCTTCAGGCCTGAGACTAAAACTGAGGTAGATCTATCAGGTGGACCACACTGCAGAAAACAGTGGAGAATTGAATGCCTACCATTGAAATCCTTTAGGGATCACAGAAGTTTTGGATTACTATGATATTTATTTTTCCTCTTGATTCAGGTCTTTATGACTATGAATAAATTGGATGGAAAATAAACGTTATGGTGGGCCGTGGTAATTTTAAGGGTGGAAATCATTATCTCCACTATTATTTCTAGTATGGTCTAGATGATCTTCTGATGTGATTCATTTTTGGGTAATGCTCTAAAAAGATCTTTAAAATAGATGAATGGTGTAGCTAGTGCAGCCCATTATCGCGGCCCATCTTGATGTATATGAGGCTCATTGGTGCAGCCCATGTGATGTGGCCCACTTGATGTATATGAGGCCCATTGGTACGGCCCATCAATGTGGCCCACTTGATGTATATGAGGCTCATTGGTGCGGCCCATGTGTTGTGGCCCACTTGATGTATATGAGGCCCATTGTGATGTATTCGAGGCCCATTGGTTGAGGCCCAATGTGATGTATATAAGGACCATGAGTGAGGCCTGATGTGACGTATGTAGGGCCAAATGTGATGTATATGAGGTCTATTGCAATGTGTGATTCCACCATGATGTATGTAATGATGTTTATGGTGGGCCATGCCTTGGGAGCAATGATAGTTTGACATCCACATTGTAAGAGCAATGATGGTTAAATGTCTGGATTGTAACTCTCCCTAGGGCCCATTATTAGGCCCATACTTATTGTGTGTAGGCCGTCTAGGCCCATCTTTATTATGAAGATAGTTCATCACCATATAACATGCTTAGTATAATGCCATGATTCATGCCCATACAGATTATATGTATGCTTGATATGAGGAGTGACTAATCATAGCATATGACATTCAGCATATTGTTTATGGGACTCAATGATAGGAGTTGCCCACATGAGCGCGAAGTACATGCAGGATTCTTGCATGACTGGACAGTGTGATTCATGCATCTCACATTTGTGTGACATGATCACTGTACACCCTAGCAACATTAAAGCTGTGGCCTCCACAGGCACATCATGGATAGCCAGATTGGACACCGGAAACATTGGCTCTAGCACTATCGGCACATAGGATGTCCACGGGTGAAAGTCCAAAAACCTTTTTGGTACCAGGAGATGCTCCGACATCTAGACCGAGTGGATACATGAGCGCACGACTGTCGAATACTAATAAGCCGCGTCTCCTACTGTGTTGTGGTCAGTTGGAAGGGGGTGTGGCCTTATCAACCCGAGTGAGGGGTTGTAAGCTAGGCTGAGTTTGACAAGCTCGTAAATGGGCCCGCTATAGATGAGTCAGTAGGTATTGATAGACTACTGGTCAGGCGGATAGTGTGGTCTCTTCCACTCACTGGGCTGTCCATATAGGGAGGTGGTAGTCAGTGTGGAGTGTACATGGCCCCAGTGATATCCCAGAGGGGAACTACATTAATATATGTACTTGATGAGGACTGGCATGCTTGCGTTGCATCTTACACATGACATTTGGCTATGTAGGCCTCGCATCGCATGGCCTTGGAATGGACGATAGCATTCATGTCTTGCAACGCATAACCTTGGTACGACTGATAGTATTCATGGACTTACCAACATATTTTCGCATTACTCTGATATTACATACTCAACACTTGCCTTGCCTACACACATATACCACTCTCTAAGCTTTTCATAAGCTTATGCATGACCATTGCGTGCAAGCGATGTTGGATCATAGCAACACTAAGGCAGGAGCGTGTAGCTGAGCTTTTAGAGTTTCGATATCTATATTTGTATTTCCCTTTCTACATTATACTCAAAATTTCTTATATAGTCTATATGTGGTGATGTTGTTTTGTGACTTGGTTATGCTTGTGGTTATGCTCCATTACAAAAGAAGATTCGTATTAAAAATCCTCCTTGTAGGATCTTAGGATTGGAATCTGGAATATGGGTGCCACGAGTAGAGAATGGGGCACTACGGAGGATGTCGAAGCCGAATTCGACGATCAGAAATTCAGTGAGCCCAGTTTCTGAGTTTGGGGCATGATAGAAGTTGGTATCGGGGAATAACTTGGGAATACTTGAGGATTATCTACTATGAACTTAGAATAAATACATCCCGAGTTCGAATAAGTTAGCGATTTTCTGAGATAAATCCTTAACGTATGTGCCTTCGAGGGTTCTTAAGGCTGATAGGCCTTTGTTCCTTCCTGGAGGACATGCCGCCTAGTAGAGCCACCCGAGAAACTCCCGGCCCCCGTCTGAGACCAGTGCAGCCTTGACAGTACCCATGACTGTGGATCAGCTTCAGCAGATGCTGCAGCGATGACTACTATCCTTCAGGGACAGGGCGGGCGGCCTGCTGTTATGCCACCCCAGGTAGAACAGGAGCGCGTGAGCGCCCTTCTTGGAGACTTTCGACAGCATGATCCGTTGCGCTTCCGGGGCGAGCCAAACCTTACTGCAGTCGAGATAAGACGCTCTGAGGTGGAGAAGATATTCGAAACTATGAGATGTATGACCCAGTAGTAGGTCCCGTTAGCTGTATTTCTTCTCCATGGTGAGGCTCAACACTGGTGGGCATCAGTCGCCTGACCAGCGTGGCCAATTTCGAGTGGACGTGGGAGGATTTTGTTGATCGATTCGACTGGAAGTTCTTTCTTGAGCACGCATTAGAGTTTGAGACTCTAGTCCAGGGGGATATGAAAGTGTCACGTTTTGTCGTACTATCGAGATTAGAGATGTACCTTGTTGATGATGAGGGGTGGAAGGCCACCGTTTTGAGAACGACTTGTGTCCTGCCCTCAGGTGCCGTGTGGTCGTACACATGCTTCCGACATTTGAGTAAATTGTGCAGAGGGCCCAAGTCTATGAGGTAAATTGAGCCAGTTTGCAGAGGGCCTGTGATTGGAGAGGAGACCGGAAGAGGAAGGCGCCCTCCGGTAGCTCCCATCAGCAGCAGCATCGTTCACAGCAGCGACGTATGACCCGCCCAGTATTCCGAGCACCAGTGGGACCCCCAACACCACCTCCGGGACTATTCCTAGGTGCTTGCTTTGGATGTGGTAGGACAGGACATCGTAGGCACGAGTGTCCCCATCTGTAGCGGCAGCAGCTGAAGGCACTGCGTCAGCCTCCACAGTAACCCCCACATTAGCAGCAGCGACCGCAGCACCAGCCTCCGAGACCTCCCCCGCAGGAGTAGAGGCAACAGATCAGGCCGTCACAGTGGCAACAACAGCAGTAGAGACCTCAGAGGAGACATGTACTTCTTTAGCAGGTTCAGGGAAGATTTTGTGCCGCCCAGCAGGACCCTCAGTCATTAGGAGGGGTCATCGAGGGTACCCTCCCTGTTTCTGCATGCATAGCAGGTGTATTGTTTGATTCTGGTGCATCACATTCTATATGGCCAAGGATTTCTGCCGATCGACCGGTTTACCATTGGACTCTTCTCGTGAGGGTTTGTCGGTATCGACGCCCTTGGGGAAGATCGCAGTGTTGTACCGATTTTGCTCGTCTTGCCCTGTTCTAGTTGGGGATATCTTTTTGCCTGCAGATATGTTTCCATTGCCAATGTCCGAGTTCGATGTCATCCCGGGCATGGATTGGCTCACTGAGTACCACGCCATATTGGACTGCTCCGTGAGAACAGTCATGTTTTGTATACCCGGCATGCCGCAGTTCCAATTTATAGCCGTGCCTAGAGGAGAACAACTTTTCTGTTGGTTGTTGTGTGCCATTGAGGAGTCAGTTACTTTGAGTATCGACCAGCTGCCGGTCATTTGTTGTTTTCCCAATGTGTTCTAGGAGATTCTGGGTTGACCACCTCATAGGCATAGAGTTTCATATTGATCTCGTGCCCAGTACCACGTTTACTTTAAAGGCCCCGTATCGCATGGCACCATTGGAGTTGTGAGAACTATAGAAATAGTTGGATGAGTTGCGTGAGCTAGGCTTTATCCGTCAGAGCAGTTTACTGTGGGGAGAGTCGGTACTCCTCGTGTAGAAGAAGGATGGCTCATGGAGGCTTTACGTGGATTACCGTGAGCTCAACAAGGTCACAATTAAGAACAAGTACCCGCTCCCGAGGATCGATGATTTATTTGATCAGCTGCAGGGTGTACAGTTCTTTTTGAAGATTGATATGCATTTTGGTTATCATCAAATTTGGGTCCGTGAGGAGGATATACCGAAGACAGCATTCAGGACACGCTACAGTCATTTTGAGTTCTAGGTCATGTCCTTCGGACTAACCAATGCACCCGCCGTATTCATGCAGTTGATAAACGAGGTCTTCCGTCCATATCTCGATCAGTTTGTTATGGTGGTCATCGACAACATCCTGATATATTCGATGACCCTTGAAGAGCATGAATAGCACTTGGAGATTACCTTTTAAACCCTTTGTGCACACTAGCTTTATGCAAAGATGAAGAAGTGCGAGTTCTGACAGAAGGAGGTGAAGTTTCTTATTCACATAGTGTCGAGGGAGGGCGTCGCAGTGGACCCTTTGAAGATTGATGTATGCGTCAGTGGGGCCCGCCCACGAACGCATCTAAGACATGTAGTTTCATTGGTTTTGTGGGCTATTACTGACGTTTCATTGAGAGATTCTCTCGTATTGCAGCCCCATTGACCAGGTTGACCCAGAAGGTCGCCGAGTTCATTTAGAGTGACGCTTGTGAGCAGTCATTTGTGGAGCTGAAGGACAGCCTCACGTCCACTCCTGTCCTCACTCTTCCCTCTGGGAATGATGGATTTGTTGTATTTACCGATGTCTCGCGAGTTAGCTTGTGTGTTGTCCTGATACAGTGTGGGAAGCCGATGGCTTATGCGCCTCGCCAGCTCAAGGTCCATGAGCTAAACTATCCCACACATGATTTGGAGCCAGCGGTAGTTTTCTTCGCACTGAAGGTGTGGAGGCACTATCTCTATGGGGTTAGGTTCGAGCTCTTCTCCAAACACAATAGCTTGAAGTATTTATTCTCTTAGTCCAAGTTGAACATGAGGCAGAGGCATTGATGGAGCTCTTGAAGGACTATAATTTTGATCTTCAATACCACCCAGGCAAG
This sequence comes from Magnolia changhungtana, assembly GCA_030180095.1. NCBI lineage: Eukaryota > Viridiplantae > Streptophyta > Magnoliopsida > Magnoliales > Magnoliaceae > Magnolia > Magnolia changhungtana. Next base: position 3,456,059 of record JASAUF010000353.1, read on the forward strand.
GCGAACGTGGTGACAGATGCCCTCAGCTATCAGCCACGAGGCCTGGTGGCACACATGATGATTCAGGAGTGAAAGATGCTTGAGGATGTGTCGGCATTCGACTTTGAGATCGGCTTGCAGTCTTCTATTGTGCAGTTATCGAGCCCATCGATTCAACCCTCTCTTGTTGTAAGGGTGATCGAGGCTCAGCATGCAGATGAGTCGGTGCAGAGTTATTGGGCAGAGGTAGCATCTGAGAGTCAGTCAGATTGGCAGATTGGTTCTGATGGTGGACTTCGCTTCAGAGGCTAATTACGTGTCACGGATATTCCTGAGTTGCGCAGAGATCTTATAACTGAGGCACATAAATCGCAATTTTCTATCAACCCTGGCTCGACGAAGATCTATCGCGATATGAGGCGTCAGTATTTTTTAGCGGGGATAAAGCGCCAGATAGCCAGTTTTATGGCCGAGTATGACACATGCTAGCGTGTCAAGGCCGATCATCAGAGACCCCTTAGTCCCTTGCAGCCATTGAGCATCCCATTGTGGAAGTGGGAGCATGTATCCACCGATTTTATCATGGGTTTGCCGAGGACTCAGCTCGATCACGACGCCATCTGGGTTGTCATCGATCGTCTGACGAAGTCAGCACATTTTCTTGCGATTAGTGCGACCTGAACTTTGGACCATCTTGCGAGGTTATTCATCAAGCAGATTGTGAGACTATACAACATTCCAGTTTTGATCATTTCTAATCGAGACCCGAGGTTCACGTCTCAGTTTTGGAGGAGCTTCCAAACGAGGATGGGGTCTATTTTGCAGCTTAGCACCGTGTATCATCCACAGACCAGGAGGGTCAACCAGATCCTTGAGGATATGCTTTGGGCTTATGTGATTAATTTCTCGGGTAGTTGGGACGAGCACCTGTAATTGGCTAAGTTTGTGTATAATAACAGTTATTAGGCGACTATTGACATGAATCCTTTTGAGGCATTATATGACAGACCATGCAGATCTCTAAGTTGTTAGACTGAGGTTGAAGAGCGGCATTTCCTAGGTCCCGAGCTTGTATAACAGACATCAGTGATCATTGACATCATTAAGCAGAGGATGCGCATGCTTAGAGCCGACAGAAGAGTTTTGCTGATCGTCGGTGTCGTCCCTTGGAGTTTGCGTTAGGGACCATGTGTATCTGAAGGTCTCACCTATGAAGGGTGTGGTTCATTTTGGAGCGAAGGGCAAGCTTGCCCCGAGATTCATAGGACCTTTTGAGATCACTAGGCGCATTAGCGCCATGGCCTATCGGCTTGCCTTGCCATCTTAGTTGTCTAGTGTAACGCCCTGAAAATTGGGGGTCGAGTGTAACTCAACTCCCGAGTTCCAACACATCACTTATGCAATATAATTAATGATGTTTAAATGTTGTTTGTGTTAGAGCAATAAACATGAATGAGATTATACCAAAACAGTAATTCATACTCTAGATCAATTGTATAAAAGCAAGCGGAAGACTGAACTATATATATATGTATGTAAAGAAACAAAATAAACTTTTCATTCTCCAGAGTATGAATCCATCTGAGTCACCATATACATGTCTGTTTTATATATAAAATGTCAAAAAATAAAACTAAGTACAATCCCTGTGAAAACCCATCGGTCCTGGCAGCCTAGTCGAAGCCGCCAGAGAACTGCATATACGAGAACTCCTCCTGGTCCTCATCATAATCAGGCTCCTCCTCCAGAGTCGTCGGCTCGCCTAAACCTGAGACAGAGTCTGGTTGGTGTGCGCAACACCGTCCCGTAACGTGGGAGTGAGTAGCTAACTCAGTGGAACCATAAAGCATAGGTTAACATGTTATCAATGCAATCAAGCAGTAATGATAAAGCAGTAAATCGAACACTCCTAGTTACTCTTATTAATGCAAGTATGAATGCAGGTATGATGGATGCCCTCACCGACATACTCCCTCATGCGACACCATCTCACGCTCGCGGCATGCTTTTATCCCACAGTGCTCCACATCTTCCAGGCACATGCAATGCATGATGAGCATGATTACTGAGTTTTTAATTAGTCCATTTCATACAGCAGGATTGGAAAACTAAGGTACCTCTCTTGTATCATTCCCAAACATGATCCATTCTAGGGTCGTCAGTCCTAGTTAATATCAGACGATGGTGTATTTTCTAGGTCATTGCAGAGGCTGCCAGGGCTGTTACGCACAAAGGTTGCACCACTCCCCCATCACCCCTTAAACGATTCATCACAATACAGAAACAAGCCTAGTTCATACTCTATATATCGCGGCGAACCCTAAGGCGCACTGCGACTTCAAAATATGCTCGCGGTCACTACAAAGGGCTGCCAGGGCTGTTACGCACAAAGGTTGCACCACTCCCCCATCACCTTATCAATGTAGGCCGACAGCGCGAATATAGTGTCCCATACCACCATAATCGGCTCACGAGTTAAGGTGCTCACGGTCACTACGGGAGGCATGTAGCCCGGCCAGAGGCCGACGGCTTCGACCACGGTGTCCCATACCACCATGCCCAGCTCATGAGTCTTAGCGGATCGAGGTACCATGGTTAACGGGATTTTCACTGGTAAGTTTGGTACCCTACTTTCAAACATTAGCGACCAAACATGGTGAACATACATAAGACACACGGGTTACTTGACATATTCGGCTGGCTCAAGCGCACAACAAGTTGGGTGATATGAAGCGCAGAAGCACCTCGTGTGACCAAACACTATCGCCAACCGAAGTACGACACCGGTTTGCCAACACATCATGTGTGGCGCAATGAATCTCAACCACAACTCCAAGCCTGATACCGGATGTCTGGACTATGAACATAGTCCAAAGCTCAATCAATTCCCAAACATAGCATGTGAAGTAAAGCATGATAAACAAGGTAATTCAAGCACACTAGTAATCATGTTATAAAGCATGTTATAAAGCATGTTATGAAACAAGTTACAAAACATGTTAAAAAGCATGTTATAGAGCACTATACAAATAGGGATACAAATACATATATTTCATAAGTGAGTGGTTAGAGTAAACAACCACATGAAGGGTATCATACTTGACTCGAAGGTAGTTGAGAATCCCATCTCAGCATCTACCTAAGGCACTAACACTTAAGCACTTACACTCACAAGCAATTTCACCAACACTTGGAATGCACTTTTTCAACATACATGACGTATGTTAGAGGAAAGTGCACTAGGGTTGTCCCTTTACCAAACTAGTATTTTATACGTATATATCATATTCATACAGCAAATAATCATAATAATTACATCGGCAAAATTTATACGTATGGGGTATTTTCTAGGATACCCAATTTCGACATACATAGTATTTACAAGGGAACTTGTATTACGGCGATTCCTTTCGCCAAGCAATTATTTTATGCGCACATAATATATTTATACAACAATTTATCATGACAAACACCTCGCTAAAATATACATGTATACGGTACTTCTTACAATACCGTATTTCTACATACATAGTGTTTATTAGTATACATGTCTTTAGGTGAATCCTTTCGCCAATTAAGTATTTTATCCATACGTCATATATCCATATGACAAATAAACATGTTAAACACATTTCCATAAAAAATATGTATACGGTATTTTATACGAATACCTAGAGTATGTGAAATTCCAAATTCTACAATTTTAATCGAAACAGAAAACAGAAAGTACTTTGTACATGTGCAATTACATGCAGATCATGAATCTACCATTATTTGACATTGAAAGCATTGAAAACCGCAACCTATACACCTAAAGTCCTCACCTTGCCTCTTGGAATCTCAACGGATCAGCAAGGTTTGATGGGCTTCCGTATTCGGGAGTTTTCTAGCCTAAAGAGGGAAATCGGTTAGCTATTTCATAACCTGCAGCCTACACTCCTCAAAAAAGGTCTAGGGTTAGGATTTATTACCTTAAAACAGAGTCGGTGTCGCCGGGAAAGCATCTGGAAAGAGGAGGTGCAGCCCGTGTGATGACCGAAAGCAGTAGGAGGAAGGTGCTCCCACAAATCCCAAGCTTTCTCTCTCTTTTTCTCCCTCTCTCTCTCTCTCTAGGGTTTTATCCCAAATTCGTATGGCTGTGAGAGGGGCTATTCTAAGGCCCTTATATAGCCTAAAACCTCTCCGGAATAGACTCTGGTTCGAGAGGTACGTCTATTATAAGCATTTCAGCGTTGTTCCAGCTCAAAAGAGGGTTTCTGGCGGCCCCCCTTAAGCCAAACGTCGGACTTAAGCTCATAACTCATGGATCCACGTGGGATTACATTTTTGTCTCGGTCGAATTTCCAGATCACACGTGGCGGACCATTTTCAGTTCAACGGTCAGTGAGCCACGATCTGAAATTTCAAGTACATGTAAATGTTCCTGAAATTTTTTCTGATCCGAGGGTGTAATTTGGTCTTATTCTGACGGTCTAGTTGCTTAATACTGATCCGCAAGTGAATGGTGGTAGATCACTAGTCAAGATATTTATTTTGTAAAGGAAATAGTGGTTTTCACACTCCCTCGCTCCAGACTCAAGCGAATGGCCGTGGGACATCGTCTGGACCTGATTTTCAAGATGGTCATCGAGCCCAGTGAGGCGGTCCTAGTTCCTTAACTTCGTGTTAATCGGATTTCCGATGTGTGGTCTAGACCTAATACGGAGTTTCAATTCGTTCCCGAGAGCAATCGGGTAATGAGTTTAATCTTAGACTTTAGGGCAACCTAGCGTCAATGATGCTACAAGTTTTGGGTCTTGCAGATCGTATTTAAAGCGATTCTAACGGATTTCATGGCTAATATAGTTTAGTACTTATTTAACTTTGTTAAATTTCTAAAGGATTTAATCCTAAGTGATTTCTGGTCGAGGTGATACTCTAGCCCTTGTACGGAAATTTACGGGTCGTTACATCTAGTGTCTACAAAGTTTTATATGTTGCTATGTTACGGAAGTATGGGTAAGACATCGTTCCCGTTATTGATTGACAGTCGTTAGAGGTTCGTGAGAACGCTTCTTACATTGAGCAGCCAGCTCGTATCCTTGATCAGAAGGAGCAGGTCCTTTAGAGCAAGGTCATTACCTTGGCGAAGGTTCAGTGGGGTCATCATAGCATAGACGAGGCGTCTTGGGAGTGCAAGGCTAATATTCGAGAGCGCTATCCCCATATTTTCGATGTTTGATTGTATGTTGTATTGTGATTTGATTATATATGATGTTATGTTTTCTATTCCCTTATGAGTTTGCTTAGTTACGATGATAGTGTAAATTTCGAGGACAAAATTTTTATTAAGAGGGGAGAGATGTAAGGCTCGATCCTAGTCTGTACCATTTCATAGACTCACGCGATCCTCCCCGTCGAATTCCAGTAACCTACGACCTGTAATTGGTGTTTGCTCATGACCGTAAGTCGTATCCCGTATATCTGAGTAGGCTTAATCCGAGACTTGTACCATTACGACTGTATCATCGCTGCAATTCCAACGTCACGTCTTACACACTGATGTGATACCCAGGTCAGGAGATGTAGACCCGTGTTTATCTCGAATAAATGTCGCGCATTTACAATTCTGAGAGAAACTTTACCCAATCCATCACATCAATCAATCAATCAAGTACACAACCCATCACTCAACCCATCACACCCATACCTCACATATCACCTCTCTTACACAACCTATACCTCTCTTACACAAGCTACCCCCAAAGTCAACCCTTACATCACTCCACTCATCACCTCTCTCTTATAACCACCCTCTCTCTCTCTCTATCTCTCTTCTCTACCCATTTTCCAACCAACCAAGAGGTTGGTCATCCAAGCATTCCAAGCGAGAATAGTATTTTGTGTGTGGCCCACTTCCTACCCCAAGATCCCTCATCCTAGCCCTTCAATCCTTATCATCTCCCATTAAAGAGAGAGACAAGGAGTTTGGCATTCCATTGGACCAAGAAGATCGAACGGTGAGTGTTATTATAGGTTTAGATTTTTTTTGATGATGGGCCAAGTGGGGCCTACCGATTGATGGTACTGATCTCACTTTGTACCCTAGGTATGGCCTCTGGCCCACCATGATTCATATGTTCATCCCATGATTGGGGCATTCTCCATGGACCCCATCATGATGTTTACTTTCTTAGTTTGAAAGGGTCATCTAGACCTTGCATTTTGGTGGACAAGGGATCCCCACCATTGATTTTGATTGGTGGGCCCATATGTAATGGGACCCACTTGATGTATGTTGTAATGCATGGAAGGGAGGCCCATAGTGTTGGGGTCCTTTCATCACACGCGTCTCTCTCTCTCTCTCTCTCTCTCTCTCTCTCTCTCTCTCTCTCTCCCTCTCCCTCTCTCTCTCACCTATTTGCAGCCCACCATGATGCATGAATTTTATCTACGTCGTCCATCAAGTAGGTCCACCCTGCCGGCCGTCCAGCAGCAGCACCTTGCTACCGTCCTTCAACGGACCCTAGATGGAGGGAAAACACGAATATCAGCTTCATCCTAATGCAGGTGGGCCACACGTGTGGGACCCACTTGATATATATGTTATATCCACGCCACGTCTAGGGACATGGACCCCACAAGGATGCATGTATTGTATATCCCTACCGTCCATCCGTTTGGCTGACGGACGTCAGCAAGTTCCGTGAGGCCCTCATGATTTATGTGTATTCCATGTTGTCCACCTGTTTTACATCTACACCGCTCATCTATTTTACATCCACGCTGTCCCTCTTATGTGAGGCCCACCACTGATGTATATGTCTTAAATGCAGACCATCTATCTGTTGTGGGCCGGCAGTGATTTGATCATGCGGTATGAGTATATCCAAACTGTTTAGCCACTGGGCCAGCAGTCCAACAGCTGCTGTACGTACATCAGCATGTTCTGTGGTTGTTCATGAGGAATTTTTTATATCCCAGCCGTTCATCTGATGGACGTCCCAGCACCACAACTGCCGTATTGACGTCAGTAAGGTTGTGGGTCTAATATGAGATATGTGTTTGTAACGCCCTGAAAATCGGGGGTCGAGTAGCAACTCAACACCCGAGTTCCAAAACATCACTTATGCAACATAAATGCTTATGATTGAATATTGTCTGTGTTAATGCATTAATCATGAGTGGGATTATACCAAAACAGTAATTCATACTCCAGATCAAGTTATAAAACACAAGCAGAAGACTGAAAGATGTATATAAATGTATATAAAGCCAAAAACATCACAATCGGTCTCCAGAGTATGAATACCTTACTGAGTCACCATATACATGTTTTAGTTTCAAAAATCAAAATGCTAAAGCATGGTACGACTATAGTAGTAAACCCTATAGCCCTGTGATCTGAATAGCCTAAGCGAAGCCTCCAAAGAACTGCATATAGGAGAACTCATCCTGATCATCATAGTAATCAGGCTCAGCCTCCTGTATCTCGTCGATACCTGCATCTAAGACAGAGTCTAATGGGTGTCCAGAGCACCGTCCCGTAACATGGGAGTGAGTAGCTAACTCAGTGGAACAATAAAGCACAGGTTAACATGTTACCAATTCGGTCAAGCATTAATGATAAAGCAGTATAATCAAACACTCCTAAATACTCTTATTAATGCAAGTATGGAATGCAATCATGATGCATGCCCTTGCCAATGCTCCCTCGTGCGACAAAATCTTACGTCCGTGGCATGCGTTCATCCCTCAGTGCTCCACATCTTCCAGGCACATGCAGTGCTATGTTATGAGCGTGATTACTGAGTTATTATTAGTCCTTTTCATACAGCAGTATTAGAAAACTAAGGTACCTCCCTTATATCATTCCCAAATAATGATCCATTCAAGGGTCGTCAGTCCTAGATAATCTCATACTTTGATGTGGTTCTAGGTCACTGTAAAGGGCTACCAGGGCTGTTACATGCACTCGTTACACCGCTCCCCCATCACCTTATCAATACAGGCCTAGTTTATACTCTGTTACTACAGGAAGGCTCGTCGCCTCACTACAGATTTAAAGTATGCTCAATGTCACTACAAAGGACTGTCAGGGCTGTTACACGCAATCGTTACACCACTCCCCCATCACCTTATCAAGTAGGCCGACAGCTCAAATATAGTGTCCCATACCACCGTATTCGGTTCACGAGTCTGGGTTGCTAACTGGTCACTACGGGGAGGCTCGTGGCCCTAGCGTAGGCCGACAACTCGACCATGGTGTTCCATACCACCATGCTTGGCTCATGAGTCTTAGCGGATCAAGGTACCAAGGTTAACGGGGTTACACTGGTAAGTTTAGTACCTTAGGTTCAAGTAGTAGCATCCAAATATGGTGAACATACATTAGACAGATCGGGTTACTTGATGAGCTCGACTAGCACGCGCGCACAACCAGCTAAACGACATGAAGCACATAAACACTTCGCGTGGCCTAACCACTGTCGCCAACCGAAGTACGACTCGAGTTCGTCAAACACATCCTACGTGGCGAAGGAATCTCAACCATGAACTCAAGTCTGTTACCGATCGCCTGGACTATAACATAGCCCCAATCATATTCAATCCTTAACCAGAAGCATGTAGAGTAAAGCAGAATAAACAAAATAATTCAAACATGCTATAAAGCACAAGGCAAGTAGGAAATACAAACACATATATTTCATAAGTAATCAATGTAAACAACTTACATGGAGGAAATCATACACATCTCTAAGGTAGTTGAGAATCTTATCTCAACACCTATCTAAAGCACTATCATCTAAGTACTTACTCTTAAAAGCATTTTCACAAACACATAGAATACACTCTATTAACATACATAGCGTATACTAGCAAAAACATGTATTAGGGTGAATCCTTTCGCCTAGTAAGTATTACACATCTATATAGCATGTTCATACAGTAATTAATCATGGCAAACACACTTTCAAAATTTTTACATATACGGTATTTTCTACAAATATACAAAATACACAATTTGCCATAATTTGCATACGCAACTGAAACGCAAAATGAACATCGCATTGTGCATGTACAATAACACCCAGTTCATGAATCTATCATTATCTAACATTGAAAGCTTTAAAAACCTTAACCTATACGTCTAAAGTCCTCACCTTACGCCGTAGAAACGTAACGAACTTAACAGAAACTCTACGCTTTCGTCAACGTCGATACGACAACCTATAACACAAGGTAAGTCGGCTACTTCGCTACTTGTACCAATAGAAACCCTAAAACAGGTTAGGGTTAGGGTTTTCTTACCTAGAAATGAAGTCGGAATCGCTGGAAAAGCGATTAGATCGTGGTGATTAAGCACGTAGGATAGCAAGGTAGAGTATCAGGAAGAATCTCACACTTTCTCTCTCTTTCTTCTCTTCTCTCTCCTAGGGTTTTCTCAAATTCGTATGGTGAGAATGAAAGAGGGTTTAAGGTCCTTATATAGGCCTAAAACACTCTAAATTAGACCCAGGGCCAAGGTATACTTAGGTTATAGCCAAAGTAGGTCTGTTCCATCTCAACAAAGCACTTCTGAAGCCCCCCCTTGAGCCAAAGGTCGGACTTAAGCTCACTGACTATGGATCTAGGTCGAGTTAAGTTTTCATTCCAATTGGGTTCCCAGATCACACGTGGCGGACCAGTTTCAGTTCAACGGTCCCCGAAACTCGATCAGGGTTACAAGTATATTGACCTGTATATGAAATTTCCCCTGATCAGAGGGTGTATTTGGGTCAGATTCTGATGGTCTAATTTCTTATATTTGGGCCGCAAACGATAGGTCTCAGATTACTTAAATTAGATTTAATTTCTAAAGAAAATCATGTTTTCTCACACTCTTCACTCCGGGCTCAAGCGAATAACCCCAGAATACTATCTGGTTTTGACTTCAAAGATGGTTGTCAAGCCCAGCAAGGCGGTTTTCATTCCATAACTTCATAGTCATCGGACTTTCGACATGCAGTCCAGATCCGATACGGAGTTTCAATGTGCTCCCGAGAGCAACTGGGTAATGAGATTGATCCTAGATTTTAGGGTAACCTAGCATCAATGATTCTACAAGTTTTACGTCTTGCAGATCATATTTAAAGTGGATCAAACAGATTTCGTAGCTAATCTAGTTTAACACTTAGTTAACTTTGTCTAAATTCTAAAGGATTTGATCCTAAGTGATTTCTGCCTGAGGTGGTACTCGGGTCTTTATACGGGATTTTCTGAGTCGTTACAGTGTTCGATCCAGGCCATCCATCTATGGCACCACCAGTAGCAGTTAGCTACTGGTCTTGACGTCAGCAAGTTCTATGGGTCCCGCAGATGTATGTGTTACATCCAAACTGTTCATCTAGTTGGTGAACTCGTTTTAAGGCCTGAGACTAAAAATGGCATAGATTTATCAGGTGGACCACACTGTAGAAAACACTGGAGAATTGAACGCCTACTAGGGATCACAGAAGTTCTAGATCACTATGATATTTGTTTTTCCTCTTGATTCAGGTCTTTGTGACCGTATGAACAGATTGGATGACAAATAAATGTTATGGTGGGCCCTGGTAATTTTAAGGGTGAAAATCATTTTCTCCATTGTTATTTGTGCTATGGCTAGATGATCTTCCAATCTGATTCATTTTTTGGGTAATGCTCTAAAATAGATGAATGGTGCAGATGGTGCGGCCCATTGTTGCATCCTATCTTAATGTATATGAGGCCCATTGGTGCGGCCCATGTGATGTGGCCCACTTGATGTATATGACGCCCATTCGTACGACCCACTTGATATATATGAGGTCCATTGGTGCGGCCCATGTGTTGTGGCCCACTTGATTTACATGAGGCCCATTGTGATCTATTTGAGGCCCATGGGTTGAGGCCCAATGTGATGTATATAAGGACTCACTACCAAATAATCGAGTAAAGGCTACGGAAGTTGAAAGCATTTAGCTACGGATTAAATCCGTAGCAAATTTAGTTACGGATTTAATCCATAGCTGAATCCTAGCTGATCTATAGCTAAAACATAACTCCTCAAATCAACTGTATTCAACATAGATGGTGCTTATGGGGCTCCATGGGGTCATCTAAGCCGCCCATTAATTATGATATATAATTTTAGTAAATGAGCTCAAAAATTATATAAATTAAATGTCTAAGTGGACCACGCTATAAGAAATAATAAAAATTATTTATCTACTGTTAATATGTTATGTGGTTTCATTACAAATTCGATCTGACTCATTTTTTGTATTAGCACTTAAAATAATTATTTAAAATTAATGGACGGAGTGGATATGTCAAATACATATCCAGTGGGCCCCACGGTCCTAAAAACGCAACACCTAGAGGGTCGTACGTCACCCGCCTCTACAGAAATCCCGTAAATGGGATTGCATACTGAGCAGTACGCTCTTATCGTACTGAGTAAACTCAATTGGGCCCACCATGAATGCAATTGTCTTATCCACTCCGTCCATCTATTTTTTAAGATCATTTTAGTGGTTGATACCAAAATTGAGGCATATCTAAAACTCAAGTGGATACATACCATAGGAAATTGTGGGAATAATGATTTCCACCGTTGAAACATTTTTATGGCCCACAGTGATGTTCATTTGTCATCCAACCTGTTCATAATATCACAAAGACATGGAAGAAGTGAAAGCACAAATATCATATTGATCTAAAACTTCTATGGCCCTCACAAAATTTTCAATGGTAGATGTTGAATTCACATTATTTCCGCTGGTGTGGTCCATTTGAGCTTTGGATATGCTTCAAATTTAGGCTAAAGACCTAAAATTATCTTCTAAAATGTATGGACGGAGTGGATAAAATTTACGAATGACTGTGGGACCCACAGAGTTTAGTCAGTACGCTAAGCGTACCGAGTAACTCAGTTCACAATCCGCTGCCAAAACGCCCTCCCCAAACCAAAACATTTCCATCCGCCATTTTCTCCCACGCGCAGGCAAAAGAAAACCCATCTCTCCATCTCTCTCTCTCGCACTCAGCCTCTCTCTTTCCCTTGCCTTCTCTCGATCTCCCGCTCTGCCTCACCCTCTCTCCCTGTCTACTGGCCGTATTCCCCTATCTCTGTTGTCAAAACCCCCTTTCACTGCAATAAGGAGAAGAAGAAGGAGAAGGAGAAGAAAAAGAAGGACGGTAAGTTTTTCTCTCTATCTCTCTCTCTCTATTTCTGAAATCTATGGTGAAATTTTTTTTTTACACACTCACACACACCCCCACACACTCACGCCACACGCACACACACCCTACACACGCACGCCGTGGGATTTCACCACTGTGGTGATTGAATGCCCACTATTAAAGCTGAATACTACCACTGCTGCAATGGGGGGGCTTGTATTGAGGGGATTTTTGGGTATGGCCCGTCTGATGGGTTGATGGTTACTGCCGAGGGCTAATGTAAAACTGTATTGGCCTGTCTAGTATGGTTCGTATTAACCAAAGCGAAACCATATCAACTCAATACAATGCCAGAAATGCATTGCAAATAGGACGCCTTGAATGTATGATTTTTAAACACTGGTGTAAATCTCAAGTGACCCATATGACATGAAACAATGTTAATTTAATGCCCACCATTATAAACTTGGCTGCGATGAAAGTTTTGGATCAAATTGATATTTGTTTTTTCCCTTCATCAAGTCCTTATGACCTAATCAACAAGTCAGATGTCAACCAAACATTACAGTGGGCTGGAGGTTTTTAATTGTAATGACCCGAAAATTTCTGTACATTGGGTCGAGTACCACCTCGACCAGAAATCACGTAGGATTAAATTCTTTAGAAATTTAACAAAGTTAACTAAGTACTAAACTCGATTAGCCATGAAATCCGTTAGGATCGCTTTAAATACGATCTGCAAGACCCAAAAGCTGCAGAATCATTGACGCTAGGTTACCCTAAAGTTTAGAACCAAACTCATTTCCCGTCTGCTCTCGGGAATGAAACGAAACTTCGTATTAGGTCTAGATCGCACATCGGGAGTCCGATTAACCCGAAGCTAAGGAACTAGGACCGCCCCACTGGGCTTAACAATCATCTCAAAAATCAGCTCCATCCGATGTTCCACGGCCATTCGTTTCGATTCGGAGCGAGGGAGTGTGAAAAACACTATTCCCATGCCAAAATAAATATCTGGAATAGTGATCTGGCATCATTCGTTGACGCGTCAGTATTAAGCAACCTGACCGTCAGAATCAGACCAAATTACACCCTCGGATTAAGAAAAATTTCAGGAACATTTACATGTACTTAGAATTTCTGATCGTGGCCCACTGACCGTTGAACTGAAAGTGGTCCGCCACGTGCGATCTGGGAATCCGATCAAGTCAAAAACGTAATCCCACGTAGATCCATAGATGGTGAGCTTAAGTCTGACGTTTGGTTCAAGGAGGGCCACCAGAACCTCCCTTTTGAGCTGGAAAAGTGACGAATATCCTATATTAGCAGTACCCCTTGAACCTGAGTCTAATTTTGGAATATTTTTGGCTATAAAAGGGGCTTAGAACAACCCCTCTCACAGCCATACGAATTTTGGAGAAAAACCCTAGAGCGAGAGAGAAAAGAGAGAGAAGAGCTTGGGTTTTGTTGCCGATCTTCCTCCTACTGCGTTGGATTGTTACACGGCTTACACCGCCCTGTTCTAGGCGCTTTCCCGGCGGTATCCATCCCATTTGAAGGTAAGAAACCCTAACCCTAGGTCTGATTTAAGGTGGAATCGATGTGGGATGTGTAACAACTAACCGATTCTGCTCTTTAGGCTAGAAATCTCCCGTATACGGAAGTTCTACTACCCTTGCTGATTCGTTGAGTTTCAAAAGGGAAAGGTGAGGACTTTAAGTGTATAAGTTACGGTTTTCAACGCTTTCAATGTCAGATAATGGTAGATTCATGATCTGCTTGTAAATGCACATGTACAAAGTGCTTTCCGTTTCCTGTTTCGATTAACGTTGTAGAAATTGGAATTTCACATACTCTAAGTATACGTAGAAATACCGTATACGTAATTTTTTTGGAAAAACGTTTGACATGTTTATTTAATGTATTATTATATGATATATGGATAAAATACTAATTTGGTGAAAGGAATTGCTGAAATACATGTTCATGTGTAAATGCTACGTATGTTGAAATTGTATATTCTAGAAATACCGTATATGTATTTTTTTGGGAAAATGTATGACATGTTTATTTAATGTATGATTATACAATATATGTATAAAATACTAGTTTGGCGAAAGGAATCGCCAAAATACATGTTCCCTTGTAAAGGTCAAGTATGTTGAAATTGCGTATTCTAGAAATACCGCATATGTGTAAAATTTAGAAATATAATTGTCATGATTATTTGTTGTATGATTATGATATACGCGGGTAAATTAACCGCTTGGCAAAGGAATAGCCCTAATCCGCAATTGCTAACATACGTTATGTATGTTGGAATCGCACACTCTAAGTGTTTGGTGTACATGCTTGTGTGCGTAGAAGCTTGGGTGTTAGTGCCTTAGATAGACGCTGATATGGAATTCCCGACTCCCTTAGAGACATGTAGGGTCCCCTCTATGTGGTGGTTCGCTATAACCACTCACTTGTGATGCGTATGTAATTGTATCCCTATGTGTATAGTGCTTTATAACATGCTTTACAACATGCTTTACAACATGCTTTATAACATGCTTTATAACATGCTTTACTTCATGCTTTATAACATGCCTGCTAACATGCTTTACTTCATGCTTAACTTCATGCCTTACAATTGTTTGAGTTTGGGACTATGCCTATAGTCCAAGCATCCGGTACCAGACTTGCGGTTGTGGCTGAGATTCATATCGCCACAACGGACGTGTCTGGTGAACCCGAGTCGTACTTCGGTTGGCGATAGTGGTTAGCCACATAGAGTGCTTTTACGCTCCATATCGCTCAACTTGTGGTGCGCTCGAGCTAGTCAGGCTCGTCAAGTAAACCGGAGTGTATATGTATGTTCACCATGTTTGGTCGCTACTGCTTGAACCTAGGGTACCAAACTTACCAGTGGCGATCCCGTTAACCATGGTACCTCGATCCGCTAAGACGCATGAGCCGGGCATGGTGGTATGGGACACCGTGGTCAAGCTGTCGGCCTACGCTGGGGTCATGTGCCTCCCCGTAGTGACCATTGCGCAACCAAACTCGTGAGCCGATTATGGTGGTATGGGACACTATATTCGAGCTGTCGATACTTACGGCGAGAGCCGAGTACGGTGAGACCTGTGCTCGTGCTGACGGGCGACGAGTCCTCCGTAGTATCTTCGAGTATACTCCAAGTGTCTGTGATTGGCGACGAGTCTTTCACAAGATTAACTAGAGATGAGTTGAGCCGAGTACGGTGAGACCTGTACTTGAGCTGACGGCTAGTGATTGGGCCAAGTACGGTGAGACCTGTACTTGAGCTGACGGCCAGCAATTGAGCCGCATACGGTGAGATCTGTATCCGCGCTGACGGGTGACGAGCCCTTTGCGATGCCTTCACTACGCTTCTCAAACCATAATATCGTATGAGATTAACTAGGATTGACGACCCTAGAATGGATCATGTTTGGGAATGATACAAGGGAGGTACCTTAGTTTTCCAATACTGCTGGTTGAAATGGATTAATAAAAACTTGGTAATCATGAGCATCATCGCACCGCATGTGCTTTGTAGATGTGGCGCACTAAGGGAGTTAGCATTCGCGAACGTAAGATGATGTCGCTTGAGGGTGGTTTGGCAAGGGCATACAGCATCATGTCATATCATTTTTGCATTTAACAAGAGTAGTTAGAAATGTTTGAATTGTACTGCGTTATCATTACTGCTTGATTGATTTGATAACATGTTAACCTATGCTTTATTGTTCCACTGAGTTAGCTACTCACTCCCACGTTACGGGACGGTGTTTGCAACACCCACCAGACTCTGTCGCAGGTGTAGATGGCGCCTCTGTTCAGGAGCCGGAGCTCGACTTCGAGGAGGATCAGGAGGAGTTCTCCTTTATGCAGTACTCTGACAGCTATGCTTAAGCCGGCTGCATCGCGGGATTTTCAGGGCCTCTCTTGAGGATTGTATTTTGATTTTTGGACTTAGAAACAATACATGTATATTGGTACTCAGTTAGTACTCATACTCTGGAGTTCCTAAAATTTTGTTACTTTACATACTTTGAATATAAAATTTCAGTCTTCCGCTTGCCTTTATACAATTGAACTGGAGTATGATTTACTGTTTTGGTATAATCTCATTCATGTTTATTGCGCTAACTCAGACAACATTTAACCATCATTGTGTATGTTGCATAAGTGATGCGTTGGAACTCGGGAGTTGAGTTCATACTCAACCCCCGATTTTCAGGGCGTTACAAGTTGGTATCAGAGCATGATTTTGATTAAACCGGACCTGAGTTATGTCCCCACTACGTACGCTGACGCATTATACTTAGGAGGGTGCGCAAAACCTAGCAACAGTCTTAGGGTCTCCCGATTTCGCCGTTCGGCGAAGTTCATTGCAAATGGACAGTTTGATCGAGTTCGTACTCGATCCCGACCGCACTTATGGGCCCCAAGTCACTCCTAGACCGTCTATTGACGTGTCCAGGTTACAATCCACCAAAAATTAGTCGTTAAAAATCAGGAAAAATCAGATTAGATCAGAAATTACCGGAACTAACCGTTCTGGCACTAAACTGAGTCGGGGGCCCCTCCACGTTAATCCACTAACCCCCCAGACTGAACCAGGGTGCATTTGGCACCCTGGACACATGGCAAACAGGGCCCCACCGTGGCGGTGCGGTTCCGGCCAAGTTCGACCGCGGCGGCGCCGCGGCACCGGCGGCGGACCGCCGTCCGGGGGCTTTTCCGGTGGGATTTCAAACATGGGGTTGGTCGGCCCAGCCCCCTCTACCCCCTGGCACGTGCCAAATTGCTATTTGTTTGGGTTTTAAGGGGCTGGAACACCCCTTTCTCTCATTTCACCCCCTTTTCAAGCACCTCCACCCTCATTTTCGATTTTTCTTAAAACCCAACTCTCCAAACCTTCAAATCTCCCATTTCCTTCCATAACTCACACACCCCTACCTTCCACAACAGCCCTAGCCTCTTCCTTTCCCCATTTTCACAAGTTGGAGCTCTCATACCCCTCCTTGGAGCTCAAAATCGGGTAATCTCCTAACCCATTCCATTTTCTGTTTGTTCCTTCTTCATTTCCTACCTCTAGTGCCCCTTCCACACCTATTGGGTCCTTATTTGTGGGGATCAAAGAGATCAGCCCCTTGTTTCCCCATTTTGGCAATTTTTCATGGCCCTCCTTGGTGTGGTGGCTACCATTTTCTCCATTTCCTCCATCCTATCTTTGATGGGAAAGAGGAAAACCGCGGCTGATGACGCCGGCCCAAGTAGGCCAGCCCATTCCCGAAGAAGATCCGATGTTGGGGCCGGCACAAGCACCGTGCGGGAGTTTAGGTCGAAGCGAGACCTGGATCCTGACCACCCCGCCAGGAATGCTTATCCGATAGGCATGGAATATGGGCGCTTCGCGGGCCGTAAGGTTGTGTTTGAAGCTCATGTGGATGAAAGAATGTTTGGCCTACACCCGATGATGGACCACTTGGTGGATATCGGATGGAATTCTATTTTTGAAGGCGAGTCCCCCGCATGTGAGCACACGGTTCGCGCTTTCTATGCTCACATCGTGGACTCATCAGTAGAGCCTCTACAGTTTACTGTCTCTGTGAGGGGCATAAGGCGCACAATCACTGTGGATGAGGTGGTTCGAATCACAAAGATCCCGCTTGTTCAAGTGCATCCTAGTGATGACTTCTATAGAAGTGCGTGGGAAAGGGATCGTCGCACGCGATTTCTCTGTGGTCGCCGGGTTACTTGGAAGCGAGGAAATTGTATTGCGGCGACAAAGATGTCCGAAGACTTCCATTTACTCCATCACATTTTCACATACAATGTATACCCACGGTGGGGTAACCGCACGGAATGTACTAGGATGATGGTGGACTTTCTATACAAGATGGGACGCGGGGACAACATATGCCTGCCCACATTCATCCTATCCCAGATAGTTCATGTTGTTCGTTCTGCCAGGAACGATCTTTCGCTCCCATTTGGCCGACTGATCTGCAGGATGGCTCGTGATGTAGGCTACAGATTGAATATGGAGGATCTTGCACCAGTCCGAGTCATAAGTGAAGCGACACTCAAGAATATGAAGATCGGCCCTCAACAGCGGCAAGCACGACTCGACGAGTCTGGAGATGAGTCGGATAGCGCCGGCGAGGAGAGTGTTGACCTCCAGGCTGAGAGTGATGAGGAGCGTGGTGATGACATACAGGAAGAAGAATCTGAGGCTCAGGACACAGAGGAGAGTTCACCCCCTGCGGCTCAGGAGCAGGGTGTGGATCGAGATGCTTTTGATGCGCGATTGGCCCGTCTTGAGGAGGGGCAAGCCGCCCTGCAGCAAGAGATTGGTCAAGTTCGAACCAAGCTTGAAGAGAATGAAGCCTACATGAAGAAGAGTTTCAAGAAGATGTCCCGTACGTTGAAGGCCATCCTGTGCTGTGCGCAGGATAAGAATGTTCCTCCTCACCGCCTACTTCGGATGCTTAGTCATCCATGTTGTTGTATGTTGTGTTTACTTTGGTTACCGCGATAGGCGGTTTGTGTTTTCGTACAGATGTTATATTAGGTAGTAGTATGTTTAGGTGTTTGATGTAGTAGATGTATTGGCTATAATGTGATTTTCTATCGTGATTCATGTAACTCTGTAGTCCATGTATTATGACAATTTAGGGTAAATGAAAAGCATATAGCCTCTTTTGTTTGATGATGTGTGGAATGCTTAAGTGCTTCATGGAGTGTATTATGCTGTATCTCACAAATGTTGTACCCTATGTTGTATAGGGCATGCCGCGACAGTATACGCGGAGTACGGCACATCTCCGTCTGACTGGCTCTATAGACCAGACTCCTTCTGGTAGTAGTGGTCCTGCGGACCGTGGATTGGGATCTGATCAGCCTCCTGCTGGTCCTATCGGTGGACAGCCACCTTATACGCCCCCAGTCCGCGAGCAGTATCGGCCGTCTTCTTCTGCGCAGCATGACTCTCAGGCTACTCCGTCGACTGATAGGTTTGAGCAGCTGATGATGATGATGCATCATCAAAGAACGTGATACAAGAAGAAGAAGAACACCAAAGACTTATGGCCACTATCGCTGAGGCCTTGTCCCGTGGTGGTAGTGCGACTCCACCTACGACATCTACACATCCTGATGAGCATTCTGGGCCTCCTGCTCAAGTTGAGGATGTGCCTTTGCCCCCATCCGTCGCACCTCCTACTGGAGAGGTCGGTACACGCGGTCTACTCGAGCGATTTCAGCGCTTGAGGCCTCCCTCATTTATGGGTTCTCACAGACCGAGGAGGCGGAGTTCTGGTTAGACCGCATCTCCAAGATGCTACGGATGCTTCATTGTTCGGAGGCAGAGCAGGTCGAGCGCTTCCTTCATGTTTGAGAGGGAGGCCAGTTTATGGTGGGACAGCGTGCTGCGCACGGTCGCAGTAGATTTCGTGTGGACCTGGGAGGCTTTCGAGTCTCGGTTCCACGAGAAGTACTACCCGCAGACTTATCGGCATGAGCGGGAGGAAGAGTTTTGCGCCTCAGGCGAGGGAGGCATGACGATCACGGAGTACGAGCACCACTTCACAGAGTTGGGCCGCTTTGTCCCGACTATACTGGTGGATGAGCAGATGCGGATGCGTCGTTTCTCCTTGGGTTTGCGACCGGAGATTCGGTCGAGGATATGCTGCCACAGTATTCCTACATATGCGGCGTTGGTCCACATGTCTATGACGGCCGAGCAGGATGTGGACCGTTTGGCCAGATCACGTGGTACTATGGTTGCGAGACCGCGACAGGATTTACAGAGCAGGCCTATCTTAGGCAAGAGGCCTCGGGCTGATTCTCCCCCCAGGGCCGCAGCGCCAGTTATTCCTATGAGACGCCCGTTGGTGACCTGCACGTTTTGCGGGAAACCTGGACACCCTGCTGAGAGCTGCTTCTCACGCATGAGGGCTAGCGGATTTGCGCCACCGCAGAGATTGGGTCGCCCTTATCCACAGGCCATATCAGCTCCGCCACTACAGACCGTTCCTGCACATCCTTCTTTCCGACCTCCCGTGCCGTCCTTCAGGCCGCCACAGCGACCCTTGGCTCCTCAGCTGAACCACCAGCACCAGGCTCGCGTTCATACGCTTGTGGCTGAGGCACCTGAGACGTCGGTTTTAGCTCCGACGGCTTTCGAGGGTACGACTTTTATTCATGGCACTCCTGTTTCTTTATTGGTAGACACTGGGTCCACCACTTCTATTATTTCTTGTGGGGCGGTGAAACGCCTATCTTTGCATACGATTCCCACTAAGGGAATGAGACTCACTACGGCTACCGGGACCTGTTCGGATGTCACACGGTTATGTGAGGGTTGCTCTGTAGTTTTGGGTAGCAGCACAGTGCTCGTCGACCTCATTGTTGCTCCACTATGGCACTGCGACATTATCCTTGGTATAGATTGGCTCACCAGGATGAAGGCAGAGATAGATTGCGATACTCGGATCGTGACTGCCTATGGACCTGACGGCACAGCTTTCACGTTCCCAGTGCAGGTCAGTTGGCCCTGCCGTGTTGATTGTTATGCTGCTTTACTTGTGCCGATTGATGGTCCGACAGTAGATGGTACGCCGGTGGTTCGAGAATTTACAGGCGTGTTTGAGACTATCCCTGGCTTACCTCCTCGGCATGAGATTGATTTTACGATTGACCTTACGCCTGGTGCGACGCCCATCTCGTTGCCGACTTATCGTATGCCTCCATGTGAGATGGAGGAGCTGCGGAAACAGATTGACGAACTTGTAGAGAAAGGTTTTATTCGACCTAGTGTGTCTCCTTGGGGAGCACCTGTGTTGTTCGTGAAGAAGAAGGACGGGTTGCTACGGTTGTGTATTGATTACCGTAGGTTGAACCAGGTCACGGTGAAGAACAAGTATCCTTTGCCCAGGATTGATGATCCGCATTCGATCAGTTGAGGGGGGCGAAGTATTTCTCGAAGATTGACCTTCAGTCAGGGTACCACCAGCTGCACGTGAGAGAGGAGGACGTGCAGAAGACAGCCTTCAGGACGTGCTTTGGGCACTATGAGTTCTTGGTGATGTCGTTCGGTCTGACGAACGCACCAGCCGTGTTCATGGATCTGATGAACCGGGTATTTCGGCCCTTCCTTTACCGATTCGTCATCGTCTTTATCGATGACATTTTGATATACTCCATGAGTCGGGAAGAGCACGAGGAGCACTTGCAAGCGGTATTGGATACACTGAAGAAGAACCAGTTGTTTGCGCAATACAAGAAGTGCGACTTCTGGCAGGAGGAAGTCAAGTTCCTGGGACATGTAGTGTACAAGGATGGGATAGCAGTGGACCTTGCTAAGGTAGGCTGCGATTCAGGATTGGCGGCGCACTGAATCGATTCTTGAGGTGAGGAGTTTCCTTGGTCCGGGCCGGGTACTACAGACGTTTCATTCGGGATTTCTCGAAGATCGCCAGGCCATTGTCTCAGCTGACTCGGAAGGTCCTGAAGTTCGCCTGGAATGAGAAGGCGGAGGCAGCTTTTAAGGAGCTGAAGGACAAGTTGACGTCCGCCCCTGTGCTAGTATTGCCAGAGCAAGGGGTGAAATACACGGTGTATACTGATGCGTCTCGCGTTGGTTTGGGTTGTGTGCTGATGCAGAAGGATAGGGTGATTTCGTATGCCTCGAGATAATTAAGGAAGCACGAGGAGAATTACCCTACACATGACCTGGAGTTGGCAGCTGTCATCTTTGCATTGAAGCTCTAGAGACATTACCTCTATGGTGAGGAGTTCGAGCTTTTCTGCGACCACAAGAGCCTTAAATACATATTCACGCAATGGGATTTGAATATGAGACAATGATGGATGGAGACCTTGAAGGACTTCAAGTTCGAGGTTTCCTACCATCCTGGCAAGGCGAACCTTGTGGCAGACGCGTTGAGCCGCAAGAAGGCGATTGCATTTGCGGCACCGCTGATGATAGCCGAGTGGGACATGATGGAGTTTGTGCGGGACTGCGAGCAGAGACTCACCGTCGAGGAGCCTTTTGAGTGTGTTGCGCACGTTCGGGTGCGGCCACTTATTGACGACAGGATTGTTGAGGCCCAAGAGGGTGATATACGGCTGTCTGAGCTTCGAGAGCAGGCTAGCGACGCCGTGGACTCCGAGTGGAGAGTTGGTTCTGATGGGGGTTTACGATTCTGTGGCCGCCTATGTGTTCCTGATGTGGCTAACTTGAGACGCGAGCTTCTCGAGTCCGCCCATAACTAGAAGTTTGCGATGCATCCTGGTAGCACGAAGATGTACCAGGATATGAGACGGACGTATTGGTGGGATAACATGAAGGCCCACATTGCTGAGTATGTGTCTCGATGTCTGACGTGCCAGTAGGTTAAGGCAGAACATCGCCGACCTCCTGGACTACTTCAGCCCATGCCTATAGCGGAGTGGAAGTGGGACTTCATCTCCATGGACTTTATATCAGGGTTGCCGAAGACGAGGAAGGGGCACGATTCCATTTGGGTGATTGTGGACCGGTTGACCAAATCGGCCCATTTCCTCCCTATCAGAGTTACGAACTCTGCAGACGAGCTGGCTAGATTGTACATCAGGGAGATCGTCCGTCTGCACGGGGTTCCTTTGGAGATCGTGTCGGACAGAGACACGCGGTTCACATCTATCTTCTGGACTCGTATCCAGGAGGCGATGGGTGTGAAGTTGAAGTTCAAGATGCGGCGTTTCATCCTCGGACCGATGGGCGTACGAGAGCGGGTGAATCGGTCTGGAGGATATGTTGCGAGCATGTGTGTTGGACTTCAAGGACGGTTGGGATGACTGTCTTCCGTATTGCTGCGAGTTCGCCTACAATAACGGCTTCCAGTGACTATTGGCATGGCGCCATATGAGGCTCTATATGGTCGACCTTGTAGGGCACCGCACTTGTTGGGCGAGGTTGGAGAGCGTAGCTGATTGGCCGGAGTTGGTTCAGGCGACTACAGAGAAGGTAGACATTATCAGGCGTCGATTACTCACAGCGCAGAGCAGGCAGAAGAGTTACGCCGATACGAGGCGGCGACCGCTGGAGTTCGAGGTCGGGGATCATGTATTCTGCGGGTTTCCCCTATGAAGGAGTCCTTCGGTTCGGGAAGAAGGGGAAGCTCACACCGAGGTTTATCGGTCCATTTCAGATACTGGATCGAGTGGGTGATGTGGCGTATCGTCTCGCCTTGCCTACACCACTTGCTTCCGTACACAACGTATTTCATGTATCTATGCATCTTTGAAGAATACGTTCTCGATCCTTCGCATATCATCGGATGGGAGCAGTACGGTTGAGTGAGGATGCTACGTACGAGCTGCGCCCGACGCGTATCCTTGATAGGAAGGAGCGAGGGTGCTACGTAGCAAGGTCATCCCACTTGTGAAGGTGCTTTGGACACATCATTCGAAGAGGAAGCTACTGGAGAGGCGAGGCCGAGGTCAGGAAGAACTACCCTCAGCTTCTCAAGGAGTACGAAAAGGTATAAATTTTGAGGACGAAATTTTTTGTTTAAGGGGGGTAGATTGTAACGACCCGAAAATTTCCGTACATTGGGTCGAGTACCACCTCGACCAGAAATCACGTAGGATTAAATTCTTTAGAAATTTAACAAAGTTAACTAAGTACTAAACTCGATTAGTCATGAAATCCGTTAGGATCGCTTTAAATACGATCCGCAAGACCCAAGGTTACAGAATCATTGACGCTAGGTTACCCTAAAGTTTAGAACCAAACTCATTTCCCGTCTGCTCTCGGGAATGAAACGAAACTTCGTATTAGGTCTAGATCGCACATCGGGAGTCCGATTAACCCGAAGCTAAGGAACTAGGACCGCCCCACTGGGCTTCACAATCATCTCAAAAATCAGCTCCATCCGATGTTCCACGGCCATTCGTTTCGATTCGGAACGAGGGAGTGTGAAAAACACTATTTCCATGCCAAAATAAATATCTGGAATAGTGATCTGGCATCATTCGTTGACGCGTCAGTATTAAGCAACCTGACCGTCAGAATCAGACCAAATTACACCCTCGGATTAAGAAAAATTTCAGGAAACATTTACATTTTCTTAGAATTTCTGATCGTGGCCCACTGACCGTCGAACTGAAAGTGGTCCGCCACGTGTGATCTGGGAATCCGATCGAGTCAAAAACGTAATCCCACATAGATCCATAGATGGTGAGCTTAAGTCTGACGTTTGGTTCAAGGAGGGCCACCAGAACCTCCCTTTTGAGCTGGAAAAGTGACGAATATCCTATATTAGCAGTACCCCTTGAACCTGAGTCTAATTTCGGAATGTTTTTGGCTATAAAAGGGGCTTAGAACAGCCCCTCTCACAGCCATACGAATTTTGGAGAAAAACCCTAGAGGGAGAGAGAGAAAAGAGAGAGAAGAGCTTGGGTTTTGTTGCCGATCTTCCTCCTACTGCGTTGGATTGTTACACGGCCTACACCGCCCTGTTCTAGGCGCTTTCCCGGCGGTATCCATCCCATTTGAAGGTAAGAAACCCTAACCCTAGGTCTGATTTAAGGTGGAATCGATGTGGGATGTGTAACAACTAACCGATTCCGCTCTTTAGGCTAGAAATCTCCCGTATACGGAAGTTCTACTACCCTTGCTGATTCGTTGAGTTTCAAAAGGAAAAGGTGAGGACTTTAAGTGTATAAGTTATGGTTTTCAACGCTTTCAATGTCAGATAATGGTAGATTCATGATCTGCTTGTAAATGCACATGTACAAAGTGCTTTCCGTTTCCTGTTTCGATTAACATTGTAGAAATTGGAATTTCACATACTCTAAGTATACGTAGAAATACCGTATACGTAATTTTTTTGGAAAAACGTTTGACATGTTTATTTAATGTATTATTATATGATATATGGATAAAATACTAATTTGGTGAAAGGAATTGCTGAAATACATGTTCATGTGTAAATGCTACGTATGTTGAAATTGTATATTCTAGAAATACCGTATATGTATTTTTTTGGGAAAATGTATGACATGTTTATTTAATATATGATTATACAATATATGTATAAAATACTAGTTTGGCGAAAGGAATCGCCAAAATACATGTTCCCTTGTAAAGGTCAAGTATGTTGAAATTGCGTATTCTAGAAATACCGCATGTGTAAAATTTGGAAATGTAATTGTCATGAATATTTGTTGTATGATTATGATATACGCGGGTAAATTAACCGCTTGGCAAAGGAATAGCCCTAATCCGCAATTGCTAACATACGTTATGTATGTTGGAATCGCACACTCTAAGTGTTTGGTGTACATGCTTGTGTGCGTAGAAGCTTGGGTGTTGGTGCCTTAGATAGACGCTGATATGGAATTCCCGACTCCCTTAGAGACATGTAGGGTCCCCTCTATGTGGTGGTTCGCTATAACCACTCACTTGTGATGCGTATGTAATTGTATCCCTATGTGTATAGTGCTTTATAACATGCTTTACAACATGCTTTATAACATGCTTTACTTCATGCTTTATAACATGCCTGCTAACATGCTTTACTTCATGCTTAACTTCATGCCTTACAATTGTTTGAGTTTGGGACTATGCCTATAGTCCAAGCATCCGGTACCAGACTTGCGGTTGTGGCTGAGATTCATATCGCCACAACGGACGTGTCTGGCAAACCCGAGTCGTACTTCGGTTGGCGATAGTGGTTGGCCACATAGAGTGCTTTTGCGCTCCATATCGCTCAACTTGTGGTGCGCTCGAGCTAGTCAGGCTCGTCAAGTAAACCGGAGTGTATATGTATGTTCACCATGTTTGGTCGCTACTGCTTGAACCTAGGGTACCAAACTTACCAGTGGCGATCCTGTTAACCATGGTACCTCGATCCGCTAAGACGCATGAGCCGGGCATGGTGGTATGGACACCGTGGTCGAGCTGTCGGCCTACGCTGGGGTCATGTGCCTCCCCGTAGTGACCATTGTGCAAGCAAACTCGTGAGCCGATTATGGTGGTATGGGACACTATATTCGAGCTGTCGATACTTACGGCGAGAGCCGACTACGGTGAGACCTGTTCTCGTGCTGACGGGTGACGAGTCCTCCATAGTATCATCGAGTATACTCCAAGTGTTTGTGATTGGCGACGAGTCTTTCACAGTAACTAGAGTATGAGTTGAGCCGAGTACGGTGAGACCTGTACTTGAGCTGACGGCTAGTGATTGGGCCAAGTACGGTGAGACCTGTACTTGAGCTGACGGCCAGCAATTGAGCCGCATACGGTGAGATCTGTATCCGCGCTGACGGGTGACGAGCCCTTTGCGATGCCTTCACTACGCTTCTCAAACCATAATATCGTATGAGATTAACTAGGATTGACGACCCTAGAATGGATCATGTTTGGGAATGATACAAGGGAGGTGCCTTAGTTTCCCAATACTGCTGGTTGAAATGGATTAATAAAAACTTGGTAATCATGAGCATCATCGCACCGCATGTGCTTTGTAGATGTGGCGCACTGAGGGAGTTAGCATTCGCGAACGTAAGATGATGTCGCTTGAGGGTGGTTTGGCAAGGGCATACAAACATCATGTCATATCATTTTGCATTTAACAAGAGTAGTTAGAAATGTTTGAATTGTACTGCGTTATCATTACTGCTTGATTGATTTGATAACATGTTAACCTATGCTTTATTGTTCCACTGAGTTAGCTACTCACTCCCACGTTACGGGACGGTGTTTGCAACACCCACCGGACTCTGCATTGCAGTGTAGATGGCGCCTTGGTTCAGGAGCCGGAGCTCGACTTCGAGGAGGATCAGGAGGAGTTCTCCTTTATGCAGTATTCTGACGGCTATGCTTAGGCCGGCTGCATCGCGGGATTTTCAAGGCCTCTCTTGAGGATTGTATTTTGATTTTGGACTTAGAAACAATACATGTATATTGGTACTCAGTTAGTACTCATACTCTGGAGTTCCTAAAATTTTGTTACTTTACATACTTTGAATATAAAATTTCAGTCTTCCGCTTGCCTTTATACAATTGAACTGGAGTATGATTTACTGTTTTGGTATAATCTCATTCATGTTTATTGCGCTAACTCAGACAACATTTAACCATCATTGTGTATGTTGCATAAGTGATGCGTTTTAACTCGGGAGTTGAGTTCATACTCGACCCCCGATTTTCAGGGCATTACATTAATGGTGGACATTCAATTACTACTGTTTCCCTATGGTGTGGTCCAAAACACCTACAAGATGGTCTGCCTCATAGGGCACTAACCAGTAGCCACCATGTGGCTATACCAATGCCATCTAAAGCCTTGCTAGATATAAAATACATTATAAAAAAAATGATGAAGAGAGGGTTTTAGGGCATCCCTTTAGTGTAGCTGGAGAACTTATTGGCTTCTGCATCATCCTAACTCACTTTCTTGTAACTAGGGCTAAAAGTCCTGACCTTAGGTTGAGCTCAAGTAAGATGTATTGGGTTTGGTCTCAAGCTTGGGTATATAAACACCAACCCGATAAAACTTGGGTCTGGCTTAGGTTGAGGTATCAGGTTGCCCGAACCCGATCGATATATAAATTATAATTGAGTGCGGATTGTCTTTCTTGAAGGCACATGAAATTCTTATGTCTCAATATTGATATTCTTAATAGGAAGAATTTTTATTTTTATTTTTTTGATAATTCTACACTCTAAATATTTTCTATCCGGATTTCTTCCTTGTATCCCCAGCTATATAAAATGATCTGGTTTCAGGCGTGTTGTAATTATATTGAATCTCTCCGTCTCCCAATTACTTGTAATGGCGATCTATAAATATATGAGCCCTTCCTGACCTCATAGGGTCTCATTGGTCCATGCCATTTCAGATGACTTGAGCTAACAAAGTATGTCAGATTTTTCTCTCCCAAATAAATTGCATGCTACACAACATAACTTCTAAAGGAATTGTTGTCCTGTATTTTACCTTGTTTGTTTAGAAAAAATGAAGCTTTTTTACTGTAAATAAATGAATATATAATTAATAAAATCAGAAGTATAAAAAATAAGACGGGTATTGAAATATAACGGATTAATTTAATAACAAAAATATTAGCATGTATCCACCTAACCAATCTGACCCGACTTTCAGCCATACTTTGACTTTTTTACATTTTACAGAAGTAAAAGGCATCTCGTCGCAGCCCCTACAGAGTTATAAACCTTTTAAATGAAAATCCTCAAAAGAAATCTCTCTCAGTGTCTATAACTGCGGATGATTTATTTTTGGTTCGTGCTGGATGGTAAGACTATTGGCCTGTTATAATGAGTCTTGATAGAAAAAAGAAAAAGAAAAGAAGGGTGTGATGATGCAAGAGAAAGGAAGAAGAGAGAAAATTAGAACATGCCTAGGTACCCCGCCTGGGTACCTTGGGTTTCTTTTACTAGCTTGGGGGTAAACATTTTTGGCTTTTATTCAAAAAATCAGGCTGTTTCAACTCCTAGTCTGGCCACTTATAAAATTGGAACATGCCTAGGTACCTCGCCTGGGTACGTTGGGTTTCTTTTACTAGCTTGGGGGTAAACATTTTTGGCTTTTATTCCAAAAATCAGGCTGTTTCAACTTGTAACGCCCTAAAAATCGGGGGTCGAGCATAAACTCAACTCTCGAGTTCCAGAACATCACTTATGCAACAAAATAAATGATGATTGAATGTTGACAGTATTCGTGCATTAAACATGAGTGAGATTAAGCCAAAACAACATATCATACTTCAGAGACAGTTAAATTTGCAAGTGGAAGACTGTAATAGATAGATAAAATATATAAACTGTGGTGAGTCTCCAGAGTGTGATCAAGTTACCAGGTTAAATAATTACAAGTAAATTATACCAAGTTGTGTAGTATGATCTAGTTAACATCCCTGTAGCCCCGACAATCAAGGTACGGCTCTCACGAAGCCGCCAGATACAACATATACGAGAAAACATTCTCGTCGTCATAGAAGTCCGGCTCCGCCTCAGAAGTAGCGTCGCCATCTACAATCAGACAAAGTCTGGTGGGTGTTCGAAACACCGTCCCGTAACGTGGGAGTGAGTGATCAACTCAGTGGAACAATAAAGCATAGGTTAACATGTTATCGACTCAGTCAAGCAGTAATGATAAAGCAGTACAAATCAAACAATTCTAACTACTCTTATTAAGTGCGAGAATGAAATGACATGATGCTGTATGCCCTTGCCAAACCACCCTCATGCGACATCATCTTACGTTCGTGAATGCTTAACTCCCTCAGTGCGCCACATCTACTAAGCACATGCGGTGCGATGATGATCATGATTACCAAGTTATTATTAGTCCATTTCAAACAGCAGTATTGGAAAACTAAGGTACCTCCCTTGTATCATTCCCAAACATGATCCATTCTAGGGTCGTCAGTCCTAGTTAATCTCATACGATATTATGGTTCGAGAAGCATAGCGAAGGCATCGCAAAGGGCTCGTCACCCGTCAGCGCGGATACAGATCTCACCGTATGCGGCTCAATTGCTGGCCGTCAGCTCGAGTACAGGTCTCACCGTACTCGGCTCAACTCATACTCTAGTTGCTGTGAAAGACTCGTCGCCAATCACAGACCCTTGGAGTATACTCGAAGATACTACGGAGGACTCGTCGCCCGTCAACACGAGCACAGGTCTCACCGTACTCGGCTCTCGCCGTAAGTATCGACAGCTCGAATATAGTGTCCCATACCACCATAATCGGCTCACGAGTCTGGTTGCTCAATGGTCACTATGGGGAGGCACATGGCCCCAGCGTAGGCCGACAGCTCAACCACGGTGTCCCATACCACCATGCCCGGCTCATGAGTCTTAGCGGATCGAGGTACCATGTTTAAAAGGGATTTCACTGGTAAGTTTGGTACCCTAGGTTCAAGCAGTAGCGACCAAACATGGTGAACATACATTAGACAGATCGGGTTACTTGACGAGCTCGGCTAGCTCGAGCGCACAACAAGTTGAACGACATGAAGTGCATAAGCACTTCACGTGGCCAACCACTATCGCCAACCGAAGTACGACTCGAGTTCGTCAAACACATCTCACGTGGCAAATGAATCGCAGCCACGAATTCAATTCTGGTACCGATGGTTTGGACTATAATCATAGCCCCAAACACAATCAAGTGCAGATAGATAAAGCAGTAGTGAATCAAGATTCAACTCATACAATCAAGGTCTGGTAGTATCCGTTTAGGTTGCCTGTGGTACATTTCTGACGATTCGTTGCTCCGCTCCCCCATCACCCATGACGGATCATACAATGTAAATATAGATTTAAACATATGCATTACATAGTTAAAATCATAAAGTAGTTGAGCATGTTATGAAGCACAACACGAGCATGAATTTGTACATGTTCAATTCCTAATCACACAACTATCTAAGGAGATCATACACATAGTTAGAAGAGGTTGAGAATCATATCTCAACACCCTTATACATTACAATTTGCTAACTACTACTCATTCAGACATTTCAAGAAACACTTAAACAAACATGCATCAACATACATGACATATGTCGATCGCATAGGCATTAGGCCAAATCCTTTCACTAGGGAGTTGCCCCAATCATAACACGCGTACACCCACGACGGATAGTCATGGCAAGCAGGAATCCAAGTTCCATATTCATTCAGTCATTTCCGCAAACACTTGGGCCACACATTTTAGCATATATAGTGTATATTGGCCGTGGCGTGATTTAGGGAAAATCCTTTCGTCAAAAGGGTATCGTCAATACAACAATCGTGAATCCATGACAATTAGTCATGGCGAGCACGAATGAGGATTCTATACTCATTCAGTCATTTTCACAAACACTTAGAATACACTATTACAACATACATGGTGTATGTTAGCAAAACATGTATTAGGGCTATCCTTTAGCCAAGTGAGTATTTTATCCATGTATAATATATTACTACAGCAAATAATCATGATAAATGCATCTCCAAAATTTATACGTATACAGTATTTTCTAGAATACGCATTTTCAACATACATAATGTATATAAGCAAACATGTATTACGGCGATTCCCTTCGTCAAGCAAATATTTTATACGCACATAATATATTTATACGACAATTAATCATGACAAACACATCGCTAAAATATACATGTATACGGTACTTCTTACAATACCGTATTTCTACATACATAGTGTTTATTAGTAAACATGTATTTAGGCGAATCCTTTCGCCAAATAAGTATTTTATCCATACGTCATATATCCATACGACAAATAAACATGTCAAACACATTTCCATAAAAAATACGTATACGGTATTTTATACGAATACCTAGAGTATGTGAAATTCCAAATTCTACAATTCTAATCGAAACTGAAAACGGAAAGCACTTTGTACATGTGCAATTGCATGCAGATCATGAATCTATCATTATATGACATTGAAAGCGTTGAAAACCATAACCTATACACCTAAAGTCCCCACCTTTTGTCATAGAATCGTAACGGAGTTGATAGGTTCGCTAAGCTTCCGTATACGGGAGTTTGGCAACCTAGAGAACGAAACAGGTTAGCAATTTCATAACCTGTAGCCTATACACTTCAAAACAGGTCTAGGGTTAGGGTTTATTACCTTAAAACGGAGTCGGTATCGCCGGGAAAGCGTCAAGAATCAGGCGGTGGAGCCCGAATAGCGGCAGGGAACAGCAGCAGGGAGTTCCTCCCACATCTCCCACACTTTCTCTCTTTTCTCTCTCTCAATCTCAAATTCGTATAGCTGCCATGAGAGAGGGTTTAAGGTCCTTATATAGCCTAAGAATTCTCCAAAACAGACTCCAGGTCAAAGTATACTTATGTTATCACCAAAGCGGACCTGTTTCAGCTCAACGGAGGACTTCTGGCGGGCCTCCTTGAGCCAAAGGTTGGACTTAAGCTCACTAACGCTGGATCTACGTTCTATTAAGTTTTCATTTCAGTGGGATTTCCAGATCACGCGTGGCGGACCAGTTTCAGTTCAACGGTCAGCGGATCTCGATCGGAGATTCCGAGTACATGTAAATGTGTATGAAATTTCTCCTGATCCGAGGGTGTAATTTGGTCTGATTCTGACGGTCTGGTTACTTAAAACTGATCCGCAAATGAGAGATGCGGACTTATTCAAGATATTTATTTTTAAAGAAAACAAGTGTTTTCACACTCTCTCGCTCCGGATGCGATCGAATGGCCGTGGGACATTGTCTGGACTTGATTTCCGAGATGGTTGTCAAGCCCAACGAGGCGGTCCTAATTCCTTAACTTCGAGTTATTCGGACTTCCGACGTGCGGTCTAGATCTGATACGGAGTTTCAAGATGCTCCCGAGAGCAGCCGGGTAATGAGTTTGATCCTAGATTTTAGGGCAACCTAGCGTCAATGATTCTACAAGTTTTGGGTCTTGCAGATCGTATTTAAAGCGATTCAAACGGATTCGTAGCTAATCTGGTTTCACACCTAGTTACTTTGTCTTATTTCTAAAGGATTTAGTCCTAAGTGATTTCTAGTCGAGGTGGTACTCAGGCCTTTGTAGTTTGTATATAAAGTGATCCAAGTTATACTACTTAGCTAGTTTAAGATAGTGTCTAGGGTGAAAGTTCTTAGAAAAATTGGAAGATCAAGGTGATGAAGGGTGAGATTTGTGAAGGAAATGAGTTCAAAGGCAGCTTTAGACTTTGGGATTCAGTTCTGACAAGTTAATGAGGTATTAGGATCGACCCATTGCCTAAGGACGTCTAATCCCAGGTTGGCAAAAATCCGGGGCGTTACAATCTACCCCCCTTAAAATAAAATTTCGTCCCCGAAATTGCCTAAAGGTAATAAGGAAAGATTTCTATTATTTCATTTGCCTAAGACTTATTGATTTCGAGCTCCTACGTGTGGTAGGGTATATACTAGCCTGGTTCATTTTAGTCTACCCCCCTTAAAACATATTTCTTTATCCATTTCTCATACCCCAATGTTTTGCTACAATTTATTTCTTTACTTATCTGTAGTCTTGACAACAATTCCCACTACATTAGTTTTGGTACCTAGGATTAGAGAAAGGGGCTATCACGAATGGGTGTGAGTTTGAGGCAAGATGCCTAATTCTACCAAGGAATTTTGTCGCGGTCCAGACTTATCCTATTTAATCATGTCTAGCTTAATAGGCAGGCTATCTTTCTACGTTCATATGCACAATATGTATGTCATCATGGCATGTGGTTTGGGACCTCATTCCTAACTATTTGTTGCCCATTTGGGTAATTCCTTGGGCCTAAAAGGAAAAATCTCTATTTGCCATATATTCTTACACTTCTCAAAGATGAAGTTATAAACTTTTGGTTGCAAGTGGTTCGACCAACACAGGAGAAAATTGCGTAGTGGGTCTGAGCCAGATACATAGACCTTCTGCCTTGCGAAGACAGAAAATCGTCGTATCAGTCCTTAATCCTAGCTGATCCCGACCTTCTGCTTGATCAGAGCATAGGGTTCATTGGTCACTACCAGGATTGAGAATTCGATTCAAACCACGAATACCTCGCTAATGTGTAGTTTCTCTGCCCCGTGTTCCCGATTGTACTAAGTCCTTGAGAAGGCAATTCTGAGGGTGTATTGATTTGATCTAACATTAAATTCAATGGATATATAAGTTTTCTATGAGCGTGAATAGTTTCTATGTCATACCACCTTCCTATGAGTTATTAAAGGAGCCTATGAGTATCAAGAGGATTTCAACAAAGGAACGGGGTCTCGCTCCTACCTAATCAAACCGACTCATAAGTATTCACTCAATTATCTTAGCATTTTTTTGTCGTTTACATTTATTAGCCTAATCAGCAGCCCAGGCTCAACTGATGAGTAGTGGTAATCCACCAGTTGTAATCTAAAGTCTATGCTTATACACCAAATGATTTTATATCATTTCTAATAAAGAAAAGTGTTCGTTCATTTGGAATTGAGTTGCCCGAACATGAATGTAGCTACGCTTGGGCACTTCACCTATGCTCAAACCAACTAACGGGGTTCTAGAGTTTACGTTCTCAATTGGTTGGATTTCCTATACTGTCAGGTCTGTCGAAGCACTGCTCTAGGTCCAAACTCTATGGGCCTATCTATCAAACAACCATTTACTCCAAAAGCATAAGCTATCAGAGTGTGGTGGGTTAATGTATATCAAGGGACTTTATCACTTCAACACAATTTTGCCAGTGGCCTTAAGTTGTATTAAATGGGACCTCATTACTAATCCTACCTTGGGATTGGGTGTGACATGGTTGGTAGGAGGGTGGGAGGGGATTAATTTGATAGGCCTTGGAAAATGAGCCTGGTGTTGGAAAAACGTGAGATGGGATTTCCATATCCCACGATGGGGAATTTCTAAGTGTTATTGGAAAGGAATTTTTCGGAATTTACTCTTACTTGCGTACATTCTAAACATGGTGTCGGAAGACATAGGATACACCCAATCTAGGGGCCATACCCTACATATACATTTATTATTACTTTTACAATTCTATCCACCGTAAACTTACCTAATGTAATTTGGCCGAACGGACCCTAAACGTTCTCAAATACCTAAAACATTCTACCAACTACTACACCTATCAACAGGAAAACATAACCACCCTAAGATAGTAGCCCATGCAAACTATAAGACAACATATGGATGAGCTCGGATAGAGCCATGGAAAATGAGGATAAGGGAAATGGGGGGCTGGAGATTTTGGTTCTCCATAGACTTGAGCCTCAACAAGGATTGTAAAGGCCAAAAAGGTAGGAAATGAAAAAGGTAAAAGGGAGAAATGAGATAGGTTAGAAGGCTACACGATTTTGAGTCACAAATGGGGCATGTAAAAGCCCAAATGAGAGAGAACGGAGAAGGTAGAGGGGTAGGGATTGTTGTAACTGATGGAGATGGATGGATTGTGGTCGGAAATGATGAAATGAGTGATTAGAGGGAAGGGTTGAGAGGGAAAACAATAAGTCGAAAGAGGAAGGTGGGCTTGGAGGGGCGTTAGAGAGAGAGGGGGGCAAAACGACGTAAAATAGGGGTCCCCCAGCAATTCCGCACGCACCACATGTGTCAGGGGGTCAGGCCGACCATGACTAGACACGGCCCAACCAGCCCGGCCCAACCCGACAGCGGCGCGCCGCGGTGACCGCGGTTCCACCGCGGTCCGCCTTGCCCAGCGTAGCGCCGCCGCAGTGGGGTTGTGTCCCCCACCATCCCAAGGTGCCAAATGCACCCTAGGTCCACTTGGTTTGCCTCCAGATTGACGCGTGTGGCCCCCCGATTCCGTTTCGAGTCGTTTCGGGTAAACCGGAAATATCTTACAATTCGTAATGAGTTATCTAACGTAAAATATATGCATTTGGGGTAGAACGAGCTAATGAAGCCAACCAACCCTGCTATGCTGGGTTGCGCAGCCTGGAATTGTGAAAAAAGCCTCCGATTGTGATCATTTCCCCTGTTTTAATTTTGTTTTACTAAAATAGTAATTTTTGTCTGATTACTCTTCATCTGTTGGGCTTTAGGAGTTGCGCTCATCGCGTAAAGAGCTTAGAATAATTAGGAGAATGGTTTGGTGAAGTCAAATAGGACACTTACTATTTTTGGCTGAAAGCCTTGCGCACTAGTAGACATCACAACCTAGGAGTTTTAGTTATAGTTTGTTTCTGATTTCCTTCCCATTACTTGGTCTTCCCATTTAAAGGGTTGTGAACTCATTTTTTTCATTCATTAATCAATTTTGGATTTATTAGTATTTATTTCTAGTTTCTGCTTTCTTTCCTCATGGATTCGAGAAGTCTCTGCGAGGAGTCCAGAGAAGTTTCGAGGATTTGGAGTAGCTATCCTCATCACGCCTATCCTATATTCTACCGAATGTCAACGGTTGGGGTGAGGTGGATGGTAATCTAGAATTATCTATAGACGGCCTAGGAACTTTTTAAGGTCGACCCGTGCGACCAAGGGTTAATACAGACTCGATTTCGGCGTTTGTTTTCAGCGAACTTCGCCAATTGGTGAAGTCGGGATACCCATGACTGTTTCTACATTCCGTCGCTCCCTCCTAAGTCAAAGTGCGTCAGAGTGCGTCGTGTGACCATAACACAGGTCTGGTTTAATCCAAATCATGCTCTGATACCAACTTGTAACGCCCTGAAAATCGGGGGTCGAGCATAAACTCAACTCTCGAGTTCCAGAACATCACTTATGCAACAAAATAAATGATGATTGAATGTTGACTGTATTCGTGCATTAAACATGAGTGAGATTAAGCCAAAACAACATATCATACTCCAGAGACAGTTAAATTTGCAAGCGGAAGACTGTAATAGATAGATAAAATATATAAACTGTGGTGAGTCTCCAGAGTGTGTAAAGTTACCAGGTTAAATAATTACAAGTAAATTATACCAAGTTGTGTAGTATGATCTAGTTAACATCCTTGTAGCCCCAACAATCAAGGGACGGCTCTCACGAAGCCGCCAGATACAGCATATACGAGAAAACATTCTCGTCGTCATAGAAGTCCGGCTCCGCCTCAGAAGTAGCGTCGCCATCTGCAATCAGACAAAGTCTGGTGGGTGTTTGAAACACCGTCCCGTAACGTGGGAGTGAGTGATCAACTCAGTGGAACAATAAAGCATAGGTTAACATGTTATCGACTCAGTCAAGCAGTAATGATAAAGCAGTACAAATCAAACAATTCTAACTACTCTTATTAAGTGCGAGAATGAAATGACATGATGCTGTATGCCCTTACCAAACCACCCTCATGCGACATCATCTTACGTTCGCGAATGCTTAACTCCCTCAGTGCGCCACATCTACTAAGCACATGCGGTGCGATGATGATCATGATTACCAAGTTATTATTAGTCCATTTCAAACAGCAGTATTGGGAAACTAAGGTACCTCCCTTGTATCATTCCCAAACATGATCCATTCTAGGGTCGTCAGTCCTAGTTAATCTCATACGATATTATGGTTCGAGAAGTATAGCGAAGGCATTGCAAAGGGCTCGTCACCCGTCAGCGCGGATACAGATCTCACCGTATGCGGCTCAATTGCTGGCCGTCAGCTCGAGTACAGGTCTCACCGTACTCGGCTCAACTCATACTCTAGTTGCTGTGAAAGACTCGTCGCCAATCACAGATCCTTGGAGTATACTCGAAGATACTACGGAGGACTCGTTGCCCGTCAGCACGAGCACAGGTCTCACCGTACTCGGCTCTCGCCGTAAGTATCGACAGCTCGAATATAGTGTCCCATACCACCATAATCGGCTCATGAGTCTGGTTGCTCAATGGTCACTACGGGGAGGCACATGGCCCCAGCGTAGGCCGACAGCTCGACCACGGTGTCCCATACCACCATGCCCGGCTCATGAGTCTTAGCGGATCGAGGTACCATGGTTAAAAGGGATTTCACTGGTAAGTTTGGTACCCTAGGTTCAAGCAGTAACGACCAAACATGTTGAACATACATTAGACAGATCGGGTTACTTGGCGAGCTCGGCTAGCTCCAGCGCACAACAAGTTGAACGACATGAAGTGCATAAGCACTTCGTGTGGCCAACCACTATCGCCAACTGAAGTACGACTCGAGTTCGTCGAACACACCTCACGTGGCAAATGAATCGCGGCCATGAATTCAATTTTGGTGCCGATGGTCTGGACTATAATCATAGCCCCAAACACAATCAAGTGCAGATAGATAAAGCAATAGTGAATCAAGATTCAACTCAAGAATCAAGGTCTGGTAGTATCCGTTTAGGGCTGCCAGGGCTGTTGCACGCATTCGTTGCTCCGCTCCCCCATCACCCATGACGGATCATACAATGTAAATATAGATTTAAACATATGCATTACATAGTTAAAATCATAAAGCAGTTGACCATGTTATGAAGCACAACACGAGCATGAATTTGTACATGTTCAATTCCTAATCACGCAACTATCTAAGGAGATCATACACATAGTTAGAGGAGGTTGAGAATCATATCTCAACACCCTTATACATTACAATTTGCTAACTACTACTCATTCAGACATTTCAAGAAACACTTAAACAAACATGCATCAACATACATGACATATGTCGATCGCATAGGCATTAGGCCAAATCCTTTCACTAGGGAGTTGCCCCAATCATAACACGCGTACACCCACGACGGATAGTCATGGCAAGCAGGAATCCAAGTTCCATATTCATTCAATCATTTCCGCAAACACTGGGGCCACACATTTTAGCATATATAGTGTATATTGGCCGTGGCGTGATTTAGGGAAAATCCTTTCGTCAAAAGGGTATCGCCAATACAACAATCGTGAATCCATGACAATTAGTCATGGCGAGCACGAATGAGGATTCTATACTCATTCAGTCATTTTCACAAACACTTAGAATACACTATTACAACATACATGGTGTATGTTAGCAAAACATGTATTAGGGCTATCCTTTAGCCAAGTGAGTATTTTATCCATGTATAATATATTACTACAGCAAATAATCATGATAAATGATCAGGGTCGAATATTGCATATCAGACCTAGTAATTACCTGATTTTACATACATGATAATGTTTAATGCCGGATTTTAATTATATTTTTATTACAGGACGAAATCAGGAGCGTTAATTGGAAAATGATGTTAAAAGTATGGATTTGACACTCCGAAATTACCAGAGCATGGGATGAACTCCAGAAAACCAATGGTGAAGAATATACACGCCTGGGATCTGAGGAAAGCACGATAAAGAGGCCTGAAAGGGTCCAGAATGCAAGATCACATGTTTCCCGCCATCCGATCAACTCGAAACTTCATACATGTGATGGGGGCCGTAAATCAACCGTACATATTAAATTTTAGCCCTTGCAGATCTTGGGGAGTGGCCCAACTGACAAATCAGCCCACAAACCGTTGATTCTGGGCCCACATACAATCTGGATATGCTTCAACTTTGGAATCAACGCCTTAAATGGGGAGACAATATAATTGGATGGAATGGATTTCTCATGAACACCTTTGCGGTGGACCCCACGTGCTGTATTGTGAGTGCACAAGACGTGCACTCCCGCACTACACCGGATGGCGGGACGGTCGGCCGAGAGGCCGACCCGTCTCTCTTTCCGGCGCGGCGTCTTTCGCCAAACCGATCGTTGGATCGAGTTGTGGGTCCCACTCGTGGTCCAAATGGACAATCCAAACCGTCCATCCACTTCCTGGGGCGAAGTTGCCCTCGCCTAGGTGGAAAAAATTCGAATAAAAGCTTAGATCAGATCCTAGCCGTACAAACGTCAGACGGATGGTGGAATAGAAGATCAAGTGGGCCGCACTGGTTTCACTCAAAACTAACCCTTCCTGGACGGTTTCTCGAAGTGAATCTCATGAACGGAGTAGATTTCTCAAAGACGTTGCGGAATGGGCCCCACCATCATCGCACCGCCGGTTTGGCGTCCGCGAAATGCACGACGGCTGGCCATTTTGCGAATTATTGTGGGCCCCACCCGTCAACCGTACGGTCGATCCGAACCGTCCATCTTGTAGAGGGCCACGAGAACTACAAACCCATGTTGAAATTTTGGACCCATGCGTACACACGTGCGCGGTACAGAGGCCACAAACAGGCTGCTCGATGACGTTCAAAACTGATCTTTTCGAGATTTCTTCTGTGGGCCGCGCCAATGGACCTTCAAAACCACCCATTCTTGACTGAAATTTCGTCCGAATCCAATGGATGGGGTGGATTTTCCATAAAACACCTCTGTAGGGCCCACCGATCACGGTTGCGAACATCCGCACCGCGAGTCCGTCTCACGACTCGCCACCGATTCCAGCCATCCAGCAGCCTATAAAAGGGAAGTTTTGGACGTGGGAGAGGCATTCAGATCTAGGGAATTTGAGATCCAGAGCCAGGGAGAGGAGAAAGAGAAGAAAGAGAAGAGGGAGATCGTTTGGTTTGGTGTCCTGTTTTTTTTATGAATTTTATTTATCCATCTCTTTTTATGGATTTTATGGGTAACTAATCTCATGGGTAGGGCTGAGATGAAGCCCCTGATTTGATTAACTCTTGTATTGGTTGAATTCACTTTGAATATTAATTAATTTGTCTCTTTCTCTAAGTGGGCTTTATGGGTTTAAATTCCATACTTCTCCATCTATGAACTTGATCAAAGTATATAGATGGATGTTGTTTGGATGCTTATTACAGGTGCTTGGGTCTGATCAAGAACAGGTTTCCTATAGAGGAAGAAACAGGGTGCTTTAATGAATTGTACATACCATGTGCCCGACCAAGGACATGAGATGTATTGTTCATGGCATTGCTTAAAGGAATTAGACATTCTGTATGCCCGATTCAGGACACAGATTGTGCTTTCTCTGTATAAGTGGTATCAATCTAGATCAAGGTGAATCAACAGACAAAACAACGGTTATGATAATTAGGGGTGGATTCGAAAGTCCTAGTGCTCTCTCTCTGATTGAATTTTCTTCCCTGTTCTTAATTGTTTTTTTTTCATAGAATTGTGCTTAGTAGTTCATTCCATTAATTGTTGGATTAGTTAAGGAGAGTCATAGATTTGAATTGTGACGACCAGTCCTCGTGGGATTCGACCTCGATCTTACCGAGTTTATTACTACATCACAACCCTATACTTGGGGAGTGAACAAGTTTTTGGCGCCGTTGCCGGGGACTGTTTCGTTCCAAATTGAATTTAGGATTCTCTCTTATCATAATTCATAGTCTTAGGATTTTACTAACTCAGGTTAACGTTTTTATTTTATTTTATTTTTATTTTATTTTTAGAAATTAACCGTTGCTTAGGATTTTTCTATCATTATTTTAGGAAACCTAATTTGGTTTTTTTTGTTTACAGGAATTGAGGAAGGAAGCTACTAAGTGAAGGAGGAACATCTTAAATTTTCTGACCTCATTCATCTCCTTTTCCGGGTTCTTTCTTCCCATTCTTACTTACATAGTTTTAACTTGTTTTAAAATCTCATAGTCTAGGCCTAGTTTTATTTCTCTTAGGTTGCTTCTTAGTTTAGTTTTTTTTTTTTTTCTTCCATTGCAATAACATAGTTTATGCTAGGACGTAGATCT
The DNA here is from genome assembly GCA_030180095.1 of Magnolia changhungtana. Lineage (NCBI taxonomy): Eukaryota > Viridiplantae > Streptophyta > Magnoliopsida > Magnoliales > Magnoliaceae > Magnolia > Magnolia changhungtana. The sequence goes on from JASAUF010000353.1 coordinate 3,497,384, forward strand.
CTGAATATAGAACTAGCGCCGTTTGATCCTGAAATAGAAAGAACACTGCGTGAAAGATTGAAAAATAATTCTGTTGAAATGGCGAATGAGACTGAAGTCAAGGCTCTCAAAGATTATTCAGCTCCTGTCCAATTTAATGCGCCTTCATGCATAGTGTTGCCAACCACTACGGCAGCACACTTTGAACTGAAACCTGGAGTCATACAATTGTTGCCATCCTTTCATGGATTGGATAAGGAGGACCCATATCATCATGTGAAAGAATTCCTAGACATTTGCTCCACCTTTAAGTTCCAAAACTTCTCAGACGATTCAATCCGCCTACGTCTGTTTCCTTTTTCTTTGAAGGATAAGGCGAAAGCATGGTTGAATTCTCTAGAAGTTGGAACTATCACTACATGGGACCAACTGTCTAAGAAGTTCTTAAATAAGTTCTTCCCCGTTCACAAAACCAATGCCCTTCGTAGAGAAATTACTAACTTCACACAAAAAGAGGGCGAGCACTTTCATGAATGTTGGGAAAGATGGAAGGACTTGCTTCTTAAATGTCCTCACCATGGTTTTGAGAAGTGGCAACAAGTGCAATACTTTTATGACGGTCGACACCCAGAACCGTCGCATGGTTGATGCCACCAGTGGAGGGTCCTTCATGACCAAAAGCGATACCGAAGCATGGAAATTCTTTGAAACCTTGTGTGAAAACTCCCAGCAATGGGACTATTCAGATAGAGGTGAAAGAAGTTCCCAACCACAAAAGAGAGGTGGTATATATGAGATAGGAGTCGTGCCAGAGTTGTGCGCCAAACTTGATAACCTGACAAAGAAAGTTGATGCTCTGGTATTAAATAATGGACCTCCACAAACAGCTCAAGTGGAGGCATGTGCCACATGTTCTAGTCTTGCCCAGTCTTGTCCATCTGGGGCAGCATCCCTAGAACTTCTCTCTGAACAAGTTCATGCTATGAACACTTTTCAAAAACCTGGGAATGATCCTTACTCGAACACATACAACCCAGGGTGGGCTAGGCATCCAAATTTTTCTTGGGCAAAAGGACCACATCAAGGAGGACCATCTGTAAATCCTCCCATGCAACCGCACCTCCAAGTTGGCAGTCAACAAATTCCGCAATATCAACAATTGCCTACACAATCAAGGAACCCATCTCTTGAGGATACACTCCATCTTTTTATGCAGAGTTCTCTCCAATTCCAAAAAGACACCCAACAAACCTTACTGGCCAACCAGCAAAGCTTACATGCAAATGCACAATCCATTGCTAAGCTGGAAATACAAATGGGTCAACTAGCTGCCACATTGAGTGAGAGAGAGAAGGGCAAGCTCCCTAGCCAACCTGAGGCTAATCCAAAGGGACAGTATGAGATTGGCTCTAATTCCAACCAAGGGCAATATCATGAGCAAGCCAAATCAATCATTACCCTTAGGTCAGGCAAGCAGATTGATAACAGAATAGAGATGCCTGGGGATGATTCAAATTCTAAAACAGAAGATCAAGATGAAGCAGAGGGACACACCAATGCATCCAAAGTCCAAAAGCCCTCTGACTCTCCAAGAGCCACTAATGTGCCACCTTACGTGCCCAAAGTACCTTTTCCTCAACGTCTGGCACCAATAAAGAAAAGAAATAATTTTGATGAAATCTTGGATGTGTTTCAAAAAGTGCAAGTCAACATCCCGTTGCTTGATGCTATCAAACAAGTCCCTGCTTACGCTAAGTTTTTGAAGGATTTATGCACTCAAAAGCGTAAGCAGAATGTTCATAAGAAGGTCTTCATTGCAAAGCAGCTCAGCTCCATGATTCAACATAACACTCCTCCTAAATTTAGGGATCCAGGAGCTCCCACCATTTCTTACGGCATAGGAGATCATAAGATCAGGAAGGCATTACTTGATTTAGGGGCGAGCGTCAATTTGTTACCTTATTCGGTTTATGAGCAGCTAGGACTTGATGAGTTGAAACCGACTAAGGTAACATTACAACTGGCTGATAGATCTGTCAAGGTGCCCCGGGGTGTTATTGAAGATGTGTTAATTTAGGTTGATAAATTTTATTTTCCAGTGGATTTCATAGTCATAGATACTCAGCCTGTCCAGAATCTTCATAGTCAGATCCCAGTCATTTTGGGTCGTCCATTTTTGGCCACATCTAATGCTATTATCAATTGCAGGAATGGAGTTATGAAATTGTCCTTTGGTAACATGAATATTAAACTCAATGTTTTTAATGCAGGACAACAATCCGCAGATTTGGATGACATATTTGAAGTGGACATGATCGAGAGCCTTGTGCAGGACTCCTTCCGTACATCTTTTGAAGATCCACTTGAGACCTGCTTAGCACAAGCTGGCATGGACTTTGACATCGATAGTCCCATCCATGAAGTCAATGCACTGCTCGACTCTACTCCTATCTTGGAGACTGAAAAATGGAGAGCGAAAGTGGAACCTCTTCATCTCTCGGAGACGCCTCCTGACAGCACAGTTTCGAACTCTGAGAAGACAAAGGCGAGCAGGCTGCTTAATTTTCTTAGAACATATAAGGCAAGAATTGAAAGGAAGATAGTGGAAATACAGGAGTATGCCCCACGATATGCATGGATCATCTTTGTGGAAATGTCGCGTGAACGCAAGGGAAGCGTGATCCTCACATGGAAGAAGTCGTGTGCGAAGTTCTTAAATTATTTGACGACAAGATCGTTACCTCCTTGCGCACACAGACCGCTCATGGGAACTCACATCACTTGTCCTGGGATCGGTTAATCAAGGTATTGAGGTAATTTCTTTGGCGGACCACGGTTATAAAGATTATTTCATTCATGGTCCGTTCTTGTCGATCGAAGACGTTAAACTTAGCGCTCCTGGGAGGCAACCCAGCCTTTTTATTTTATTTCATTTCTTTTCATTTTTCTAGTTAGTTAGTTCAATGTTTGTGGGTAACATTACTGCAAACCCTCACGAGACTACAACTCGTCCACTAGGGGTAACCTAGGGGTTTAAAGGCTTGTTGCATGTGCTAAATGCAATCGAGAGCACCTGCGAAAGTGGTATAGGTAGGATCTTCTTTTGTTTTTCTTTTTGTTATTTTTTTGCTTTTGTTGATTTCTCTCTTGTGCTAACATGTTTTGCGATGATATTTTTTTTTCTGAGGACGCCTCTTGATTCTCCGTCCAGGTACTATCTTTCCATCACTCCTCTTTTAATTTCATTGTCCCATGTGCATTGCATGTTTATTTCTTTTACATTGAGGACAATGTAGATTTTAGGTTGGGGGTGGGAGATTAGGTTACCTAATCAGTATTTTCTTGATCTTGAGCAAAATTTGTGAAAGTTTTAAAATTTTTTCTGGAATTTCTATTGAATTCAAAGTGATTTTGAATGATAGTTGTGATTTTAACATTATAAGATACGTGATGGGTAACTTATGACTCTTGGATTCGGCCATCTGCTTGATTTCACAGTCAATTTTGAATTGTTAATCCATGATTAGAAGTTGTAAACATTGATTGAGCCATGATTCCACATATTAGATCTCGCTCACACATTAAGTTTTCAGTTCAATATTAAATGGTAACTTGGTAATCATTAGGCATGAAAGGAACCAGCCTGAGAAATTTGTTAACGTCAGTTTATAAAGAAGAATTAAAAGAGTTAGTCACATAATCTTCACTATAGGTTTGCTCCCTATAGGTGTGGATTTGATTCTCCATCGTTGACATATGAAAAAAAATAAAATTTAAGCGACAAGTTTTCGCCATAGGTTTGCTCCCTATAGGTGAGAATTTGATTTCCCTCAGTTGCGTTACTGCTCGTAAAGAAAATCAAAAGATGATAACATGAAAAGTTAATCTGTGAGATAAGTGTTGGTTTCAAGTTTTGATTGTCACGAATTATCATGAAATTGACAAATTGGATCTCTTATTGATTGTAAGTCGAGATTATACTTTACACTCGTGGAACTCAATGTTTAGGAATGCTCTAATTGATGGATTAATATTTTAAACTGGATTATGAAATATGCTGAGAGCTTTATTTCAAGAGAAAAATTTCACACACCAATCATGGATCTTAGAATTTTCACATCTCAGCTATCTGTTCACCAGTCACTTGAATTTACAGGAATTGTCTTTTATTTCTGAAATTATTTTTCGCATGTTTTGCTCGGGACTAGCAAAATGCTGGTTGGGGGTTGTGATCAGGGTCGAATATTGCATATCAGACCCAGTAATTACCTGATTTTACATACATGATAATGTTTAATGCCGGATTTTAATTATATTTTTATTACAGGACGAAATCAGGAGCGTTAATTGGAAAATGATGTTAAAAGTATGGATTTGACGCTCCGAAATTACCAGAGCATGGGATGAACTCCAGAAAACCAATGGTGAAGAATATACACGCCTGGGATCTGAGGAAAGCACGATAAAGAGGCCTGAAAGGGTCCAGAATGCAAGATCACATGTTTCCCGCCATCCGATCAACTCGAAACTTCATACATGTGATGGGGGCCGTAAATCAACCGTACATATTAAATTTCAGCCCTTGCAGATCTTGGGGAGTGGCCCAACTGACAAATCAGCCCACAAACCATTGATTCTGGGCCCACATACAATCTGGATATGCTTCAACTTTGGAATCAACGCCTTAAATGGGGAGACAATATAATTGGATGGAATGGATTTCTCATGAACACTGCAGTGGACCCCACCTGTGCGGCTGTGAGTGCACAGTACGGTGCACTCCCGCACTACACCGGATGGCCGGGACGGTCAGCGAGAGCGCTGACCCGTCTCTCTTTCCTCGCTGCGGCAGCGTCTTCGCCAAACCGATCATTGGATCGAGTTGTGGGTCCCACTCGTGGTCCAAATGGACAATCCAAACCGTCCATCCACTTCCTGGGGCAGAAGTTGCCCTCGCCTAGGTGGAAAAAATTCGAATAAAAGCTTAGATCATATCCTAGCCGTACAAACGTCAGACGGATGGTGGAATAGAAGATCAAGTGGGCCGCACTGGTTTCACTCAAAACTAACCCTTCCTGGACGGTTTCTCGAAGTGAATCTCATGAACGGAGTAGATTTCTCAAAGACGTTGCGGAATGGGCCCCACCATCCTCGCAGCACCGGTTTGGCGTCCGCGAAATGCACGACTGCTGGCCGTTTTGCGAATTATTGTGGGCCCCACCCGTCAACCGTACGGTCGATCCGAGCCGTCCATCTTGTAGAGGGCCACGAGAACTACAAACCCATGTTAAAATTTTGGACCCATGCGTACACACGTGTGCGGTACAGAGGCCACAAACAGGCTGCTCGGCGACGTTCAAAACTGATCTTTTCGAGATTTCTTCTGTGGGCCGCACCAATGGACCTTCAAAACCACCCATTCTTGACTGAAATTTCGTCCTGAATCCAATGGATGGGGTGGATTTTCCAGAAAACACCTCTGTAGGGCCCACCGATCACGGTTGCGAAAATCTGCACTTCGAGTCCGTCTACGACTCTGCCACCGATTCCAGCCATCCAGCAGCTATAAAAGGGAAGTTTTGGACGTGGGAGAGGCATTCAGATCTAGGGAATTTGAGATCCAGAGCCAGGGAGAGGAGAAAGAGAAGAAAGAGAAGAGGGAGATCGTTTGGTTTGGTGTCCTTTTTTTTTATGAATTTTATTTATCCATCTCTTTTTATGGATTTTATGGGTAACTAATCTCTCAGCTAGGGCTGAGATGAAGCCCTTGATTTGATTAACTCTTGTATTGGTTGAATTCACTTTGAATATTAATTAATTTGTCTCTTTCTCTAAGTGGGCTTTATGGGTTTAAATTCCATACTTCTCCATCTATGAACTTGATCAAAGTATATAGATGGATGTTGTTTGGATGCTTATTACAGGTGCTTGGGTCTGATCAAGAACAGGTTTCCTATAGAGGAAGAAACAGGGTGCTTTAATGAATTGTACATACCATGTGCCCGACCAAGGACATGGGATGTATTGTTCATGGCATTGCTTAAAGGAATTAGACATTCTGTATGCCCGATTCAGGACACAGATTGTGCTTTCTCTGTATAAGTGGTATCAATCTAGATCAAGGTGAATCAACAGACAAAACAAGGGTTATGATAATTAGGGGTGGATTCGAAAGTCCTAGTGCTCTCTCTCTGATTGAATTTTCTTCCCTGTTCTTAATTGTTTTTTTTTTCATAGAATTGTGCTTAGTAGTTCATTCCATTAATTGTTGGATTAGTTGAGAGTCATAGATTTGAATTGTGACGACCAGTCCTCATGGGATTCGACCTCGATCTTACCGAGTTTATTACTACATCACAACCCTATACTTGGGGAGTGAACAATAAATGCATCTCCAAAATTTATACGTATACAGTATTTTCTAGAATACGCATTTTCAACATACATAATGTATATAAGCAAACATGTATTATGGCGATTCCCTTCGCCAAGCAAATATTTTATACGCACATAATATATTTATACGACAATTAATCATGACAAACACATCGCTAAAATATACATGTATACGGTACTTCTTACAATACTGTATTTCTACATACATAGTGTTTATTAGTAAACATGTATTTAGGCGAATCCTTTCGCCAAATAAGTATTTTATCCATACGTCATATATCCATACGACAAATAAACATGTCAAACACATTTCCATAAAAAATACGTATACGGTATTTTATACGAATACCTAGAGTATGTGAAATTTCAAATTCTACAATTCTAATCGAAACTGAAAACGGAAAGCACTTTGTACATGTGCAATTGCATGCAGATCATGAATCTATCATTATCTGACATTTAAAGCGTTGAAAACCATAACCTATACACCTAAAGTCCCCACCTTTTGTCATAGAATCGTAACGGAGTTGATAGGTTCGCTAAGCTTCCGTATACGGGAGTTTGGCAACCTAGAGAACGAAACAGGTTAGCAATTTCATAACCTGTAGCCTATACACCTCAAAACAGGTCTAGGGTTAGGGTTTATTACCTTAAAATGGAGTCGGTATCGCCGGGAAAGCGTCAAGAATCAGGCGGTGGAGCCTGAATAGCGACAGGGAACAGCAGCAGGGAGTTCCTCCCACATCTCCCACACTTTCTCTCTCTTTTCTCTCTCTCAATCTCAAATTCGTATAGCTGCCATGAGAGAGGGTTTGAGGTCCTTATATAGCCTAAGAATTCCCCAAAACAGACTCCAGGTCAAAGTATACTTATGTTATAACCAAAGCGGACCTGTTTCAGCTCAACGGAGGACTTCTGGCGGGCCTCCTTGAGCCAAAGGTTGGACTTAAGCTCACTAACGCTGGATCTACGTTCTATTAAATTTTCATTTCAGTGGGATTCCAGATCACGCGTGGCGGACCAGTTTCAGTTCAACGGTCAGCGGATCTCGATCGGAGATTCCGAGTACATGTAAATGTGTATGAAATTTCTCCTGATCCGAGGGTGTAATTTGGTCGATTCTGACGGTCTGGTTACTTAAAACTGATCCGCAAACGAGAGATGCCAGATTACTATTCAAGATATTTATTTTTAAAGAAAATAAGTGTTTTCACACTCTCTCGCTCTGGATGCGATCGAATGGCTGTGGGACATTGTCTGGACTTGATTTCCGAGATGGTTGTCAAGCCCAACGAGGCAGTCCTAATTCCTTAACTTCGAGTTATTCGGACTTCCGACGTGCGGTCTAGATCTGATACGGAGTTTCAAGATGCTCCCGAGAGCAGCCGGGTAATGAGTTTGATCCTAGATTTTAGGGCAACCTAGCGTTAATGATTCTACAAGTTTTGGGTCTTGCAGATCGTATTTAAAGCGATTCAAATGGATTTCGTAGCTAATCTGGTTTCACACCTAGTTACTTTGTCTCATTTCTAAAGGATTTAGTCCTAAGTGATTTCTGGTCGAGGTGGTACTCAGGCCTTTGTAGTTTATATATAAAGTGATCCAAGTTATACTACTTAGCTAGTTTAAGATAGTGTCTAGGGTGAAAGTTCTTAGAAAAATTGGAAGATCAAGGTGATGAAGGGTGAGATTTGTGAAGGAAATGAGTTCAAAGGCAGCTTTAGACTTTGGAATTCAGTTCTGACAAGTTAATGAGGTATTAGGATCGACCCATTGCCTAAGGACGTCTAATCCCAGGTTGGCAAAAATCTGGGGCGTTACACAACTCCTAGTCTGGCCACTTATAAAATTATACCTTAAAATTCTAAATATACATCGTATGGTCCACTTCAGTCTCGGAATAATACAATTTTTGGGTAGTTTTCTTCATCATGATGAGTCAATACTATATGAATGGATTGGATGCATGGGAAACAGTGGTAATTCACCATTAAAACTTAATGTGGGCCGAAGAAATTTTATACAGAGCTGATATTTGTGTGGTTTCTTCATCCTAGGTCTTTGTAAGCATTCCATTGCCCTTGTGTGGTGAAGCCTTTAACTGGTACAATCCATCATTTAGCTTGATATATTATAATTGCATGCGAGACTTTTCATCTATGTAAGTGGTTTAAGATTTTACTTATTGTAACATCTCGAATTTTTTCCAACCTGGAATTAGACGTCCTTAGGCAATGGGTCGATCGTAACACCTTATTAACCTGTCAGAACTCAATCCCAAAGTCTAAAACTGCTGTTGAACCCACTTCCTTAACAAATCCCACCCTTCACCGCCTCGTTCTTTAAATCCTTCTAAGTACTTTCACATTAGACACTATCTTAAAGTTTAGGTGACGAAGAACAATACTTAAACTAAACATTACTATAAAGGACTGACTACCACTTCGACCAAAAATCACTTAGGATTAAATCCTTTAGAAATTTGACAAAGTTAACCAAGTACTAAACTAGATTAGCTACGAAATCCGTTTGATCCACTTTAAATACAATTTGTAAGACCCAAAACTTGTAGAATCATTGACGCTAGGTTACCCTAAAATCTAGGATCATTCTCATTACCCGGTTGCTCTCGGGAGCATCTTGAAACTCCGTATCAGATCTAGACCACACGTTGGAAGCCCAATTAACACGAAGTTAAGAATTTAGGACCACCTTGCTGGGCTTGACAACCATCTCGGAAATCAAATCCAGACAGTGTCCCAGCGTTATTCGCTTGAGTCCGAAGCGAGGAGTGTGAAAATACTTGATTTTCTTTAAAAATAAATATCTTAAATAGTAATCTGAGACCTCTCGCTTGCGGATTAGTTTTAAGCAACCAGACCGTCAGAATCAGACCAAATTACACCCTTGGATTAGGAGAAATTTCATACACATATCCATGCACTCGGAATCTCCGATCGAGATCCGCTAACTGTTGAACTAAAACTGGTCCGCCACGCGTGATCTGGGTACCGGACTGAAGTGAAAACGTAACTCGACCTATATCCATAGTCAGTGAGGCTCAAGGGGGGCTCTAAAAATGCTCCGTTGAGCTGAAACAGATGCCCTTTGGACAAAACCCAAGTGTACCTTGACCTTAAGTCTATTTTGGTCATGTTTTAGGCTATATAAGAACCTTAGAACCCTCTCGCTCACAGCCATATGAATTTGAGAGAAACCCTAGAGAGAGAAGAGAGAAAAGAGAGAGAAAGTGTGGGAGCAGTGGGAGAATCTCCCTGCCACTATCCCTTGCCGCTATATAAGTCCAACCACCCCATTCCAATCGCTTTCCCGGTGATTTCAGCGACGTTTCTAGGTAAGAAACTCTAACCTTAAACTGATTTGGGGTTTTAAGAGTTGTAGGTTATGAAATAGCTAACCTATTTCATCATATAGGTTGCCGAATTGCCGTATACAAAGCCTTAGCAAATCTATCGACTCCGTTACGATTCTACGACAAAAGGTGCGGACTTTAGGTGTATAGGTTATGGTTTTCAATGCTTTCAATGTCAGATAATGATAGATTCATGATCTTCATGCAATTGCACATGTACAAAGTGCTGTCTGTTTTCTATTTCGATTAAAGATGAAGAATATGAAATTCTACATACCCTAGGTATTTGTAGAAAGTACCGTATACGTATAAATTTTGGAAATGTGTTTGCCATGATTATTTATTGTATGAAATATTATATATGGATAAAATACTCATTTGACGAAAGGACTCGCCCTAATACATGTTTTGCTAATATACACTATGTATGTTAAAATAGTGTATTCTAGAAAATACCGTATACGTATAAATTTTTGGAAATGTGTTTGCCATGATTATTTATTGTATGAATATATTATATATGGATAAAATACTTATTTGGCGAAAGGATTCTCCCTAATACATGTTTTGCTAATATACCCTACGTATGTTGAAATAGTGTATTCTAAGTGTTTGTGAAAATGACTGAATGAGTATAGAATTCTCATTCGTGCTCGCCATGACTAATCGTCATGGATATATGATTGTTGTATTGGCGATACCCCTTTGACGAAGGGATTTGCCCTAAATCGCGCCATGGCCAATATACACTATATATGCTAAAACGTATAGCCCAAGTGTTTGTGGAAATAACTGAATGAACATGGAACTTGGATTCCTGCTTGCCATGACTATCCGTCATGGGTGCGCACGTGTTATGATTAGGGTAACTCCCTAGTGAAAGGATTTGGCCTAATGCCTATGTGATCAACATATGTCATGCATGTTGATGTATATCTTTTAAAGTGTTTGTTGAAATGTCTGAATGAGTAGTAGTTAGCAAATTGTAATGTATAAGGGTGTTGAGATATGATTCTCAACTCTTTTAACTATGTGTATGATTTCCTTGGATAATTGTGTGATTAAGAATTGAATATGTTCAAACTCATGCTTGTGTTGTGCTTCATAACATGCTCAACTGCTTTTATGATTTTATCTACGTAATGCATATGTTAAAATTCATATTTACGTTGTATGATCTGTCATGGGTGATGGGGGAGTGGAGCAACGAGTGTGTGCAACAGCCCTGGCAGCCCTAAACGGATAATATCAGACTTTGATTGTATGATTTGAATCTTGATCCATTACTGCTTTAACTATCTGTAATTGAATGTGATTGGGGATATGATTATAGTCAAGGCAATCGGTAATGGGATGGAATTCGTGGCTGTGATTCATTTACCACGTGAGATATGTTTGACGAACCCGAGTCGTACTTCGGCTGGCGATAGTGGTTGGCCACACGAAGTGCTTATGCGCTTCATATCGTTCAACTTGTTGTGCACTCGAGCTAGCCGAGCTCGTCAAGTAACCCGATCTGTCTTATGTATGTTCACCATGTTTGGACGCTACTGCTTGAACCTAGGGTACCAAACTTACTAGTGAAATCCCTTCTAACCATGTTACCTCGATCCACTAAGACTCATGAGCCGGGCATGGTGGTATGGGACACCGTGGTTGAGCTTTCGGCCTATGCTAGGGCCACGTGCCTCCCCGTAGTGACCAGTGAGCAACCAGACTCGTGAGCCGATTATGGTGGTATGGGACACTATATTCGTGCTGTCGGCCTACATTGATAAGGTGATGGGGGAGCGGTGCAACGAATGCGAGCAACAGCCCTGGCAGCCCTTTGTAGTGACCTCGAGCATACTCTGAATTTGCAATGAGGCAATGAGTTTTTCCTCGATGTATGGAGTATGAACTAGGCCTGTTTCTGTATAGTGATGAACCGTTAAAGAGGTGATGGGGGAGTGGTGTAACCTTTGTACATAATAGCCCTAGCAACCTTTGTAGCGACCTAGAAAACACACTATCGTATGAGATTAACTAGGACTGACGACCCTAGAATGGATCATGTTTGGGAATGATACAAGGGAGGTACCTTAGTTTCCCAATACTGCTGTTTGAAATGGACTAATAACTACTCGGTAATTATGCTCATCATCGCACTGCATGTGCCTGGTAGATGTGGAGCACTGAGGGATGAACGCATTCACGAACATAAGATGGTGTCGCATGAGGGTGGTTTGGCAAGGGCATTCACCATGTCATTTCATACTTGCATTAATAAGAGTATTTAGAATTGTTTGATTGTACTGCTTTATCATTACTGCTTGACTGTTTTGATAACATGTTAACCTATGCTTTATTGTTCCACTGAGTTGATCACTCACTCCCAAGTTACGAGACGGTGTTGTACACACCAACCAGATTTGTTGAGTTTCAGGTGATGGCGATACTACTTCTATGATGTTGAGGAGGAGTTCTCCTACATGTAACTCTCTGACAGGTCTATGAAGACCTGGTAATTTATTGATGGGGCTATGGTACTTGGGATAGAAGACATTACACTTCCTCACATTTGGTATATTTTAGAATTGTACTTGTAATTATTTAACCTGGTAACATTATCACACTCTGGAGACTCACCATAGTTTATATATGTTATTTATCTATCATAGTCTTCCGCTTGCAATTTTAACTATCTCTGGAGTATGATATGATGTTTTGGCTTAATCTCACTCATGTTCAATGCACTACTAAAGACAACATTCAATCATCATTCATTTTGTTGCATAAGTGATGCGTTGGAACTCGGGAGTTGAGTTTATGCTCGACCCCCAATTTTCAGGGCATTACACTTATAAATTACATTATTAATTTATTGTAAAAATACAATGATTGCAAACTCCTTAATACATTGTATATGGTAAATAATATCTGTATGGGTCCAATCATCTGATAGCACTTCCTTCATTTCCAACTTTTGAGGAGGATGGTGCATTAGGCTAATTTTCAACTTTAATTTTTGGTAAGGTGCAGGTTGAAAATGGACCCATTGGTTAATCAAGATTTGGTAGTAATGAATAGGGAGTGGATGACACTAAGTTTCCCAGACCCACATTTTCTTTCTGGAATAAGAACTTTTTCAAAATTTGTACAAGAAAACCTTCCTGGTAGAGAATCCATACCTCGTCCATGCACCAGTTGCAAATGTGCACGTTTTCTGGTTTCTTATGATGATATGGAAATACATCTAATGAAAAATAGATTCGACCCAAGCTATAGGGTTTGGAACATGCATGGGAAGCATGTTCCTAAGCCGTAGTGTCCCGAACTTAAATGAGGTTCACAACGTGATCGTTTATGAACTTGGTGGTAATAACCTAGATGAAGTTATACAAGATTAGTCCAATGTGACTCCTATAGTTGAAGGCGTCATTGGAGAAAATGAAACTAATGAGTTTGAAGCAAATCTGCGAAACGTAATGACTAAGCTATACCCTGGGGCCTAAGATTTCACCGTGCTGACTTTTATTGTAAAATTTTTCAAATTAAAGGTGAATCATGGATGGAGTGAAAAAAGTTTTACAGAGCTCCTTCAACTACTAAAGAAGGTGTTACCTTCCGGTAACAAGGCCCTAACTAATACATATCAAGCGAAGAAGATCATTACAAAGTTGGGTCTTGATTATATGAAAATCCATGCTTGTCCAAATGACTGCATCTTATACTAGAGAGAGAACAAGATGAAAATCATTTGTCCAAATTGTAAAACTTCTAGGTACAAGACTGAAATGGATTCTGAGAAAAAACAATCTTGAATACTTAGGAAGGTGTTAAGGTATTTTCCATTAACACCAAGGCTACAAAGAATGTTCAGTGTACCATGGTTGGCAAAAGAAATGTCTTGGCATTCAACTAGAAAATTTCAAAATGAAAAGATGGAGCATCCGGCTGATTCTATTGCATGGAAGAATCTTGATGACAAGTATATATATTTTTCAGCTAAGCCTCGCAATGTTCGATTGGGTTTGGCTACAGACGGGTTTAACTAATTCGGCACTTTTAGTATGTCGTATAGTTCATGGCCCGTTATGTGTGTGACGTACAACCTTTCACCAAAGCTTTGCATGAAACCTCAGTTTACTATGTTGACTTTGCTCATTGAGGGACCGCGACAACCGGGAAAGGATATTGACGTTTATTTACAGCCATTGATTGATGAACTGCAAAAGTTATGGTGAGAAGGGGTCCGACGTTCGATGCATACCATGAAAACAAATTCAACATGCATGTCGTTTTGCTTTGGACAATCCATGACTTTCCAACATATGGTAACATTTCTGGTTGTAGGACAAAGGGTAAGTATGGTTGTCCTGTATGTGGTCCTAACACAGATTCTCTGTGACTCCAATATGGAAAGAAACATGTTTATATGGGCCACAAACGATGGTTGCCAATGTCAGAACAGGCTAGGAAGGACACAAGTGCTGGCACGTTCAACAAGAAGGTGGAGATACGACGTCAACCGATCCGTCTGGATGGGATTGAGGTCAAAAGACAAACCGCGAACTTAAATATGCAGTGGGGGAAGACTGGGAAGAGTAATATAAGGGGTATTGATGGAGGCCGACAAGATCTAGTCGATGATGTTGAATCACCGTGGTTCTTCAAACGGTCTATATTATTTGATCTGGAGTATTGAAAAGATTTTCCCATGCGTCACAACCTTGATGTCATGCATATTGAGAAAAATATATGTAAAATCCTAGTTGCCTTGATGTTGAACACGCTTGGAAAAACCAAGGATGATGCTAATACATGTAGGGACCTGAAACAATTGGGAATTAAGAAGCGTCTATGGATGAAAAAGAACAATGGCAAGGTGATTCGGAAATAAGGTCCTTTCTGTCTAAGAAAAGAAGAGAAAAAACTTTTTATCCAGACATTGCATGAGTTGCGTGTTCCGATCGGTTTTAGTGCGAATTGGAGGACCATCGTAAAGGAAGATTGCATGATTTAAAGGGAATGAAGTCTCATTCTTATCATGTGTTAATACAGCATCTGCTCCCAGTTCTCATCCAGTATTCATTCAGGTATAGGAAGGTCATTCGTCCTATAATTACAATCTTTTGCACCTTTTTTAATGCCTTGTGCTCCACAACCGTAGACCTTCAAACACTCCTTACTCTCGAGAGGGGTATGGCTAGGACGTTATGTCATCTTGAAACTATATGCCCGCCATCGATATTTGTCATTATGATGAATTTGTCAATCCATTTAACTTATGAGGCTCGCATATGTGGTCCTGTATACTATCGATGGATGTATCCATTCGAAAGGTACGCTGTGGGCTTAATAAGAATAAATCGGCTTACAATCTACATTTGCATGTATATATAATGTATCATTAACTTTGTCAGGTTCATGAAGACATTCAAGGCCTATGTCCGTAACAAGATACGACCGGAGGGCTGTATTGCAGAGCAGTGCATCCAAGAGGAGACAGTTATATTCTGCAACCAATATAAAGGAAAACAGAAAACATGTCTATTGGAAAAGATGGAAAAACGGTTTAACGGAGTCATTCCAGGACTACGTAAGTTGGAAGATATCGTTGATGATGACCCTAATGATAACGACGTTGGTCCAGTAGGTTCAGGTCAAAGTGTTATCCTAGCGGGTATTGAATACGAACAAGCTCGTACATGGGTACTGAAGAGTCATCCCAGCTATGACGAATGAGAAGGTATGTACGATAAGCTCATATATGTATGTATGTGTGTGTGTGTATATATATATATATGTATATCTTCCTTACCTTATGCGATTTTAATATAACAAAGTTATCAAATATCATGCAGGAAGCACAAAGATTTGTTGCAGTGATGCTATAGGAGGACCAATATGGTGCCTTGCGAGGACGAATTCATATCTTGGTTGAAGAGGCAACCAGAGTTCATTGAATCTGACGATAATGAATTTAAAGATGTAGTGAGAGGACCTCTAGCTTTTTTTATTGAATACAATAAGTATTGTATTAATGGTTTCCTCTTTGTCACTAAGGACTATGAGGAGAATAAAACGAACCAAAACAGTGGTGTTAGGATAGAGGGTATGATAACCTTCCGATCAAGTGCTAAGGATATCAATACAGTGGATGAAAATCAACCTTACTACGGAGTCCTTCATATAATAATCCAATTGGAGTACCGAACAGGGTACAAGCCCGTCCTATTTAAGTGTGATTGGGTAAAAGTGACACATCATAGTGTTTCTTTTGATGTCGAAGCGAATTTGAGATTAGTAAATTTATTTGGTCTTTACAGTTCAGACAAAGTCGGTGACAAGCCCTTCATTCTTGCAGAGCATGCCATGCAAGTTTTCTACTACAGAGATCCAAAAAATCTTGACTGACATGTGGTCTTAGAGGTTCCAAATTTTTTTTTTGTCGAAAAAGAGACATGCGTTCTATCGGAACGATTAAAGGTTGTAAGTTATGCCGATGCAGGACCTGATCTCACCTCATTAGCAATGGTTGATGAGTTGATATTCAATGAATCTGAAGATGTCAGTGTTGTGGTCGAGAAAACGAAGAAAAGAAAATGATCAAAGAGAATCTACTGATTTGTTTGTATTTTTTAAGCGTGTAACAAAATGATATTTATTGGAGGAAATCTAATCAAGGTTTGGATAATATAGTGAATTTTTTGTACTTTATTTGTGATATAAATTATTTCTTAACCATTAGCTTTTCTTTCTTTTTTTTTCATATTAGGGAAGAAATAGGCACATGGATTCACAACCAGAGGTATTGGGTGCGCAGGTGCTTGGGAGTACAGATTCAAGCAACACTAAAGGTAATAAGATACTTCTCCATAAAATTGAATCTTATTACCTTTAGGAGAAGTCGAGCAAATTTCTCTACTAAAGCCAAAGATTTGTATTTTCAGCATTATTGTAATTGTAATTGTAATTATAATTCATTGAATGAAGGATTGTAATTAATTGTAATTGTAATTGTAATTGATTGTAATTGAATGAATGAATTATTGTAATTGATTGTAATGGAATGAATGAATGATTATGCAGGTGGTAATTAAATGAACAACTAATTGTATATATATTTTTTAAAATAGGATTTGCTACGGATTATATCCGTAGCTGTTGTAAACTATAGCTATAGATTAAATCCGTAGCTGTTATGATTAAATCGGTAGCTGTTGTAACCTACAACTACGAATATAATTGCTACGACTTATATCCATAGTGCTTGACAGCTACATCTACGGATTTAATCCGTAGCGGTGGTGATTAAATTCGTAGCTCTTGTAACTCATAGCTACAGACATAATTGCTACGGATTATATCCGTGGCTGTTTGACCTATAGCTACGGATTAAATCCATAGCTATAGGTTCTAGACCTATTGTTACTGTACCTACGACTACGGTCGTGCTTTGGACGAGAACCGTAGCCATAGGTCTATGGCTACGGATTTAGTCCGTAGCCTTTGCCCACTTTTTTTGGTAGTGACCATGAGTGAGGCCCAATGACACTTATGTGAGGCCTTTGTGTGGGGCCGAATGTGATGTATATGGGGTCTATTGCGATGTGTGATTCCACCATGATGTATGTAATGATGTTTATGGCAGGCCATGCCTTGGGAGCAATGATGGTTTGATGTCCACATTGTAAGAACAATGATGGTTAAATGTCTACATTGTAACTCTCCTTAGGGCCTATTGTTAGGCCATACTTGTTGTGTGTAAGCCGTCTAAGCTCATCTTCGTTATGAAGATAGTTCATCACCATATAACATACTTAGTATAATAACATGATTCATGCCCATATGTATTATATGTATACTTGATATGAGGAGTGACTGATCATAGCATATGCCATTGGGTATATTATTTATGGGACTCACTGATAGGAGTTACCCACATGAGTGTGCGATACGCGCATGATTGTTGCATAACTGGACAGTGTGATTCACTCATCTCGCATTTATGTGACATGATCACTTTACACATTTGTGTGACAGGCACATCGTGGATGGTTCGAATGGATACTGAAAATATTGGTTCTGGAACTGTGGGCACATAGGATGTCCTTGGGTGAAAGTCCCAGAACCTTTTTGGTATTAGGAGATGTTCCATTGTCTAGACTGAGTGGATACATGAGTGCACGAGTGCCGAATACCAGTAGGTCGCGTCTCCTACTGTGTAATGGTCAGTTGGAAGGGGGTGTAACCTTATTCACCCAAGTGAGGGGGTTATAAGCTAGGCTGAGTTTGACCAGCTCGTAAATGGGTTTGCTATCGACAAGTCGTGTAGGTATTGGTAGACTACTGGTCAGGTGGATAATGTGATTTCTTCTACTCACTGGGCTATGTGACTAGGGAGGCAGCAGTCAGTGTGGAGTGTACTTGTTTCGAACAAGAAATAGATGTATTCAATTTGGGAATTTCATTCACTTTATGATTAACAAAAGAAGATGAAGAAGATAATCACATTATTTATTCATTCCAAGTTCTTTTACATCCTTTTTCTCCTTTGATTCTAAAATAGAATATTCATGAATTATAATAAAAAACAAATGTGACATATAATATTTGGCAGCACTGTGCGTAGGAGCATCGTGCACTAAGACATTATATGCTAGAAGCACTGTGCGCTCGACACTGTGCACTCCATCTTGTGCTCTGGAGGCTATTATGTGTTCCATCTTATCGTGCACCAACGGTGTTGCGCATCGCACAACGCCTGTTCCGCACAATGAGTGCGAGCTCTAGCTTTCTCCCTCCAAGATCTTCTCTTCTCCTCTTCAATTGGAAGTTAATCCACCCTTTAAAGGGGTCATGGGGTATTTATAACCCTCTCACACATGTGAACATGCCACGTAGTCATTGTGCGGTATCCCTTGTGTGCCGATTCCCCTCTATGTTGTCCCGAGTATGCAGTTTTCACCGCACGGTCTTCACTGCACGGACTCCATTGTGAGGTCTCTATTATGCCATCTTTATTGTGTGAACTCCATTGTCGAACTCCATTATGCGATCTTCACCATGCGATCTTCATTGTGCGAACTCCATTATGCGATCTTCATTGTACGATCTTCACTGTGCAATCTTCACTGTGTGATCTTCACTATGCGGATTTTGTTGTGTGGACTGACTCATTTTGGTGCACAATGCTTCTATTCGTACAATAGTTCTCTGCGAACAATGGTTCTCTGCACACAACAGAAGTTTGCTGTCTTTCTCTCTTTTTATGCCTTAACAAATGCCCCCTTGATCCTGCATTTTTTATTTTTATCTACAAAAAATAAAAATGTGGGATCAATATTTCAATTATTCTAACTAATTTTTTGCTCTCTTTTTCTTTATTGTGTGATCCATATAATTTTAGCGTACAACATCCTGGCGTGCAGAGAGTTGCGCACATCAAGTCATGCACAAAGATCTGTGCCTAATGATTTATGTATAATGTGTAAGTGCTATGCTTTTTAGCTCCTATAATTGTCAAATTTTGTAGTGCCAAAACATCTTGGAATCTGTGTCTTGTGTAGCGCTTCTACAAATTCAGGACAATGCATCTGATGTACAAGAACAAAGGTCTCAACTTCAAGAACGTCAAATGCAAGACTACATGTTCTTGTTCAAGTATAACATTAAAGTGTGAAGTCAAACTTTCAAGATTCAATGGTTCAAGTTTTCAAAGCTTCAAGATCAAGCTCAAGCTCAAGCTCAAGCTTCAATTCAAGCTTCAAAGTCTCGAGTTCAAGCTTCTACTTATGACAAGATCGCAAGCTTCATGAACTTCAAAGATCAACGATCAACTGAAGGAAAAGAAGAGTCAATTTTCATATATCTCTAACAAGGTTTGGTTGACCCTAGTTTGACCTTAGGGTAGGTCATTTTGAATACATAAGTCAAATGACTCATTTTATAAGTGCATAGTCTATTTTTCGACTAGTCCTAGGCTATGTTCGACTAGTCCTAGCACTAGCTCGACCAGTCCAAGAATTCCTCGACCAGTCCTAAGTTTGTTACTGATTTTCAGCAATTTTTGTTAAAGCCTTAACCAGTCCTGGAGACTGCTTGACCGGTTGTGTGAACTGTGCTCGACCAGTCCTACAGGCTCGACTCAAAGTCTAGCAACTAAATTGGGTTTCGTATGACCAGTCGTGGATAGGACTCGATCGATCGTGGAGGTCGCTTGATCGGTTGAGTAGGTCCTACGACCAGTCGTGGAATGGTCTTATCTTATCGTGCTCAAATTTTCAAAAATCTATTGGTCCTACGACCGGTCGTGGCCACCTCAGGACCAATCAAAGGTGCGATTTCTGCATTTATAAATAAAACACGAATTTCAGAGTTTTACATCGAATTCAAGCTAAATTAATACGCCACTCTGGGAGATAAGTTAGTCATTATTTTAAGCTATATTGTGCTTATTTAATATTCTCTTTAATTAGCTTTCTTTGTATTTGATTTTGAATTTTGTATTCCAATTTTATTTGAAAGAGGGATTGTTGTATTCCCATTTCTTGGAATCAAAATCAAATCGAGCTATTCCAACTTGGTTTATTCGAAAATCAATTTAGAACCTAGAACCATATCACAAGTGAGTGTGAACATTGAACTTCTACGTTGAACTTCTACTCCAATTTGGTTCTTCTGGGCTGCATCAAAAGGAGAATATCCAGGTATTTTACATTATTATAAATTCAGTTTTTTGGTTTCATTGAGATTGTGCTAAAAAAATCTCTCTGTTTTGGCTTATCTGAGGTGATCAAGAAAACTCAGAGTGTGGGGTTTTTGAATTGTGTAAGCCCACTTGAATGACACAATTGTGAGGGTTTTAGGTGAACCTTGAAAAACCTATTTCCATAGTGAATGTTATTATCCATCGTGTGGGGATATTAGGAGTGGAGTAGCTGTGTGGCTGTTGTTTAACAGTTGTTGTACACACAAACGAACCACTATAATTTTTAGTCATGTGGTTGATTGAATATCTATTTCATTTGGTGGATGTTTGTAATTTCCCTTTTTGCATTTATGGAGAATGTTGTAAATTTCTTTTATGCAAGTGTGAGAATGTTGTAATAGCTTAGATTTCTTTCCTTTATTATTTATTTCTTTATTCCTCTGAATTAGTTTAAGTTTTTGATACACAGACTGTTCTAGCAAGGTTGTCCTGCCATAAACCCTTAGTTTTTGGTGTAAGGTTGTCCTTAGAACAACATCTGTATCAACTTCTCAATACTCGTACATTTGAGGTTGTCTTTAATTTCAGCATTGTGGGATTATCTATTGCTATCAGTATTTAATTTATTTAAATTTCGCTGTTACTTTAATTAAATTTGGCATAGTCCTATTCAACCCCCCCCCCCCCCCTCTAGGACTTAATAGCTCGGCCTTTTTAAGTGGTATCAAAGCCTAATAGCTCATTTAATTGATATTTCATTTGGATTAAATTCTTGAGCTATTTGAGATGTCAACTTTTGATAGCCTCTCAGTCACTAGGCCTCCACCATTTGATGGCTCCAATTATGCCTATTGGAAAGTAAGGATGAGAATTTTCTTAAAATCAATGGATTAGAACGTGTGGCAAGCCATAGTGACTGATTGGACCCCTCTTACCACAGAAGTGACTGGTATCGATAGATCCAAAACTAGGAGAATTACACCTTATTTCTTTTGGACCACTCTTAAGAAAAGTGAGAGTAGTGTCAATGCAAAAGTATTAAATGCAATCACTTGTGCACTATCACCGGATGAATTTAAAAGAATTATATAGTGTGATACTGTAAAGCAAGCTTGGGATATTTTAGAAATGACACACGAGGGAACAACAATTGTCAAGAAATCTAAGGTCCAAATCCTCACAACCAAATTTGACGAAATTCGTATGGAAGAAAGTGAAACTTTCATGGACTTTTATACTAGATTGAATGACATTGTCAACTCTATGTGGGGTCTCGGTGATAAAATTCCAAAAAGTAAAGTGTGTGCAAAGATACTATGCTCGCTACCTGAACGGTTCAATTCAAAGGTGACCGCGACTTAGGAACTTCGTGATACGAATAATATGAGGGTAAAGGAATTAGTTGGCTCATTAAAAACCTATGAGTTAAACTTTGAAGCTCCTAAAAGTAAATCCATCACCCTTAAATATTCTAAAAGAATTTCTCAAGAAAATTGTAGTAATTCTGATTTTGAAAATTTTGAAGATGATATGACCCTTTTAGCTAAAAAGTTTTATAAGATTTTTAAAAGTAAAAGAGGTTAGATTTTCAAAAATCTAATGATAAGAAAAGATCTAAATCTAAAACTTGAAAATCTTTAAAAGACAGTCAATGTTACAACTGCCATGAATATGGGCATTTAGCAAACAAGTGTCCTATAAAGGACAAACCCAAAAGCTAAAGAATGTTGGCTACTTGGGATGAATCTTCCTGCTCTGAAGCCTCTTCTGAGTCAGAAGATTCTGAAACCGAGTCAGGTAATGAAGTTAAAACCCTTTTGACTTTAGCCAAGTTCACTTTTTCAGATAATGATGATTCAACTAGTGAAGAAAATCTAAATAGTGATCATGAAAAATGAAGAAGACCTTCAAGATGCTTATAATGCCCTATACAAGGAATGTTGTAAAATTGCGGTAAAACTAAAACTTCAGAAAGAAAAGTTTTCTAAACTTAAAGAAAATTTTGATAGTCTTATTTTAGAAAAATCACATATTTCAGATTATTTTGAAAAACCTAAGTGTGACTTAGATTTTAAAAATTCCCAAGTTGAAAACTTAAAATCTGAAAATGAAAAACTAAAACTTGAAGTCTCTTCTCTTTTAAGTCTGAAAGACAGATGGAGGTATGCTCAAGGTGATCCAAAGTTAGAAAAACTACTATCTGAATCTAGAAAATGTGACGATCGATCTGGATTGGGCTACGACAAAAGTATTCCTCCCAAACATAAGAATACACCTCCTAAGTTTGTGAAAGGAGAGTCTTCAAACTCAAAAGGGAAAAATCAAAATTATCCTAAAAATACTAAAACTTTTCAATCCTTAAAACCTAAAAGCAACTATATCAACTATAAAAATCAGAATCGTGATCCTTTAGCTGAGAAAATTGTTGATTTACTTAAGGACCACTTAAAATCTAACTCAATGGGTCGGTCTTGTAACAACTACAAACATAAGAAGACCAACTATACTCCTAAACCCAAGACTGTAATGAAATGGGTTCCGAAAGTTACCTGCTTGGTTGCCCACACTACTTTTAAAGCTATAAGACATTCAAAGTGGTACCTAGACAGTGGATGCTCCAGACACATGACTGGTGACAAAGGTCTGTTCACCAATCTTAAAATAATGACTGATGGTTCAATCACGTTCGGTGATGGTAGCAACTGTAGGATTATTGGCTAAGTTATGGTTTAACTCTTTAACTTCCCTTTATTTGAGAATGTTTTATATATCGGAGGGTTAAAACACAACTTATTAAGCATTTCTTAAATATGCGATAATAATCATAGCGTAAAATTTACTAACTTAAGGTGTAAAATTTTAAATAAAAAATGGTTCAGGAATATTAACTGGTCATAGAACTTCTGAAAACTGCTACATTGTAAGTGATTCTAGCTCATCTAATATATCATGCTACATGGTCCATGTCGATGAGACCGAGTTATGACATAAATGTCTTGGACATGTACACTACTACAACTTATATAGATTGAGCAAAAGAGAGTTAGTAAGAGGCTTACCCAAAATACAGAAAATAGATAAAATATGTGGTGAATGCCAGATTGGCAAATAAACTAGGAGTTATCACAAAAAGGTGGACACCATTGCCACATCTAAACCGCTCGAACTCCTCCATATGGATCTTATTGGACCAACTAAAATGGAGAGTTAAGGTGGCAAGAAGTATATACTGGTAATTGTTAATGACTTTACCAGATATACTTGGGTAGTCTTCTTAATAGACAAATCAAAAACTCTCGATGAAGTAAAAAGGGTACTCAGACGTATCAAAACTGAAAAAGAGTCTCAAGTCTGTAAGATCCATAGCGATCATGGATCAGAATTTGAGAATAGCAGTTTTGAGAAGTTTTGCAGTGATCAGGGAATATCACATGAATTCTTTGCGCCCAAAACACCACAACAAAATGGTATAGTAGAAAGAAAAAAAAATAGAGTGCTTCAAGAAATTACAAATGTAATGTTAAATAGTATGAAGCTCCATAAAAATCTTTGGGCCGAAGCTGTAAATACTGTATGTTATATAATTAATCGTGTTTACACTAGAAGATTAAATAGTAAAACGGCTTATGAAATGTGGTTTAATAAGAAGCCTACTGTCAAATACTTTCAAGTTTTTGGGAGCAAATGCTACATTTTACGTGACCGTGAAAATCTGTGTAAGTTTGACACCAAAAGTGATGAAGGGGTATTTTTAGGGTATGCTCTGAATAGTCGAGCATATCAGGTTCTTAATAAAAGGACCAGTGTAATTCAAGAGTCCATTAATGTGGTTATTGACGATCACGTGAATATACCTGTCTTAAGTTCAGAAAATGATAAAGTCCTTCTAATTGATAAACCAGATACTACATAAAGTCAAAATAACTCTGAACTGAGGACTGTTAAAGATCATCCAATGAATCAGATTCTTAGAAACCCTCTCAATGGTGTGTGCACTTGTAAACAACTAGAAGATATGTGTAATTACACGTGTTTTACATCTCGGATAGAACCGGCTAACGTAAAAGAAGCACTTACTAACGAAATCTGAATACTTGCAATACAAGAAGAGCTCAATCAATTTATTAGAAATGATGTTTGGTACTTAGTTCCTAGACCTAAAGATAAACATATAATTGAAACTAAATGGATTTTCAAAAATAAGTCTAACAACTTAGTAATATATTAGAAACAAGGCTAGACTGGTTGTACAAGGGTACACTCAAACGGAAGGAATCGATTATGATGAGACCTTTGCCCCAGTAGCTTATCTTGAATCAATGAAACTATTTATATCCATTACATGCTTTAGAAAGTTCAAAATATATCAAATGGATGTAAAGAGTGCCTTCTTGAATGACGATTTGCATGAAGAAGCATATGTAGAACTACCAACAGGTTTTGAAGACCCTAAGTATACTAATCATGTCTACTGCGTGAAAAAGGTACTCTACAGTTTAAAACAAGCTCCTAGGGCATGGTACGAAAAGTTGACTAAGTTTTTGCCATGTTATAATTTTCTAATGGGAAGTGTTGATAAGACTCTTTTTGTTAAGAAACATAATGATCACATTTTAATTGTGCAAATTTATGTTGACGATACTATTTATCGATCTACCTGTGCTAACATGACTGCTGAGTTTGCAGATCTTATGAAGTTTAAGTTCGAAATGAGCATGGTGGGAGAATTGCATTATTTTATAGGGTTGCAAGTTAAACAGCTACCTGATGGGTTCTTCATTTCTCAAACTAAATACGCTCTGAACTTAGTTAAAAAGTTCGGTTTTGAGAATAGAAAATTTTTTGATACTCCCATAAGTACTACTTTGAAACTTTTAAAGGACTCTGTAGGTAAGAGTGTGGATCCTAAACTATATCGTGGTATGATTGGAAGTTTGCTTTATTTAACTGCTAGTAGACCTGATATTTCATTTAGCATAGGTATTTGCGCTAGATATTAATCTAACCCTTAAAAGTCACATTTAACTGCTATTAAGCGTATATTGCGATATGTAGCAAGTTCTGCAAATCTTGGTCTTTAGTACCCACATGATACTAGTGTGCAATTAGCGGGTTACACTAATGCTAATTGGGCTGGTAACATTGATGATAGGAAATCAACCAGCGGTAGTTGTTTCTATGTTGGGAACTGTTTAGTTTCTTGGCAAAGTAAGAAACAAAGTTCTGTATCGCTTTCAACTGCTAAGGCTGAATACATTGCAGCGGGTAATGCATGTACGCAATGTGTTTGGATGAAAAGAATGTTAAGCAATTACAAAAATTGCACAGGATTCTATAGTTTTATATTATGATAATTTCGATGCAATTAATATATCTAAAAATTTAATTCGGCATTCATGAACCAAGCACATTAACATTAGATATCACTACATTCGTGAATTAGTGGAAGAAAAGACAATTTCTTTATAATATATTCCTACTGAGACTCAACTTGCTGACATATTCACAAAACCGCTCGACAAAAGCAGTTTTTCTAAATTGAAATTTGATCTTGGCATGTGCAATTTGAATTAATTATTCATGCATTTCTGTGTCATATTGTATATATTTGTTATTTTAAATGATTAGAATTTCAAATTATATGAAAAATGCATATTTTTGGATATGCACGACCAGTCGAGTGCATACTCGACCAGTCGTGGCATGACCGGTCGAGCATATACTCTACCAGTCATGTAGCGCGGGTTGGTGCTTTATTTGGGGGAAAAATCCATTTTTCTTCATTTTAGGTTTCTTGTCCAATGGGTCCTAGGTCGATCGGCTGAACCCATCTCCTAGTTCTTCAAGGTTAGTAGTTTATTTTCATATTCCTTGTAGATTCAAGTTCTTATCACTCCTTTTTTTCATTAGTGTGATTTATTTCTTGATTTGAAGTGGCTTTTAGGGTTTTCTTCTCCAAAATATGATCTTGTGAAAACCCACTCTACTTCTTTTACAACTACTTTGTTCCTTGATTTCTTAGTTGGAAATGGAAGGTAGAGCTAAAAAGAAAACTTCTCGTGGTCCTTCGTCTTCTAGATCGACACCTATTATAAGGCGCCACCTTCGGTCACCCGAAGATGATCCCTCTTATGTGCGGGATATTAGGTTGCGCAATGTTATAGTTGAACGACCTGTTCATGTTGAACATCAGCTCCATTTGATATCCTTCCTCTCCTCCAAGCTGTAGGTTGGGATAACATTCTACATTGGGGTGGGCCGGCATACCGGTCCATTGCGCAAGCTATGTATGCATGTATTTCTAATTTTTCAATTGAAAATCTGACATTTATTATTGACACTAGAGAAGGTCCAGTTGAAATAGACCAACATCTAATCTCTGGTCTAATGGACATACCTGTCAATGATGAAGGTAATCCTATTAGCATTCTAGTGGATAAACCGTCTGAATCTGAAAAAACGTATGCTTACTAGAGCTTTGTGCAATATAGATGTGGATTGGAATCCTAATGGAAATCCGCTTGCCTCAAAGTATTTGTTACATAAATACAGAGTCCTTCACAAGATTTTTATTTCAAATGTTTATCCTCATTCTAGTAACAAAACCGAACTCACCACTTTCATGGTTCGGATTCTTCATTCCATTATTTCTGGAACTAGAGTATGCCTTCCTTCTTTAACAGTCATTGTATCATTCAATTTCACCAACATACAGGACACAGTGACATTCCTTTCGCGTATCTTATGACTATGTTAGCTAGCCATATTTTAGTAGCTATGCCTATTGGGGAAGCTCCCATTCAACACCTTATCTTAAACAACTCCAATATCAACAAAATGAATATAAGGTTGGCCACAGGCCAAGTCAATGTGGGTGTTGGTGGAGCTACTGTAGTGAATGAAAAGGAAGGTGATTTACCTCCATATGACATTAACATGGATAATATTTTTGATGAGATAGAATCCAACTCGGTAGATGATCCTGATTATCAGTCGTTTGATTATGATGCGCATTTACGTTAGAGTAGAAGGTAAAAAACATGAATGTGTCCCATGATTTACAATTTAAATATATGTGCAAATATCTGAGGTGCATTAACAAGGGACTTCGTCAGATTGATCCTTCCATACTTGCTCCTTTGTCGGGTTCTGATTAGTTTTTACGCAACTTGGTTTGTAATAACTTTAATTATATTTGGCTTTTCGTTGAACTTTGTTTCATTTGGTTGAACTTGGTTGATCATGCTGAACAATTCATGCTTATGACTTTTATAATATTGACTCTCTTGTTCATTTATTCCTCTTTACTCTTCTTACTCTTCCTTCTTTATCTACTTCATGTTCCTTTATTGTTTCCTTCCTTTGTCATCTTGTGATAAAAAAAGAGGAGAATATTATGTGTAGATTGACATGTGGTGGATTGTGTGGATAATTGTGGATGGATTGTGGATAAGTAGCCATCGTCCATTATTTGATAGGGGGAGTAAGTAAGGGGGAGTATTGCCTCTTGATAACTAGTGCATGATTCTTTAACCAGGTTGTAACTGGTTTATATTGATAACTGATGCATGATTCTTTGTGCATATAATGCTTATAATGCTTATGTTATTATAAACTGTGTTTTGTCACAAATTTGACAAAGGGGGAGATTGTAAGTGTTATGCTTTCTAGCTCCTATAATTGTCAAATTTTGTAGTGCCAAAACATCTTGGAATCTATGTCTTGTGTAGCGCTTCTACAAATTCAGGACAGTGCATCTCATGTACAAGAACAAAGGTCTCGACTTCAATAACATCAAATGCAAGACTACATGTTCTTGCTCAAGTACAACATCAAAGTATGAATTCAAACTTTCAAGCTTATATGGTTCAAGTTTTCAAAGCTTCAAGATCAAGCTCACACTCAAGCTCAAGCTTTGATTCAAGCTTCAAAGGTCTCGAGTTCAAGCTTCTACTTATGACAAGATCGCAAGCTTCGTGAACTTTAAAGATCAACAATCAACTGAAGGAAAAGAAGATTCAACGTTCATATATCTCTAACAAGGTTTGGTTGACCATAGTTTGACCTTAGGGTAGGTCATTTTGAATACATAAGTCAAATGACTCATTTTATAAGTGCATAGTCTATTTTTCGATTAGTCCTAGGCTATGTTTGACTAGTCCTAGCACTGGCTCGACCAGTCCTAAGTTTGTTACTGATTTTCAAGAATTTTTATTAAAGCCTCAACCAGTTGTGGAGACTGCTCAACCGGTCGTGTGAAGTGTGTTCAACTCGTGCTTGACCAGTCCTACGGGCTCGACTCAAAGTGTGGCAACTAAATTGAGTTCCGCACGACTAGTCATGGACAGGACTCGACTGGTCGTGGAGGCTACTCGACATGTTGAGCAGGTCCTACGACTAGTCGTGGAACGGTCTTATCTTATCACGCTTAAAATTTCAAAAATCTGTTGGTCCTACCACCAGTCGTGGCGACCTCAGGAGCAGTCGAAGGTGCTATTTTTGCACTTATAAATAGAACACGGATTTCAGAGTTTTACAACGAATTCAAGTTAAATCAATACGCTGCTCTGAGAGATAAGTTAGTCATTATTTTAAGCTATATTGTGCTTATTTAATATTCTCTTTAATTAGCTTTCTTTGTATTTAATTTTGAATTCTCCATTCCAATTTTATTTGAAAGAGGGATTGTTGTATTCCTATTTCTTGGAATTAAAATCAAATCGAGCTAGCCCAACTTGATGTAATCTAAAATCAATTTAGAATCTAGAACCATATCACAAGTGAGTGTGAACATTGAACTTCTACGTTGAACTTCTACTCCGATTTGGTTCTTCTGAGCTGTATCAAAAGGAGAATATCTAGGTATTTTACATTATTATAAATTTTGTTTTTTTGGTTTCATTGAAACTGTGTCAGAAAAATCTCTCTATTTTGGTTTATTTGAGGTGATCCAGAAAACTCAGAGTGTGGGGGTTTTGAATTGTGCAAGCCAACTTGAAAGACATAATTGTGAGGGTTTTAGGTGAACCTTGAAAAACCTATTTTCGTAGTCAATGCTAATATCCACTGTGTGAGGATATTAGGAGTGGAGTAGTTGTGTGGCTATTGTTTAACAGTTGGTGTACACACAAACGAACCACTATAATTTATGGTCTTGTGGTTAATTGAATATATATTTCATTTTGTGGATGTTTGTAATTTTCCTTTCTGCATTTGTGGAGAATGTTGTAAATTTTTTTATGCAACCGTGGGAATGTTGTAATAGCTTAGATTTATTTCCTTTGCTATTTATTTCTTTATTCCTCTGTGTTAGTTTGAGTTTTTGATACACAGACTATTCTAGTAAGGTTGTCCTGCCATAAAACCTTGGTTTTTGGTGTAAGGTTGTCCTTAGAATAACATCTGTATCAACCTCTCAATACTCGTACATTTGAGGTTGCCTTTAATCTCAGCATTGTGGGATTGTCTATTGCTATCAGTATTTAATTTATTTAAATTCCGTTGTTACTTTAATTAAATTTGGCATAGTCCTAATCACCCCCCCCCCCCCCTCTAGGATTTAATAGCTCAGGTTTTTCACAATGGGTGATCGCCAGTTTATAAATACGAGATCACCACTCCTCGCCTTTACTTCACTCTCTGCCCGCCCCAACCTTTTTGCACGTCAAACCTTCCTGTGCACAATGAGATTTTGCGCACAATAAGACCTTGTGCATAACAACAGGTATAACACAACATCGTGTGCACAATACCTTATGCACAATAGTTTACGCACAACACCCTGCGCATAACTCCCTGCGTGTAACACCCTGCATAATGCAGACTTAGATTTATTTTAGAACCTGCTTACCCCTTTTACAGCAAACTTTTATTCTTCTCCTTCGATCTTTTGGAACTTAACGGACTTATTTCCCTGATTTGAACTTGTTCATTGATTCTTGTGTAGATTTTCGATGGCTAGCTCTAAAAGACCTCATGCCTCCCCAATTACTACTAGACCCTCTAACTTCCAACTAGCTGAGACCCATAGTTGGAAAAGACCTAGATCTCCTAAAGGTTACTCCTCCTTCTTTAAAGAACTAACTCCCCACCATTATCAACTTCAATGATCGCATCCAATGCCTATCCAACCATATCCGCATGGTTGTGCTAATGAGGGAGATAGAGGGACCCCCTATCGAAGGACAGGAATCTGATTGGGACAACTGGTTGAAGTCCACTGCCAATTTTTTAACAGACGACACTCGTTTGTCCTCCACTGAAGTTTCTCCCGCTCCCGCGATTTCAAAGAAAGCGAGAGAAAAGAGCAAAGATGAAGCCTTTCAGGAAAAGATTCGGGAGCATAACCAGAGGCATTTCTGGAATGCCTTGGATTCGATCAAGTTAAGTACTGATGCGATCAAATTCCACAACCCCTAAAAGGATGAGACTATCACTATCCCTTTTCATCTCCAGTGCCACCGGTCCATAATCTAGAGCGAACCAACCGACTATATGACATAAAAAAAACTCTTGTACGTGTCAAATTGGGTGATCAAAGAGCCACAACTCCTTAAAGGTTATCTCATACAGAAAGGCTTAGTCCAAAAGACTGGGCAGATAACAACATGCGCTTCCTCACACCATGTTACAACCCTAATGCCTTATACCCCACTCATTTCTTTGAAACGATTCAACAACCTTTTCGTGATCGCGACTCCCTGTGGGGTAAAGAAGAATTCAGGACACGGGGTCTTTGGATTGATCGTCCCTACTACATCATATGGACTAAGGCGATCTTGGAAAAGTATGAAGATGTTCTTTTTACAGCAAAGGTATATCATGTTAAAGAAGCCACTACAGAGTTTTTTTACAAGGACACGATGATTTATAAGGGCTTTCTAAAGTACTGGTCCTCCACTATGAATTCTTCCCATCTTCCGGTTGGTGAAGTAAGCATCGCTTTATGAGATCTATATAGGATGGCTGGCCTGCCTATCTCCGGATCTTTTCTGGACGAATACATTCCTACGAACGAGGAATTCGCCTATATCTCCCCCAACAGAAGCCCTAAAATTTTAGCATCAACAATTGAACTTTTCCATGAAATGTCTTATTTCCCTGATGTCCATAAGATATCACCTCTTCAATGGCTTGCGCATTTTTCCCGATACTTGTTGAAAGCATTTTAACATTCATCTTATCTTTCAGATGACATTTGCCTATATACATAAATTGTTAATCCATCTTTCTTCCCCTTTTCCAGGTTCCTAGGCAACCATTGTGTCGAATTGGAAGCCAATCGCAAAAAGATAAAGGGCCCGACCAAATTCACCATTGAAACTGAGTTAGCCGCTTTCTTGGCTTATTGGCTAAGATTAGTTGTGCTTCCTAGCTCAAAAAGATCAGACTCTATCGACCAACTTGATTTGTGGCGGTAGGCGCAATGGTGGAAGAGTTCCTGCTGACTTAACTATATGGCAATTTGTTTACGTGATTCGAAAGAGTATGAATCTGACCCATGAGAAGGCCATTTTATTCTTTGTGAAGAATATTTTGACACCCACTGGTAAAGAATTTGAGACAGATTTCATTACTTCCATGATGCTCCATTTGGATGCACCGAGTGTATTGGATTAGGATCAGATCAGGAAATGTTCACGTAATGTTTGAATACTGGATAGACCGTAAAATGATCTGGCAAAATGGATGGACATAGTGGTATAAACCCATACATCACAGTGGGCTCCACAGAGTCCCTGCCTAGACCAAGTCTGTCTAGGAAGAGGCTGGATGCAATCCATTTCCACCTCCAGGAGCCCGGTCTCAGATGATACATGTCTCAAAACTCTCCAGCATTGGAGGATTGAAGTCGTTCAACTTTTGGCCTCTTTATCGTTGAATTTCCCATTGACAACGAATTGCAGGAATGGCCCAGTGGATCATGGGTCCAGAATCGGATCACTAACTGTACAGACGAAATATATGATCCTGGACCTTAGGATATGGCTGAAACATGTGCAGGGGAAATGATACTTTGAGCTAACAGGCCCAGCATGGAAAGGCCATTTGCAGGCCAAATGGAAGGGTTGGGATTTCTCCATAAGGGAGTATTCAGGGAATGGATGTGGAATGCGTCCTACCCCAGCTGACAACATACGGGCAGATCTATGGGGGCCACTGTGACCTATCTGTTTATTTAAGTTATACATTCCTTTTCTCATATCATTTTAAGGTATGAGATCAAAAATAGGCAGATCGAAACAGACATTAGCATGCTACTTAGAGAACATTGACATTATGGCTGGTAATGGGGCGGACCAGAGCTAGGTAAAATTGATATTTTGAATAGGACTGGCCTGTCTATTTCAAAATCCAATGCTGAACCAGCCCTAGGCTTGCTCATTGCCAGGCCTAGTTGATATTTAGAGGTTTTGTTTGTTGTTTCACAAATTAGAAACAAAAGAATGCATCTATGATTCTCCTTTATATCTATTGGATCTTATCTTGATTTAACTAATTTAATTATGATTTTTTCTGTGTTAAGTATTGCAAGGAGACATTTTATGATGTTTCCCTTTTTTGTTGATCTTTATCACTAACCAAAGGACAAGACTGCCTTTCTTATCTGCCTTTTGTTGTACATATATATGCATATTTATATTGTTTATTCTTTATGATTTGCAGCTTCACCATTTCTATGATGCGTGGTCAAATTTATCTAGTGCATATATGAGGAAAGGAAGACTTAATGAGGCAGCCTGGTGTTGTCACCAAGCTCTTACATTAAACCCTCGATTGGTGAATCCTTATTTTGTTTTATCATTTCGTTTCCTTCTTTTATTGTAGGTGCATTGAAATTACTATTTGCAGATCTTCCACTTATTGGCAGATTGATGCTCAGAGCAACCTTGGCAATCTGATGAAGGCACGAAGGCTTAGTACAAGAAGTAAGTCACAGTGGATTTGATACATTATTTTCATTGGATGTTCTTAAAGACTCAAAATTTCGCTGATTAGAAGCTCATAATCATCTGTCCATCGCCTGTTTTGAAATGTTGAGAAAAGTTTAGAGAAACATGTCAGATTTAACAGTAATTTTTTCTAAACATGGGTCCAACTTGCTACTTAGACTGAGGAACTATAGGGTATTTTATTCAATGGATTTTTTTTTTTGGATGCTTATTACAAAAGAAAGGACCTTATGAAGCAGTGTTTTGGGTCTTACTCTCACTTGTCATTTGTCATTTGTCCATCTTATATCAGTTTTTACTTCACGAATAACCTCAAATGGTTTTTTTTTTTTTTTTTTGCAGTTTGTCAGAAAATGCATATGTTCTTGTAGTAGAGGTATTGAAGAAAATGCATATATTAAGTAGGAATTAAGCTCCCTTGTTGCTTCTCTACTTGAGAAAGAAAAGGATCTTCAACTTCTCTCTGATTGGTCCAATTCCTCTTGCATTGGGTAATTTGACCATGCTCAGAATTTGATTTTATTTTTTTATTTTTATAAATCAGATTTCAGGTACAATTCCTATAGAATTAGGGAATCTTAAGAATTTATCACTAACCAGAGGACAAGATTGCCTTTCTTATCTGCCTTTTGTTATACATATATATGCATATTTATATTGTTTATTCTTTATGATTTGCAGCGTCGCCATTTATGTGATGCGTGGTCAAATTTATCTAGTGCATATATGAGGAAAGGAAGACTTAATGAGGCAGCCCGGTGTTGTCACCAAGCTCTTGCATTGAACCCTCGCTTGGTGAATCCTTATTTTGTTTTATCATTTCGTTTCCTTCTTTTATTGTAGGTGCTTTGAAATTACTATTTGCAGATCTTCCCCTTATTGGCAGATTGATGCTCAGAGCAACCTTGGCAATCTGATGAAGGCACGAAGGCTTAGTACAAGAAGTAAGTCACAGTGGATTTGATACATTATTTTCATTGGATGTTCATAAAGACTCAAAATTTCGCTGATTAGAAGCTCATAACCATCTGTCCATCGCCTGTTTTGAAATGTTGAGAAAAGTTTAGAGAAACCTGTCAGATTTAACAGTAATTTTTTCTAAACCTGGGTCCAACTTGCAACTTAGACTGAGGAACTATAGGGTATTTTATTTAATGGATTTTTTTTTTTGGATGCTTATTACAAAAGAAAGGACCTTATGAAGCAGTGTTTTGGGTCTTACTCTCACTTGTCATTTGTCATTTGTCCATCTTATATCAGTTTTTACTTCACGAATAACCTCAAATGGTTTCTTTTTTGCATTTTGTCAGAAAATGCATATGTTCTTGTGGTAGAGGTATTGAAGAAAATGCATATATTCCGTAGCAATTAAGCTCCCTTGTTGCTTCTCTACTTGAGAAAGAAAAGGATCTTCAACTTCTCTCTGATTGGTCCAATTCCTCCTGCTTTGGGTAATTTGACCATGCTCAGAATTTCATTTTTTTTATATATATGTAAATCAGATTTCAGGTACAATTCCTATAGAAATAGGGAATCTCAAGAATTTATCACTAACCAGAGGACAAGACTGCCTTTCTTATCTGCCTTTTGTTATACATATATATATATATGCATATTTATATTGTTTATTCTTTATGATTTGCAGCGTCGCCATTTCTGTGATGCGTGGTCAAATTTATCTAGTGCATATATGAGGAAAGGAAGACTTAATGAGGCAGCCCGGTGTTGTCACCAAGCTCTTGCATTGAACCCTCACTTGGTGAATTCTTGTTTTGTTTTATCATTTCGTTTCCTTCTTTTATTGTAGGTGCATTGAAATTACTATTTGCAGATCTTCCCCTT
Organism: Magnolia changhungtana; assembly: GCA_030180095.1. Lineage (NCBI taxonomy): Eukaryota > Viridiplantae > Streptophyta > Magnoliopsida > Magnoliales > Magnoliaceae > Magnolia > Magnolia changhungtana. The sequence continues at coordinate 3,532,623 of JASAUF010000353.1, forward strand.
ATTGGCAGATTGATGCTCATAGCAACCTTGGCAATCTGATGAAGGCACGAAGGCTTAGTACAAGAAGTAAGTCACAGTGAATTTGATACATTATTTTCATTAGATGTTCTTAAAGACTCAAAATTTCACTGATTAGAAGCTCATAACCATCTGTCCATCGATTGTTTTGAAATGTTGAGAAAAGTTTAGAGAAACCTGTCAGATTTAACAGTAATTTTTTTCTAAACATGTGTCCAACTTGCAACTTAGACTGAGGAACTATAGGGTATTTTATTTAATGGATTTTTTTTAAAGATGCTTATTACAAAAGAAAGGACCTTATGAAGTAGTGTTTTGGGTCTTACTCTCACTTGTCATTTGTCATTTGTCCATCTTATATCAGTTTTTACTTCACGAATAACCTCAAATGGTTTCTTTTTTGCAGTTTGTCAGAAAATGCATATGTTCTTGTGGTAGAGGTATTGAAGAAAATGCATATATTCTGTAGGAATTAAGCTCCCTTGTTGCTTCTCTACTTGAGAAAGAAAAGGATCTTCAACTTCTCTCTGATTGGTCCAATTCCTCCTGCTTTGGGTAATTTGACCATGCTCAGAATTTTTTTTTTTTTTTTTTTTATAAATCAGATTTCAGGTACAATTCCTACAGAATTAGGGAATCTCAAGAATTTGGTTGAGTTGACGTTGCAACGAAACAATCTAACTGGTCTGATTCCTCATGCTTCAAGTAATTTGAGAAACATTACATTGTTGTTGGTCTGCTTCCTCCAGGTAAGCTTGCAACAGTAATTTGTTTATAACTGCAAGTATTTGTGTGGCTTTTTGAATTATTAATAAAATTCCATCATTCAAAAAAATGATGCAACTCTGTAAATATCTAGGATGATTATAGCTGAAATGAGGATGTTCAGATAGATTAGTGGCAAGATGAGGAGTTTGTTCCTTGTAGGATTTTACAGCTTTGTAAAACTTCTAAGTCTCATGGTGGATGTGGCTACCATATGCTAGTTGTTGTCATTTATGCTGCTTTTGATTCTTGATTCACTTTGTAGTTATTCTACTTTTGAAGAAGTTCTCCCACATGCTCCAACATTGATGATGGATGTGTTTGGCAATTATGTTATTCAAAAGGTATGATTTTTCTAGAAAAACAATCATTGGTTTCCTTCCATTTTTTTTCTTTTCCCCGTAAAGATACCTTCCATTCTTTTTCCCTTGCTCATCTGCCCTCCTTTGTCTTTTTTTTTTTAAAAGGTCGTAGGCTGGTGATCTGGTAGTCTCTATATTCATTCTCATGTTGGTCATATGAACTCATTCGCCTATGATATAAAAATGCTCGGTTAGTGTTTGTCTTTGCAGTTTTTGGAGCATGGAAGCCCTGAGCAGAGAAAAGAACTAGCAAATCAGCTTGCTGGCCACATTCAACCTTTGAGCCTTCAGATGTATGGGTGTCGGGTAATTTAAAAGGTATTATTATGGGTCATTTGTTGGGTGGGGCTTGTCATGTACTGTTTTCTTCTTTATATAGACAAATAGTTCTTGGCAGCTGGCTTTTGGACTGTCCTATATACTACTCAACATTGATCAATGCACACACTGTATACTAGACAACTCAATATTTATGAGGATACCAATGACTAATTCTAAATTAATTTGAATTTTCAGGGCCCTACACAATTCAATCTGGCTAATCTACGCTTACACATGTTGCCCTTTTTAAGGGACGGTATGTGCTTGATTTTATTTTTATTATTATTATAGTTGTTGTGGGATGCAAATATGCTCTGCTTGAATTCATGATGGGAGCTGATTACTTGGGTTTTACCAACCAAAGGGTAGGTGTTAATGCAGATGGACAACATTCTTATGATCTCAGACTAGTTTGAGATCTGTGACTAAGACTCACTAACACAACATCGACACCATATACAGACCAATGTTTTAAAAATTGAACCATAGGTCAAACCATTTCATAAGTAGGAAGAAAATCAGGTGCAATAGAAATGCTTGTTTTGGTTGATTGCAGGAAGATGTGAACCTAGTGTTTGAGAATTAGTTTGAGTTAAGAAACATTTTGTAAGAGGTCTCATCTGGAGTACATCCCGTTTTTAGTTGTGTTTAGATTGATCGTTGCGGCCCATGTGTTGGAAATGTACGTGCTTTTATTTTTAGATCTTGTTTAATTAATATTACTTCCAAATCTGTAAATATACACAAGTGCAAAGAATTCTATGATATGCTTCATGCATTTGTCAAATCAACATGTACAATCTAATTTTGGGATTAATGAATGGGGTGTGGCAAGAGTCCACCGTTTTTGAAAAAAAAAAAAAAGGTGTTTTGGGCAGAGGTTTGTGGGGTATGTCCTAAATCTGGGCTTCTTAAGGGCTTTTTGGGGCAGAAATCTGTGAAGAGCTCCACCTCGAGATTTACTTGAAGGACTTGCAGGAATATTTCATGGGCGGGGCTGAGATTCTTGTTTCGGATCCTGTTGTCTCTTTCCATGAGACGGTGCTTGAGAAGTCAGTCAGGACTGCAATGAACAAGTCCCCTAATAGGCACAATCGTCTCTACACAGAGGTCGGGCCCTTGGAAGATGGGCTTGCTGAAGCCATTGACGAGGGGCGTATCGGCCTTAGGGGTGACCCAAAAGCCTGCTCAAAGATCCTATCTGAAGAGTTCGGGTGGGATAATGATCTTGCCAAGAAGATGTAGTGTTTTAGACCCGAAACTACTGGCCCAAATATGGTTGTTGACATGTGTAAGGGAGTTCAATACCTGAATGAAATCAAGGATTCTATTGTGGCTGGGTTCCAATGGGCATCAAAGGAAGGAGCATTGGCTAAAGAAAACATGCGGGGCATATGCTTTGAGGTCTGTGACTTTGTTCTTCATGCTGATGCAATCCAAAAGAGGACAGGTTTGAAGGAGTAGATGACACCTCTTTCTGAATTCAAGGACAAGCTCTGAGGCGTCTGATTGGCAATGGAGAGATTCAAGTAGTCGGTAAGTTGGTGTCCATTTTGTCTTCTTTTTTTTAAAATTTTTTTTTTTGGTTTTTGTTCTTATTTGGTTCAGATGCTACAAGTCTCTGTTGGCTAAGTGGCTATTTTTTATCTAGAGTTTCGTCTGTATACATGTTCTAAGGGGATGAGGATATATACTCTGTTTTACCTAACCTTTTTTTTATTTTTATTTTTAATTTGTGATTCTGTTTTGAAAAGGATTCCTAAGGCTGACTCCAAATACCTGGGACAAGTCTGAGGTGATGATGATGTTGAATTGGATATTATTTCTGATATGCAAATGCATACGCTGCTGATCAAATTAGTTGGGACAGTGATTTGACTTTTTTTAAAAAATAAAAAATCAAAAAAATTATGATGACAACTCTACAATGATGCTGGTGATGACCCATGTAAATACTGTATATTTCTTTTTCAAATTCCTTCAGCATAGTTGATGGCATATAATATAACATTTCTTCTTTTATAGAATCTTAAGTATCAGGTTTACATCATTATGACTAAATTACTACTCCCTGTTGTTTACAGATAGCACGGGCATTTGGGGCTTCTGAAATTATTGTTGTTGATGTTCAAGATGATAAACTTCGCAATGCAAAGATGCTAGGAGCAACTCACACAATAAATGCAGCAAAGTAAAATGTCATTGACAAGATAAAGGTGCTCTTCTGTACAGAACCATTTTATTTAAAGCTTGAAACTAGATTAAGGATGATCCTTATAAAGGATGTGGTCCTTTTCATGTGGCTAAAAGAGTTTCGAATGATTAACTTCTTTTACAATCATCATTGTTGTTTATTTATTGGATTTAACTATTAAAAATTTGAGTACAACAGTTGCTCTACTATCATGATCGATCCGAAGGGTTCTCCCTCCTGTTTTATGTTGAAGTCAAGAGTTTCTTATATCCACATACACCTTTACATGTGCCCACATGGACCTATTGGGCAAATCTATTGGACATTCACATTAATGCCATGCATCAGGTGGGCCCAAGCATGTAAATTATGTGGTCCAAAAATCAGGCCCATCCACTCATCAGCTGGGCAATGTGTATGTTGATTGTTGAATGTGGACCATTTTGTAAATTCATTCCTTTCAGAATTTTTGATGAAAATTTTACAAGTTTCTGGATTACTAGTTTTAGACTTATTGGCTCGGCACCTACGACGATGGTCTATGCTTTATATGGAATTTAAAATATTTATGGATTACTAGTTTTTTCTATTATTTATTCATGTTCTTATTTTTCTATTTTTACAGCTCAATTGGTTTTCTTCAAAAATAGTGAAGCGAAAGTGATATATATCCTTGTCGTGGTGGCGGTATGTTCACTCATTGGCGTTATCTTTTGTGTTACATTTCTCAAGTTAATATAAGGTGTCTCAAATTGATTGTGAAATTCACATGCTAAATCGAATGATCAAGTTTAAAAATTGATTCGGCTAGATTGTTCGATTCATGCTCAAGTGCTCAACTACAACTGAATATTCTGTATTGAGATATCGTTGATACGTGTTGCATGTATCGATGATATTCAGGAATATTTGTAAATGGGCAGTGCAATATTTTGAGATATATCAATGTATGGCTGCAACACTGAGTATGTCTAACATCCCCTTTTTTTTTTAAAAAAAAAAAAAAGAAGAAAAAAGAACAATTGTCTGCATTGGAAAATGCTTTTTTATCTTCATTGGTATATAGAGGACGTGGTCCTCTTTAGGAGTTTGTTAGTTAGTTTTCTTCTATCGTACTTCCAGGAGTGACCCCATTACTGGCGGATTTTTCTCTAGGTTTTCTTCACATTGAGCCCACCTGATGCACATGTTAGACTTTCCATGCAAGCGGTAGGCCAGTAGTGTAACAAGCTGCTTTATTAGTTACTTCTTTTTTCTTTTCTTTGAAAGTTGCCAATTACAGGCACTTTCATCTCTCTTCATAGTTTGAGTTCTACCACTCTTGATTCCCTTTGCATTTTCAAAATTTCATCACTCGACTAATGCTATGGTATTTGATTCTTATAATAAGGTATGTATGAATCATCTGCAGGTGTTTTTGAACTTGTTGTACTTCTATGGAATGTGTGGTGTAGTGAATGATTGCTTGCTTCAACAGTACTTTAGCAATGTATGAACGTTGTTTGGAGCATTAATTCAGTTTACATCAGGGGAATTTTATGTTTTCCTTACATTTAGTTTTCATCATTCTTCAATTGACTGACTCTTTGTTTTTATGTTACAGAGTCCTCTAGTGGTGGTTGGCCCTCGAATATAATTACAGAAGATGCACAGGAGAAGTTATCGGTATAGTTGTCCGATGTGCAGGTGGACTATTGATACTCGCATCCATTTTCTATCTATGGTGGATGAAGGAATCACCTGGCCATATGCGAGTACACACAGACTCACCAAGATTTGTACTTTCAGCATTATTGTAATTGTAATTGAATTGAATTGAATGGATGAAGGATTGTAATTGATTCATTATTGAATGAATGATTGTAATTGACTGAATGAATTAATGATTGTAATTGACTGAATGAATGATTATGTAGGTTGTATTGAATGAATGATCATGCATGTGATATTGAATGAATGATTATAGTTTCTTTTAAATGTAGGAAATAACTACGGATATTGACCGTAGCTGTTATTTAATTCTGCATATTGTTATGGATGCAACAACACTTTTAGCTACGAATACTATCCACAGCTGTAGATACTTTTAGCTACAGAAATGATTGCTAAGGATTATATCTGTAGCTAAAGTAATCTATGGCTACCGATTAAATCCGTAGCCATAGGTTTTAAACCTATTGTTATGGCACCTACGACTACGGTCGTGTTACGGACTAAAACCATAGCCATAGGTATTTAGCTACAGATTTTATCTGTAGCCTTTGCCCTGTTTTCTGGTAGTGAAAGCTCCTCCAAAACTGAGACGTGAACCTCGGGTCTCGGTCAAAAATAATTGAAACTCGAACACCGTGTAGTCTCACAATCTCCTCGATAAATATCCTAGCAAGCCGGTCCAAAGGTCAGGTCGCACGAATCGCAAGAAAATGTACCGACTTCGTCAGTCAATCAATGACAACCCAGATGGCTTCATGACTACGCTAAGTCCTCAATAAACCCATGATAAAATCTATGGATACATACTCCCACTTCCACAATGGGACGTTTAATGGCTATAAGGGACCTGGGGGTCTCTGATGATTGGCCTTGACACACTGGCACGTGTCACACTCAGCCACAAAACTGGCGAACTGGCGCTTCATCTTGCCCAAAAATACCACCTCCTCATGTCGTAATACATCTTCGTGGAGCCAAGGTGGATAGTAAATCTCGATTGGTGTGCCTTAGTCATCAGATCTCTGCACAATTTTAGAACATCCAGGACACATAAGTGGCCTTTGAAATGAAGTCCACCATCGGACCCAACCTTCCAATCCGACTGCTCCTCTAATGCGGCCTATACTCGACAATCCTTCAAGGACTGATCTGTCTACTGAGCCTCAATCACCCTTACAATAAGAGAGGGTTGAATCGACAGGCTTGATAACTGAACAATGGTAAACTATAAACTAAACTCGAAGTCGTACTCAACTACAACCTCGAGCATCCTCCACTCTTGGACCATCATATCGTCACTAGTCCCCATGGCTTATGGCTAAGGGCATCCGCCACCATGTTCACCTTGCTAAGGTGTTACTGAAGATCAAAATCGTAGTCCTTCATGAGATCCATCCAGCGTCTCTGCCTCATATTCAACTTTGACTGTGAGAAGAGACACTTCAAGCTCTTATGGCCAGAGAATTACTCGAACCTATCCCCATAGAGATAGTGCCTCCACACCTTCAGTGCGAAAACAACGACAACCAACTCTAAATCATGCATGGGGTAGTTCTGCTCATCTACCTTGAGCTAGCGAGACACGAATGCCACGGGCTTCTCGTGCTGCATCAGGACAACACCTAAGCCTATATGCAAAGCATCGGTAAAAATCACGAATCCTTCACTCACAGAGGGAAGAGTGAGGACTGGTGCAGACATCAGACAGTCCTTTAGCTCTGTAAATGCTCACTCACATGCGTCGCTCCAAACTAACTCAGTGCCCTTCCGGGTAAACCTGGTCAACATGGCTATAATACGGGAGAATCCCTCATTGAAACGTCGGTAGTAGCCCGCTAAACTAAGGAAACTACGGATCTTGGATGCATTCGTGGGTTAACCCCACCGATGCACGACATCGATCTTCGAGGGGTCCACTACGATGCCCTGTCTCGTCACCACGTGATCGAAGAACTTCACCTCCTCCTGCTAGAACTCACACTTCTCCAGCTTCACATAAAGCTGGTGTGCATATAGGGTCTGTAGAGTGATCTCTAGATGCTGCTCATGCTCCTCATGGGTCCTCGAATAAATCAGGATGTCATTAATAAATACCATAACAAACTGATCAAGATACAGATGGAAGATCTCGTTCATCAACTGCATAAACACTACGGGCGCATTGGTCATTCCGAAGGACATGACCTAAAACTTGAAATGACCATAGCTCATCCTGAATGTTGTCTTCAAGATATCCTCCTCTTGGACATGCACCTGATGATAACCGGACCACAGCTAATCGAACAAACCATCAATCCTCGAAAGCGGGTACTTATTCTTAATCGTGACCTTGTTGAGCTCGCGGTAATCCACGCAAAGCCTCAATGAGCCGTCATTCTTCTTCACGAAGAGTACCGGCACTCGCTACGGTGAACTGCTAGGATGGATGAAGCCTAACTTACACAACTCATCCAACTGCTTCTGCAGTTCTTGCAACTCTAACGTTGCCATGTGATACGGGGCCTTTGAAATAGTCGTGGTACCGTGCACGAGATCGATCTGAAACTCAGTGTGCCAGTGAGGTGGTAACCCCGGAATCTCCTGAAATATATCAAGAAAACTATAGACGACCGATAGTTGGTCGATACACAAAGCGGTTGGCTCCTCAACAGCACATAACATCAGGTAAGAAAGTTGCTTTCCTCTAGGCTTGGATACAAACTAGAACTGCGGTACACCGGCTATACAAAATGTGACTGTCCTCGCGGAGTAGTCCAATACGACGTGGTACTCAATGAGCCAATCCATGCCCAAGATGACATCGAACTTGGACATTGGCAAAGCAAACAGATCAGCAGGCAAAAAGGTCTCTCCTACCAAAATAGGGCAAGACAAGTAAAATTGGCCTAACATTGCGGTCTTACCCAAGGGCGTCGATACTGACAAACTCTCACGAGCAGACTCTAACAGAAAACCAGTCGATTGACAAAAATCCTCAGCCACAACGGAATGCGATGCACTAGAGTTAAACAGAACACGTGTTATGCATGCAGAAATAAGGAGAGTACACTCAACGACCCCTCGTGATGACTGAGGGTCCTGCTGGGTTGCGTAAAATCTACCCTGGGTTTGCTGGGGAGGTGCGTGTCCCCTTTTTGGTCGCTGTTGTTGCTACTGCCACAATGGCAGCCTATATTGCTGCCTCGGCTGCTATTTGGGCCTCGACGGCTGGTGTGGCTACTACTGCTGCTGCTAGGGCCTCGAAAGTTGGTACTGCAGTCGTTGTTACTGCTGTGGAGGCTACTGTGGCCCCCTCAGCTGTTGCTGCTGAGGGTGTGGACACTCCTGTCTACGGTGCCCTGTCCCACCGCATCTAAAGCAAGTACCCGTGAACTGATGCAGAGGTGGTGTTGGAGGTGCTACTGGTGCTCGGAAAGCTGGGCGGTCGTACACCTCTAGGGTGGTCGCTGCTACTGTTGGGAACTACCAGAGGGGGCCTTCCTCTTTCGGTCTCCTCTCTGATCATAGGCCCACTGGGAATCTGTCCAATCCACCTCATATATCCAGGCCCGCTATACAACCTGCACCAAAGTCAAGAGTATGTGTCCAACAACATGACTACTTAGGCCAAAGCGCAAGATGTTCTCAAAACAGCGGGCCTTCTGCCCCTCATCATCAATAAGGTATGTCACGAATCTCAACAGTGCAATGAATCGAGCCTCATACTGAGACACGGACATGTCTTTTTGTAGCAGAGTCTCAAACTCTAATGTACGCTGTTGTCAAACATGCTCGGGAAAGAACTTCTTGTAGAACCGGTCTACAAAGTCCTCCCAGGTCCACTCAAAATTAGCTCCTGTTGCTTGGGTAACTGACGCCCACCAATGTTCGGCCTCCCCCTGAAGAAGGAATATAACTAAGGGGACCCGCTACAGGGTCATACACCTCATGGTATCAAAAATCTTCTCCACCTTGGATCTCCACCTCTCTACTGTTGCGGGGTCAAGCTCTCCGTGAAAATGCGGGGGATCTAGTCGTGTGAAGTCTCATACGAGGGCCCTCACGCCCTCCTACTTAGCCTTTGCAGGGGAATCTACGGGTTGCCTACCCTGTCCCGGAAGAAGGGTGGTCATGGCCTGAAGCATCTGATGGAGCTGATCTGCGCTCATGGATACAGTCGGAGCCACACTAGTCTCAGATGGGGGAGCGGGAGTCACTCGGGTTGCTCTCCTCGGCATCAAGTCCTACAGGAAGGAACAAGGGCCTATCAGCCTTGTGAACTCTCGAATGCACACACGCTAGGGGACTATATCAAAAAATTATAAACTCGGAGACTTAATTATCCTAAGTTCATAGCAGATATGTGATGTTATCCTCAGGTATTCCCAAGTTATGATCTAATACCAAATTTTGTCACACCCAAAACTCAGAAACCGGGCTCATAGAATTCTCGATTGCCGAATCAAGCGCCGACAACCTCCGTAGTACCCCATTCTCAATTCCTTGTAGCCATATGCCAGATTGCGATCCTGGGATCCTACATGGAGGATTTTTAGTCTGAATTTCTTGCGTAAAGGAGAGTAACCACAAGCATAACTAAATCACAAAACAACATCACCACATATTGTAAGTGCTAAATTATATATCTAGCACCATAAGTTGTTAAATTTTGTTGTGACAAAACACTTTAGTATGGTTGACTTGTTTTGATAGATGGAAAGTTCACCTTTAAGTTCAAATTGATGAAAAGTTCACCTTCATTCGAAGATGAGCGTAATGTTATCTACATCAACGCTATATGTGCTATAAGTAAGCATGTTCAACTATAACAACAAGTTGAAGATCATCAAGTTGAGGTACTCGAGCTCAAGTGCATCATTACTTCAATCCTAAAGCTTAAAGCTCAAGCTTATGTTAAAGCTCAAGATCAAGTCTCAAATTCAAGCTCAAGTACACTACTTCAAGCTCAAATCACAAGAATAAGATCAATTACTTTTACTCAAGTCTCATGACACAAGTTCGAGACAAGTTCATGAATTCAAGGTCAAGCTTCATGTGCTTCAAAGTGTCCTATTTACCAAAGTGACCGATAGTTCAATTTTAATACTCGCATTTAAGGTATACATGACCCTAGAAAGACCTTAGGATTAGGTCATTATCATTACATATTTAATTTGGGTCATTGTACTTTATTTAGGCTTTACTTCGACTAGTCCTAGTCTTCGTTCGACTAGTCCAGGCACTGACTCAACCAGTCCAGGGTTTTTCTCGACCACTCAAAATTTTAAAACTTTTTAGTAGGTCCTCGACCAATTGAGTACCCTGCTCGACTGGTTTTGGAGACTGGTTCGACCAATCGTGTATGAGTCGACTCAAACTCCAGCAACGCAATTTTTATTCACTCGACCAGTCGAGCACTCTGCTCAACGAGTCGAGTTGGCCACTCAAGCAGTCGAGGGTGTGTTTTATCCAATCGTGCCAAAAAAAATTGAAATTTCATTTAAATAGGACCAGTCGAGCCGAACCTAGGACCAGTCAAGTGAACCGATTTGCAGCCTATAAATAGTGGACATTTCTTAGAATTTATCATTCATTCCAAGGCAATTCAAGTCACCACTCTGAGAGATAGGTCCCCACTATTAAGAAGGTATTGTGAGGTATTTAAAATTTATTTTAATAGCTTTTTGGTTATTTAATTTATTGATCTCTTGATTCCATTCTATTTAATTTTAAAAGGGGATTTTGATTTAACCCATTGTGAGATCCAGGAAATTGGACCCAAGTCGCCTAAGGTTCGATGTAATTAAAAATTCATTTAAACCTAAAACCCCTTCTTCTGTGAGATTGAACTTTGACCATCTTCGACTACAAAGAAGTAGTTTTACTAGCTATATCGAAGAACATTCTTCAGATAAGTATTATATTTCAATTTTCTGTATTTTTAGTTTATTAGATTCAACCAGGAAAATCTCTATTTGTGGTTTTGACTGAGATAGTTAGAAAATCTCTGTGTGTGGGGTTTTTACTTGTGATAGCCCATTATAAAACAATAGTAAAGTTCTAAGGTGAACCTTGGAAAACTTTCTTTCTTAGTGAAAGCCAATATCCCATGGGTGTGGATATTGGAAGTGAAGTAGCTGTGTGGCTGTTTGTGAACTATTGGTGTACACACACGAACCATTATAATTCTTGCAGTTGTGGTGGATGATTGTATTTGTTTATGTGTGTGAATGATGTAATCTATTTTATTCTTTTGTAGTGAATGTTGTAATAGGAAGGTTTATTTCTTTCGCCTCTGTTCTAGTATGAGTTTTTGATACTCACAGTCATTCTAGAAATCAGGTTGTCCTACCATAAGCCATTAGTTTTTGGTGTAAGGTTGTCCTTAGAACAACGTGTGTATCAACCTCTCAATACTTGTGCATTTGAAGTTGCTTTATATTTTTAACGCCCTGAAAATCGGGGGTCGAGTAGCAACTCAACAACCGAGTTCCAAAACATCACATACGCAACATAAATGCTTATGATCGAATGTTGTCTGTGTTAGTGCAATAAACATAGTGAGATTATACCAAAACAGTAATCCATACTCTAGATCAATGTATAAAACGCAAGTGGAAGACTGAAAAACATATATAGATGTGTATAAAAACAAAACGATCTCGATCTGTCTCAAGAGTATAATTACTTCACTGAGTCATCATATACATGTACTGAATCAAAAACAAAATGTCAAAAATAGTCCAACTGTCGTGATAGCCCAGTAGTCCCGTAAATCCGGATTGCCTAAGCAAAGCTGCTAGAGAACTGCATGAAGGAAAACTCATCCTGATCTTCATAATAATCAGGCTCAGCCTCCTGTGAATCGTCGGTACCTGCGTCTAAGACAGAGTCTGGTGGGTGTCCAGAACACCGTCCCGTAACGTGGGAGTGAGTAGCTAACTCAGTGGAACAATAAAGCATACGTTAACATGTTATCAATTCAGTCAAGCAGTAATGATAAAGTAGTACAATCAACATTCCTAAGTACTGTAATTAATGTTAGGATGAGATGCGATTATGATGCATGTCCTCGCCAACATAATCCCTCATGCGGCACCATCTTATGTCCGTGGCATGCTGTCACCCTTAGTGCTCCACATCTTTCAGGCACATGTAATGCGATGATGAGCATGATTACCGAGTTGTTATTAGTCCATTTCAAATAGCAGTATTGGGAAACTAAGGTACCTTTGTAACGCCCTGAAATTCGGGGGTCGAGTATGAACTCAACTCCCGAGTTCCAACGCATCACTTATGCAACATACACAATGATGGTTAAATGTTGTCTGAGTTAGCGCAATAAACATGAATGAGATTATACCAAAACAGTAATTCATACTCCAGTTCAATTGTATAAAGGCAAGCGGAAGATTGAAATTGTATATTCAAAATATGTAAAGTAACAAAATTTTGTAAACTCCAGAGTATGAGTACTAACTGAGTACCAATATACATGTAATTGTTTCTAAGTCAAAAATCAAAATACAACTATGTAGATAAGCCCTGGAATCCCCGCGATGCAGTCGGCCTAAGCATAGCCGTCAGAGTACTGCATAAAGGAGAACTCCTCCTGATCCTCCTCGAAGTCGAGCTCCGGCTCCTGAACAGATGCACCATCTACACCTGCGACAGAGTCTGGTGGGTGTTGCAAACACCGTCCTGTAACGTGGGAGTGAGTAGCTAACTCAGTGGAACAATAAAGCATAGGTTAACATGTTATCAAATCAATCAAGCAGTAATGATAACGCAGTACAAATCAAACATTTCTAATTACTCTTGTTAAGTGCAAAAATGATATGACATGATGCTGTATGCCCTTGCCAAACCACCCTCAAGCGACATCATCTTACGTTCGCGAATGCTTACTCCCTCAGTGCGCCACATCTACAAAGCACATGCGGTGCGATGATGCTCATGATTACCAAGTTTTTATTAGTCCATTTCAACCAGCAGTATTAGGAAACTAAGGTACCTCCCTTGTATCATTCCCAAACATGATCCATTCTAGGGTCATCAATCCTAGCTAATCTCATACGATATTATGGTTTGAGAAGCGTAGTGAAGGCATCGCAAAGGGCTCGTCACCCATCAGTGCGGATACAGATCTCACCGTATGCGGCTCAATTGCTGGCCGTCAGCTCAAGTACATATCTCACCGTACCTGGCTCAATCACTAGCCGTCAGCTCAAGTACAGGTCTCACCGTACTCCGCTCAACTCATACTCTAGTTACTGTGAAAGACTCGTCGCCAATCACAGACACTTGGAGTATACTCGAAGATACTACGGAGGACTCATCGCCCGTCAGCACGAGCACAGGTCTCACCGTACTCGGCTCTCGCCGTAAGTATCGACAGCTCGAATATAGTGTCACATACCACCATAATCGGCTCACGAGTTTGGTTCCGCAATGGTCACTACGGGGAGGCACATGACCCCAGCGTAGGCCGACAACTCGACCATGGTGTCCCATGCCACCATGCCCGGCTCATGCGTCTTAGCGGATCGAGGTACCATGGTTAACGGGATCGCCACTGGTAAGTTTGGTACCCTAGGTTCAAGCAATAGCGACCAAACATGGTGAACATACATATACACTCCAGTTTACTTGACGAGCCTGACTAGCTCGAGCGCACCACAAGTTGAGCGATATGGAGCGCAAAAGCACTCCGTGTGGCCAACCACTATCGCCAACCGAAGTACGACTCGGGTTCGCCAGTCACGTCCGTTGTGGCGATATGAATCTCAACCACAACCGCAAGTCTGGTACCGAATGTTTGGACTATAGACATAGTCCCAAACTTAAACAGTTTTCATCAATAACATGTGGAGTAAAGCATGATAAACAATCAATACAAGCATGTTAGCAGGCATGTTATAAAGCATGAAGTAAAGCATGAAGTATAGCATGAAGTAAAGCATGTTGTAAAGCATGTTGTAAAGCACTCTACACATAGGGATACGATTACATACACATCACAGTGAGTGGTTATAGCAAACCACCGCGTGGAGGGGATCCTACATGTCTCTAAGGGAGTCGGGAATCCCATATCAGCACCTCTCTAAGGCACTAACACTCAAACATTTACACACACAAGCATCTACGCGAACACTTAGAATACACTATTCCAACATACACGACGTATGTTAGCAAATGCGTATTAGGGCTATTCTTTCGTCAAGCGGTTATTTTATCCGCGCATACCATAATCATACGACAAATAATCATGACAATTACATTTCCAAAATTTATACATATGCGGTATTTCTAGAATACGCAATTTCAACATACCTAGTGTTTACAAGCGAACATAGATTGCGGCGATTCCTTTCGCCAAACTGGTATTTTATTCATGTATTGTATAATCATATATTAAATAAACATGTCAAACATTATTCTAAAAGAAATACGTATACGGTATTTCTAAAATACACAATTTCAACATACATCGCATTTACAAGAGAACATGTATTTTGGCGATTCCTTTCGCCAAACTAGTATTTTATTCATATATTATATAATCATACATTAAATAAACATGTCAAACATTTATCCAAAAAAAATACGTATACGGTATTTCTACGTATACCTAGAATATGTGAAATTCCATATTTCACAACGTTAATCGAAACAGAAAACGGAAAGCACTTTGTACATGTGCAATTGCAAGCAGATCATGAATCTACCATTATCTGACATTGAAAGCGTTGAAAACCGTAACTTATACACTTAAAGTCCTCACCTTTGCCTTTTGAAACGCAACGAATCAGCAAGGGTAGTAAATCTTCCGTATACGAGAGTTTTCTAGCCTAAAGAGCGAAATCGGTTAGCCTTTTCATAACCCACAACGATCCTACCTTAAATCAGACCTAGGGTTAGGGTTTCTTACCTTCAAATGGGATGGATACCGCCGGGAAAGCGCCTAGAGCAGGGCGGTGTAGGCCGTGTAACAATCCAAAGCAGTAGCAGGAAGATCTCCCACAAATCTCAAACTATTCTCCCTCTTTTCTCTCTCTCTCTCCGGGGTTTTAATCCCAAATTCGTATGGCTGTGAGAGGGGCTGTTCTAAGCCCCTTTTATAGCCAAAAACATTCCCAAACTAGACTCAGTTTCAAGGGTGACTGCTTATATAGGCATTTCGCCACTTTTCCAGCTAAAAAGGGAGGTTCTGGTGGCCCTCCTTGAACCAAACGTCAGACTTAAGCTCACCATCTATGGATCTACGTGGGATTACGTTTTTTACTCGATCGGATTCCCAGATCGCACGTGGCGGACCACTTTCAGTTCGACGGTCAGTGGGTCACGATAAAAAATTCCAAGTACATGTAAATGTTCCTGAAATTTTTCTTAATCCGAGGGTGTAATTTAGTCTGATTCTGACGGTCAGGTTGCTTAATACTGACGCGTCAACGAATGATGCCAGATCACTATTCCAGATATTTATTTTGGAATGGGAATAGTGTTTTTCACACACCCTCGCTCCGGATCGAAGCGAATGGCCGTGGAACATCGGATGGAGCGATTTTGAGATGATTGTTAAGCCCGGTGGAAATTTGTCCTAGTTCCTTAGCTTCGGGTTAATCGGACTCCGATGTGCGATCAAGACCTAATACTGAAGTTTCGTTTCATTCCGAGAAGCGGACGGGAAATGAGTTTGGTTCTAAACTTTAGGGTAATCTAGCGTCACTTGTTCTGCAAGTTTTGGGTCTTGCAGATCGTATTTAAAGCGATCCCAACGGATTTCATGGCTAATTGAGTTTAGTACTTAGTTAACTTTGTTAAATTTCTAAAGGATTTAATCCTACATGATTTCTGGTCGAGGTGGTACTCGACCCAATGTACGGAAATTTACAGGTCGTTACAATCTACCCCCCTTAAACAAAAAATTTCGTCCTCGAAATTTATACCTTTTCGTACTCCTCGAGAAGCTGAGGGTAGTTCTTTCTGACCTCGGCCTCAGTCTCCCAGGTAGCTTCCTCCTCGGAATGATGTGTCCAAAGCACCTTCACAAGTGGGATGACTTTGCTACGTAGTACCTGCTCCTTCCTATCAAGGACACGCATCGGGCGCAGCTCGTACGTAGCATCCTCACTCAACTGTACCTGCTCCCATCTGATGATATGCGAAGGATCAGGAGCATACTTCTTCATCATAGATACATGAAATACGTTGTGTACGGAAGCAAGTGGTGTAGGCAAGGCGAGACGATACGCCACATCACCCACTCGATCCAGTATCTGAAATGGACCAATAAACCTCGGTGTGAGCTTCCCCTTCTTCCCGAACCGAAGGACTCCCTTCATAAGGGAAACCCGAAGGAACACATGATCCCCGACCTCGAACTCCAGCGGTCGCCGCCTCGTATCGGCGTAACTCTTCTGCCTGCTCTGCACTGTGAGTAATCGACGCCTGATAATGTCTACCTTCTCTGTAGTCGCCTGTACCAACTCCGGGCCAATCAGACTACGCTCTCCAACCTCTGCCCAACAGTGCGATGCCCTACAAGGTCGACCATATAGAGCCTCATATGGGGCCATGCCAATAGTCGCCTGGAAGCTGTTGTTGTAGGCGAACTCTGCGTACGGAAGACAGTCATCCCAGCTGTCCTTGAAGTCCAACACACATGCTCGCAACATATCCTCCAGAACCGATTCACCCGCTCGTCCGCCCATCGGTCGAGGATGAAAGCGCTATCGAACTTCAACTTCACACCCATCGCCTCCTGGATACGAGTCCAGAAGATGGATGTGAACCGCGTGTCTCTCGTCCGACACGATCTCTAAGGGAACCCCGTGCAGACGGACGATCTCCCTAATGTACAATCTAGCCAGCTCGTCTGCAGAGTTCGTAACTCTGATAGGGAGGAAATGGGCCGATTTGGTCAACCGGTCCACAATCACCCAAATGGAATCGTGCCCCTTCCTCGTCTTCGGCAACCACGATATGAAGTCCATGGAGATGAAGTCCCACTTCCACTCCGCTATAGGCATGGGTGAAGTAGTCCAGAGGTCGGCGATGTTACGCCTTGACTGTGGGGCACGTCGGACATCGAGACACATACTCAGCAATGTGGGCCTTCATGTTATCCCACCAATACGTCCGTCTCATATCCTGGTACATCTTCGTGCTACCAGGATGCATCACAAACTTCGAGTTATGGGCGGACTCGAGAAGCTCGCGTCTCAAGTCAGCCACATCAGGAACACATAGGCGGCCACGGAACCGTAAACCCCCATCAGAACCAACTCTCCACTCGGAGTCCACGGCGTCGCTAGCCTGCTCTCGAAGCTCAGACAGTCGTATATCGCCCTCTTGGGCCTCAACAATCCTGTCGTCAATAAGTGGCCGCACCCGAACGTGCGCAACACACTCAAAAGGCTCTCTTGACAGTGAGTCTCTGCTCGAAGTCCAAGACAAACTCCATCATGTCCCACTTGGCTATCATCGGCGGTGCCGCAAATGCAATCGCCTTCTTGCGGCTCGGCGCGCACCGCCACAAGGTTCGCCTTGCCGGGATGGTAGGAAACCTCGAACTTGAAGTCCTTCAAGGTCTCCATCCATCGGTACTGTCTCATATTCAAATCCCGCCGCGTGAATATGTATTTAAGGCTCTTGTGGTCACGTGAAAAGCTCGAACTCCTCACCGTAGAGGTAATGTCTCCAAACTTCCAAGCAAAGATGACATCCGCCAACTCCCAGGTCATGTGTAGGGTAATTCTCCTCGTGCTTCCTTAATTGTCTCGAGGCATACGAAATCACCCTATCCTTCTGCATCAGCACACAACCCAAACCAACGCGAGACGCGTCAGTATACACCGTGTATTTCACCCCTTGCTCTGGCAATACTAGCACAGGGGCGGACGTCAACTTGTCCTTCAGCTCCTTAAAAGCTGCCTCCGCCTTCTCATTCCAGGTGAACTTCAGGTCCTTCCGAGTCAACTGAGACAATGGCGTGGCGATCTTCGAGAAATCCCGAATGAAGCGTCTGTAGTACCTAGCCAGACCAAGGAAACTCCTCACCTCGAACCGATTCAAAGCTGCGCAATCTCCGAACGCGGACTACCTTAGCAAGGTCCACTGCTATCCCATCCTTGGACACTACATGTCCCATGAACTTGACTTCCTCCTGCCAGAAGTCGCACTTCTTATATTGCGAGAACAACTGGTTCTTCTTCAGTGTATCCAATACCGCTCGCAAGTGCTCCTCGTGCTCCTCACGACTCGTAGAGTATATCAAGATGTCATCAATAAAGACGATGACGAATCAGTAAAGGAAGGGCCGAAATACCCGGTTCATCAGATCCATGAACACGGCTGGTGCGTTCGTCAGACTGAACGACATCACCAAGAACTCATAGTGCCCAAAGCACGTCCTGAAGGCTGTCTTCTGCACGTCCTCCTCTCTCACGCGTAATCGGTGGTACCCACGACCGAAGGTCAATCTTCGAGAAATACTTCGCCCCCTCAGCGATCGAACAGATCATCAATCTGGGCAAAGGATACTTGTTCTTCACCGTGACCTGGTTCAATCTACGGTAATCAATACACAACCGTAGCGACCCGTCCTTCTTCTTCACGAACAACACAGGTGCTCCCCAAGGAGACACACTGGGTCGAATAAAACCTTTCTCTACAAGTTCGTCAATCTGTTTCCGCAGCTCCTCCATCTCACATGGAGGCATACGATAAGTCGGCAACGAGATGGGCGTCGCACCAGGCGTAAGGTCAATCGAAAAATCAATCTCACGCTGAGGAGGTAAACCAGGGATAGTCTCAAACACGCCTGCAAATTCTCGAACCACCGGCATACCATCTACTGTCGGACCATCAATCGGCACAAGTAAAGCAGCGTAACAATCAACACGGCAGGGCCAACTGACCTGCACTAGAAACGTAAAAGCTATGCCGTCAGTTCCATAGGCTGTCACGACCGAGTATCGCAATCTATCTCCGCCCTTATCTTGGCGAGCCAATCCATGCCAAGTATAACGTCGTAGTGCCATAGCGGAGCAACAATAAGGTCGACGAGCACTGTGCTGCTACCCAAAACTATCGAGCAACCCTCGGATAACCGTGTGACATCCGAAAAGGTCCCGGTAGCCGTAGTGAGTCTCATTCCCTTAGTGGGAATCGTATGCAAAGATAGATATTTAACCGCCCCACAAGAAACAATAAAAGTGGTGGACCCGGTGTCCACCAATAAAGAAACGGGAGTGCCATGAATAAAAGCCGTATCCTCGAAAGCCGTCGGAGCTGAAACCGACGTCTCAGGTGCCTCAGTCATAAGCGTATGAACGCGAGCCTGCTGCTGGCGGTTCGGCTGAGGAGCCAAGGGTCGCTGTAGAGGCCTGAAGGACGGCACGGGAGGTCGAAATGAAGGATGTGCAGGAACGGTCTGTAGCGGCGAAGCTGATATGGCCTGTGGGTAAGGGCGACCCAATCTCTGCGGTAGCGCAAATCCGCTAGCCCTCATGCGCAAGAAGCAGCTCTCAGCAGGGTGTCCAGGTTTCCCGTAAAACGTGTAGGTCACCAACGGGCGTCTCATAGGAATAACTGGTGCTGCGGCCCTGGAGGGAGAATCAGCCCGAGGCCTCTTGCCTAAGATAGGCCTGCTCTGTAAATCCTGCTGCGGTCTCGCAACCATAGTACCACGTGATCTGGCCAAACGGTCCACATCCTGCTCGGCCGTCATAGACATGTGGACCAACGACGCATATGTAGGAATACTGTGGCAGCATATCCTCGACCGTATCTCCGGTCGCAAACCCAAGGAGAAACGACGCATCCGCATCTGCTCATCCACCAGTATAGTCGGGACAAAGCGGCCCAACTCTGTGAAGCGGTGCTCGTACTCCGTGATCGTCATGCCTCCCTGCCTGAGGCGCAGAAACTCTTCCTCCCGCTCATGCCGATACGTCTGCGGGTAGTACTTCTCGTGGAACCGAGACTCGAAGGCCTCCCAGGTCCACACGAAATCTACTGCAACAGTGCGCAGCACACTGTCCCACCATAAACTGGCCTCCCTCTCAAACATGAAAGCGGCCAGCTCCACCTGCTCTGCCTCTGAGCAATGTAGCATCCGAAGCATCTTAGAGATGCGGTCAAGCCAGAACTCTGCCTCCTCGGGTCTGTGAGAACCCATAAATGAGGGAGGCCTCAAGCGCTGAAATCGCTCGAGTAAACCACGAGTACTGACCTCACCGGTAAGAGGTGCGACAGGTGGGGGCAGAGGCCCATCCTCAACCTGAACAGGAGGCCCAGAATGCTCATCAGGATGTGCAGATATCGTAGGTGGAGTCGCACTACCACCATGGGACAAGGCCTCAGCGATAGTGGTCATAAGCTGCTGATGCTGCTGCTGCTGCTGTTGATGCATCTGCTACTGATGCATCATCATCATCAGCTGCTCGAACCTATCAGTCGGCGGAGCAGCCTGAGAGTCATGCTACGCAGAAGAAGACGGCCGATACTGCTCACGGACCGGGGGCGTGTAAGGTGGCTGTCCACCGATAGGACCAGCAGGAGGCTGATCAGATCCCAACCCTCGGTCCGCAGGACCGCTACTACCAGGAGGAGTCTGGTCCATAGAGCCGGTCAGAAGACGATGTGCCGTGCTCCGCGTATACTGTCGCGGCATGCCCTATACAACATAGGGTAGAATCATTTGTGAGATAAGGCACAATACACTCCATAAAGCACTTAAGCATTCCACACATCATCAAAACAAAAGAGGCTATATGCTTTTCATTTACCCAAAATTGTCATAATACATGGACTACAAAGTTACATGAATCACGACAGAAAATCACATGATAGCCAATACATCTACTACATCAAACACCTAAAACATGCTACCACCTAATACAACATCTGTATGAAAACACAAACCGCCTATCGCGGTAACCAAAACAAATACAACATACAACAACATGGATGACTAAGTTTCCGAAGTAGGCGGTGGAGGAGGAGCGTTCTTGTCCTGCACACAGCACAAAATGGCCTTCAGCGTACGAGACACCTTCTTAAAGCTCCTCTTCATGTAGGCTTCGGTCTCTTCAAGCTTGGCTCGAGTCTCACCAAGCTCAACCCGAACTTGTCCAACCTCTTGCTGCAGGGCGGCTTGACCCTCCTCAAGACGGGCCAATCGCGCATCAAAAGCATCTCGATCCACACCCTGCTCCTGAGCCGCAGGGGGTGAACTCTCCTCAGTGTCCTGAGCCTCAGGTTCTTCTTCCTGTATGTCATCACTGCGCTCCTCATCGCTCTCAGCCTGGAGGTCAACACTCTCCTCGCCGGCACTATCCGACTCATCTCCAGACTCGTCGAGTCTGGCTTGCAGCTGTTGAGGGCCGATCTTCATATTCTTGAGTGTCGCTTCACTTATGACTCGGACTGGTGCAAGATCCTCCATATTCAATCTGTAGCCTACATCACGAGCCATCCTACAGATCAGGCGGCCAAATGGGAGTGAAAGATCGTTCCTGGCAGAACGAACAACATGAACTATCTGGGATAGGATGAATGTGGGCAGGCATATGTTGTCCCCGCGTCCCATCTTGTACAGAAAGTTCACCATCACCCTAGTACATTCCGTGCGGTTACCCCACCGTGGGTATACATTGTATGTGAAAATGTGATGGAGTAAATGGAAGTCTTCGGTCATCTTTGTCGCCGCAATACAATTCCCTCGCTTCCAAGTAACCCGGCGACCACAGAGAAATCGTGTGCGACGATCCCTTTCCCGCGCACTTCTAGAGAAGTCATCACTAGGATGCACTTGACCAAGCGGGATCTTCGTGATTCGAACCACCTCATCCACAGTGATTGTGCGCCTTATGCCCCTCACAGAGACAGTAAACTGAAGAGGCTCTACTGATGAGTCCACGATGTGAGCGTAGAAAGCACGAACCGTGTTCTCACATGCGGGAGACTCGCCTTCAAAAATAGAATTCCATCCGATATCCACCAAGTGGTCCATCATCGGGTGTAGCCCGAACATCCTTTCATCCACATGAGCTTCAAACACAACCTTGCGGCCCGCGAAGCGCCCATATTTAATGCCTATCGGATAAGCATTTCTGGCGGGATGGTCAGGATCCAGGTCTCTCTTCGACCTAAATTCCCGCACGGTGCTTATGCCGGCCCCAACGTCGGATCTTCTTCGGGAATGGGCTGGCCTACTTGGGCCGGCGTCATCAGCCGCGGTTTTCCTCTTTCCCATGAAAGATAGGATGGAGGAAATGGAGAAAATGGTAGCCACCACACCAAGGAGGGCCATGGAAAATTGCCAAAATGGGGGAACAAGGGGCTGATCTCTTTGATCCCCACAAACAAGGATCCAATAGGTGTGGAGGGAGCACTAGAGGTAGGAAATGAAGGAGAACCAAGAAGAAAATGGAATGGGTTAGGGGATTACCCGATTTTGAGCTCCAAGGAGGGGTATGAGAGCTCCAACTTATGAAAAATGGGGAAAGGAGGAAGCTAGGACTGTTGTGGAAGGTAGGGGTGTGTGAGTTATGGAAGGAAATGGGAGATTTGAAGGTTTGGAGGGATGGGTTTTGAGAAAAATCAGAAATGAGGGTTTGGGGGTGCTTGGAAAGGAAGAAATGAGGGAGAAGGGTGCTCCAGCCCCTTAAATCCCAATCCATTGCAAAAATGGCACGTGCCAGGAGGTGTAGGAGGCTGGGCCGACCAACCTGGGCCTTGGACCCACGCCGGAAAAGCGACCGGACCACGGTCCGCCGCCCGAGCCGCGGCGCCGCCGCGGTCGGACTTGGCCGGAACCGTGCCGCCGCGGTGGGGCTCTGTTTGCCACATGTCCAGGGTGCCAAATTCACCCTGGTTCGATCTGGATGCTTAGTGAATGAACGTGGAGGGGCCCCCGACTCAGTTTAGCTCCCGAACGTTGGTTCCGAGAAATTTATGAACTAAACCGATTTTTTTTCTGATTTTTAATGACTGGTTTTGGGTGGATAGTGACCTGGACACGTCAATAGACGGTCTAAGAGTGATTTGGAATCCATATATGCGGTCAGGATCGAGTACAGACTCGATCAACATGCCCGTTTTTAAAGAACTTCGCTGAACGGCGAAGTCGGGAGACCCTAAGACTGTTTCTATAATTTTGCGCACCCTCCTAGGTTGTAACACGTCAGCGTACGTAGTGGGGTCATAACTCAGGTCCGGTTTAATCAAAATCATGCTTTGATACCAACTTGTAACGCCCTGAAATTCGGGGGTCGAGTATGAACTCAACTCTCGAGTTCCAACGCATCACTTATGCAACATACACAATGATGGTTAAATGTTGTCTGAGTTAGCGCAATAAACATGAATGAGATTATACCAAAACAGTAATTCATACTCCAGTTCAATTGTATAAAGGCAAGCGGAAGACTGAAATTGTATATTCAAAATATGTAAAGTAACAAAATTTTGTAAACTCCAGAGTATGAGTACTAACTGAGTACCAATATACATGTAATTGTTTCTAAGTCAAAAATCAAAATACAACTATGTAGATAAGACCTGGAATCCCCGCGATGCAGTCGGCCTAAGCATAGCCGTCAGAGTACTGCATAAAGGAGAACTCCTCCTGATCCTCCTCGAAGTCGAGCTCCGGCTCCTGAACAGAGGCGCCATCTACACCTGCGACAGAGTCTCGTGGGTGTTGCAAACACCGTCCCATAACGTGGGAGTGAGTAGCTAACTCAGTGGAACAATAAAGCATAGGTTAACATGTTATCAAATCAATCAAGTAGTAATGATAATGCAGTACAAATCAAACATTTCTAATTACTCTTGTTAAGTGCAAAAATGATATGACATGATGCTGTATGCCCTTGCCAAACCACCGTCAAGCGACATCATCTTACGTTCGAGAATGCTTACTCCCTCAGTGCGCCACATCTACAAAGCACATGCGGTGCGATGATGCTCATGATTACCAAGTTTTTATTAGTTCATTTCAACCAGCAGTATTGGGAAACTAAGGTACCTCCCTTGTATCATTCCCAAACATGATCCATTCTAGGGTCGTCAATCCTAGCTAATCTCATACGATATTATGGTTTGAGAAGCGTAGTGAAGGCATCGCAAAGGGCTCGTCACCCGTCAACGCGGATACAGATCTCACCGTATGCGGCTCAATTGCTGGCCGTCAGCTCAAGTACATATCTCACCGTACCTGGCTCAATCACTAGCCGTCAGCTCAAGTACAGGTCTCACCGTACTCGGCTCAACTCATACTCTAGTTACTGTGAAAGACTCGTCGCCAATCACAGACACTTGGAGTATACTCGAAGATACTACGGAGGACTCGTCGCCCGTCAGCCCGAGCACAGGTCTCACCGTACTTGGCTCTCGCCGTAAGTATCGACAGCTCGAATATAGTGTCCCATACCACCATAATCGGCTCACGAGTTTGGTTGCGCAATGGTCACTACGGGGAGGCACATGACCCCAGCGTAGGCCGACAGCTCGACCACGGTGTCCCATACCACCATGCCCGGCTCATGCGTCTTAGCGGATTGAGGTACCATGGTTAACGGGATCGCCACTGGTAAGTTTGGTACCCTAGGTTCAAGCAATAGCGACCAAACATGGTGAACATACATATACACTCCGGTTTACTTGACAAGCCTGACTAGCTCGAGCGCACCACAAGTTGAGCGATATGGAGCGTAAAAGCACTCCGTGTGGCCAACCACTATCGCCAACCGAAGTACGACTCGGGTTCTTGATCACGTCTGTTGTGGCGATATGAATCTCACCACAACCGCAAGTCTGGTACCAAATGTTTGGACTATAGACATAGTCCCAAACTCAAACAGTTTTCATCAATAACATGTGGAGTAAAGCATGATAAACAATCAATACAAGCATGTTAGCAGGCATGTTATAAAGCATGAAGTAAAGCATGAAGTATAACATGAAGTAAAGCATGTTGTAAAGCATGTTGTAAAGCACTCTACACATAGGGATACGATTACATACACATCACAGTGTGTGGTTATAGCAAACCACCGCGTGGAGGGGATCCTACATGTCTCTAAGGGAGTTGGGAATCCCATATCAGCACCTCTCTAAGGCACTAACACTCAAACATTTACACACACAAGCATCTACGCGAACACTTAGAATACACTATTCCAACATACACGACGTATGTTAGCAAATGCGTATTATGGCTATTCTTTCGTCAAGCGGTTAGTTTATCCGTGCATACCATATTCATACGACAAATAATCATGACAATTACATTTCCAAAATTTATACATATGCGGTATTTCTAGAATACGCAATTTCAACATACCTAGTGTTTACAAGCGAACATAGATTGCGGCGATTCCTTTCGCCAAACTGGTATTTTATTCATGTATTGTATAATCATATATTAAATAAACATGTCAAACATTATTCCAAAAGAAATACGTATACGGTATTTCTAAAATACACAATTTTAACATACGTCGCATTTACAAGAGAACATGTATTTTGGCGATTCCTTTCGCCAAACTAGTATTTTATTCATATATTATATAATCATACATTAAATAAACATGTCAAACATTTATCCAAAAAAAATACGTATACGGTATTTCTACGTATACCTAGAATATGTGAAATTCCATATTTCACAACGTTAATCGAAACAGGAAACAGAAAGCACTTTGTACATGTGCAATTGCAAGCAGATCATGAATCTACCATTATCTGACATTGAAAGCGTTGAAAACCGTAACTTATATACTTAAAGTCCTCACCTTTGCCTTTTGAAACGCAACGAATCAGCAAGGGTAGTAAATCTTCCGTATACGGGAGTTTTCTAGCCTAAAGAGCGAAATCGGTTAGCCTTTTCATAACCCACAACGATCCTACCTTAAATCAGACCTAGGGTTAGGGTTTCTTACCTTCAAATGGGATGGATACCGCCGGGAAAGCGCCTAGAGCAGGGCGGTGTAGGCCGTGTAACAATCCAAAGCAGTAGGAGGAAAATCTCCCACAAATCCCAAACTATTCTCCCTCTTTTCTCTCTCTCTCTCTAGGGTTTTAATCCCAAATTCGTATGGCTGTGAGAGGGGCTGTTCTAAGCCCCTTTTATAGCCAAAAACATTCCCAAACTAGACTCAGTTTCAAGGGTGACTGCTTATATAGGCATTTCGCCACTTTTCCAGCTCAAAAGGGAGGTTCTGGTGGCCCTCCTTGAACCAAACGTCAGACTTAAGCTCACCATCTATGGATCTACGTGGGATTACGTTTTTGACTCGATCGGATTCCCAGATCACACGTGGCGGACCACTTTCAGTTCGACGGTCAGTGGGCCACGATCAGAAATTCCAAGTACATGTAAATGTTCCTGAAATTTTTCTTAATCCGAGGGTGTAATTTGGTCTGATTCTGACGGTCGGGTTGCTTATCGACGCGTCAACGAATGATGCCAGATCACTATTCCAGATATTTATTTTGGAATGGGAATAGTGTTTTTCACACACCCTCGCTCCGGATCGAAGCGAATGGCCGTGGAACATCGGATGGAGCTGATTTTTGAGATGATTGTTAAGCCCAGTGGGGCGGTCCTAGTTCCTTAGCTTCGGGTTAATCGGACTCCCGATGTGCGATCAAGACATAATACGAAGTTTCGTTTCATTCCCGAGAGCAGACGGGAAATGAGTTTGGTTCTAAACTTTAGGGTAATCTAGCGTCACTTGTTCTGCAAGTTTTGGGTCTTGCAGATCGTATTTAAAGCGATCCCAACGGATTTCATGGCTAATTGAGTTTAGTACTTAGTTAACTTTGTTAAATTTCTAAAGGATTTAATCCTACGTGATTTCTGGTCGAGGTGGTACTCGACCCAATGTACGGAAATTTACAGGTCGTTACAACCTTCCTTATATCATTCCCAAACAATGATCCATTCTAGGGTCGTCAGTCCTAGACAATCTCATATGATGGTGTGTTTTTAGGTCGCTGCAAGGGCTGCTAGGGCTGTTACACGGAATCGTTACACCACTCCCCCATCACCTTATCAATACAGGCCTAGTTTATACTCTGTTACTACGGGAAGGCTCGTCATCTCACCGCAGATTTAGAGTATGCTCGAGGTCACTACACCGGGTACGGTCAAGGCTGTCAGGGCTGTTACACGTAAATGTTGCACCACTCCCCCATCACCCATCAAAGCAGTGTAGGCCGACAGCTCGAATATAGTGTCCCATACCACCATAATCGGCTCACGAGTCTGGTTACTCAATGGTCACTACGGAAGGCTCGTGGCCCCAGCGTAGGCCGACAGCTCGACCACGGTGTCCCATACCACCATGCCCGGCTCATGAGTCTTAGCGGATCAAGGTACCATGGTTAACGGGATTCCACTAGTAAGGTTAGTACCTCAGGTTCAAACAGAGGCGTCCAAACATGGTGAACATACATAAGACAGATCGGGTTACTTGACGAGCTTGGCTAGCTCGAGTGCACAATAAGTTGAACGATATGAAGCGCATAAGCACTTCGTGTGGCCAGCCACTATCATCAACCGAAGTACGACTCGGGTTCGTCGAACACATCTCGCATGGCGAATGAATCTCAGCCACGCATTCATTTTCATTTCCGATTGCCTGGACTATAATCATAGCCCCAAACAAAATCAATCCTTGACTAGAAGCATGTAGAGTAAAGCAGAGTAAACAAAGTAATTCAAGCATGTCAACAAGCATGTCTTAAAGCAAGTTATCAAGCACGTTATAAAGTACAATATAAACAGGAAATACAAACACATATATTTCATAAGTAAGTAGTTAAATTAAACAAACAACATGGAGGGAATCATATACATCTCTAAGGTAGCTGAGAATCCTATCTCAACACCTACCTAAAGCACAATCCTCTAAGTACTTACTCTTACAAGCATTTTCACAAACACTTAGGATACACTCTTTCAACATACATAGCGTATACTTAGCAAAAACAAGTATTAGGGCAAACCCTTTCGCCAAGTAAGTATTATACACATATATAGCATGTTCATATAGTAATTAATCATGGCAAACATACTTTCAAAATTTGTACATATACGGTACTTTCTATAAATACGAAGAATACAGTATATTCAACATAGTTAACGTATAACCGAAAAACGAAACGGACAGCACTTTGTACATGTGCAATAACATACATATCATGAATCTATCATTATCTGACATTGAAAGCATTGAAAACCATAACCTATACGTCTAAAGTCCGCACCTTGCGTCGTAGAAGCGTAATGAACTTGA
Source organism: Magnolia changhungtana (assembly GCA_030180095.1). Lineage (NCBI taxonomy): Eukaryota > Viridiplantae > Streptophyta > Magnoliopsida > Magnoliales > Magnoliaceae > Magnolia > Magnolia changhungtana. The sequence goes on from JASAUF010000353.1 coordinate 3,561,290, forward strand.
TAGATTTGCTAAGCTTCCGTCTACGATGATGTGGCAACCTATAACATGCTTTAAGTTAGTTATTTCATAACTTACAACTATCAAAACCCTAAAACAGATTAGGGTTAGGGTTTCTTACCTAGAAACGAAGTCGGAATCACCGGGAAAGCGATTAGAATGGTGTGGTTAAGCTTGTAGAGTGGCAGGGTAAAATAGCAGGGAGATTCTCCCACTTCTCTCACACTTTCTCTCTCTTTTCTCTCTTCTCTCTCCTAAGGTTTTTCTCAAATTCGTATGGGCTGAATAAGAGAGTGTTTAAGGTCCTTATATAGCCTAAAACATCACCGAAATAGACCTAAGGTCAAGGTATACTTAGGTTATAACCAAAGTGAGCTTGTTCCAGCTCAACGGAGCACTTCTAAAGCCCCCCTTTATCCAAAGGTCGGACTTAAGCTTACAGACTATAGATCTAAGTCAAGTTAAGTTTTTATTCCAATTAGGTTCCCAGATCGCATGTGGCAGACTAGTTTCAGTTCAATGGTTACTGAATCTCGATCAGGGTTACCAGTATACGGACATGTGCTGGGAAATATCTCTGATCCGAGGGGTATTTAGGTCTAATTCTGACGGTCTGATTTCTTATAATTAGCCCGCAAACACCAAGTCTCAGATTACTTAAATTTTATTAAATTTCTAAAGAAAACCAAGTTTTCTCACACTCCACGCTCTGGGCTCAAGCGAATAGCGGTGGGACACTGTCTGGATTTGATCTTCGAGGTGGTTGTCAAGCCCAGCGAGGCGGTCCTAATTCTATAACCTCGTATCATTCGGACTTTTGATGTGCGGTCTAGATCTGATACAGAGTTTCAATGTGCTCCCGAGAGCAGTCGGGTAATGAGTTTGATCCTATATTTTAGGGTAACCTAACGTCAATGATTCTACAAGTTTTAGGTCTTGCAGATTGTATTTAAAGTGATTCAAGCGAATTTTATGGCTAATCTAGTTTAACACTTAGTTAACTTTGTCTAATATCTAAAGGATTTGATCCTAAGTGATTTTTGCCTGAGGTGGTACTCAGGCCATTGTACGGAATTTTCTGAGTCGTTACAATATTTTTGTTATCTGCGTTATCTTTTCACATTTTATTTTTATTTGGCATTGTTCTATTCAACCCCCCCCCCCCCACCCCAAGGACTTAGTGCTCGCCCTTTTCAAGTGGTATCAGAGCCTAATAGCTCATTCCATTGGATTAAATTCCTGATCTAAGCGATCTCGAGCTCCTAATATGTCAAATTTTAATAGCCTTTCTATTACCAAGCCATCATAATTTGATGGCTCCAATTATGTTTATTGGAAAGCTGGGATGAGAATCTTTCTGAAATCTATTGATGAAAGTGTGTGGCAAGCCACAGTGACTAAATGGAACCCACCTACGTCTGAAGTTCTAGGCACCAAAGGAACTAAGACTGTTAAAGAAACACCTTATTATATTTGGACCACTCTTCAGAAAAATGAGAGCAGTGCCAATGCCAAAGCTTTAAATGGAATCACTTGTGCACTATCTTCAGATAAGTTCAAAAAAATTATATCTTGTGATACTGCAAAATAAGCCCGGGATATCTTAGAAATGACACACGAAGGTACGACTATTGTAAAAAAGTCTAAACTTTAAATCCTCACCATTATGTTTGAGGAAATACGTATGGAAGAAAGTGAATCATTCATGTACTTCTATACTAAACTGAATGACATAGTCAACTCAATGTGGGCTCTTGGAGATAGCATCCCATAAAGTAAAGTTTGTGCAAAGTTGCTATGATCACTTCTTGAAAGGTTCAATTCTAAGGTGATAGTCATTCAAGAACTTCGAGACACGGATAATATGAGGGTGGAAGAGCTTGTCGATTCTCTACAAACCTACGAGTTAAATTTCAAGGCTCCTAAAGGTAAGTTGATAGCCCTTAAATCATCTAAATGTATTTCTCATGATAATAGTAATAATTCTGATTATGAAAACACAAGGGATGATATGACCTTATTAGCCAAGAAGTTTTATAAGATTTTCAAAACTAAAAAGAAAGTTGATTTTTAAAAACCCTTTAAAAAAGAAAAAGAGTAGAATTAAAAATTGGAGATCACTAAAAGACAATCAATGCTTCAACAACCATGAATATGGGCATTTGGCAAATAAGTGCCCTAAAAGGGTCAAGGCAAGGAAAAAAGGCATGTTGGTCACATGGAATGAATCGTCCTCCTCTGAAGCTTCTTCCGAGTCGGATGATTCAGAACCCGAATTTACAAGTGAAGTCAAGGCCTTAATGACTGTAGCCAGAGTCACTTCCACAGATAGTTGTGACTCATCTGAATATGAAAATCTGAGGGGTGATCCTGAAAACAAAGATGATTTTCAGGATGCCTACAATGATCTATATAGGGAGAGTTGTAAGATTGTTGTCAAGCTTAAACTTCAAAAAGAAAATTTTCTAAAATTAAAAGAAAATTTTGAAAACTTAGCTTTAGAAAAGTCACATATTTCTGATTTTTTTAAAAAACTAAATGTGATTTACATTTCAAAACATCTCAACTTGAAAATCTAAAATCAGAAAATGAGAAACTAAAAATGGAAGTCTCATCTCTCTTAAGTTCAAAGGATACTTGGAAGTATACCCAGGGAGACCCTAAACTTGAAAAATTACTAACCAGATGAAGAAAATGTGGAGATAGATCAGGTCTGGGCTATGATAAAAATATGCCTCTAAAAAGTAAGATTACTACTCCTAAGTTTGTTAAAGGAGAGTCCTCCAACTCAAAAGGAAAAAGCTTGAATCAAAATGGTTTTAAAAATCCTAAAACTTTTCAAGCTACCAAACCTAATATCAATCATATCAATCGTAGAAATCATAATTATAATCTCTTAGCTGAGAAGATTGTTGGTTTACTTAAGGAGCTTATGAAAACTAACCCGAATGATATAATTAATAATAACTACAAGCGTAGAAAATTCAGCAATGCTCCAAAACCCAAAATGGTGACGAAATGGGTCCCAAAGGTTGTCTGCTTGCCCACACCGGTTTCAAGGCTTCTAGTCAATCAAAGTGGTACCTAGACAGTGGTTGCTCTAGACACATGATGCGTGGCAGAGATTTCTTCACCAAGTACAAAGAAATGACTGATGTGTCAGTCACATTTGGTGATGGGAGCAACTGTAAAATAATTGGCATAGGTACGGTTCAACTTTTTAATCTTCCTCCTTTTAAAAATGTTCTATTCATAGAAGGTCTTAAGCATAATCTTTTAGGTATTTTACAAATCTGTGATAATAAACATAGTGTTAAATTCACTAATCAAGGTTGTGAGATTTCTAATGAGAAAGCGTAAGACCTGTATCCCAACCCGTACCATTCCGTAGGCTTCCGCGGTCCTCCCGATCGAACTCCGGCGACCCACGATCTGTAACCAGTATTTCTGCGTAACCCTAAATCGTATCCCGTATTCCAAAGTCAGCTCGACCCGAGACTTATATCATTGCGACCGCATCGTAGCCGCGGTTCCAATGCCGCGTATTACGCGCCGAGGCGATACCCAGGCCAGGAGATGTAGGCCTGCATTTTGTTCGAGGAAAACACCGCGCATGCGAATTCCGAGAAAATCTGTACAACTTGTTACATCCATCAATTCACCAATCAATCACCTCAACCAAGTACAACATCACCTTACACTCATCCCCAAGCATCCCCAAAAGTCAAAAAGTTCTTACACCATCTACCCCAAAGTCAATAGTTCTTACACCCATCACTTACAACATCCATCACTCACACCTCTCTCTCTCTCTCTCTCTCTCTCTCTCTCTCTCTCTCTCTCTTACAACTCCCTCTCTCTCTCTCTCTCTCATTTCTCAAAACCTATATCCCAAGCAATCCACGTCCATGGCTTCAAAGAGGAGAAGCTAGTGTGGCCTACCTTCCTATCATCCAATCCCACCCTCTAAAATCAATCTCTACCGTTGAGTCACACCCTTTGGAGCTCTAGGGTGTGTTGATGAAAGAATAAGTTCAAGAAGAAGCTTAGGTGGGTGTATTTTATGATTTAATTTGTGAGATTTTGATGATTTTAAGGCCCACTTGTAATGGGACCTACTTGATGTATGCATCGTATTTAGAAGGACCCATAGTGGTGGGGTTCCTCTCATCTCCACCGTCCCTTTCACTCTCTCTCCCTCTCTTCCTCTATTTTCTTTTCTTGATGGATGTCCCACCTTAGTGTATGTGAGAAACCCACACCGTCCAGTGGACAGGCCACTGTGATGTATGTCTTCCATCCACACCGTCCAATGCTCTAGACGGTGCTGGACGTCGTTTCTAGGTGCCGCCCTGCCCCACCTTGATGCATTTGACGGTTGGACGGCGCTGTAGTAGGCCACCTTGATGATGGATGTGCTGTTCCATGCCGTCCATCTGACAACTATGTGGGGTCATCACCGGCCAGGGATGTGGATCCCACCAGATGTAAATGTTTTATCAAGGACATCCAGTCCTGGACGTGGGACGTGGAACCACCATATATGTGTTGTATGTATACCATCAAGCAGCGCGCTGCTGGACGTAAGTAAACACAAACATCAGCTGATCCAATATCTGGCGGGTCACACCACGTGGACCCACCCTGCTGCATGTAAATACAAGCCGTCCATCTTCCCAGCTACAGGGCAGAAGCACTGCCGTCAGCTAGTTCTGGGTCCCACATGGGGTCGGGATTTCATCAAGACCATTCATCCTTTTTGGGACGTGGGGCCCTGATGTTGGTGTTTTATCACCGCCGTCCAGCAATGGACGGTGGGATCAACACCATGATATATATGTTTCATCCGTCCATCTATCTGACGGTGGACCTACGTAATGCACCTGCTCTCATCCACGCCATCCACCTATGATGAGTGTGGGTCCCGTATAATGAGTGTGTTAATCCAAACCGTCCATCTATGAGGAACCCACCATCCTCCTAGTGACTGTATTGACGAGACCAAGTTCTGTGGGACCTACCCTGCTCGTGTGAGGTTAGGGACCACCTTGATATTTGTGCTTTATCCAGGCTGCCAGTCCAGGGCTTGGACTGGATTATATATATATATATATATATGGGCCACGTCGGACCCACCTTGATGTACCTATTCTCTATCCACACCCGTCCATTTGGACGGGTGGTGTGGGGCGCACCAGATGTATGTGCTTTATATGCACACCGTCCAAAGTTAGGACGGTGGGTCCATTGTTGGCTGACGTCAGCAAGCCCTGTGGGCCTACCGTGATGTAGTGTTTTAGCTACACTGTTCGTCCGTGCAGTGGGACCTACCATGTTTTATGTATTATATCTAAACCGTCCATCTAAATGATAAGCTTGACTTAAGGCTTGAGACAAAAAATAGGCAGATCCGTATACCAGGTGGACCACACTACAAAAGTCAGTGGAGATTGACGGCTACCATTGAATCCCTTTTTGGAACACAGAAGTTTGGATAAAAATGATATTTGTTTTACCTCTTAACCCAGGTCTTGGTGACCGTGTGAACAGATTGAAATAAACGATACGGTGGGCGCTGAAAATTTTAAGTGCGGAAATCATTATCTCCATTGTTATCTGTGATATGGTCTACATGGTCTTCCAATGTGATTCATTTTCCTAAAAATAGGCCAATGGTAAAGATGGTGCAGCCCATTGGTGTAGCCTATTTTGGTGGGGCCCATTTCATGTATATGAGGCCACCTTGATGTATTTGTGGACCATCCATTAAGGCCCACCTTAATGTAATGCATATTAGGCCCATTAGCGCAGTGCATTGATGCAGCCCACTTGATAATTATAAGGCCCATTGGCACAGCCCATCGATGCGGTCTACTTGATATTAATGAAGCCCATCGGTGCGGCCCATGGTTGCGGCCCGTCTTGATGTATTTGAGGCCCTTGTATGAAGCTCAATGTGATGTATGTATGGCGTTGTGTATAAATCCCTTATGTGGGTCACTACTTAGGAACAATGTTAGTTAGATGTCCACATTGATGGACAATGATGGTTAGATGTCCTCATTGTGACCTTGCCCTTAAGCCTGGTTAGGCCCATTCTCATAATTCTCTTGTGGGTTAACCCAAATAAGCGGGGGCCCATTAACCATGGACGGATAGCTCCGTGCTACCAGGATTTGATATAACCACGGCCGAGGGCCGATCTTTATATTATGGTTGATCGACTGTTCATTTACAGACCTCGCCTTGTTTATGTGCTGGTTGTCGGTGTCGATTATCAATGCTGATTATCGGTGCCGATTATCATGACCGATTGCCGATTCCGATTGACGTGACCGATTTGCCGATTTTGATTATCGATCGATTTCGATTATCATGACCGATTACCGATTCTGATTAATGTGACTGTTTATTGATTCTGATTATCGATCGATTTCGATTATCATGACCGATTGTCGATTCCGATTAACGTGACTGATTTACTAATTTTGATTATCGATCAATTCCGATTATTATGACCAATTATTGATTCCGATTGACGTGACCGATTTGCCGATTCTGATTATCATGACCGATTACCGATTCTGATTGACGCGACCGATTTTTCAATTCTGATTATCGATCGATTTCGATTATCATGACCGATTACCGATTCTGATTGACGTGACTGATTTGCCGATTATGATTGTTGATCGATTCTAATTATCATGACCGATTACCAATTCCGATTGACATGACGATTTGCCGATTCGGATTATCGATAAATTTCGATTATTATGACCGATTGCCGATTCCGATTGACGTGACCGATTTGCCAATTCCGATTATCATGACCGATTACCAATTCTGATTGACATTACCGATTTGTCGATTCTGATTATCAATCAATTCTGATTATCATGACCGATTGCCGATTCCGATTGACGTAACCGATTTGTCGATTCTGATTATCGATCGTTTCCGATTATCATGACCGATTATCGATGCTGATTGACGTGACCGATTTGCCGATTCTGATTATCATGACTGATTACCGATTCTAATTAACATGACTGATTTGCTGATTCCGATTATCATGACCGATTCCCAATTCCGATTGAGTTGACTGATTTGTCAAATCCGATTATCGATTGATTCCGATTATCATGACCGATTACCAATTTTGATTGACGTGACCGATTTACCAATTATGATTATCGATCGATTACGATTATTATGACCGATTGTATAGGCCAATTCCGATTGTCGTGGCCGATCGCCGATTAGTGATCGAGGCCGATTATCATGACCAATTGTATAGGACGATTCCGATTGTCGAGAGTGAGTATCAAAGTTGATTTTGATTTGTCGAGGTCGATTGTACAGGCTGATTCCGATTGTTGAGGCCGATTGCCAAGGCCGATTTTGATTGCCGAGGCCGATTGTCGAGACCCATATGATGCATATGCGGCTCGTAGTTGAGGCCCATTGTGATGTGTATTCGGCTTGTGTTTGAGGCCCAATATGATGTATATCGGCCCGTATTTGAGGCCCATTGTGATGTGTATTCAACCCGTGTTTAAGGCCTAGTGTGCTGTATTTTAGGCCCATGTGAGAGGCCCTTCGTGATGTGAAAAACTCCTGAGTGAAGCCTATGGTGTTGTATATTTGGCCCTTGTGTGAGGCCATGTGTCCAATATATGTTAGGCTCTATGTGGGGCATTCCTTGGGGACAATGTTGGTTGAATGTCCACATTGTCGAGGTCGATTGTCGATGCTTATCATTGATACCGATTATGAGTATGTGACAGCATAACATCACGATACATGCCCGTACATATCATCTGCATGTTTGTTATGAGATATGATTGACCGTTAGATATGTCATAGTGTCGGTTGTCATGAAACTCTCTGATAGGCGGAGATTGTCTCACATGAGTACACGGTATGCGCAGGATTGATGCATGATTGGATTGTAAGACTCATGCATCTTACATTGTGTGTTATGATTACTGTACGCCCTAGCGAGGGTCGTATCCTCCACAGGCATATCGTGGATGGCCAGATGGGACACCGGAAATCTGTTCTACATGGGGTGCTATAGATATCATTGGGTGAAAGTCCCAGAACCTTCTTGATTCCAGAGGTTTCTCCAACGTTTAAACTGAGTGGATGCATGAGCGCACGAGGGCTATATACCGTTAGGTCGCGTCTCTCACTGTGTCGTGGTCGGTTGGAAGGGGGTACGACCTTACCTGCCTGAGAGGAGGGTGCAATGCTAGGATGAGTCTGACCAGCTTGAGGAATAGGTCCGCTATCGACGAGCTGAGCTTGATATTGGCAGGCGGATAGTGAGGTCTCTTCGACTCACCTTATTGCATGTGATGGGTGACAATCTGGTTTGGAGTGTAATAGACCCCGGTGATTCTCCAGAGAGGAACCGTGCTGATATGTGGACTCATCGAGTAGGAATTACATACTCATTCATTCATTCATTCACTATCCACTCGGGCTGGTGGTGTGCAACTAATTATTGTGTACCTTCACATGGCCAGGATTTCAATTGGGCACGCGATAACCAGAGATCAGGAGTCTACCACATTGAGTCTGACTATCCAAATTTAGGTATGGGACTGGTTTGGATAGAAGTCCTTTGTGATAGGCCTCATAGCTTGTGATACTATGTACTATCATCCCGACTTCACTCCAGCCTGGTCATTTCATTCTAATCGCATATTGCATTACATGCATTCTCAGCATGGGATATTGACTTAGTACATTTTTACATCGCATAACCTTGGCATGACTAATATCATTCATGGATTTATAGATTTTCAGTATTTTAGCTTACCATGATATCGTATGATTCATGATCTTGCCTGTATTACCGATGTTATATGATTTATGGCATTGTATTGCATTCTTGGCACTTACCTTATGCCTACACTTTCACCACCTACTAAGCTTTCTATAAGCTTATGCACAATAGATGCGTGTAGGTGGCATTAGGTTGCAACAATATTGACCTTGGATCGTGCAGCGGACCTATAGAGCTTTGATTTTTGAAATATGTATTTCCTGAAATGGCGGTGAAGACCGCAGTAGTTGAAGAAGGAATATGCCAATATGTCCTAAAGGGGGTGAATATGACTTTTTAAAGTTTTTACAGCTTTACTTAGAAATCTTATTTCACTAATCTTATGAATATGTAATATATCAGGATTACTCAAACGTAACTCTACTGGCTTCCAAGCCTAGTAGAGGATCCAATCATAAATTATTCAAGAGATAGCAATATATAACTTAGTTTATGATGGATGTCACTGTTATGTGTGTGGGGTGTGATTAAATATATAAATATGAATGCATTGACATAAATCACACAGACATAAGAAGAGCAATCACAAACACAATGATTTTTATAGTGGTTCAACTACTTATCTACTCCACTCTCGGTAACCGTACTCAACCCTTTAATGTACCGGATTTCACTAAGGAGGTTTCATAGCGGTTCACCTCAAACTTAAGGTTTTAAATCAGGTTCACCTTCAACCTTTACAACCTACACTAAGGTTAACTGTTTATGCTCTCACGAGCATGGGTCAGCACAACGTACCCACTTTTAGGCACACTGGCCAAGGATTTTTCATAAGACCTTAGTGGAAGTTTCTACACGGTTCACCTCAAACCTAAGGTTTTACACGGTTTACCTCAAACCCAGAGTTTTACTGGTTCACTCCTAACTAGATGTTTATGCTCTCCACAGAGCAAGGGTCCATACAACGTACCCACCACGTACACTCCCGCCAGAGGCCTCCTTGAGGACTTCAAAGGGTGAGAACTACTTAAGACCCAATCCTAAAAAGGAATGATCAAAAGTGTCCTCTTAGACTCTAGATACTTACAAATAAGTTGATGAGTCCCGATAAGTATAATGATGAAGATCTCCTCCTCCTTGTTGACGAAGAGTCTTCTACTTCTTTGATCTGTACCAAAATAATGTACCAATACTCGTCTTCGGGTTGAGTCAAGGTCAAGATGGAATCCTACTCTCTAAAGGTTTTCCTATATGGATGATAGAGTAGTTCCAATCTTATGCATTCAAAGCATCTCAACTTTATGATTTGTCATTAAGGTAGTAGCTGGAAGATCCTTGAATGTGGAAGTTCATTCCCCAATCCACTCTATTGAATATCAATGGTGAGGGTGGATTAGAGGATGAACTTTCTTGAGAGAAAGGGCTTTGGGTATATGATCTAAGGTTAAACACTCAAAAACTCTCTCTACTTTCTCTCCCAACAGCAATAGACAAGTCCTCTATATATAGGCAAAAGGTTCTAACGGATATAAAACGGTCACATTTATGACTGAGTTCGATATCATCGAGCAGGTTTGATATCATCGAGTGTATACTCTCGATAGCATCGATGGTCTGCTCGATGACTCAAACTCAAAGTCATACGATTTTGAAACCTTTTGCCAATTGGTCGACGAATTAAAACCACAGTCAATATCATTGGATTTCGAACTCTGATTCCATCGATGGTAGGATCGATCCATCGATACTTGAAAAATGAGAGAGACTTGAGAAGAAATATTTCAGGTTTTTAGGATATGATCAAGGGTCAAACGATGTCATCGGAATTTGTATATCGGTGATATCGAAGGCAGTGTGGATGCATCGATAAATCTTATAGATTTACCAGTAAGCTCGCTGGACAGTTTGTGTCGAGTTTCGATGCAATCGACTCGTCCTCGATATCATCCCATATGAATATCGATTTCCTCAAATGACCCCTGATCAAAGTTAAAAATAACCTGAAATATCTGTTAGAAGAAATGCACGCCCACGGTCGATATCGTCAATGGACTTCCTATCTTATCGATATTTGATTTCAGATCATATCGGAAGACACATCGATATATCAAAGGATTTTAAAATTTTCTTTAAAAAACAGGGGCGCCGAAAATCTGTCTGTCAATCTTATCGAGCCACTTTCGATAAACTCGAGATTTGAGTATCGATGATATCGATAGGTGTATCGATACATCGATAATTCGTCCAGATATGTTGTGTGGTTGCTGGACATATTTGGTCCTTTTTTCGATGGTATCGATGAAGCATCGAGGACTCGACAACGCAGGTCGATCATATCGAGGGTGTTTCGATAAAATAGACAAGGCGAGAAAAACTTAGAGATTTTCCAATTTTGATAAAGTTTTCTCACGATAAAACCCTATGATTTTCTAACTTATTTTTAAGGGTTTTACTTACCTGGTGTTTTGGGACATGGGATGTGAGGCTTTTGATTTACCTGTGGTGAGCTTCACACACACATTCAGTTGAGGCAGACGCTTGAATCGATCTTCCTATCAGGCTCTGTAGACAGTCTGACTCAACACTCACGTAACTTGACAAACCAGGGCACTTTCAATCTCCCCCTTTGTCAATTATGTGACGAAAATCCAAAACACCATAAAATACTCTAGACAAACACACCCTAAATTATGTGTACATGCTTTTACACAATTTTACAATTTCTAGTCCATGTACACAACCAGCAGCTGCTCCCCCTGACTTTTTAACTCCCCCTTTCTTGTTAAAGCTTGCTCCCCCTAAACACCTGCACAACCATTCAAGTAGATACGCAGTTTTCGTTTGGGGTGTTTGCAAATGTTCTCCCCCTTTTTGTCAGTCATTGATAAAGATAGATAAAGTGATATTGACTGAATAGTGAATTACTTGGGAGAACCGACCAGGCAGAAGCAGATTAATTGATGTATAATAGTTAACGAATTTTAAGCAAACATTAATTTTAGAATGTATGGATGCGGAGTAGATCAGATAAAACAGTGATATAGCAGATAGAATAATCAGTAAAGAACAGTACTTGTATATCATATCAGAAACTTGATAAACCAGGAGAACTTAGAACAAAATCATGGCAATAAAGATAAAAATTATACTCAGCCATTACCAAAATATCCAAACATATACTACCACAGACAGCAGTAGCTTATTAGTTTATCCCAATAAGAAGATTATTTTCAGCCCAACCATTTGAAGGAACCACCGGTTATCATCATGTATTTCCAAGTTTCTTCAATTTTATCGATGTTGAATATTGGTATTATTGATCTGTTATTGACACTGTTCAGATACCATCGAGACTGTTATAACCTTTCATCCCAAAACTAACATGGCTAATACAAAAAGTTTAGATTTGTAGCTGACATATAACCATGAATGTCACAGTGTGAAGATTTACTTGTGTGGCTCATGTTCACTGAGATTTAGTGAGTACAGACCCCTATTTGATATGAACCACCAAGGTTTAGAATATTTTTCCATCCTATTACTTCCAGAAGAAGGTCCACACTAAAAGACTCAATGACACTGTTAAGAACCAGACGTTCAACAACAGTGGCTGGATGTCTCACCGATGGAATGAGTTGATGCACACTGGGTTGTTTCGCTTTTCCTTTCGAAGACTGAGAAGGACTTACCTTTTCCTTTGTTCATGATTTTTTTCAGTGTAAGAGACAGGCAAAGGTAAGTGCAGAAAATACTCAACCAAAAGTGAAGTTAGACTTTGGAGTGGAAGAAATGGAAAGACAATACCCATTTCTTTTGAAGCTTCTAGGACCCACTGATGGTTTTCTGGCCGAGGATTCGAGCAGAGAGCAAAACAAAAATTTTCAGACAAATAAGATTTTTCCGCTCAACTGCCTTTTATTGGTTGATAGTCTTCGATTTTATCGAACTGACTTTCGATTATATCGATGATCTTCATCTGATGTTATTGACAATTGCTTCAATAGTAGTCCTGATCATGTGACTTCCCACATTCTGAAGAGATGTCGATGATATCGACTCATGATCGATTAATCGGGAATGACATATCGATAGATATATTGAGAGGAATATTTTTCTTTTTTCACCATACAGACGACCCTTCAAGTATACTTTTAGTATTTCTATGACTTAATAGCATACTCGACAAAATTATGTACAATGATTGTACACATCAAAAATTATAAACATTTGAATGTTTATATACAAAAGATTGAGATGAGGAACCTCAGATATATCATTTGACGCTCATTAAAATTGCATCATTTCAGTAAATATTCAGATCTGGATGCATGATCTGGCCTTGTCTTTTTATGCTCAGAACTTCTAGGCATTAGTTCTCTTTATGCCTCTAATAGTGTAGCAGTGATTGCTTGTGCGATGACCCTTCATTACGGATTTTCCTGATTGGTATAGGATTTCGCACTCTTGTTTGTTAAATTTAACCACATGCCCATTATCACAGATTTGAGATATGCTTAGGAGATTATATGTCAGACCTTTTATGTAAAGAGCATTCTCACTTTCAAGCAACTGAATTCCTTTTATGATTCCCTGTCCAATTACTTTAGCAGTGGTTTCATCTCTATAGGTGACCATCCCATTATGAAGATTCTTATAATTTGAAAGAAGAGACATGTCACCGGTTACATGTCTTGAGCGACCACTATCAAGATACCACTTAGTATTATTGCCTGTTAAGTGATTTGAGTGAGTAGCAAGACAATTCTTATTTTCTTTAATTATCCACTTTGTGACAGGGTTCTTACTTGTAGTAAATTTAATTTTCTTATATGATTCAACTACTTGAATAGTCTTTGTGTTGCTACTGGAAGCATTAGATTTTTCAAGTATTTGTATTCCATTCCTAATTCTGGCTTTAACTTTCTCATATCCTAAGTCATTTTTTTTATTTCCAGTTTTTCCCATACCTAAAAGTTTTTCTAACTTCTTACCACTCTGGAAAGACTTACAGTTTTGCTTGGAAATTCTTCTGGACTCTTCTAGATTAAACAGGAGTGTATGATTTTCAATTTGAAGGAGCATATTTTTGTCTTTTAATTGCTCAAACTGTTTGTTTAGTTTTTCAGTTTTAGATTTAAGTTAGGTGTTAATTCTTTCAAGTCTATCATTATCTGAGTGATGTTGCTATAAATCGTTGATCAGATGTGCATTGATTTATACAGCTGTGTCCAAATATTTTTGTAGCAATTCCCTTTTGTTCTCAGATATACCAAGTCTTTTAAGGATATTTATGCTATGGGATATTTATGCTATGAATGTAGAGTTGATTATAAGCATCTTATAGTTTATCCTTTTCTTTTTCTTCAGTTTCTTCATTATCAGATGGAAATGACTTAGTGGCAAGCTGTTCTTTCTCGTTCTTAGATTCAGTGGGAATGATTGAGGCAGTGGAGACCATGAGTATTTTCAATGATTTCTGGTCTCCATCGCTTTCTGAGTCAATAGATTCCAAGTTTGACTCTTCTGTATCATCCCATGTGGCAGTCATCGCCTTGCCCTTAGTTTTTCTGTTTGGACATTTGGTTAATAGGTGTCCATACTCCTGACAGACATAGCATTGTGTTTCTTTGGTTCTTCTACCAACTTTGCATGTAGAAAGTTTGTTGTTTACGTTTCTTCCTCTGGAAGGCCGACCACGATTTTTCTGAAAGAACTTTCTAAATCGTTGTGCCAGCAAAGCCACTTCTTCATCTTCATCCTCTTTTTCACTTTCACTGTCCTCTTTTAATGTTTCCATTGAAGTTTTTAGGACAGCTATTTTGGATTTAGGGATTTGTTTGAAGTGTAGTTCGAAAGTTTGTAGGAAACCTACCAGTTCTTCTACTTTCATCTCATCTATGTTCCTACACTTCTCAATTATTGTTACTTTGGGATTAAATAGTTATGGTAGGGATCTTAGGATTTTCGTACAAATTTTTTGTATTGGAACTTTTTCTCCCAATCCACCCATGGAGTTACAGATGATATTCAACTTTGTGAAAAACTCCATAAATGTCGCATGCTCTTCCATTCTGAGACTTTCAAACTGTGAAGTCAGAAGTTGAAGTTTAGACCTCTTCACAGTGCTTGTGCCTTCATGGGTTGTTTCTAATAGAGCCCATGCTTCCTTTGATGTCCCACACATACTTATCTGATTGAATATATCCTGGGACAAGGTACAGTAGATGGCATTCATAGCTTTTGCTTCAGCAGTCTGTTTTTCCCTGTCGAACGTCGTCCACTTTTCTTTGTGTTCGGGCATTGTGATCGTCGTGCCACTGTCAAGTACAATTTGTTCGGTTGGTGGCACGTATTCACTTTCAACTATATCCCAAACATCATGATCAAAAGATCTCATAAAGTGGTGCAACCTAGCCTTTTAGTATGTATAATTTGAGCCATCAAATACTTGAGGTCTAGTGACTGATGAGCCCTCTCCTTTGGCCATATTCCCAACTTCAGTCAAGATCACTCTCTAGGCAGTAAACCCTTGAAGAGAGACCCGCTTTGATACCAATTGAAATGGTGGTGAAGGCCACACTAGTTGAAGAAGGAATATGCCAATATGTCCTAAAGGGGGGTGAATATGACTTTTTAAAGTTTTTATAGCTTTACTTAGAAATCCTATTTCACTAATCCTACGAATATGCAATATATCAGGATTACTCAAATGTAACTCTACTAGCTTCCAAGCCTAGTAGAGGATCCAATCACAAACTATTCAAGAGATAACAATATATAACTTAGTTTATGATGGATGTGACTGTGTATGTGTGTGGGGTGTGATCAGATATATAAATATGAATGCATTGACATAAATCACACACACAGAAGAAGAACAATCACAAGCACAGTCATTTTTATAGTGTTTCGACTACTTGTCTACTCCACTCCCTGTAACGGCACTCAACCCTTGAGTATACCGGATTTCACTAAGGAGGTTTCACAGCGGTTCACCTCAAACCTAAGGTTTTAAATCAGGTTCACCTTCAACCTTTACAACCTATACTAAGGCTGACTGTTTATGCTCTTACGACCAAGGGTCAACACAACGTACCCACTTTTAGGCACACTGGCTAAGGATCTTCTATAAGACCCTAGTAGAGGTTTTTACATGGTTCACCTCAAACCCGAGGTTTTACATGGTTTACCTTACTGGTTCACTCCTAACCAGATGTTTATGCTCTCCACAGAGCAAGGGTCCACACAACGCACACACCACGTACACTCCCGCATGAAGGCCACCTTGAGGACTTCAACGGGTGAAAACCACTTAAGACCCAATCCTAAAAAGGAATGATCACAAGTGTCCTCTTGGACTCTAGATACTTATAAATAAGTTAATAAGTCCCGATAAGCACAATGCTGAAGATCTCCTCCTCCTTGTTGATGAAGAGTCTTCTGCTTCCTTGATCCGCAACAAAATAATGTACCAATACTCGACTTCGAGTTGGGTCAAGGTCAAGATGGAATCTTACTCTCTAAAGGTTTTCCTATAAGGAAGATAGAGTAGTTCTAATCTTATACATTCAAAACATCCCAACTTAATGATTTTCTATTAAGGTAGTAGTTAGAGGATCTTTGAATGCGGAAGTTCATTCCCCATTCCACTCTATCGAATATCAATGGTGAGGGTGGATTGAAGGATGAATTTCCTTCAGAGAAAGGGCTTTGGGTATATGATATAAGGTTGAACACTCAAAATATCTCTCTACTTTCTCTCCCAGCAGCAATAGACAAGTCCTCTATATATAGGCGAAAGGTTCCAACGGCTATAAAATGGTCACATTTATGACTGAGTTCGATATCATCGAGCATGTTCGATATCAACAAGAGTATGCTCTCAATAGCATCGATGGTTTGCTCAATGACTCAAACTCAAAGTCATACGCTTTTAAAACCTTTTGCCAGTTGGTCGATGAATCGAGGCCACTGTCAATGTCATCGAATTTTGAACTCTGATTTCATCGATGGTATGATCGATCCATCGACACTTGAAAAATGAGAGATACTTGACAAGAAATATTTCAGGTTTTTAGGATATGATCATGGGTCAGCCGATGTAGTCGGAATTTTTATATCAATGATATCGAAGGCAGTGTCGATGCATCGATAAATCTTATAGATTTACAAGTAAGCTCGCTGGATAGTTTGTGTCTAGTTTCAATGCAATCGACTGGGCCTCGATATCATCGACATATGAATATCGATTTCCTCGAATGACCCCCGATCAAAGTTAAAAATAACCTGAAATATCTGCTGGAAGAAATGCGCGCCCACGGTCAATATCATGGATGAACTTCCGATCTTATCGATATTTGATTTCAGATCATATCGGAAGACACATCCATATATCAAAGGATTTTAAAATTTTCTTTAAAAAATAAGGGCGCCGAAAATCTGACTGTCGATCTTATCGAGCCACTTTCGATGAGCTCGATATTTGAGTATCGATGATATCGATAGGTGTATCGATACATCGATAATTCGTCCACATATGTTCTGAGGTTGTTGGACATATTTGGTCATTTTTCCGATGGTATCGATGAAGCATCAGGGACTCGACAGCGCAAGTCGATCATATCGAGGGTGTTTCGATAAAATCAACAAGGTGAGAGAAACTTAGAGATTTTCCTATTTTGAAAAAGTTTTCTCTCCATAAAATCCTATAATTTTCTAACTTGTTTTTAAGGGTTTTACTTACCTGGTGTTTTGGGACATGGGATGTGAGGCTTTAGATTTACCTGTGGCGAGCTTCGCACACATCCAGTTGAGGCAGACGCTTGAATTGATCTTCCTATCAGGCTCTGTAGACAGTCTAACTCAACACTCACGTAACTTGACAAACCAGGGCACTTTCATTTCCCTGTTAGCACTGTATTCAACTGTTTATATTAGTGGATATGTGATGATAATGCTTTATGAGTTAGGTATACTTGTGGTTATGCTTATTACGAGATAAATGTACACTGAAAAATCCTCCTTGTAGGATTCCAGGATCGGAATCTGGCGTATAGGCGGTATGAACCGAGAATGGGGTACTACGAAGGCTGTCGACACTGGATTCGGCGATCGAGGTTCTTATGAGCCCGATTTCCGAGTTTGGGGAGTGACAGAAAGGTTGTGTGATATTGAATGGTTGAAGAACATCTGAAAATTGCTATATTGTAAGTAATACTAGCTCGTCTAAATTATCGTGTTACATAGTCCAAACCAATGAGACTGAATTATGGCATAAACGCCTTGGACATGTACACTACTGAAATCTATATAGACTAAGGCCGATCTAATAAGAGGTTTACCCAAATTGAAGAAAACGGATAATATTTGTGGCGAATGTCAAATCGGGAAACAAATAAGGAGTAGTCACAAGAAAGTGCTTACCACATCTAAACCCCTTGAACTCCTCCACATAGATCTCGTTGGACCTGCGAGAACAGAGAGTTGAGGTGGAACAAAATATTTTCTGTTAATTGTGGATGACTTTATTAGATATACATGGGTAGCTTTCATGAGAGAGAAGTCTGAAACTCTCGATGAAGTGAAAAAGATACTTAAGCGTATCCAAACTGAAAAGGAAACAGATATTTCTAAAATCCAAAGTGATCATGGATCGAAATTTGAGAATTGCAATTTTGAGAAGTTCTATAGCAATTACGGGATATCGCATAAATTTTTTGTACCAAAGGCACCTCTACAAAACGGGGTTGTTGAAAGGAAAAACCGTGTGCTTCAAGAAATGTCCAATGTTATGTTAAATAGCATGAAGTTACCTAAAAATCTTTGGGCTGAAGCTGTGAACACTGCATGTTATATAATTAATCATGTTTACATCAGAAAACCAAAAGATAAAACGACTTATGAACTGTGGTTTAATAAAAATCCCATAGTAAAATACTTTTGAGGTTTTGGCAATAAGTGTTATATTTTGCGTTATTGCGAAAATTTAGGGAAGTTCGACATTAAAAGTGACGAAGGGATTTTCCTAGGGTATGCTCTAAACAGTCGAGCGTATTGTGTTCTCATCAAGACGACCAGTGTCATTCAGGAATCCATAAATGTTGTTATTGATAATCACCTGAATACACTACGTATAAGTTCAGAAGATGATGAAGTAAATTTTATAGATAAACCTGACTCTTCATCTAGTTAAGCTAACACTAAACTTCGATCAGTTAACGACCATCCTACTGATCAAATACTAAGTAACCCTCTCACTGGTGTGCGTACACGAAAACAATTGGAAAACATATGCAATTAATCGTGTTTTACTTCCCAAATTAAGCCGGCTAATGTAAAAGAGGCTCTTGTTGATGAAAACTGGATTGTAGCCATGTAAGATGAACTGGATCAATTCATTCAAAATGATGTGTGACATTTGGTTCCTAGACCGGCTGATAAATATATCATTGGAACCAAGTTGATCTTTAAAAATAAGTTTGATTAATTAGGGAATATTATAAGAAATAAGGCTAGATTGGTTGTACAAGGGTACACATAGATAAAAGGGATCGATTATGATGAAACCTTTGCCCTAGTAGCTCATCTTGAATCCATCAGATTATTCATATCCATTACTTGTTTCAAAAAAAATTAAAAATTTTCAAATGGATGTCAAGAGTGCTTTCTTGAATGGTGATCTACATGAGGAAGTTTATGTAAAATAACCAAGGGTATTGAGAACCCTAAACATAGTGATCATATTTATCGCCTGAAAAGGCACTCTATGGTTTAAAACAAGCTCCCATGGCATGGTATGAGAAGCTGACTAAGTTTTTACTAAGTCATAACTTCGAAATGGGGAGTGTTCATAAAACCTTATTTGTTAAGAAATATAATAAACACATACTTATAGTGCAGATATATGTTGATGACATTATCTATGGCTCTACATGTTTTAACCTGTCTACTGAGTTTGCAGAGTTGATGAAGTCCAAGTTCGAAATGACCATGGTTGGATTACTAAATTACTTCTTAGGTCTGCAAGTAAAACAACTTAAAGATGGTATTTTCAATTCTCAAACCAAGTATGCTCTAAACTTGGTTAAGAAGTTTAGTTTTGAAAGTGGTAAGCATTTTGATACTCCTATGAGTACAACTCTTAAGCTATCTAAAGATGCAATAGGTAAGAGTGTATATCATAGGTTGTATCGCAGTATGATTGGCAGTTTGTTATATTTAACTCCGAGTCAACCTGATATTGCATTCAGCATAGGAATTTGTGCTAGATATCAATCTGAACCTAATGAATCCCACCTGATTGCTGTCAAGAGGATTATCAGGTATGTCGTAAGTACAATTAATTTAGGTCTATGGTACCCATTGATATTAATGTTCAATTAGCTGGATACTCGGATGCTAATTAGGCCGGGAGTATAGTTACGAGAATGTGCAAGACACAATGATTCGATATTGCGATAACTCTAGCGTAATCAATATCTCTCAGAATCCCATCCAGCATTCCCGTATCAAACATATTGACATTAGGTATCACTATATTTAGGTATTAGTGGAAGAGAAAATTATTTATTTAGAATATGTGCAGACTGAAAACCAACTTGCTGACATATTCACTAAACCCCTTGACAGAAACAGGTTTTCCAAATTAAAATTGGATATTGGTATGTGTAATTCTTCTTCAAATGTGCATGATTACATGCTTATATTATTGTGTATTTTTATATAATTTTATTTTATTTTAAAATTTAAGAAAAAATAATAATATATGCATTTTTGTGCTCTCACAACCGGTCGAGCACATACTCGACTAGTTGTAACATGATCGGTCGAGCATGTACTCGACCAATCGTGGTGCGCGGTCCATACCCCTTTTTGGGGTGAAAAATCACTTTTTCTTCAAAATCTTCATCTTCTTCTTAAGCCCCTTCTCCGACCCATTGAACTCACCTTAGATTCTTACAAGTAAGCAGTCCATTTTCAATTTTCTTTTGGATTTAGGCTCTTTAGATCTCATTTTGCTTGAATCTTGCTTTTATTTCAATCTCATTGTTGTTTGTTGGGTTTTCTTCCTAAAAATTTGTTGGGTTTGAAACCCTTAAATCCTTTCTTGCATTTTCTTGTTTACTCTTGCAATGGAAGGTAGACCGAAGAAGAAACCTACTCGATCATCTTCTTCTCGTTCCATTTCGGTGCGTAGTCTTTGACCACCCGAAGAGGACCTGGAACATGTGCGGGATATTCGTCTCTGCAACATTAATGTTGAGTAGACCATTAATGTTAACCATCTTGTTTAATTCAACATTATTCCCCTCCTTGTTGTTGTAGGATGGGATAACATTTTGAATTGGGGCGGACCAGCATACCGCTCCATTGCGCAAGCAATTTATGCATGCATAAATGATGTATCTATTGAAGATTTGACCTTCACTATCATGTTTAGAGAAGGTTCATATACAGTAGATCGTCATTTAATTTATGGGTTGATGGACATTCTAGTGAATGATAAAGGAATTCACATTCCAACATTAGCTGAAAAATTGAATGAGTCAGAAAGACGTTTATTAACTAGAAATTTATGCAACATGGATTCAGAATAGAGTTCTGTGAATGTGCTCCGGGCCAATCAAATGTTGCCTAAATATAGAGTATTACATCACATTTTCATTTCCAATGTATACCCTAGATTTAGTAACAAGGCTGAACTGACTACCTTCATGGTAAGAATTCTTCATTCTGTTGTATCTGGTATTCCGGTGTGTCTTCCTTCATTAACCTGCTATTTTATTATCCAATTTCGACTTCATCCTAGGCATAGTGATATTCCATTCACTTATTTGATGACCACTGTTGCTTTACACTGTTCTGTGGTCATGCCTCCTGGAGAAGCTCCTACTTCTCATCTACCTTTCAACAACTCAAATATTAACAAAATGAATTTGAGATTGACACCTAGTCAAGTTGATAGGGATGCTGGACAATTTAGAGAAGAAGTTGGAGAGGAAGATGCATTACCAACTGGAGCTGATATGGAAGATATTTTTAATGAATTAGAATCTGATGATGTTGAGGCTGATCTTGCTTTTTAGCCTTCTGGTTTTGATGAGCGCCTTCGCTCACTCAAAGAGAAGGTGGATGGACTGAAAATTTCCCAAGATAAATAAATGAAGTATATGCATAAGTATTTTAGGTGCATAAAGAAGGGATTACACTACATTGATCCATCCATTCCACCTCTCTTCATCTAATTTTTATTAGTTTGTTTACTTGTGTTGGACTTGTAATATTTCACTTTACTTTGCTTGGTGACTGTGAATTTTGGACATGTGTAAGTTAGTTTAATGTTAATACTCCTTCAATTGTGGTTTATTTTGCTAACTTTCACACTCCTTACTCTCTTCAATAATTAGCTACCACATTTCACATATTTTTATCTTTACTTCCTTTGTCATTTTGTGACAAAAAGGAGGAGAAATTGGGTATTTGATTGCTTCTATCTTAATTTGCTTTATGATCATGTGGTTATTTAAGATGTATAGATGTGGATATCTATGTACTGTGTGGAAAAAGTTTTTTTTTTGGAAATGTATTTGTATCTCTTAATACAGGTCTCTACTGAGCTTAAGTTGAAGGGGAGTTGATTGAGGGGGAGTTTTGTGGTTGTTAGATTTTATTTGAACAGAGCGAATCTATGTATTAGAATAGGTTAATCTTCTGTAAGTTGGTTTTGTCACAAATTTGACAAAAGGGGAGATTGTAAGTGCTAAGTTGTATATCTAGCACACCCTAAGTTGTCAAATTTTGTTGTGTCAAAATACTTCAATATGGTTAACTTGTTTTGATAGATGAAAAGTTCACCTTCAAGTTCAAATTAATGGAAAATTCACCTTCATTCGAAGATGAGCGTGATGTTATCTACATCAACGTTATATGTGCTACAAGTACGCATGTTTGTAATTGCTTTGGTCTCATGCTCCTTTGATTATCAAATTTTGTGGTGCCAAAACCTCTATCTGTGTCTTGTGTTTATATATTGATATGATCAAGACACTGCATCACAATGGTTCAAGACATGTACTGTGCTTTACTTTAAGAAATGCAAGGGTATGTACTTTGTCCTCTTCTGTAAGCATCAAGATTCAGAGTTACATCGATAAGAAGAGTGCATTTCAAGACTCAAGAGTACATTTCAAGACTCAAGTGTATTTCAAGACTCAAGAGTAGATTTCAACACTCAAGTACATTTCAAGACTCAAAGTGCATTGATGAAGTTTAATTTCAAGCTTTCGAAGATCTCAAGATCAAGCTATGTCGAGTTAGAGATCTCAAGCTTCATAAGGTTCAAAGGTCAACCATCATGTAACGCCCTGAAAATCGTGGGTCGAGTAACAACTCACCTCCCGAGTTCCAAAGCATCACTTATGCAACATATTTGCTTATGCTTCAATGTTGTCTGTGGTAGTGCATTAAGCATGATTGGGATTATAAAAAAACAGTAATTCATACTCAGATCAAGTTGTAAAATGCAAGCGGAAGACTGAAAGACATAAATACACGTATATAAGTCAAAGATCACGATCGGTCTCCAGAGTATGAATACATCACTGAGTCACCATATACATGTAATAGTCTCAAAAATCAAAATGTCAAAATAGAACAACTACAATGATAATCCTTGTAGCCCCGTCAATCCGGATAGCCTAAGCGAAGCCACCAGAGAACCGCATATAAGAGAACTCATCCTGATCATCGTAGTAGTTAGGCTCCGCCTCAGGGGTCACGCCGTCATCTAAAATCAAGGCAGAATCTAGTTAGTGTTTAAAACACCGTCCCGTAACATGGGAGTGAGTGATCAACTCAGTGGAACAATAAAGCAAAGGTTAGCATGTTATCAATTCAATCAAGCAGCAATGATAAAGCAGTAAATCACACATCCCTAAGTACTCTTGTTAATGCAAGAATGGTATGAATGTATGATGCATGCCCTCGCCTACGCTCCCTCAGCGACTTCATCTCACGTTCACGCATGAACAATACTGCCTTAGCGCTTAACCTGCTACGCCTGAACGTACGCGTAATGCAATGCATGCATATGATTACCAAGTTCTTATTAATCCCTTTCATACAACAGGGTTGGGAAACTACTGTACCTCCCTTATTTTACTTCCCAAACAATGATCCATTCTAGGGTCATCAGTCCTAGTAAATCTTATTCGATGTTGCAGTTCTAGGTCGCTGCAAAGGCCTCGTCACCAAATCAGTGCAGGCCTAGTTTATACTCTAGATGCTACGGAAGGGTTGTCACCACCACGTAGACTCAGAGTATGATCGAGGTCACTATAAAGGGCTCGTCACCAATCAGTGTAGGCCGACAGCTCGAATACAGTGTCCCATACCACCATATTTGGCTCACGAGTCTGGGTTGCTCATTGGTCACTACGGGGAGGCTCGTCGCCCCAGCGTAGGCTGACAGCTTGACTACGGTGTCCCATACCATGATATTCGGCTTATAAGTCTTAGCGGATCGAGGTATATGGTTGAACTGGGTTTCACTGGTGAGTTCGGTATCGTGGGTTTAAACAATAGCATCCATACATGGTGAACATACAATAGGTAAATCGGGTTACTTGGCGAGCTCGACTAGCACGAGCGCACTTGAAGTTGATCAACATGAAGTGCATAACCACTTCGTGTGGCCTAAACATTGCCAACAACTCTAGTACGACTCGGGTTCGTCAAACACGTCCTACGTGGCGAATGAAGCTCAGCCACGAACTCAAGCCTGTTACCGATTGCCTGGACTATAACATAGCCCCAATCACATTCAATCCTTAACCATAAAGAATGTTGAGTAGTCAGAGTAGAATTAACCAGGTAGTGCAAACATGTTAAAAAGCATGTTATAAAACACAACTTAAACAGGAAATTCAAACACATATATTTCATGAGTAAGTGATTAAATTAAACAACTTGCATGAAGGAAATCATACACATCTCTAAGGTAGTTGAGAATCCTATCTCAACACCCACTTAAAGTACTATCATCTAAATACCTACCCATACAAGCATTTTCACAAATACTTAGAATACACTTATTAACATACATAACGCATGTTGACTAAAACATGCATTAGGGGAAATCCTTTCGTTGAGTAGTTATTACACATAAAGCATTTCAAGACTCAAAGTGCATTGATGAAGTTTAATTTCAAGCTTTCGAAGATCTCAAGATCAAGCTATGTCGAGTTAGAGATCTCAATCTTCATAAGGTTCAAAGGTCAACCATCATGTAACGCCCTAAAAATTGGGGGTCGAGTAGCAACTCAACTCCCGAGTTCCAAAACATCACTTATGCAACATATATGCTTATGTTTCAATATTGTCTGTGTTAGTGCATTAACCATGAGTGGGATTATACCAAAGCAGTATTTCATACTCCAGATCAAGTTGTAAAACGCAAGCGGAAGACTGAAAGACATAAATACACGTATATAAGTTAAAGATCACGATCGGTCTCCAGAGTATGAATACATCACTGAGACACTATATACATGTAATAGTCTCAAAAATCAAAATGTCAAAATAGTACAACTACAATGATAATCCCTATAGCCCCGTCAATCCGGATAGCCTAAGCGAAGCCACCGGAGAACTGCATATAAGAGAACTCGTCCTGATCATCGTAGTAGTCAGGCTCCACCTCAGGGGTCACGCCGTCATCTGAAATCAAGGTAGAATCTGGTTGGTATTTAAAACACCGTCCCATAATGTGAGAGTGAGTGATCAACTCAGTGAAACAATAAAGCATAGGTTAGCATGTTATCAATTCAATCAAGTAGTAATGATAAAGCATAAATCATACATCCCTAAGTACTCTTGTTAATGCAAGAATGGTATGAATGTATGATGCATGCCCCCATCTATGCTCCCTCAGTGACTTCATCTCACGTTCGTGCATGAACAACACTACCTCAGTGCTTGACCTGCTACGCCTGAACGCACGCGTAATACAATGCATGCATATGATTACCAAGTTCTTATCAGTCCTTTTCATACAGTAGGGTTGGGAAACTAAGGTACCTTCCTTATTTCACTTCCCAAACAATGATCCATTCTAGGGTCGTTAGTCCTAGTAAATCTCATACAATGTTGTGGTTCTAGGTCGCTGAAAAGGGCTTGTCACCAAATCAGTGTAGGCCTAGTTTATACTCTAGATGCTACATAAGGGTTGTCGCCACCACGTAGAATCAGAGTATCCTTGAGGTCACTACAAAGGGCTCGTCACCAATCAGTGTAGGCCGACAACTCGAATACAGTGTCCCATACCACCATATTTGGCTCACGAGTCTGGGTTGCTCACTGGTCAAACGGGGAGGCTCGTCGCCCCAGTGTAGGCCGTCAACTCGACCACGGTGTCCCATACCACCATGTCCGGCTCATGAGTCTTAGTGGATCGAGGTACCATGGTTGAACGGGGTTTCACTGGTGAGTTCGGTACCATAGCTTCAAACAATAGCGTCCATACATGGTGAACATACAATAGGCAAATCAGGTTACTTGGCGAGCTCGACTAGCATGAGCGCACTCGAAGTTGATCGACATGAAGTGCATAACCACTCTGTGTGGCCTAAACACTGCCAACAAATCTAGTACGACTTGGGTTCGTCAAACACGTCCTACGTGGCGAATGAATCTCAGCCACGAACTCAAGCCTATTACCGATTGCCTGGACTATAACATGCCCCAATCACATTCAATCCTTAAACATAAAGCATGTTGAGTAGTCAAAGCGGAATTAACCAAATAGTGCAACCATGTTAAAAAGCATGTTATAAAACACAACTTAAACAGGAAATTCAAACACATACATTTCATGAGTAAGCAATTAAATTAAACAACTTGCATGAAGGAAATCATACACATCTCTAAGGTAGTTGAGAATCCTATCTCAACACCCACTTAAAGTACTATCATCTAAATACCTACTCATACAAGCATTTTCACAAACACTTAGAATACACTTATTAACATACATAACGCATGTTGACTAAAACATGTATTAGGGCAAATCCTTTCGTTGAGTAGTTATTACACATATACCTAGCATATGTACACAGTAATTAATCATGGCAAACACACTTTCATATTTCGTACGTATACAGTATTTTCTACAAATATACAGAATACACTAAACGCCATAAATTGGATACGTAACTGAATTGTAAAATGAATATCGCATTTTGCATGTGAAATAACACCCATATCATGAATCTACCATTATCCGGCATTGAAAGCTTTGAAAACCATAACCTATACGTCTATAGTCCTCACCTTACGACATAGAAGCGTAACGAATTTGCTAGAAACACTAAGGATTCGTCAACAATGGTATATCAACCTATAACATGAGTTGAGTCAGTTATCTTGCCACTCGTAACAATTGAAACCCTAGAACAGATTAGGTTTAGGTTTTTTTACCTAAGAACAAAGTCAGAATCACCGGAATAACGATGTGATAGTGATGGTCAGGCACGTAGAATGGCAGGATAGATCAACAGGAATCTCCTCCCACTTCTTTCACACTTTCTCTCTCTTTACTCTTTTATCTCTCCTAGGGTTTTCTCAAATTCATATGGAGTGAATGAAAGAGGGTTTAAGGTCCTTATATAGGCCCAAAATTGATGGGAATGACCCCAGGGCCATGGAATACTTAGGTTATGTCCAAAGGGAGACTATTCCGTCTCAACGGAGCACTTCCGGAGCCCCCCTTGAGCTAAAGGTCGGACTTAAGTTCCCAGACTATGGATCTAGGTTGAGTTAAGTTTTCATTCCAGTCGGGTTTCCAGATCGCATGTGGCGGACCAGTTTCAGTTCAACGGTCACCGAAATTCGATCAAGGTCACAAGTACATTGACCTGTGTATGAAATTTCTCCTACTCCAAGAGTGTATTTGGGTCAGATTCTGACGGTCTGATTGCTTATATCTGGCCCGCAAGCGACAAGTCTCAGATTACTTAAATTAGATTTAATGTTTAAAGAAAACCACGTTTTCTCACACACTTCACTCCAAGCTCAAGCGAATAGCCACGGGACACTATCTGGAGTTTATTTCCAAGATGGTTGTCAAGCCCAGCAAGGCGGTCCTAATCATATAACTTCGTATTATTTGGACTTTCGACGTGCGGTCTAGATCCAATACGGAGTTTCAATGTGCTCCCGAGAGCAACTGGGTAATGAGATTGATCCTAGATTTCAGGGTAACCTAACGTCAATGATTCTACAAGTTTTGGGTCTTGCAGATCGTATTTAAAGTGGATCAACAAGATTTCGTAGCTAATCTAGTTTAACACTTAGTTAATTTTTGCCTAATTCCTAAAGGATTTGATCCTGTGTGATTTCTGCCTAAGGTGGTACTCGAGTCTTTGTATGAAATTTTCCAAGTCGTTACAATCTACCCCCCTTAAAGAAAAATTTCGTCCTCAAAATTAGTACCTTTTTGTACTCCTTGAGAATCTAGGGGTAGTTCTTTCTGACCTCGGCTTCAGTTTCCCAAGTAGCCTCTTCCTTAGTATGATGTGTCCACAATACCTTCACAAGTGGGATGATCTTGCTACGCAACACCTACTCCTTCCTATCTAGGATACATGTCAGATGCAGTACATACGTAACGTCCTCGCTCAACCACACCTGCTCCCATCTGATAGTGTGGGAAGGGTCAGGAATGTATTTCTTCAGCATAGACACATGAAATACGTTGTGTACACCAGCAAGTGGAGTGGGCAAAGCCAGGCGGTATGCCACCACACCCACTCGGTCAAGAATTTGGAATGGGCCAATGAACCGTGGTGTGAGCTTCCCTTTCTTGCCAAAATAAAGGACTCCCTTCATGGGGTAAACTCAGAGGAATACATGGTCCCTAACTTTGAACTCTAGCGCTAGCCGCCTCGTATCGACATAGCTCTTCTGTCTGCTCTATGCTGTAAGAAGTCGACGCCTGATAATATCGATCTTCTCTAAAGTCGCCTGTACTAACTTTAGGCCAATCAAATTGCGCTCGTCAACCTCTGCCTAGCAATGTGGTGCTCGACAAGGGCTCCCATACAAGGCCTCGTAAGGAGCCATGCCAATACTCACCTGAAAACTGTTATTGTAGGCGAACTCTGCATACGGGAGACAGTCATCCCAACTGTCCTTGAAGTCTAAAACAAAGGCCCGCAACGTATCCTCCAAAATCTGATTTACCATCTCCATCTGCCCATCTGTCTGTGGATGGAACGTAGTACTGAACTTCAACTTCACACCCATTACTTCCTGGATGCGAGTCCAGAAGATGGATGTGAATCACCTGTCTCTATCCGACACAATCTCCAAGGGAACTCCAAACAGACGCACTATCTCCTTAATGTACAATCTGGCCAACTCGTCTGCAGAGTTCGAAACTCTGATCGGAAGGAAATGAGCCGACTTTGTCAACCGGTCGACGATCACCCGGATGGAATCATGTCCCTTCCTCGTCTTCGGTAGCCCCGATATGAAATCCATATAGATGAAGTCCCACTTCCATTCAGCTATGGGCATGGGCTGAAGTAGTCTAGGAGGTCGGCGATGTTCAGCCCTGACCTGTTAGCACGTGAGACAATGGGAGACATATTCTGCTATATGAGCCTTCATATTATCCCACCAATATGACCTCTTCAGGTCCTGATACATCTTCGTGCTACTAGGATGCATCGCAAGCTTCGATCTGTGGGCAGCCTCGAGAATCTCCTGTCTCAAGTCATGAATGTCTTGGTCGCATAGGCGGCCATGGTATCGTAGGCCCCCATCTGTGCGAACTCTTCACTCGGAGTTCTCGTCATCACTAGCTTGCTCTCGAAGCTCAGACAATCGTATATCACTCTTTTGAGCCTCGATAATCCTGTCATCAATAAGTGACCGCACTCGAATGTGCGTGAAACTCTCGAATGGCTCCTCCACAGTAAGTTTCTGCTCAAAATCCCACACGAACTCTATTATATCCCACTCGGCTAATTTTAGGGGAGCCGCAAATGCTATAGCCTTCTTGTGGCTTAACGCGTTTGCCACAAGGTTGGCCTTGCCAGGATGGTAGGAGACCTCAAACTTAAAGTCCTTCAAGATTTCTATCCATCAGCGCTGCCTCATATTCAAGTCCTGCTGAGTGAATATATAATGAAGGCTCTTGTGGTCGCAGAAAAGCTCGAACACCTCTCCGTAGAGGTAATGTCTCCAGAACTTTAATGTAAATATGACCACTGCTAACTCGAGGTCATGCGTAGGTTAATTCTCCTTGTGTTTCCTTAACTGTCACGAGGCATATGCAATCACCTTGTCCTTCTGCATAAGGACACAACCCAGACCAACTCGAAATGCATCGGTGTAAATCGTATACTTGACCCCTTGCTCTGGCAATACTAGCATAGGGCCGAACGTCAGTCTATCCTTCAGCTCATGAAAAGCTGCTTCTGCCTTCTCATAAAAGGCGAACTTCAGATCCTTTTGAGTTAACTGAGACAAAGGTCTGGTTATCTTCGAGAAGTCTCGAATGAAGCGTCGATAATAGCCTGCCAGACCAAGAAAACTCCTCACCTTAGTAACCGAACCAGGCTGCTTCCAGTCATGAACCGCGACTACCTTAGCAAGGTCCACTACTATCCCTTCCTTGGACACCACATGTCCCAGGAACTTGACTTCCTCCTACCAGAAGTCGCACTTCTTGTATTATGCTAACAACTGGTTCTTCCTCAGAGTATCTAAGACTGCTTGTAGGTGTTCCTCGTGCTCTTCCTGATTTTTATAGTATATCAGGATGTCATCGATAAACACAATGACAAATCGGTACAGAAATGGCCGAAATACCCGGTTCATCAAATCCATGAACACGGCCGGCGTGTTCGTAAGACCGAACGACATCACGAGGAACTCGTAATGTCCAAAACTGGTCCTGAAGGCCGTCTTCTGCACGTCCTCATTCCTGACGCGCAACTGATGATACTCTGACTGTAGATCAATCTTCGAGAAGTATCGCGCCCCTTTTAACTGATCAAATAGTAGTGAGTCTCACTCCGTTCGTGGGAGTAGTATGTAAAGCTAGACGCTTAACTGCCGCACATGAAATGTTGCAGCACTGAAAGTTCTGCACCAAGACTGTAGTCGAACTCGCGTGCAATCTTTCATATAAGCCTGTCGAAGGGGAGTGAATCAGTCCTTCTATTTGAGTGTGTGGTCAGAACGATCTGTCGCAAAACATACGTGGGCACGCACAACTTCTCTCCCTGCCCCTCCTGGTATAGAAAGTCTACCATCAGGCGTGTGCACTCACTGCAATTGCTCCACCTGGGATAGACGTTGAACGTGAAAATGTGATGGAGTAGATGGAAGTCGTCAGTCACACTGGTCACTAGCAGACTATTGTTTGGTTGCCATTGAACCAGTCGACCACAAAGAAAACGCTTACGGTAATCCCTTTCTCATGCACTCTTCAGATTCTTCTCGCTCACATGGACTTGACCAAGCAGTATGCCCATTAGTCGAGCTTTAGGCCAGCGTCGATTGTGGCCTCCCGATCTCTTCCGAATGGGATCTTGAATTGCAAGGGATCCAGTGTAGGCTCTTAAATATGGGTAAGCTCGGATAGTACCCACATTCGCACGATATTTTTCCTCAAACACAGGACCCCATCCAGTCTCACCTAGGCACTGCAATAACAGATACTCTCCAAAGAGCTTCCCGTCAACTTGAGCTTCGAAAAGGACTCTACGGCCCGCATATCTTCCATAGGACAACTCTGCCAGTAGAGTTCTTGGGAGAGGAGCCTAGGGATCGAGGTCCCGCTTAGTCCGCACCTTGCGTTCAATGCCCGTGCTTGCGGTGGCTCCTCTCGGTCTCCTTGAACGAGTGGGGTGACTAGGCTCGGCTTCATCCACGGCACCCTTTCTCTTTCCCATGGGAGAAAGAATAGTGGAAATGGAGAAAATGGCCGTAATAAGCTCAAATAGAACCATGGAAAAGTGAAGAAAATGGAGGAAAAAGGTTGGAGTCTTTAGGTCTCCACGGATTTGAGCCTCTAAGGGGTGTGTAAAGGCTCAAATGAAAGGGAATAAAGAAGGAAGATAACGAAAGAGGATGGGTTAGTGGGTGTACATGAATTTGAGACTCAAATGAGGGGTTTAAGAGCTCAAATGGAAGAGGAATAAGGAAAGTAAATAGCTATGAAGGGAGGTTTCGAATGAGTGGTGAAGGTGTTGCATGAGAATGAGCGAAGAAGTTCCTGGTGGGGCAATTTGAGTGAGGCAGCTGGAGGTTTTTTAAGAAAAGGGAAGCTTGGGGTGGGGCTTTATGAAGGGGAGGCGACATGGGAAGGGTTTAAATCGCAACCCCCTGCGTCCGTCAGCCACACAACCCCCAGCAACCATCAGCCAGCGTTGGCCCGCCCGTCTGAGCCCTTTTAGCAGCGAGGCCTCGCCAAACTAGCAAGCCCCTCGCCAGTCTCTGGAGGTTTTGGCGAGGGCTCACCCCTTGGGTGAGGTCCTCCTCCCTCTTGGTCCAGAAACATGTGGGGCCCACCATGGGTCCCACCGAATTTGCTCGTTTTGGCCCCCAGACTTCGATTCGAGTCGTATCGGGGCCTTTCGGGTAGTTTCTGATGTATACTCTCATTTACCGACTGTTGACGGCTATGATGGAGTAATTTGTGGTCTAGACCCGTCCTTTGACGGTCTAAGAGTGATCCGGGGTCGCCTCATGCGATCACGGAGGTGTATGGACTCGATCTCGGCTATCCTTTTCGGTGAACTTCGTCAATTAGCGAAATCGGGACTCCTATGACTGTTTTTACATTTCTCGCACCCACCTAAGTTGAGTTTGCATTAGTGTATGACGTGTGACCATAAACCAGGTCCGGTTTAATCCAAATCATGCTTTCATACCAACTTGTAACGCCCTAAAAATTGGGGGTCGAGTAGCAACTCAACTCCCGAGTTCCAAAACATCACTTATGCAAATATATGCTTATATTTCAATATTGTCTGTGTTAGTGCATTAACCATGAGTGGGATTATACCAAAGCAGTATTTCATACTCCAGATCAAGTTGTAAAACGCAAGCGGAAGACTGAAAGACATAAATACACGTATATAAGTCAAAGATCACGATCGGTCTCCAGAGTATGAATACATCACTGAGACACTATATACATGTAATAGTCTCAAAAATCAAAATGTCAAAATAGTACAACTATAATGATAATCCCTATAGCCCCGTCAATCCGGATAGCCTAAGCGAAGCCACCGGAGAACTGCATATAAGAGAACTCATCCTGATCATCGTAGTAGTCAAGCTGCTCCACCTCAGGGGTAATGTCGTCATCTGAAATCAAAGAAGAATCTGGTTGGTATTTAAAACATCGTCCCATAACGTGGGAGTGAGTGATCAACTCAATGAAATAATAAAGCATAAGTTAGCATGTTATCAATTCAATCAAGCAGTAATGATAAAGCAGTAAATCACACATCCCTAAGTACTCTTGTTAATGCAAGAATGGTATGAATGTATGATGCATGCCCTCATCTACACTCCCTCAGTGACTTCATCTCACGTTCGTGCATGAACAACACTACCTCAGTGCTTGACCTACTACGCCTGAACGCACGCGTAATACAATGCATGCATATGATTACCAAGTTCTTATCAGTCCTTTTCATACAGCAGGGTTGGGAAACTAAGGTACCTCCCTTATTTGACTTCCCAAACAATGATCCATTCTAGGGTCGTCAGTCCTAGTAAATCTCATACGATGTTGTGGTTCTAGGTCGCTGGAAAGGGCTTGTCACCAAATCAGTGCAGGCCTAGTTTATACTCTAGATGCTACAAAAGGGTTGTCGCCACCACGTAGACTCATAGTATGCTCGAGGTCACTACAAAGGGCACATCACCAATCAGTGTAGGACGACAACTCGAATACAGTGTCCCATACCACCGTATTTGGTTCATGAGTCTTAGCGGATCGAGGTACCATGGTTGAACGGGGTTTCACTGGTGAGTTCGGTACCTTAGCTTCAAATAATAGCGTTCATACATGGTGAACATATAATAGGCAAATCGGGTTACTTGGCTAGCTCGACTAGCACGAGCGCACTTGAAGTTGATCGACATGAAGTGCATAACCACTCCGTGTGGCCTAACCACTGCCGACAACAATAGTTCGACTTGGGTTTGTCAAACATGTCCTACGTGGTGAATGAATCTCAGCCACGAACTTAAGCCTATTACCGATTGCCTAGACTATAACATAGCCCCAATCACATTCAATCCTTAACCATAAAGCATGTAGAGTAGTCAGAGCAGAATTAACCAAGTAGTGCAAATATGTTAACAAGCATGTTATAAAACATAACTTAAACAGGAAATTTAAACACATACATTTCATGAGTAAGCGATTAAATTAAACAACTTGCATGAAGGAAATCATACACATCTTTAAGATAGTTGAGAATCCTATCTCAACACCCACCTAAAGTACTATCTTCTAAATACCTACTCATACAAGCATTTTCACAAACACTTAGAATACACTTATTAACATACATAACGCATGTTGACTAAAACATGCATTAGGGCAAATCCTTTCAGCGAGTAGTTATTACACATATACCTAGCATATTTATATAGTAATTAATCATGGCAAACACACTTTCATATTTTATACGTATACAGTATTTTCTACAAATATACAGAATACACTAAATACCATAAATTGCATACATAACTAAATCAAAAAATGAATATCGCATTTTACATGTGAAATAACACCCATATCATGAATCTATCATTATTTGGCACTGAAAGTTTTGAAAACCATCACCTATACGTCTATAGTCCGCACCTTATGTCGTAGAAGCATAATGAATTTGCTAGAATTGCTAAGGCTTCATCAACGATGGTATATCAACCTATAATATGAGTTGAGTCAGCTATCTCGCCACTCGTAACAATTGAAACCCTAGAATGGATTAGGGTTAGGTTTTCTTACCTAAGAACGAAGTCAAAATCGCCGGGATAGTGATGTGATAGTGACGGTCAGGCACATAGAAGGCAGGATAAAGCATCAGGAATCTCCTCCCACTTCTTTCACACTTTCTCTCTTTTACTCTCTTCTCTCTCATAGGGTTTTCTCAAATTCATATGGAGTAAATGAGAGAGGGTTCAAGGTCCTTATATAGGCCCAGAACTGATGGGAATGACCCTAGGGCCCTGGGATACTTAGGTTATGTCCAAAGGGAGACTGTTCCATCTCAACAGAGCACTTCCGGAGCCCCCTTGAGCCAAAGGTCGGACTTAAGCTCCCTGACTATAGATCTAGGTCGAGTTAAGTTTTCATTCCAGTCGGGTTTCCAGATCACATGTGGCGGACCAGTTTTAATTCAACGGTCACCGAAATTCGATCAAGGTCACAAGTACATTGACCTGTGTATGAAATTTCTCCTGCTCCGAGGGTGTATTTGGGTCATATTCTGACGGTCTGATTGCTTATATCTGGCCCGCAAGCGACAAATCTTAGATTACTTAAATTAGATTTAATTTCTAAAGAAAACCACGTTTTCTCACACACTTCACTTCGGGCTGAAGCGAATAGTCACGTGAACTATTTGGAGTTGGTTTTTGAGATGGTTGCCAAGCCCAGCAAGGCGGTCTAATCATATAACTTCATATTATTCAAACTTTTGACGTGCGGTCTAGATAGGATACGGAGTTTCAATGTGCTCCCAAGAGCAACTGGGTAATGAGATTGATCTTAAATTTCAGGGTAACCTAGCGTCAATGATTCTACAAGTTTTGGGTCTTGTAGATTGTATTTAAAGTGGATCAAGCGAATTTTGTAGCTAATCTAGTTCAACACTTAGTTAATTTTACCTAATTCCTAAAGGATTTGATCCTGAGTGATTTCTGCCTGAGGTGGTCTTCGGGTCTTTGTATGGAATTTTCCGAGTCGTTACACATCATCTGAAAGAATGAAGTTCAATGTTCATACTTCATGTCTCAAGTATGATAGACCTTAGATTAACCTTAGGGTAGGTCATTTTGTATACATAATTCAAAATAAGTCTATTTATATGAATTTGGTCTATTCGAAGACTAGTTCTGGACCTTGTTCGACTAGTCCTAGACCTGGTTCGACCAGTACAAGAAATTTCACGACCAGTCCTAAGTTGTTAAAGATTTTTGTAATTTTTTGGTTATTCCACGACCAGTCCTGGGTCTGCTACGACCAGTCGTAGGTGGTCCATGACCAGTCATAGACACCCTAAGACTAGTCATAGAACAATTTTTAAGATCATACTCAAAACTTTCAAAATGTTGTTGGTGCTACGACCAGTCGAAGGGTTCCTAAGACCAGTCATAGACGTGATCTTTGCATCTATAAATTGAACATGAATTTCAGAGTTTTTCATTGATTAATTTCAAGAAAATTCAAGCCTCCACTCTGAGATAAGTTAGTGTTCATTTTAAGCTACTCCGTGCACATTTAATATTTTCTTTCGTTAGCTTATTTATATTTAATTTCTTCCTATATTCCAATCTTATTTGAAAAAAAGGAATTATTGTATTCCTTCTTCTTAGAATCAAAATCAAATAGAGCTATGCCCAATTTGGTTTAATTTAAAATCAATTAGAACCTAGAACCATTTCTTAAGTGAGTATTGGACACTGAACGTTGATTCAAACTTTTACTCTGATTGGTTCTACCGAGCTGCTACAAAAGAAGAAATCCAGGTATTTTACATTTATTGTAAATTCCATTATTTTGGTTTTGTTTGAGATTCGCCAGAAAAATCTAATTGTGTTGGTTATCTGAGGAGAGCCAGGAAACTCAGAAAGTGTGGATTTTTGGATTGTGTAAGCCCAAGTTAAAAAGACACAATTGTGAAGGTTTTAGGTGAACCTGTGAAACCTATTTTGATAGTGAATGCTAATATCCCATGTGTGAGGATATTAGGAGTGGAGTAGCAAGCTGTGTGGCTGTTGTTTAACAGTTGGTTAATACACAGGCGAACCACTATATATTGGTGTGTTTTGTGATTTGGATGTTTACTTAATTTCTATATCTTTAATCATTCAAATGTGTGGAATGTATATATGGATGTGAATGTTATAATATTTACATTTCAAGCAAAGTGGGGAATGTTGTACTAGTTTAGAATTTATTTCTTGCTATTTCCTTTATTTCCTTTCTGTTTGAGTTGTAATATTCAATTTTTTCTAGTAAGGTTGTCCTGCCATAAACCCTTAGTTTTTATGGTGCAAAGGTTGTCCTTAGAACAACATTAGTATCAAGCTCTTTATTTAAGATTGCTTTATGTTTTTGTTCTTTGATTTATTTAAAGTACTATCTTTTATTTATTTGTTTATAAGGGTATATTCTTTTCGATTGAATTCCGCTGTTAAATTTTAATTTGGCATAGTCCTATTCACCCCCCCCCCCTCCCTCCCTCTAGGACATATAGCTTGGCCTTTTCAAGTAGTATCAGAGCCTAATAGCTCATTTTTTAAATTCTTTATTCTTGGATTCAATTCCTGAGCTAACGATCTAAGCTATATATAAGATGTCAAATTTTGATAGCCTTTCAGTCACTAGGCCTCCACCCTTTGATGGCTCCAACTATGCCTATTGGAAAGCCGAGATGAGGACTTTCTCAAATCAATGGATGAGAGTGTGTAGCATACCACAGTGATTGAATGGAACCTACCTACCATTGAAGTGACTGGTATCGATGGTTTAAAATCAATGAGAGTAACACCATTTTTCTCATGGAGCACTCTTCAGAAAAGTGAGAGTAGTGCCAATGCAAAAGCACTAAATGCAATCACTTGCGCACTATCACCGGATGAGTTCAAAAGAATTATATCCTGTGATACTGCAAAGCAAGCTTGGGATATATTAGAAATGACACACGAGGGTACTTCAATTGTCAAAAAAATCTAAAGTCCAACTCCTCACAACCAAATTTGAAGAAATTCATATGGAGGAAAATGAAAGGTTTATAGACTTCTACATTAAATTAAATGACATTGTAAACTCTATGTGGGGTCTTGGTGATAAAATCCCAGAAAGTAAAGTGTGTGCAAAGATACTACGCTTACTACCTGAACGGTTCAATTCTAAGGTAACCGCGATCCAGGAACTTCGTGATACAGACAATATGAGGGTAGAAGAGTTGGTTAGATCTTTATAAACCTACAAGTTAACTTTTAAAGCTCCTAAAGGTAAATTTATTGCCCTTAAGTCTTCTAAACATATTTTTCAAGAAAACTCCGATTTAGAAAATTCAGAAGACGATATGGCTCTTTTAGTAAAAAAGTTTTACAAGATTTTCAAAAGTAAAAAGATGGTTGATTTTCAAAAATCAAATGATAAGAAAAGATCTAAACCTAAATCTAAAACTTGGAAATCTTTGAAAGATAGTCAATGTTACAACTGCCAAGAATATGGGCATTTAACAAACAAATGTCCTAAAAAGGACAAACTAAAAAAGAAAGAAATGTTGGATACTTGGGACGAAACTTCTGGTACTGAAGCCTCTTCTGAATCAGAAGATTCTGAAACCGAGTCAAGCAATAAAGTTAAGACACTTATGACTCTAGCCAAGTTCACTTTTTCAGATCATGATGATTCAAATCGTGAGGAAAATCTGAATAGTGATCATGAAAATGAAGAATATCTTCAAGATGCTTACAATGCCCTATACAAGGAAAGTTGTAAAATTGCCGTAAAACTAAAACTTCAAAAAGAAAAGTTTTTAAAACTTAAAGAAAATTTTGAGTCTCTTGTTTTAGAAAAATTCCATATTTCAGATTGTTTTGAAAAAACTAAATGTGATTTAGAATTCAAAACCTCCCTGATTAA